>CM060684.1:7629896-8829896 GCA_030686995.1 Artemisia argyi
ACTCGAACCAAAGGTTTATACATAAGACATTTGACTATTAAACTCATATTCAACACATACTTATATTAAGCTTTTTAAACATGATAAATTATGTAACTCGACTAACGCTTTTGTTACATGTTTTAGAGCTTCCACCAACTGCTGGAAGTTTGAAAGCTTTAATTTGCAACCTCTTCGATCTCTTAGTCTACCGGGAAGTGGGTCTGGCGCTGGAGGTAGTGGCTCAGCCGGAGGGAGAGGGAGTGCGGGAGGCAATGAAGATTTTTATAGTGACGAGAGTGGCGACGAGGGGATGTAGGTACAAACTTGGGTTATTTTGTGTTGTACTTATGTTTGAAACTATATTTTGGCGACCCTTATCTTAGTTTAACCTTTTGGCGACTTGAACATTGCGGATATTGCAACATTTTGTAGATATGGCAGCTAGGTTTAGAGATGATAATACCCGTTTTGTAGACTTTATAATGTTTTAATGCATTTTGAGGGTGTTTAGCGATTATCGGCAAGTGTTATCGGCAAGTGTTTAAGCTGTTATAAGTTGTATGTGTTAGGACATGTTGATGTTGAGTGGTTATAGCTTCTGGTTACAGGTTTTGGTAGATTTTTCTGGAAAATTTTCTGAAAAAAACATGGAATACTGCTGGTTTGCAGCCTGCTGTTAGCAGAAATACAGATTGGTACTGTCGACATGTCGACGGCACCATAAGCACAAAATTAATTATATGTTTAATGGTACCGTCCACATGTTGACGACACCATAAACAAAATTTATTATAGGTTTCAAGGATACCGACATCATGTCGATGACACAATTAAACACATAATCAATTTTGTGTTTATGTTGCCGTCAACATGACGTCGGCACCCTTTAAAATATAATTAACGCTTAATAATTAATTCGTTAATTATTATTTTGTTCCTGTCGACATGTCAACGGGACTAAATTGACTAACAACAAATTTCTTTGATTGAAAACCCAAGTGGGACCCACATTGTCGTCGGGACGGTCGTTGCCGACGAGGCATTAACGACAAGTTGCTGCCGACGTCATGGCGACGGGAGGAGACGGTGCAGACGTCATGACGACGGCACGGTGGCGAAAATGTCGACGCCGAAGTGGCGGTTGTACTAGTGTTGGCGGTAATAAGAACATGGGGTTACTTGTGTTCGGTTTGATGCTTTTATTTTTGGGGACGACAACGGTGGTGGTGGAAGGCATAGCATGCTGCAGTGGTGATGTATATAGTTGTTGTTTCGAAAGGGAACATGCCAACCGCCATGACACCGATGTCTGCCAGCTTTACTGGTAACAAAAAGGTGCTAGGTCGAAAGGCTTACTTCGTAACCCCATTTATCACCCATCATTGAGCATGTCGACTCATTTTGGATCAATATGTTTCATGCTTTCAAATAACTTGATTCATGATCAAGAGTTAATACAAAGAAAGTGTGCTATGTCATATTACTAATATTAGTAATAAGTTGAGCTTTTATGTAGTTTTTCGAGCTCAAACTAGCTTGAAGTATATAATGTGTCATGCTAAATGTAATTAGTTCTATCATATATGTATGCAAACAAGCAATTGAGTTGTTGAAGTCGAACATACTCGAGCCTTAACATCAAGGTACAGTTACTAATATGTTTGTGCAATATTCCAACTCTCTCGAGGTGAGCTCGAGCTTTGCATCAGGAACATGCGTCTGGCTATCGAAAGGAGCTAGAATTACTCTAAGTACGTCTCATCGAACTCAAAAGGAAATTTATCGAAAGTATATAAAAGTGTCACTGTATAGAAAGATGATTTAATTCTCGTCGTGATAGTATGGTTCGTTTCACGTAACAATTAACGGTTTGTGAGATATTTAATTTTAAAAAAATAAGAATAAAAGTGAGTTTTTTTTAATTCGATGAAAAATAAATGGCAAACATTTGTCCATTTGACATTTAGAGAATTTGTGATTTATGTTAAACTTTTCTATAGCTGTATAGTTGGAGAATTTAGATCTATTTTTCCTTTTTAAATCATCTTAATATCTCGCAATATATACATTACAAATCAATCTCACATATCATAAATAAAACTTGAATCCATAATTATTTAATTAATAACTTTTCACACAATATCAGTATGGTGAGACCACAAAAAACGTTGCTAAAATTTCCATATATAATCAATTTCAATACCAATCAATAATTTGATTAGGTAACGAATAATGTTAAATCATCATTATCACTAATTATTTTTCTAACACGTCCAAAACTTAGCTTTCATGTAGTTTGGTTGCTTGATTTAACATTTTTCACTTTAAAAAACTCATATGAAATTAAAATCACTTCCATTATACAACTTGAATGTCGAAGGCCACTCATAAATATTACTCGTAAATCTCTGTGATTGCTAATCAACTTGAATGTCGAAGGCCACTCATGCGACAAGCATCACATTGACGTAGCAGTTTATAGTATCCGGTCCATGTAACTCGACACCACATTATGCTAAAAGAACGACTTAACGGAAAATGTATCATCACGTGGTCTCAAGTCACCTTAACTTCTAGTAAACTGTTTGTATCAAAGAGGTACATTAACAACAGGATAAAAATGATGAACGATGAGTGATTTAGGATGGACAATTCAATGAACCTCGTACTTTACAATATTTCGATGGTTTATATGAATCATATATGTGGCACGTCTATATACTATTAGTAGAGAAAAGAAAAGATACGATAAGTATAATGGGTCGTAGTGGTATTAAGCAAATTGGGGCAATAATGATGGTTTTGATGGTTTTATTTGTTGTGACTGAAGGAACTGGACTTCCATACTGTCAACAGAGTATCACTTTGTGCTGCAAGGAGGATTCCAGCCTAACTGTTATGGCTCCTATGGCTTTTCAACCCACCAAGCTCGAGGTACTTGGTCGAAAGGGTCAAAAAGCTCACATGACAATGTTCTATGCCTCCAACAAGAACTAATGTATCGTTTGCTACGTGACTTATGGCTTGTAGCATCGTGTTATATATGTTTCCTCTTTTGAATAAAGCAAAGTTTTGCCTCTATGAGTGTGGCAAAACAAACATGTATGAATCAAAACTAGTCGCTTATAATCATATGTAAGCGTAAATGTAAAATTATATGCAAGACCATCTGAACATATCAATGATAACAGCTGAAATATTTGCCCATCATTCATTCATAATATAAACCTCCAAGAACAAGAATATATTTCCTATAACCCGAAAAGATTTATTATCCTAGATGATTTACTTGCTATGCATATATTTATATAATTTATTTCTACCACCGACTCTCCCCCTAATCCGAAAATATATCTGCATTATCATGTTGGCGAATGTGTCTTGATTGGGGCCCAGATATCTGCTCCGTTGCTGCTAGCAACTCCCATTGTATATGAAGTCGGAACCAGACACAAGCCTTTGCTTCTCAAGTTATATGAGTCTAAATCCTACAAAATGATAACGAATAAGTCAACGGTTTTGGCATCAACTGTTAACTTGATTCATAATAACAATATGAAGGTCGAAAAGCTTGTATAATGGGTCATATGGGTTCAGGCCACAACAAGTTATCTTTGTGTGCGGGTTAATGCAACTTACGATACGTTCACCGTATTTTACTTTTTTTTAAATAGCTAGTTATTATGTTTTATCTGTTTGCCGTTTTATCAACTCAATGTAATCATAATTGGTCTTTTTTTAACGTAAATGGGTTACATGTGCCACCTTTAACTGGTCAGATAGAGAAAGTAAAACTATTTACTTGGTTCATAGGCTATTGGTTCTCTCACCTGATACTGATCTGTTGGGTCGCTATGAAGATAAGGCGCACTCAACACCTGAAACAAAATCAAATACAGTATTATTTAGGTATAACGATCAAAGAAACTGAGATATAAAAGAAAGGGAGCGTGTAGTGATATGGGAAGTGGCAAACCTTTACTTGATCGTGAAGAAAGTGTATGTACTCCATCGCCTCAAGAAGTACCGAAGCAGTATCTGTCTGCAGTCAAAAATCTTAAATTAGAAAACTAACGGATTCCACATTTACTAATGTGTTAACAATGCAGAATGGTACCAAAAGTTTATTAAACCAATGACACGGCCTTAAACTAACATAAAATGGAATAAAAGTGAATTATGTTATATCGCTCAGCCGTTTGAGCATGAAGATTTCAGTATACCTTGCCGTATGGTGAGACGAGCTGCTGAAGGGCTGCTACCCTTTCACCAACCTTTTCTTTTCTTTCCTGTTAACAAAGTTAAAAACAGTGAAGCTATAATCGTCAATGATCTATGTGTTCATGAACTTCAAATATGTTGACATACATGAACTTCATATATGTTGTAGTCAATTAGTAATTTCGGTGATAAGATATGACATGACAAGGGGACAGAGCAAGGAACAAGAAGAAACCTTGGAGGACATGGATAAACCGGCCTTCTGTCTTTTTGGCGTCAAAGAAGTAAGACTCCCCTGCTCAATAGATACTGGACTTCGCTTATGGTCCATCATCTTAGTCGCTGGTTCAACTCTTTTCGTCTCGATTACCGCAAGCATTAACTGTCAAGCATTGTAAACATAATAAGCAATATGCAGGCTATGCAAATACAGAACATACATATAACATAGCATACATCTGCATTAAATAGTTTTTACACTTATTTACTATAGTCCCCAATGACTGCTAAACATCCAATGTGATAAATAAAAAAAGGTGGGTAGGGGTCGGGATTCGCAACAGATATAAGGTGGGGCATTCAAAGTCAGATTGGACATATGGCGATATAAAAGCTGGTGGAGTACTATTCAGGGACAAGTTATCTACCCTGTGTCCCTGTCGTTATTAAAGAGAAATACATTTTCTCCAAGGAATAGACCAGCAACTACACAAAACAAAAGGCTTCAGCCAAATTATGCATTTGTCAACTCAATAAGATTAATTACCGCTCGTTCTATCAAGTAATAACAGCAAGAATGAAAGCGCCAGAACGACCACATATGCAAGTTGCAAGACGTTGCTTACATTATAAAAATAGGGATAATTACCAAAATGGCCCGTTGCCCTGCGATCTAGGCATTTTTAGCCCGATTTTTCAATATTCTTGATTTAGCCCGGGTTGCCCTGGGCAACAAGTCTATAGCCAACCGCATGATGACAAGTGTCCTCCAGTTGCCCAAAAAACACAAAAGTTGCCAAAAAGACACAAAAGTTGCCCCAAAAAATGACACGTGGCATCCTGTAGTTGGCTATGCGCTAGTTGCCCAGGGCAACCCGGGCTAAATCGAGAATATTTAAAAATCAGGCTAAATATGCCTAGCCACAGGGCAACTGGGCTATTGGGCAACTGGGCTATTTAACTATTTATCCCTTATAAATAATATTATGACCACACAGTTGTTGTGCCATGGAAGGCAAGCAGTATAAAATAATCAGGTTTGACAATTCAACGACAAAAAAACAAGAATCACATTAAACAACACGTCAATCATAACACTAAATGCCTACATTAAAAAAAACCATAAGCCACAAACAAATTCAATATGATTAAGACATTATCCGTTTATTTATATTAAACGCAGCTTAATAAAATGTATGCTAGATGTAACAAGACAATAAAAAGCTCTGCAATGAACGGTATAAATTTAGTCAAAGAAGCAACGTTACGTAAGTATTGACATTATTTATATTAACGGGTCCCTGGATAGAACCACTATGATAAAATATTGGTACATGATATCATATGTGAATATATCTATGTTTGAAAGTAGCACACATATGCTACATTTTGGTTCCGGGTAGGACCCGTTCATATTGTTATTCAAAAGAGTAGGTAAGTGTATCAGTAGTATGCAAGACGTGTTCTTCTAGTGCATCACTAAACTTTAACAAGAACCACACAAAAAATGAAACATTAAGTTCTAAACTGGGGGTGTTTCTTTTTTATGTTAATGAGTCTTAATGGGAAGATAGTGGTGGGGCCACACATATAATATGTTTTTTTTTATGTTAAATGGTCTATATGAGGAGAGAAAGCAAAAGGTGCTCCTCCTCATTAAGACTTATTAAAAGATATGGGCCCACCCACTTAATCTGGAAAATAAAAAAAGAAACAAGCCATGTCTTAACACTAGGTGTAATCAAGTCTAGTAGATCTAAACGTTAAGTTCTTATTGTTTACGGTTAACGTATAAACAAGTTTAAAAGTATGAACAATAACATGAACCAAAACGTAAATTGTCATTTTAGTATATGAAATGATATTGAATAGATTAAAGTTACATTAAAATTATTCCATCACAATAATTGCATTCAAATACACATAACACATTAGAAAAAAATATTCGATATTTATAACTTAGGGCAAATCGCATAAAAAGGTATCAAACTTACATTCAATTTCAATTTAAGGTACTCAACTATTTTTTTTCTTCTTCAATTTAAGGTATTTAAGTTATTTTTTATTGTAATGTCGAGAAGTTTTTACCTACACAAAGGGTTCCAGGTTACCATCATCATACTTATAGGGAAGATGCGTATATTGGAATACAAATTAAAGTAAACAAAAAATGTAAGTTTTTGGCCGGAAATAGTCTAACATCGCAACCAAATATAAATTGGATATCTTAAATTGAGAAAAAAATAGTTAAGTACCTTAAATTGAAATTGAAAGCAAGTTTGATAATTTTTTGTTTGATTTGCCCTATAAATTACAATCACATTAATCAATTTTCACACATATATGTTTAGTAAATGTTTACATTATGTGCAAAATCGTTATACAATAAGAGTAGTGCAATAATATAATCAATACTTATACAATTATTTGAATTTTTAGTTAAAACCTTCCTGGATATTATACACGGTTCTGTTCAGTTAACCATGGATATCTAAATATAAAACTGAAATTGGTCCGTGATAAGCGCGTATTTCCTATTTCATGAATTTTTGGCTTTAAATTGAACGATTCGGCTTGGTTTCTCGGATTTTTAAAACCTTTTTAAGTATTTCAAAAAGAAAGAAGAGGGGGTTACGATGATTTTCTTTAGCACAGTTATTGTATTTGGGAGAAAAGCATAAGCCACAAGGTGTCTCAATGGCTAATGCTTATCTCCTATCAATGATAGGTCTCATGTTCGAGTCTTTGACGTACCTTGTTGTCACATTTTTTCTTCTTCTAGTTTTTTATTTATTAGCATGTCTTGTCAATGATATCATCTAGAGTAATTTTTTATTACTGCTGCTTGTTATTGTAGAAATTAGTGATAAATTATTGATAAGGTCATGTTCCAAAAGATATCTTAGGCTACCTACAATAGTGATTAAACAAGACCGAAGATACCACTTTCACATTATATTTATCTCTTTACAACAACTTTAAAATCAAATTAGTGTAATAAAAAGATCGAGAATACTACAAAAAAATATCCTACTTAAACTCAAATATACCCTATAAAAATTATTTAATAAAAACACCACGCGCACACACACAAAACCTCACATGACTCGATTTAAATTTCGGTTGAGTTCTTCTCTCTTTGGCCTAAGAGACACGTTCGATGAGAGGAGGTGTAAGAGAAAGAACACATCTTTGTTAGATGTCGATCATGTTGGAAGACCGACCATTACGGCCAGTGTTATGCATTGATAAGGTCACGATTGCAATTAGATCTTTATTTTATTTTTTCTAAAGCAGAAAATTCAGAAGAAAAGAGTCACTTGTGCTCTAGTTGGTATAAAGACACGTGTTTAGTTATCTAACTTAATTGTTTAAATTTATATTAGTTGTTACTGTTCATAATACTCACACATAATTTCTCATGATTATGTTAGTTTATAATTATCAAGCGATGATGGAGCACTAAAAGTAAAACATAAGATCGAGTTTTTCTAACTTAGATGATCGAGCAAAGCTCGGACCGATTTGTTTAATAATGTCTTTTGTCGCCGTCAAGCTTCAATTAATTTGCCTGGATTTTAACGATGTCTTAGCTTGTACTATCCCAAGGTACACACATCATACTACCACACGATTGGCAACTTGCAATCATTAAATTTACATGGTTTTTTTTGTCTTTGCTAAAGTAACATTCCCTATTAAATAATTGTATTTGAGTAAAATAATTGTTGAGTGTTGTTGGCTTGATGGCTAAGGATCATCCCTCATAAATAGTAGGTGTCATGTTCGAGTCATCAAAGCGATCAATATTCACTTTTTAAAATTTTCTTGTTTCTCTTTTTAAAAATATAAGTTTATAAATAGTACATGTCGTTTTAAGTCACATCTTAAAAAATATCGTGATTTTGTCATGACATCAAAGGCGTGAGGTTTAGCCATGCCGCTTCGTCAGACCAAACCTCACACTATTTATAACGTTTGTATAAAGGCATATGTTTAGTTATTTAATTTAATTGGAGTATTTAGTTTTATATTCGTTGTGGTTACTATTCATAATGCTCACACAAATCTTCTCACGATTGTATTAGTTTATAATTATCGAGCAATGGTCAAGCACTAAAAGTAAAGGCTGAGATCAAGCATTTTTAAGTTAGACGAGTAGAACGGAGATGATGGCGCTGCTGAGTTTTGTGAATGTTTTTGGCGCTTGCTAAAAAAGTTGACATTTTGGCAATGCATCAGGCAGAATTGATGGAAAGCTAAGCCAGCTCTGAGGCTTCCCACAAACAGCTTACTAAGGAGTTGGACGAAAAACATCAATCTAAAAAAGAGGTTTTCTATATCTAAGAAAAAACCGGAAGATTGATTACTTGAAAGATAACCTTCAACAATCGCTTGTTAAGGAACATCGAGCAATAAAGGTAAGATTTTGTATAATGTAACACCCCAATTTCCACTGTAATAATTTATTAGTATTTTATACGCTTACTAGTTGATTTCCATCACTTTTTATACACTTTGCCACTTTGGTTAGTCAAAGGACCTCACATGAATTAAAATAGGGGTAAGCAAAACTGCCCGAGTC
Organism: Artemisia argyi; assembly: GCA_030686995.1. NCBI lineage: Eukaryota > Viridiplantae > Streptophyta > Magnoliopsida > Asterales > Asteraceae > Artemisia > Artemisia argyi. The sequence goes on from CM060684.1 coordinate 7,638,904, forward strand.
ACGAAAACCGATCCGATCCCGACATAAACAGATAGTCCTGAAACTGAATAATAGCTTCTCGGGTCAGGAGTCAGGATGATTTTTAGTATTTTCGAGATTCGGAACGGGTCGGGACGGGCCAAAAACCGACAAAATACAAGCAAAAATCAAATACTTTCGGGACGGGCCAAAAAACCGACTACTTTCTGGGTCGGTATTCGGTTTACGATTTAGGTAACTTTCGGGATTGGAATTAGTCGGGACCCAACCCGATGCTCAGCTTATTAAATTAAGTCATAGCAAAAAGGACTAAATTGGAATTGGTCCTACTACCAGAGGTCTGTTTCTTTCTCTCCGTACATCACATCTGTTGGTTGTATAGCTGCAAAACAGTTCCAGATTAGGGTTAAGATAATCAATAAAGGTACCGGATATTCACTTGAAATCGTGGTATCACTTTCCAATAGAAACTATTCGACCCTATGCCTGGGTTACACGAATATCTCTATGGGATAAGACCAAGTGAAGTTCTTGTTTTAGGCACAAACCAAGAACCAGATGCGTATTGAAGTGTTTAGGGTTTTGTGTTAATCGTATTGTAAAAACTATATCCATGCAGAATGATGTGTCCTCTATTTATAATAGAGAATACTCAAACCCTAGCCCATGGTATTATGTATAATTAACGGCCCATTAATTATATCATAATAATTTCCATAATAATAGGATCAGTGGTTATCAGTGGAAACATTATCACTTGCAGTGGTAATGTTAACACATCAGTGGAAACGCTAGCAGCAGAATCACAACAGCAGCAGAATCAGCTATCAGCAGCATTAGCTGTCAGCAGAATCCTAGCAGCAGGATCAGCTGTCAGCAGAATCCTAGCAGCAGATTCAATACATAACCACTATTGAGTCAGGGGATTCAGTGACCAAATGGGTGTATACTCCGTACCTCCAAACCCATTACCAGGTGTGAATTGATCCCTCAAGTGCACTAAATTTTCCAACAATCCTCCCCAAATTTAGTTCACTACTTTTGCATGAAAATCAAACACAAACCAAAACAAGTGCATAAATGAAAATATCCTGAGGATTGAATTTCCACATTAGTACATATACTTTCAAATATTCGAGAATCAGGGTGTTCTAAGAATTGAACCCTTCAACCCATTTGAATACCTGATGATAAATACACACAAGTTTTCAAACACTAAAATACTCCTGACACTATACAAGCCATGTGTCCATATCCAATTCATAAATGTTGTAAAAGCTAAAAGTCCAAAGCTTCCTGAAGCGGCAAAACTTCAACATTTACATAGGTGGTTCATCTTTAATTCATGCTCCTGCTCAGCACTTTTTCAAAGAAAATTAACCATTAAGAAGTGAAGACTTCATCCTCCTTTCAGCAGGTAACAAGCACAACCTTGGGATGTTTGTGATACAAGTGCTTCAGTCCACTAAATGATCAGCTTTCCACATTGAACTCAGCTTCCAAGTTTCCTTAGAAGGGAGTTGGGTATCCTTGCATTCAGTGACTATGTTGGACTTAAACCCATCCCTTTAGCAGACTTCAAAACCAAGTCTCTAGCCAAACCCTTCGTCAAGTGATCAGCTAAGTTTTGTTGAGATTTAACAAACACTATAGATACCACCCCATTCATGATAAGCTCACGAATCATGCTATGCCTAACACCTAAGTGTCTAGACTTCCCATTGTACATCTGGCTATAAGCCTTTGCCAATGTAACAGCACTATCACAACGGATAGAAATAGGTGCTATAGGTTTAGACCACAATGGAATCTCAAGAAGCAAGTTTTTCAACCATTCAGCTTCTTTGCCAGCAGCAGCTAAAGCCACAAATTCAGATTCCATGGTTGAACTGGTAATGCAAGTTTGTTTCTTGGATGCCCAAGAAATTGCACCTCCACCAAGTAGGAATACCCAGCCACTAGTAGACGAATTGTCTTCAGTGTTACTGATCCAACTTGCATCAGTGTATCCTTCTAATACTGAAGGATAACCAGTATATGAGAGACTATAATCCATAGTTCTCTTCAAATACTTAAAGACCCTCTGAATTGCTTGCCAATGATGAGCACTAGGATTACTAGTATACCTGCTCAGTTTACCCACAGCAAAAGCAATATCAGGCCTTGTACATGTCATGGCATACATCAAGCAGCCAATCACCCTAGAATACTCAAGTTGAGATACAGCTTTGCCAGTATTAGGCATTAGCTTCTCACTTGTATCCATAGGAGTACTCACTGGAGTACAATCAAAGTAATTAAATTTCTTTAACACCTTCTCAATGTAATGAGACTGAGATATAGAAATTTTGTTACTTTCATGTTTAATCCTTATGCCAAGGATAACATCTGCCTCCCCCATATCCTTCATGGAGAACTTTGATGACAAAAATTCTTTTGTAAGATCAACTTGATTTTGGTCAGTGCCAAAGATCAACATGTCATCAACATATAGACAAATGATGACTCCTTTACCAGATTCATCAAATTTGCTATATACACATTTGTCAGCTTGATTAAGTAAATAACCACTAGACAAAACCACTTCATCAAACTTTTGATGCCATTGCTTAGGTGCCTGTTTTAGTCCATAAAGAGACTTAATCAGTTTACACACCTTGTTTTCATTGCCAGGCATGATGAAGCCCTGAGGTTGGTTCATGTAAACCTCCTCATCTAAATCACCATTCAAGAAAGCTGTCTTCACATCCATCTGATGAATAATCAGATTGTGAATTGATGCCAAAGCAATTAGCAATCTTATGGTACTGATACGTGCCACTGGAGCATAAGTATCAAAGTAGTCTATTCCTGACTTTTGTTTAAAGCCTTGAATAACTAATCTTGCCTTGAACTTTTCAACAGTTCCATCTACCTTCATTTTCTTTTTGAAAATCCATTTGCTACCTAGAGGTTTGCAACAAGGTGGTAGATCAGTCAACACATAAGTGTTATTGCCCATGATAGAGTCCATCTCATCATTAATTGCTTCTTTCCAGAAAGCAACATCCTGGGACTTCATTGCTTCTTCAAATGTTTTGGGATCATCCTCCACAATGAAGCAATAGGAGTATTGGTCAGAGACCTCACTCCTTGTACCTTCAATTAAGTATAATTGAAACTCAGGTCCAAATGATTTTGGAGTCCTCACCCTATTGCTCCTTATGAGCTCAGGTTCAGGTTGTTGTTCCACAACCTCAACAGGAACCTCATCAGCAGGAACCTCATCAGTAGGAACCTCTGAAACACCATTGTCATTGGTTCCATTTGGAATCCTTTGACCTGGTCTAGGGATAGATGAGAATCTGTTCTCATCAAAGATTGCATCCCTTGATTCAATTATTGAGTTAATTGAAACAGACTCATTAGGTTCTATAACATAAAACCTATATGCCTTGGAATGCTCAGCATATCCAACAAAGATGCATTCAATGCCTCTTTCACCCAAAGTTTTCTGCTTTGGATCAGGGAGTCTTACAACAGCCCTACAACCCCATATCCTAAGATAATTAAGGTTAGGTTTCTTTTTAGTCCACAGTTCATAAGGGGTAATTTTGTTCCTTTTGTTGGGAACCCTATTTAATAAATAGCAAGCTGTTAACATATCTTCACCCCAGAACCCTTGACTCAGCCCTGAATAGGACAACATGGAATTAACCATCTCCTTCAGCACCCTGTTTTTCCTTTCAGAAATACCATTTTGCTGAGGAGTATAAGGGGCAGTCGTTTCATGGATTATACCAACAGACTGAAAATACAGAGTATCCATGTACTCACCTCCCCTATCAGTCCTTAATCTTTTGATCAGGGAACTTTGTTGCAATTCAACTTCAGTTTTAAATACTTTAAATTTATCCAATGCTTCATCTTTAGAATGTAATAAATAAACATGACAAAACCTAGAAGCATCATCAATAAAAGTCACAAAGTATTTCTTATTCCCCAAAGAGGGAGTAGCATGTAAATCACAAAGGTCACTGTGAATTAACTCCAAAACTTTAGTTTCACGTTTTACTCCTTGAAAAGGTTTCTTAGTTATCTTGTTCAACATACAAGTTTTACACTTTTCAGTGTTCACATCAAAGGCTGGAATTAACCCATCCTTAGACATATCTTGCATTCTTTTAAAATGTACATGGCCAAGTCTTGCATGCCAAAGGTTTGAATCATAAAGTTTAGATGTAGATATAAAAGCAGAATCAATATTATCATGAACAATATTAAGTCTGAACATTTGATTACATAAATAACCAAAACCAATAAACACACCATTTTTAGATAAAACAAACTTATCAGATTCAATAACCTGTTTATAACCACAATTATTTAAAACACTACTAGAAACCAAATTCTTTCTAATATCAGGAACATGTAAAACATTAAATAAAGAAACAATCTTTCCAGAACTAAACTTCAACTCAACACATCCTTTTCCTTGCACCAGGGCAGTTGACTCATTTCCCATGTGAAGAATAGAACCATCATTCATTGACTTGTAGGTCTTGAACCAGCTTCTATCTTTACACACATGAATTGTAGCTCCAGAGTCAACCCACCAAGCAACATCATCATCCTGCACAAAGTAAATATCAGATATATATGTAACATAATAAATCTTAAAAGACTTATTAAACACATTCTGACCTTCAGAGAATTGGTGTTACCATTCCCTCCACTTGTGCCTGATCCATTGGATTTGTTTCCAACTTTACCACCCTTGCAATCTTTCCTGAAGTGTCCAGGTTTCCCACACTTCCAACAAGTCACCTTGGGTTTCTTGTTAAGATCAGATTTGGTGTTATCTTGATGCTTACGCTTGCCCTTGTTGTCATTGTACTTGGTGGAGTTGTTATGCTCTACCATATTGACAACTGATGGACCAGTAGCAGTGCTACTTTTTTGCTTGTCAATGTCTTGAGCTTTGAGTGAATCCTCAATGCGCAAGTGACTGCCCAACTCAACAAGAGTTAACTCCTCCTTCTTATGCTTAAGCATATGTTTGAATTCTTTCCAAGAAGGAGGTAGTTTATCGATGATACAAGAGACTAAAATAGCCTCATCCATGTTCATCTTGTGTTGTGTGAATCGACCAAGTATACTAAGAAGTTCATTGTATTGTTCCATGACAGGTCTAGAATCAACCATTTTGTAATTGTTAAAATTACTTACAAGGAACTTCTTACTTGATGCATCCTCAGCCATATACTTGGCTTCCAAGGAATCCCATAGTTCTTGAGAAGTTTCAACATTCTGATAAATATCAAATAGAGAATCAGACATACCATTGAGAATTAAACCTCTGCATATGTAGTCATCATTCTCCCACTTGCTCCTTGCCCTCATCTGATCCATAGTAGCATCATCTCCATGATCTTCTGGAATCTCAGTCGTGAGAACATACACCACATTCATACTTGACAATAAGAAGTGCATCTTCTTTTGCCATCTTCTGAAATCCACACCTTCAAACTTTTCCAACTTGGAAAAGTTAGCAGCCATTTGTCTCATAGCAGCAGCCATTGATTATCACTAATAGTTTCTATTGATTGTTGGTTGTATAGCTGCAAAACAGTTCCAGATTAGGGTTAAGATAATCAATAAAGGTACCGGATATTCACTTGAAATCGTGGTATCACTTTCCAATAGAAATTATTCGACCCTATGCCTGGGTTACACGAATATCTCTATGGGATAAGACCAAGTGAAGTTCTTGTTTTAGGCACAAACCAAGAACCAGATGCGTATTGAAGTGTTTAGGGTTTTGTGTTAATCGTATTGTAAAAACTATATCCATGCAGAATGATGTGTCCTCTATTTATAATAGAGAATACTCAAACCCTAGCCCATGGTATTATGTATAATTAACGGCCCATTAATTATATCATAATAATTTCCATAATAATAGGATTAGTGGTTATCAGTGGAAACATTATCACTTGCAGTGGTAATGTTAACACATCAGTGGAAACGCTAGCAGCAGAATCACACCAGCAGCAGAATGCTATCAGCAGCAGAATCAGCTATCAGCAGCATTAGCTGTCAGCAGAATCCTAGCAGCAGGATCAGCTGTCAGCAGAATCCTAGCAGCAGATTCAATACATAACCACTATTGAGTCAGGGATTCAGTGACCAAATGGGTGTATACTCCATACCTCCAAACCCATTACCAGGTGTGAATTGATCCCTCAAGTGCACTAAATTTTCCAACAACATCAAGATTGAAGTAAGATATCACCTTATCCAAGAGTTTTTCTCATCTTATTCAAGGTATAAATCACAACTTGTTCTCAAATTCCCGTGTTTTGGCATACTAATTATGTAAAAATACGATTTTTGAGAAATCATCAAGAACCCCCTAGTAATCATGTATAAATGATTAGACAAGTGATGTGTAGCCTATTTAGATGGTATGGTTACATAAGAAATAAGCCACCAACCAAACACCCCTTATGCCTTATCTATCCTTTTAGTGCTTCTATTCATAAGCTTAGTCATGTTCTTAATAAGCTTCATATAATTGTATGTTCCTAGGCTATAATTCTACTCAAGCGATTTCAAGGTAACATATTTAAGCGTAGAAGCGGGTCCTTGGTAACCCGTTAGTGTGCCACTTTGATTTTGGTATTCACGTTCATGTTCATGTAGTATATTCGAGTTACGAGTTCATGGTGTTATAATTATACGTTATGTGCCTAAATGAGTTACTCGTAGTATGTTTATATGTCAATTATGCTACACGGGTCGAAACAGCCTCGAATGACCCGTTTCGGTTTAGTTATGCGATTTTAACTCTAATTCCACGATATTACTAATTTACTAGTATAGCGTCCTAAGTGGGCGACTGGGCGACATAGCTGAATTAGCCGTCCTAAGTGGACGATTTGCATAAATATATGTATTATGACCCGAAAGAAGGGTGTGAGCCTTTATTAGCATCTCATCTTGTAAAATGGGACTTAGACATCCTATGTGGATGACTATTGTGTATGAGCGGCTCAGAGTCGTGGAATATATGACTTAGACGTCCGAAGTGGACGACTAGAACATTTTTAGCTATATTGAACCAACGTGGGTTGATAGCAACCATCCTCAGATTTACAAAGCAACACTAGTATTATGTGATTTATGCTATGCTTTTATATGTTATCTCACTAAGCGTTGTGCTTATGTTGCTTTGTTGTACTTGTAATAGGTGAAGCTAGTGGTAGTTCTACGAAGGGTACGAAGACCGAGAACTAGACCTTGGTGGGATACTTGGGTAATGAGCCTTTTCCCTACATGCTCTTTTACCAAGAAACCCCCTAGGACGTCGTGTTTTGGTTTGTAATTATGTAAACACAGATTTGGTTAATAACTTGATGGTTATGGTTGTGTTTAAAGATCAAAAGGGGTGTTTGGCATAGCACCACTCTAGCTCCAAATGACCCATTTTGATGTTGTACGGGTCTAAATGGATAGTGTACGTTGTGTATAGTTTTCTTATAATATTAAAGTATGTTTTGTTTGTGCTAAAAAAAATAATAAATAAGTAAATTAAAAAAAAAAAAAAAAAAAAAAAAAAAAAAAAAAAAAAAAAAAAAACTGGGCATTTTGATTAGTTTCATATAATAAAATTAAAACTTATCGCATGATTCTAAAGGTTGTTTTTTTTTATTGATTGTAGAGAATATGAGGAATATAAAGTCAGGGTAAATGCATTCTTAGCAAAAGGTCGGAAAACACCAGGAAATAACCCGAGAGACCATCCTGGCATGATACAGGTAAATTATCAATTTACCCTTTCCTACGTCAAATGAATTATCTGCTAATTGCTTATTAGTCATCCAAAAGGTCAAAATTAGCCTTTCAAAAGTCATCCGAGATGCTTATCTGCTAACTGCTTTTTAGTTGCTTATATAAACTGATTGGTGGCTTAGATAAGGACTTTTAAAACCCTGTTTGTTTGATGGTCAGAATGCAATAACCGTTTACATAAGCAAACTCACAAAGATGCTATAAATAGGGCTGTCAATAAGATTTCTCATTGGGGGTTGTGACTTGCTGTCAAATATAAATGCACCATTTGCTTTTGAACCCTGAAACATTTAAGTATTTCCACAACCAACTAATTTAGAATGCCAGTATAGGACCTTTATGTGTTCACACTTTTTGATATCTTTCTTTTTTTAATCATATCTTTCTTATTCTTTCCAGGAGGATGTATTGGGTTGCTTATTCTTTCTTTTTTTTTAATCATATCTTTCTTTATCATTGACCAAAAGACCATATATGAGTGGCTTATCTTTCATTTTCATCGACCAAAAAGACGCTCTTGTTTATCAACATCACTGCAGCAGCTGGCCGGAACTAGTTTATTTCTTCACATAAACTCTTTCAACCATATCAGTTTCATCATAATTTACACCTTATCTATTACTTTTATTCAATGGCATCTTCTTCTAATTCATCTGTACCAAAAATAATGGCTTCTACTTCAACTACATCCATTCAAAAGAGGTTTAAGTATGATGTTTTTTTAAGTTTCAGGGGCGAAGACACCCGTAAAAACATTGTTGATCATCTTTATCATGCTCTCAAGGATAAAGGCATTTACACTTAAAAAGACGATGAGAAAATCCAGAAAGGGAAAAGGATCAGTGATGATCTCATCAAATCCATTCAAGACTCCAAATTTTACATCATTGTTTTTTCCAAAAACTATGCTTCTTCGTCATGGTGTTTGGAAGAGCTTGTCAAAATTATGGAGTGCCAAAAGATGGATGAGCACACTGCTTACCCTGTATTCTATGATGTGGAACCCACCGAGGTCCGCAAACAAAGTGGGGCTGTTGGTCAAGCTTTTGCTAAACATGAAAAGGAAGTGGCTGCTGGGAAATGGAGAGAAGCTTTGAAAGAAGCAGCCGATCTGGCTGGTTGGGAGCTGAAGAACACTTTTGATGGGTAATTATTTCATCATATCTCTACTTGCGATATTCCTTGCTTAAGTTTCTTCTTAAATTACTACCGAGTATAGGGTCATCCATGAAAACTGACTATAGTATTATGTTACATAGTATTACTTCGTATATGAGTGTATGTAATAGATTATAGATTTAAAACATTGTTTATGTTGGATTTAGACTATGCTAAACGGAACCTTTTACATATACATACAGGCATGAAGGTAAGTTCATCAAAAAAATTGTTGGAGAGATTTCGCTAGAGTTACGTTCCATCAATTTCGGCTTTGATGAAAAGTTAGTCGGCATGGAGACTCGAGTAAAGGATGTTGTCTCATCTTTAGAAGTTGGTAGTGATGAAGTTCGCATGATAGGGATCAAGGGCATGGGAGGGGCTGGGAAGACAACTACGGCGAGAGCTGTTTTTGATAATCTATCTAATGATTTCGAAGCTATAAGCTTTGTTGGGAATGTGAGAGAAGTTTCAAATGGCTCAGTGTGTGGTTTGAAGAATTTACAAGAACAGGTCCTTTCAAATGTACTAAATGAACGCATCACTCTAAATAGTGTTGATGACGGGAAAAACATGATGAAAAGGAGGATGTGTGCTAAAAAGGTTCTTCTTGTTCTAGATGATGTGGATCACATAAAACAACTTGAGGCATTAGCCGGTGAGGCTAAGTGGTTTAAGCCAGGAAGTAGAATTCTCATTACAACAAGAGATGAGAAAGTATTGAAAGCACCCAGATCAGTGGACGTGATTCGTGATATTGCTCTCTTATCAGACCAGGAAGCAACTTCCCTCTTTAGTAGGTATGCATTTGGAAGAGATGATCCACTTCAAGGATACGAAGAGCTGTCTGGAAAAGTTGTTCGTTATGCTGCTGGTCTTCCCTTAACAGTCGAAGTCTTGGGTTCATTTCTCTGTGGGAAAGATATGGTTGAATGGGAAGATGTCATAGAAAGACTAAAAAATATTCCCTTGAAGGAGACTCTGGAAAAGCTAGAGTTAAGCTACAATAGTCTCGAGGATGATTATCAGCAAATATTTCTAGACATTGCATGTTGTCCCACTTTTCTGGATCGATTTGTGAATTGCAAAAGTAATATGAATAAGTAAATCTAAAATTTCATTAACCATTGTAAAGTTACATGTAATTACATATATATAAGGTTCCAACCATTGTGTTGAACCATTGTGTCTTTTCATAGAATGGTTGTGACCATTCGAACTAGCCTAACCATTGTGTCCATTCGGTTTGGTCATTGTCCAACCGAAATAACCATAAGTTAGTTATTAACTTTCTACTTAACATAAATAGTCCTTCTAACTTTTAACTAACTAATAATAATACTAATATGCAATGTGAAGATTATATCGGGTCACATTCTCCTCCTTAATCTTCATCGTTGCTTCTTGTTAAATCTTGAACTCCGAGCATCTGTCGCATTGTCATGAACTTCAATCTTGGTAGAGCCTTTGTTAGTATATCCGCTCTTTGTAGTTCTCCTCTGACATGTTCTATGTTGATGTGTCCATTCTCTACGCATTCTCGAATGAAATGGTATCGAATGTCGATGTGTTTACTTCTTCCATGAAATACTAGGTTCTTTACTAATGCTATTGCTGAAACGTTATCGATCTTTAACGTTATCTTTTGTTCTTCATTTCCAGTTAATTCACTGAGTAATCTTTTCAACCATAGTGCTTGACATGCTGCTGCTGTAGCCGCCATAAATTCTGATTCACATGATGATAGTGCCACTGTCGGTTGTTTCTGAGTGCTCCATGTAATGGGTGACTCTCCAAAATAAAATACTACGCCTGTAGTTCCTTTTCCTTGATCAGTGTTGATTCCATAGCTACTATCACTATATCCTGTAATCTTGCAGCCGCCTTCTTTCTTGTAAATTATGCCGTGCTCTCTTGTTCCTTTGATGTATCGGATTACTTGCTTTACTTCTTTCAGGTGATGGTCTTTTGGTTCTTGCATCCATCTGCTGAGTAGTCCGACTGAATAACTAAGATCTGGTCTTGTATGTAGTAAGTACCTGAGACTTCCAATTAAGCTTCTGTAATAAGTTGCGTCAACTGATTCTCCATCTTCCGCCTTGACCAACTTAGTACCGGGATCCATTGGTATCTTCGTATCATTACTATCTTCCATGTTTGTTTCCTTCAAGATCTTGTTAATATAACCTGTTTGCTTGATTGTAATTTCTCCTCCTGTCTGTGTAACTTCTATCCCAAGGTAATAAGCTAACAATCCTAAGTCGCTCATTTCAAACTTCTCTTCCATCTGGGATTTAAATAATTCTACTTCTTTCTTTGGAGTGCCTGTAATTATTAAATCATCTACATAAACTCCAACAATAATTGTTGAGTTCTTGGTTCTCCTTGTATATACTGCTTGTTCGAGGTTACACTTCTTGAAATCTAATGACTTTAAGGTTTGATCAAGCTTCACATTCCAAGCTCTCGGTGCTTGTCTTAATCCATATAAAGCTTTAATAAGCTTGTACACTTTTCCTGATTCTCCTAGTTGTACGAATCCTTCAGGTTGTGTAATGTAGACTTCTTCTTTTAAATCTCCATGTAGAAATGCTGATTTTACGTCTAAGTGATGAACTTGCCAACTATAATATGCTGCTAAGGCCAATATCAAACGAACTGTTTCTATCCTAGCAACTGGGGCAAATACTTCATCGAAGTCTATTCCTTGTTCTTGTACGTATCCTTTTGCTACTAACCGTGCTTTGTATTTGATAATATTTCCATGTGCATCTCTTTTGGTTTTAAATACCCATTTGAGTCCAATTGCCTTTTGATTTTCTGGCAATGTAGTAAGAATCCATGTGTTGTTCTTGTTTATTGAATCCAATTCAATCTTCATGGCCTCAATCCATTTATGATCTTTTGATGCTTCCTTGTAGTTACGAGGTTCTTCTTCTATGAAGAGTAAACTAGGTGCTTCAACGACACTAGCCGTTTCGTAGATTGCTTTCAAATCTTTTAATCCTCTAACTGGTGTATGATCAATTCTTCCAGAGCTTCCTAACGAGCTTCTAAGTGAACTAATAGTAGTTTCTATTTCACTTTGAAAGTTAGGTTCGTAACTATATGTTGGTGGTGTGAATGGTGAGTTTGGTTGAGAGGGGGAGTTTGGTTCTGATGATGAATCTAGTTCTGATGTTGGATCTGGTAAAGGATCCGGTATTGGAATTACATCATCATTTCTTATGTTGACGGGTATTTGGTTTGCATTGTCAACTTCCTCTACTACAAAACTAGTCCAACAGGTGTCTTGTGTACTTGTATCCTCTCCATTCTTATCCCAATTCCACGGTTTAATTTCCAAAAATTTAACGTCTCTACTAACATATTTCTTCTTGGCTATTGGATCATATAACCTACATGCTTTTGATCCTTCCTCTACTCCTAAATAGATCATTGGTATGCTTCTATCATCCAGCTTCTTTAAGTGAGGTGTTGTTATCTTAGCATAAGCTGTGCATCCAAATATCCTTAGGTTTTCTAGGTTTGGTTTCCTACTGTAGAGTGCCTCATATGGAGTTTTATCTACTAGGGCTCTTGTAGGTACCCTATTTAGTATGTAAATAGCGTGTTTCACTGCTTCCGCCCAAAAAGTTAAAGGTAACTTCATGGCTTTCATCATACTTCTAGTAGTTGATAACACTGTCCTATTTCTTCTCTCCACTACTCCATTCTGTTGTGGTGAGTATGGTGCTGTCAATTGTCTAGCTATCCCATTATCCTTACAGTATTGTGTGAATTCATTTGATGTAAATTCACCACCTCTATCGGTTCTAAACATCCTTATTTTCAATCTCAATTCCATTTCTACCTTATGCTTAAATTCCTTGAATGTACTAAAGGCTTGGTCTTTTGAAGTAAGAAAGTAAGCCCACATAAATCGTGTACAATCGTCTACTAACAAGAATATAAGTTTCTTGCCTGAGTGTGTTGCTGGACTTATAGGACCGCAAAGGTCTCCATATATTAAATCCAACGGGTTCTCTGATCTGAATTTAGCTTGGTTTGGAAATGGTGTTCTACTATGCTTTCCCAATAAACATGCATCGCAAATCTGTCCTACATGATTTATTCTAGGTAATCCATCTACTAGACCCTTTCTAGTCATCTTGTTGATATCGTCAAAGTTTAGATGACCTAATCTAGCATGCCATAACCATGCTGGGTTATCTATATTTGCTAATAGACATATAGGTGAGTCTATTCGTAGTTTAATACTGTAAAGTCTGTTCTTAGATCTTTCTACTTTCATCAACAACCTTCTGCTCTTGTCATACAAAGTCAATTTATTCCCATCCATTATAACTCTACAACCTATTTCTGTAAGTTGTCCTAGACTTAGTATGTTGCTCTTAAGGTTCGGTATATAATATACATCCGTTACTACCTTTTGTTCTTGGTTTATACAACCTAATAATATAGAGCCTTTTCCCTTTATTTCTACATATGACCCATCTCCAAAACGTACTCGTCCTGTTATCTTTTCATCTATGTCCCTAAAATGAGTTTTGGTTCCTGTCATATGGTTACTCGCACCGTTATCTAAATATCATACGCTTTCATCCTTTGAAGCATATTTTCCTGGTTGAATTTGGCCTTCATTCAACAGTACTTCTTCATATTTGGTTTCATGTACGGTCATTAATAGTGATGGTTCTTCATCTTCTAAGATAAGGTTTGAATGTTCCTGAGCTGTTGTGTTTGATCTACATTTGTTCATGAAATGTCCAAGTTTATTGCACTTGTAACATCTAACGGTACTCAAATCCTTCATATTTGTATTCTTATTTGGGTTTCCCTTATAATTTGAGTTTCCTTCATGTGAGTTATTTCTATGTCTGTTTTTCCGCCAGTTTTTCTTTGAATAATTTTGTTTACCTCCGCGTTTAACAAAATTCTTTCCTCTATCTGAGTGTTCACCCTGTGTGAATAGTAAATTATCCTGGCTTTCAACTTGATTTCCCTTACGGAGTTTTATTCTTTCCTCAAATGCCTTGAGTTTTCCAGTGATCTCATCTAGGGTAATATCATCTAGATCACTAGTCTGTTCTATGGATGCTACTATCTGAATGAATCTATCTGGTGTGGAGTCTAATAGTTTTCTAACTACTAGTGATTCATTCAATGTTTTGCCTAGTTCTTTTGCCTTAGTAACATAACCGTTTAAATTATCTGAAAATGCATCCACGGTTTCATCATCCTTCATCTGAAGGGCATTAAATCCTATCATTAAAGATTGCAACTTTGCTTGTTGCACTTTCTCTTCTCCTACGTGTCTCCTTTTTAGTGAATCCCATAATTCTTTTGCCTTTTTACAACTTGCTACTTGTAAAATTACATCTTCTGATAATGCTTGATATAGAAGGGCAATAGTTGACTTATCCTTCTTATCATCTACTTCTACGCCTGCCTTAGGTTCTATTGTATCCCATAAACCATGTGCTTCTAATATAACTTTAATTTGTATAGCCCATACCGTATAATTTGTATTTTTTAACTTAGGGCATTGGTATTGTGCAATAGGTGTTACGGGTTTTAATGTAGTTGTTGCGTTTGCGTCATCGCCCATATTGAAAGTGTTAATGATCTTCACTTTCTAAATCAATGAGAATTCCTAACCTTTTTGTGGTATACTTAATACTACGGGAACAATAATAGTTTTCGGAAATCCTAGTAATAATACGAGTATCTATAATATGAAAATTGTAACGAAATTCAAAGGTTTGAATTTTGTTTTGACCTCGTTGTGACAATTCACGGATTTGAATTTCCTTGTGTGTTCCCTTGTTTTTTGCTTCGTTGTCTTTGGTTCAATTCGACTTTGATCTCCAACAAAATAATTCGGACTGAATTTTGCTTTCTTTCTTGGCTTCTGCTTCGGACCAAAAATAACAACCAATTCCTATATTTTTCTTTGTGTCGAATTGGTGATGTCGAACCAAAAAAAAAATCCAGAAGTTCGATTAGATCAACGAAAAACCAACCACCACTTTACACGTTCTATATTACCACGCCTTGGTAATTCTTGAAACAAATCAATATCTTTGCTTGTTCCTTTTCTTCTTTGCAGCGAAAACAAAAAAAGTTTCTCGTTTTTTTGTTGCTACGTACGTTGTTGTTGTTGTTGTGTTAAACTCGACACAACAAAAAAATCTCCACACACTTATCTCTAAGATCTTCAATTCCTACGTATACGTTTTTCTTTCACAACAACGATTTTTGCTTTGTGTTAATCTCCAACTAGTTGTCTCTTGTTCTACACAAAGTCTCCTCTTTTCTTCCTCGACACCAATACGCTTGATGTTGGCGTTTGCAATTCCTTACGTAAACTAGATCGTGCACTATCTTTTCTACGCGTTTCTTATTCAATTTTCTTATGTTTTCTTTGGAAGAATAGAAAGAAAACAGATTTGTCTCTCGCTCAAGAAGAAAAAACGAATTGTCCTTCTCCTATCCTGCGTATTCTTGGCTTCGAAGTCTGAATAATTTTGATGATGTTTGCAGAATTTCTGTTTTTGTTTCGGTGTATTGAATCCTTGCTCTTGATGCCAATTGTTGTCCCACTTTTCTGGATCGATTTGTGAATTGCAAAAGTAATATGAATAAGTAAATCTAAAATTTCATTAACCATTGTAAAGTTACATGTAATTACATATATATAAGGTTCCAACCATTGTGTTGAACCATTGTGTCTTTTCATAGAATGGTTGTGACCATTCGAACTAGCCTAACCATTGTGTCCATTCGGTTTGGTCATTGTCCAACCGAAATAACCATAAGTTAGTTATTAACTTTCTACTTAACATAAATAGTCCTTCTAACTTTTAACTAACTAATAATAATACTAATATGCAATGTGAAGATTATATCGGGTCACATTGCATGCATATTGAAAGGCGAGAAGAAAGAAGATGCAATCAGAATTCTTGAAAGCTGTGGATTTCATGCTAGAATTGGTTTAAAAGTTCTTGAGCAGAGATCTCTCATAACTGTTGATGAAGATGGGTGCTTGGGCATGCATGACCATATAGAAGAAATGGGAAAGAACATTGTTCGGCGTGAGCACCCCGATGAGCCTAACAAACATAGCCGATTATGGATTGATGAGGAGATTGAAGATATATTGACTAATGACAAGGTAAAGATCAGTTTACTTGTAAGGTGGAGAAAACTAATACATTTTCATCTGTTCTGACTTCTGACATTGTTATTGATTGCAGGGTACTAAAGCAACAAGATGTCTAAAACTTGATATATGGAGAAGAAATTCGAGAATTCTTCTGAAAGGTCTTGGAAAAATGAAGGAACTTCGATATCTTGAAGTGACCTTTGCATATTATGATTCTGAAAGTGATCATTATGATTCTGAAAGTGATCTGAAATTTGATGATATCAGGCAATGCTTCACGAATTCTTTAAAATATCTAAAATGTAGGAATTACCCTTTCTTGTATTTACCCAAAACATTTCAAGCAAACAATCTTGTTGGACTTGAAATGTATAATAAGAGCAGAATGGTACAACTTTGGGAAGAGGGAGAAAGAAAGGTAGAATAACTGTTGATTGGTTATTTTGCATAATTCGTAATACAGCTATTAATTTATTGGTTTGTTAATATGCTAATATTAGTCTTTTTGTCTTATTTTTGCTGGCAGGTTCTAATAAAACTCAAATTCCTTTCTCTCTCTTATTCAAAATTGACGACCTTTGACTTTGGGTTGACTCCGAATATTGAGACGTTATCTCTTGAAAGTTCTGGTAATTTAGAAGAACTTTGCATGCCATTTAGTTGTCAAAAGCTCAAGCATCTCAATATCAGTTACTCAAAGTTAAGAACCTTTGACCTGGGGTTGACTCCGAATCTCGAAACGTTATCTCTTGAAAGTTCTGGTAATTTAAAAGAACTTTGCATGCCATTTAGTTGTCAAAAGCTCAAGCATCTCAATATCAGTTACTCAGAGTTAAGAACCTTTGACCTGGGGTTGACTCCGAATCTCGAAACGTTATCTCTTGAATTTTCTGGCAATTTAGAAGAACTTTGCATGCCATTTATTTGTCAAAAGCTCAAGCATCTCGATATCAGTCACTCAAAGTTAAGAACCTTTGACCTGGGGTTGACTCCGAATCTCGAAACGTTATCTCTTAAAGGATGTGCTCAATTTGAAGAACTTCACGTGCCTGTTGCATGTCCAAATCTCAAAATCCTCAACCTTCAAGTATCAGGGTTGAGGAGACTTGACCTTGAGCTGATTCCAAATCTTGAGAAGTTACATCTTGCTTATTGTGATCAGTTGGTAGAAATTAAGGCTCCCGTTGGATGTCTAAGAAAACTTGTCAACTTAAACTTAGACGGTTGTTTGAGGTTTAAACATGTTTTGTTTAAAAGTAGATGTGAGCCCAAGATTAATTGTTCTTCAGATACTTTATATCTGTATGGTGATTCCCTAGATTCATGCCCATTGCACCCCAACAGTAATCTCCCAAAGTTTCGGTTTTCTTGTATGTATGAACTATATCTACCGTCATCAGTTGGAAATATTGAGAAGCTTATTTCTTTTGGTCTATGTGCATGCACAGACTTTGAGAAATTTTCAGACATGATTTGTAGTTTACAATGTCTGCAAAAACTTGAACTCAGAGCCGGAAATATTCCAGAGTTTCCCAAAGATCTTGGCCAGTTAGAATGTCTAGAAGAGCTCTCGTTGAACTCTAAGAAGATAGAACATCTTCCAGATAGCATTTGTATGTTGAAACGTCTGAAGTATCTGAGCCTTGATGGGTGTGCTCTTCTTGAGAAGTTGCCTGAGGACATTGGCCAGTTAGAATCTCTGGAGAGTCTAGATTTGTCATTTACAATGCTTAAACATCTTCCTGATAGCATTTGTATGTTGAAACGTCTGAAGTCGCTCGAACTTACTTATTGTGCTCTTCTTGAGAAGTTGCCTGTGGACATTGGCCAGTTAGAATGTCTTGAGGAGCTCTTTCTGTCATCTGCAAAGATAAAACATCTTCCGGATAGCATTTGTATGTTGAAACATCTGAAGTCGCTCGATCTTGGTGATTGTGATCTTCTTGAGAAGTTACCAGAGGATCTTGGCCAATTAGAATGTTTAGAGGAGCTACGTGTGGGGAGTAAGAAGATTGAATATATTCCAGATAGCATCTGCATGCTAAAACGTCTGAAGTCGCTCGATGTTAGTGACTGCTCTTTTCTTGGGAAGTTGCCTGAGGACATTGGCCGGTTAGAATGTCTAGAGAAGCTCGGTTTGTCATCTACAAAGATAAAACATCTTCCAGATAGCATTTGTATGTTAAAACATTTGAGTTATCTCAAACTTGAGGATTGTGCTCTTCTTGAGAAGTTACCAGAGGATCTTGGCCAAATAGAATGTTTAGAAGGGCTAAATGTGAGTAGCAATAAAATTGAATTTCTTCCGGATAGCATCTGCATGCTAAAATGTCTGAAGTCGCTCAATGTTAGAGACTGTTCTTGTCTTGGGAAGTTACCTGAGGACATTGGCCAGTTAGAATCTCTGGAGAGGCTATATTTGTCAGCTACAAGTATTAAACATCTTCCAGATAGCATTTTTATGTTAAAACATCTGATTTATCTCAACCTTGAGGATTGTGCTCTTCTTGAGGAGGATCTTGGAAAATTAGAGTGTTTAAAAGAGCTAATTATAGAAAACACAGGCACAAGTCGTCTTCCCCAAAGAGCTAATATTCGGAGCTTCTTCAGTCAAATGGATTTCCTTGACCCGTGGGAGGCGAGGGACTGGAGGATTAGGCGAGGCGTCTAGGCATCAAGCATACAGGGGATATCAAGTTGTTGGTGTTATGAATTGGTTTTATGTTATGTAAATGGTGTCGTATGATAGAAAAATTTCTGATAAAATATATATAGAAGTGATCAGAGATTGAAGAAAGTGGCAGAGATCAGAGATTGAAGAAAGCAAGCAAAAAGGAAGTTAAAATGAAGATGATGGAGATTGTGTCTTTTTGTGCTCATGTGGGCTACAGTTAAAAAGTGGGAAATGTGGAACTAGATCATATGCCTAGGAAAATGAATATATATATCAATTGATTTCTTTTGTATTTCTTTTTTCTTTTTGAAAATCTTACAAGTCTTTACTTATTTCCTTTTGGATTGTAAATTTAAGTTTTGCAAATCAAAAGTTAGTAAAACAGTAGGATTATTTTTCGAAAGTTATATAAAAAGAACTGGTCGTAAGAAGTTTGTTGTTTGTTTCGGGCGTAAGGTGTGAAAACACTCTTTCAGGTTTGATGCACATTTAAATCATCAACTCATTAGCTTTTGCACATTTCTTGCCTTGTTAGAAAATTTTGTACCAACGTTTCTACCCCCATTTCAATTTTCTCATTGAACCCGTATGTCGAACAACTTAAACTTCAATCCAACTTCTTAAACAAAGAATTGTATGTTACTATGGTTTTTTTTTTTTTTTTTTTTTAGCCCCCCTTAATATAAATTACTGGCTTCCTCTCTCATTGGGAGATAAAGATGATGAGGCGAAAAATGATCCGTTTTTAGGGGGTCATTTAAGCCCGAATCCGACTTTATTTGATCAAATATTGCCCTAAATCGTTCCTTTTGTGATTTTAGGTACTTGGAGAGTGAATTCTGGAAAAGAAGCCATTTTGGACGTTTTTGGAGCATAAAAGTGAATAAAACGGCAAAGTCTCAATTTTCCATGCTGGGAACAGTACATGAAGGCGTCAAGAGTTCTTCCTGACGGCGTCAAAATCCAAAGAATAAAAATCCGTAGTTGATGACGGCGTCACACAGGGCGTCAGAAGTAGATCAAGGCCGTCCGAGGAAGTATTTGGCGGCGAGATGACGGCGTCACACCTTTGTTCTTGACGTCGTCATCCCTATTTTCCTATATATAGTTTTCTAGTTTTTCACATTAAAAGGGGAGAAGTTTTGGGAGAAACCCTAAAGACGATTTTGGTGCAACTTTTACAGGTTTTTCAAGGGTTCCAAACCCTTGATACCTTGCATTGTAATTGAGATAAGTGTTCTTCTAATTCAATCAATATGTCTATGTGTTGGTTGTCTATATCTTGTTCTTGTCTCAATTCCATTATGCTAGGCTAGATCTCTTTTGTGTTTGCTTAGATCTAATGAAACCTAGATATTGATTATGTGTTGATTACTTGTTTATTCTTGTTTTGGATGAATGATTTATATGTTAGGCTTAAGAAAACTGGCAGATCTCCAAATGGTAACATGCATGAACGTCTTAAGAAACATGAACCGAGGCGTACTAGGTCTTTATTGGTTGTATTTAATGCATGAGCCACTGTTTACAATCCCTATAGTTGTGCTGGGCATGGTGTAGGAGGAGATAAGAGCTCATAGAATTGGGGAGTTATGTATGCCACCCCATGAATGGTATTAAGGAATACAATCCGTCATCCATGCAATTATAACAAGTAATTAACGTGTAAAAGATATCTAGGGAGTAATGAAATCTAAGTAAACACATTTTCTCCAATTACTGCTCACAACCTTAGTATAAATTAGTTTAATTTTATTTTTTGTATTTTATTTTGATTGCATCTTACTTTTGGGTTAGTTGAATAGCAACTAATTCCGCCCACTCTTCCAAAACCCGAGATTTTTACTTGCTTTCCATAAAATATAAAAACACAAAAATAATCATCCCTCACCTTTAGAACTAGTAATTAGGCTTTCTAATCCTAGCGACACTATTCCTAAGCTGAACGATCAATCCTCCGGTACTTGTCACTATACTATACTACAACGATCAGGTACACTGCCTGGTGGGGGTTGTAAGCTTCTCGAGATCCCTCTAGAGGTAAAGCCTGGTGCAATTCCCACGCATCAAGTTTTTGGCGCCGCAGCCCGGGGAATAGTTATTGTCTAGGTTAGAATTTCTTTTTATTAGGTCTACTTGCTAGATTCCTTTCTAGTAAGATTTTATTTTTATTTTTAGGTTCTCTTTAGTCTATCTTTTTCTTTGTGCCCTTTGTTTGTAAAACCATTTTCATTTGTCTTCATGGCGGATGAAATTCTATTTAGATCATTAACTATAGAGGAACAATTAGTTTACTCGGATAGATTTGCTTCCTGTTGTTCCAATGAATTTTTAAGTGATCTTAGATATATACAAGAAGAGATGGGTATAAAGTTTGATAGGTTTGATGAGTTATGCGCATGTGTGGCCTATATTAAACAATCATTGTTAGGATCAATTCCTTTTAGTAAGACCCTTTGGAAAAATTTTGAGGAAAGTCTCCTAACAGTGAACCATGAGTTCAATGAATTGATGGATTTGTATACATCACAACTTGAAGAAACAATTATGGAGGATTTAGCCGAGCATTATCATATTGAGCAAAAAGACCTAGGTTTTATGATCAATGACTTGGAATCTCAAGGAACACGTGATGAGGATATAGATGATATTGAGATAAAGAAGGATGAGGTAAATAACACAAACCTACAAAGTACCCCACAACTACCATCATTCGAGGCATACACACCACCCGTAACTTACCCGGAAGAAGTAGAAGAGACTTTAGGAATCCCAATTGAGGTAGAACCTTTGAACCAAACACAACTAGAGGATATAGGTTTGAATACTTATAATGATAACCTTACTCTTAGTTCTAGGGAAGTTCCTAGTTTTGATGAACCGGAGCCTCAACCAAAACCGTTAACTAATCTTCCATCCTTGGATGAAAATTTAGGAATTGAAATAGGTTCCGATCCACCCATCAAACCATATAGTCCGGGTAGTCTTAGGACAAAGGTAGTGGACTCTAAGCCTTGTAGAGAGGAAGCAAATATAGGAGTGGAAAATGACCTTACATACTTACATCACCCATTCATGATTGATCATAAGAAACATTATGGGTTTAAACCGGGTCTATTGGGTCAAGATGGATTCCCAACTAGGAATCTCTCGAAGTTGTTAGAAAATGATCCCTTTCTAGGAGAAAATCTTAATCCACCCATTAACCCGATTGAATTAGGTAAGGTTATGATGATAGGAGCACACCCCTTTGAGCATATAATTCATCCACCACTCTTTCCTCACGAGGCATATTTACACCCTAAGGGTGTGTATCGCTACTTCCACCTGCACGTAATCCTAAGTGTAGGGAAAACCTCCCCTATCTTCGTTAAATAAGGGTAGAGTCAGGCTCGTGACTCGAACAAAAACAAGCGCTTCTTGGGAGGCAACCCATGTTTTCTGTGATTTTATTTGTTTGATTGTTATTTGCTTCCGTATGCATGTTTTATTTTTTATTGTTGGTTGATCATGTCTCTAAATTAAAATGTGGAAATACTTTACTATGTTGTTTGGCCTAGTCTTAACTCCAATCTAAAAGTATTTTTGCAAAAGATAAGTGTAAGGGGAAACCCCAAATATGTTTTTAAGAAACAAACCGATCATGATTCTCCACAATATTAAATGAACATGTATATTCGTATTCGTTAGAGTCAAATGCTTGTATTGAGTCATAATGAAGTTTTGCAGGATTTTCCAGGAAGTAGGACCAAGTTTTTCCAGAAATTTTCCGGAAACTTAACATAAGAATTTCTGCAGGTCCATTCTGACGGCGTCAGAGTTTTACTCTTGACGGCGTCAGGAGTTAAAATCTGGAAATTTTACCGGTTTTGTTTTTTCTAACGGAGTCTTATGGTTTTTGTGAATTATTAAGTTTTATAATCTCCAGGAGATCTGCAAACTTCATTCCACAAGCATTATATCTTACTTTGTTTTCTAGGATTTAGTAACTTATATAGGATGCCGCCGATTTTACGCGAGGTTGTCTTGTCTATTTTGTCAGGTTTTACAGGTTATGTTCGACAAGGAGATGATTTATATTCTGGAAGGGAAGCTTTGATTGTTCGTTTTCTTGGAGGAAGATCTAACCTGGCCAACCTATAATCCATACCGAGTGAATCAGGGGAGTATTTGATTTCATTCTCTTTACTTTTTCACTTTTACATTCTTTACTTGAACATTGGGGACAATGTTCATCTTAAGTGTAAGGGGAGGGTAAAAAGATGATACCTTACATATGCACTTTCGCTTGAGTTTGTTTTGTTTGATAGTAGATGTGTAATAAAACTATGAGAAATACTTGTTAGTGTAATTTTAGCGCCAAATTTAAAATTTTTTACAACATTTAGGAGTGAAACTTTAGCCATAGCAAGCGTCTCATGGATAGGAGATTGTATGACTAGCACATAACCGTATGTTCAGAAAAATTTTCCACTCAAATATGTGAGGTTCGCCTTTAGATTTGATAGGAAAAGCATTTACTATTAGTGCTTATGAGTGTACCGGTAGCATTTAGATTCTAGAACTTGCGTTAGTGATGCATCCCGAGACCGCTAGTGAGACTACATTCGTGTGGTAGGATTTACTACATGATAAGAGGCATTAGGATCACCCTTGTGTTAAACCCGTATCATAATTACTTGACCATTTAAGTCATATTACTTGGCTAGTTAAGTCAACTAATTTTTCCCACACCCTTAGCGTTGTACTCATTTTTAGTACACGAAACCCCTAGTACACCCCTCCGAGCCTATCTTTTCGTTTCTAACTTTAAGCATTTTACTTAAAGAAAGAATTTGGTACACCTCACTTAAATGTACACCCAAATCGCCTTAGCCTTCCGTGTATGCGCTCATTTTTAGTGCATTATTGTTATTTGTTAAACCCTAAGTTAACTTTCTAATTGATTACATGGTTGCTAAGTCAAGTCATATCCTTGTACATATTGTTTTGGGACGATTGGGACTCATGGGTAAGTACTTATTTTATGGAGTAATGGGGAAGAACATAATATTATTACCCCCATATGTGCGTTAATCTTAAAAGTGCTCCAAGTGTTTTGATTTTCTTAATTCGAGTCATTAGATTAGTTTATTGTAAAGTATGTAAAGATTCAAGTGTAAGGGGAATTTTCATTCCCTATGATGTATTATTTTGGATGGTAGGGTAAGAATGTATGCACACAAAAAAAATAAATAAAAAAAAATAAAAAAAAAAATCGAAAAATCAAGAAAAAGAAAAAAAATAAAAAATAAAAAAAAAGAGAAAAAGAGAAAAAACATACGGACTACCATCCCTTTTCATTCTATGTTTATTTTATGTTTTTGTTATTTTTCATTTATTAGCTTAAGTCGAGTCTAGTCTTGGCTTAGCAACGCCATCTTGTACATGTAATTAACCAAGATTGTTAACTCGCCACCAGTAAAACTTCCTTTATCCAACAAAACCGTGTAATTCATATCCTTATACCTAACGTTACAACCCTTTAAAAGACCTCTTTGATAGTTTATCCTAGGTGCTTACGCCATGTGGTGGAGGTTTGATCTTTTCCCAAGCCTATGGTAATCTATTTTGCTATGACAGGTAGTGAGAGATATCTTCCATTTCCATAATGTTATATTACTTTATTACACCCGAGAGATGTGAGTATCTAAACACTATTTGTGAGGTGCTAGTGTATGACCTCCGTGCTTGTCTATTGGTCTTTAGTGGAACGATTATTTGTTGTAATTACTTTTATATTAGTGTTAAATGACCCCTAACTTGTCTTTTGAGTAGAATAAAAGCGCATTTGCTTGAGGACAAGCAAATCTCAAGTGTAAGGGTATATGATGAGGCGAAAAATGATCCGTTTTTAGGGGGTCATTTAAGCCCGAATCCGACTTTATTTGATCAAATATTGCCCTAAATCGTTCCTTTTGTGATGTTAGGTACTTGGAGAGTGAATTCTGGAAAAGAAGCCATTTTGGACGTTTTTGGAGCATAAAAGTGAATAAAACGGCAAAGTCTCAATTTTCCATGCTGGGAACAGTACATGAAGGTGTCAAGAGTTCTTCCTGACGGCGTCAAAATCCAAAGAATAAAAATCCGTAGTTGATGACGGCGTCACACAGGGCGTCAGAAGTAGATCAAGGCCGTCCGAGGAAGTATTTGGCGGCGAGATGACGGCGTCACACCTTTGTTCTTGACGTCGTCATCCCTATTTTCCTATATATAGTTTTCTAGTTTTTTACATTAAAAGGGGAGAAGTTTTGGGAGAAACCCTAAAGACGATTTTGGTGCAACTTTTACAGGTTTTTCAAGGGTTTCAAACCCTTGATACCTTGCATTGTAATTGAGATAAGTGTTCTTCTAATTCAATCAATATGTCTATGTGTTGGTTGTCTATATCTTGTTCTTGTCTCAATTCCATTATGCTAGGCTAGATCTCTTTTGTGTTTGCTTAGATCTAATGAAACCTAGATATTGATTATGTGTTGATTACTTGTTTATTCTTGTTTTGGATGAATGATTTATATGTTAGGCTTAAGAAAACTGGCAGATCTCCAAATGGTAACATGCTTGAACGTCTTAAGAAACATGAACCGAGGCGTACTAGGTCTTTATTGGTTGTATTTAATGCATGAGCCACTGTTTACAATCCCTATAGTTGTGTTGGGCATGGTGTAGGAGGAGATAAGAGCTCATAGAATTGGGGAGTTATGTATGCCACCCCATGAATGGTATTAAGGAATACAATCCGTCATCCATGCAATTATAACAAGTAATTAACGTGTAAAAGATATCTAGGGAGTAATGAAATCTAAGTAAACACATTTTCTCCAATTACTGCTCACAACCTTATTATAAATTAGTTTAATTTCATTTTTTGTATTTTATTTTGATTGCATCTTAGTTTTGGGTTAGTTGAATAGCAACTAATTCCGCCCACTCTTCCAAAACCCGAGATTTTTACTTGCTTTCCATAAAATATAAAAACACAAAAATAATCATCCCTCACCTTTAGAACTAGTAATTAGGCTTTCTAATCCTAGCGACACTATTCCTAAGCTGAACGATCAATCCCCCGGTACTTGTCACTATACTATACTACAACGATCAGGTACACTGCCTGGTGGGGGTTGTAAGCTTCTCGAGATCCCTCGAGAGGTAAATCCTGGTGCAATTCCCACGCATCAAAAGACTAGAACCCGTCACCTTCGGTGAGTAAATAACCCACTTTCCTTGTTTTCTAAATTCATTTTTCTCTTATTTTAATATCGAATGTGATATTGGCCAACAAAAATTATTGGAACAAATTAATAATAGTAGCTTTGTAGAAAGAAAACAGAAAGTAAATCACACGATGGTCCAATTTATGATAATATGGTAGAATGTTTATTGTGACATAGGTAAACTAATTATGTGTGAAATGATCTGCATGTGCTTTACATGTGTGTTCTTTTCTCACCACTCACCTTATTCATGTTCTTTGAAATCATGCAGAAACTCTAGTGACAGTATATTTAATGAGCGAAAATCCTCGTCAAATATATTGATACCATTTCCTCCACTAGTAGTTGATAGTAGTTGAAACCACGGCCGTGGAGACGGTCTCCACCAAGCAGGGACGGAACCAGGGGGTGTCCCGGGACACCCATGAATTTTTATCTCGTAGTGTTAATTTTGTTATAAAACCTCTATTTTTCTATAAATGCACCCGGTCCCAAAAAGTTGTGCATGTAGTCTTGTTTGATTTCTTATGAATGCACTTGGTGACTTTGTCTTCCGGTTCCGTCCCTACCAAGGCCGTGGAGGTGGAGGAGAGGAAAAAAATGATAACCAAACTGTGATTAAAACTAAAACATTATGGTTTCTGAAAAGCAAAAGCCGAATATTTATGGATTGGTTTCGCTTTTAATCAAAAACCAAGCAAAACCAAACCATGCTCGCCCCTAATTTTTTTGACCTCCAAAAAGTGTGGTGTATTTACAGAAAACTTGCGTAAATGGCCATGATATTATCCTTTTCAAACGTGCTGAAAGTAAGTCCTCCTTATTGAGCAAAATGAAATACATGTCCTCAAATAGACATTGACATATTACAAAATCACATGGCTAGGAACCATCGGTAAGAACCGTAGCATTGATAGCAACCATGGTTATCGCGCGGCAATCCTTGTTATATCTGAATTAGGTCCCATATAATTGTTTACGTACCGACTAGATGTTGCATCATTCACCTACCGACCTACGACCCTATAAAAAAAAGATCGGTTCATCTATTTGGTACAACTTGTGCATACACATAACGCCCTCAGAGAGAAGCAAAAATATATATATGTGCTCATTTATACGCATGACTGAGTGAATAACAGTTTAGAATGCTATAGTTTCTCTAGCTCTACAAAACTGGAAAAAGAACCAATTAATGTTGTTGACACATACAATCTGGTATGGGATATATGGATTGTGTCTCCTTTCTTAACCTAGCTTGACCTTGTCTATTCTTATGCACGTTTTGTATAGCCCGCAGAAACTCAGGCCATTCCATAGTTTCGTTAAGAAAGAGTTGCAGAGCACAATATTTGGTCTGATAGTCTTCAAGTTTTTGTATGCTTGATACCCTAGCTGAAAAACAAGCAACAATGATTCCTTTTATAAGTAAGGGTCATGGATAATTCCAAGTTGTTAAAGCATCATACTTTATTTTTATATCAGCGAAGCAAAAGGTCGGTTTGGACCCACCAACACAGTTTTGTCCAACTCTTTTTGAATTTGAATACACTTCAGACCACATTCAATCCGTTTACTTTATCATTAAACTAGATATTTGACACGTTAGATTCCTTATCAATAAAAGTCAACCGGACTTTGTTCTTTTTTATTTAAATGGATCGAAATATCGGCCTCTAAAGCAAAACATCATATTTTTCACATAAAGTGAATGAGGTAGGTAACCCATACATACCATTGCATTGTGCATTATTCCTGGTGAAGCTGAAATGAAGACGTCGGTATGCATACTGACATAATAATCAACAGCTGCTAACAACGACACAAACTTTCTGAATTTATTCCTCAAGGAACATGTGCTTATATAAGCCCAAATAAATCTTTAAAATGGTGAAATTACGGTATCAGAAATTTCAAGACGGTGTTTGGGCGTCGGCCGAAGATATAAACTACTTGCAGAAATCTTGAGGATGGTAAAAGAAGGAGAAAATGCATTCATGAATGTTGGCATCCATTTTTGGCCTTCTTCAAGTAAGTCTTTAGGACCGGTCACTTGGTACGAAAGAATGTATACATGCACTTGGCGTTCTTTGATGGCTAAATGGAACAAATTAAACCCATCAAAATCGTGGAGTACTATATTATGTCAGGGTATGCTGATATGCACTCCTCAATCAGGTCGTAAGTCCCATATTTTAAGCAGGTTCGTTCACTGAGGGTGAAAAGTAAGTATGTCAGGTAACGGGTCAAAGTGGGTAGTTTCACCCATTTAACATGTCTGTTTCATTAGCCGAAAACACATGAAGCGAACATGTTAAATGGGTGAAACTACCCACTTTGACCCGTTACCTGACATACTTACTTTTCACCCGCAGTGAACGAACCTGCTTATATGCATATGTCTAAAGGTAAGTCAGGGGGTGTTGGGGATTGATTGATTTGTTTGTTTATGTGATTAAAAAATATTAGCATGTACTGATTTACTTATTTTCAAATGTTTGTTTACTCTAAAATAAGCACGTAACCAGCTCTATCCAAACACTTAATGATGTGGTCACTTGGAAGAATACTTAACACACCTGAACTGGTGCCTGTCAAGATTGAGTAAGCTTTTTTAGTCCTAAAGTATGATACTATAAAATTGTAGAATTGCCTGCTTCATATTAAAAATCATAATAGCCTGTCGTCATAAGATGTGTATAAGCTGTGAATAAGCTATGTATTGTTGGACCTTGTAATTGCATAAGTCTTGAAAGACAAAGGACTAAACATGTTAGTTAGATAGTTAGTAACCGAATAGCTGTTAAGTTAGTTAAAAGTTAGTTATTGCTGCAAGTTAGTTATTTCTAAAAAGTGTGTCATTTGGTGAACAGGCATGATGGTTCACTCGCACCCTTTCATACTCTATATATAGTTTAGTACATGTAACGTTTTAGTGTGTGTCAAATATACAATGTAACCATGTTATGTTGTTAGTAATATTAAAATCAAATTCTTGTCAATCTTGTTTGTTGATTCGATCATAAAAGTCACGTATAAACTTGTGCAACAACGATTCTACAGTGGCATCAGAGCCAAAGGATTCGAACCAGAGAAAACAGAGACCGATTGATTCAGGGAATTAATCAAGAGAAGAAGAGACCGTGCGTATACTGGTCAATCAAGAAGAGAGGAAAAGCCCGATTGATTTAGAGGAATCAAATTGAAAGAAGAAACCGTAGGCATACCGGTTAATCAAGGAGAGACAAAGAAGAGTTTTGATTCAGAGGAATCAATTGAGAGAAGAAACGACCGTGAGCAGACCGGTCAGAACGGGTTAGAGAAGCCCAAATTCAATTCAGAAAAGTCGAATAGAGAAGAGACAGAAACCGGTCAGAGGATCAATTAATTCAGAGAAAAAGAAATTTGATCAAGGGATCAAATTTGGAGATGAGACAAAGAGAACCAAAAGAGAATCAAGAGAACTTACCAGTTGTCTTACAACGCAACAGGTAGGAAGAAAGGATAAACAATCTAGGATTGTTTGGAGACACGCTTATTCCAAGTCGGACGCAAAAGAAAGAGAAAGACAACGTGACATGAAGTAAACAACAAAAAACAATAACACATTGGTGAGACAGGAAGAAGGAAAGAAAGAAGAAGCGGAGAAGAGCATGAAGATTCGAAGAACAAGACTTAAACAATTAGGGGGGAAAATGTTGGACCTTGTAATTACATAAGTCTTGAAAGTCAAAGGACTAAACATGTTAGTTAGATAGTTAGTAACCGAATAGCGGTTAAGTTAGTTAAAAGTTAGTTATTGTTGTAAGTTAGTTATTTCTAAAAAGTGTGTCGTTTGGTGAACAGGCATGATGGTTCACTCGCACCCTTTCATACTCTATATATAGTTTAGTACATGTAACGTTTTAGTGTGTGTCAAATATACAATGTGTCTCAGTGAGGGTCTGACCGGGTATGTCTCAGTGAGGGTCTAACCGGGTCTTGGCCGGATATGACCGGGGCTTGGCCGGACATGACCGGGTCTTAGCCGGACATGACCGGGTCTCACTTGTTCTTGGCCGGATATAGCCGGGTCTAACCGGGTCTTGGACGGATGTAACCGGATCTTAGCCGGATTTACACACAGCTTGTGTTGACTAAACATCAAAAGTCAGACACGTACATTGTACTTCAAAGTCCATCAAAAGCATCATGGACCAAAACAAGATAAAGACAAATGTATATTATGGGGCTTATTTTTTGCAAAAGAATAAATAAATAAATAAAAAAAATTGAGAATGAAACATGGAAAGTATGGTTGGTTTGGAGGCTAAAAAAGTAGGTACGCTTCCTCTTGACAATTTTCTTAACTATTGGTTTTTTAATGCAATGGAAAATACAAAATATGAAAATGTTATTTTATATAAGCTAAATTTGCCTACAAGTTAAATGTTTCCTATTGATCTTACGTACGTATTGCATGGATATGAAGTTTTTATCAAAAATCAAAACAATAAAAGACATGTATGTTGGTTACTTTTAACATGAAAATAAATAACTAGATTTGAGAATCAAACATGTGAGTATGGGTGGCGTGATCGCTAAGTTTGATTTCTCATGAATTCATGATCACGTGTTCGAGTCATCCTGCCTATCCATATTACATTTTTGTCACCAATGTAATTTTTTATTAATATTATTGTTACTGTTGGATTTATTAATAAATTGTTGGATTTATTTATGCTAGACTGGATTAAGCGGCACTATTTTTATTAGTTTAGTTTTACATTCAAGTGGTTAAAAGTATGAATAGGTTCACGAGAATAAACCAACACCGTAACTATAAAATTTGACACTTAAGGGCCGTACAACAACAACAAACCCAATCCCGCTGGAGCAGGGTATGGGGGACGTAAAATGTAGACAGATCCTACCCCTACCCCGAGAAAGACCCGGGAATAGAGAGACTGCTTCCAAAAGCTAGTGACAATCCTCATGATGTTAGTTTACATCTTTATAGTCTTGCTGATTCGAACCGGCCTTTCCTTTTATAATCGAGTGGGTGTCCTTCATGCTATCTCCATATGACATAGACCTTCTCTATAAACCTGTACTATATAGAGATGCTTTAGTTACCAATACGAGTTAATACAAATGTATGGTGCTTATTTTTAACTCAAGAATAAATAAATAAATTTGAGAATGAAACATGAAATTGTAGCTTGTTTGAAGGCTAAGCTTATCTCTTATAAATATAAGGTCGCAAGTTCGAATCTCCAGTCTAGTTAGCATTTCGTTTTTTTTTTTTTTTTTTTTTTTTTTTTTAGGATGTCTTCTCAATGTTATTAGTGTAAAATCTATTTTGTAAATATTATAATTCCGATTGTTGTTGCTATCGAAATTAAATATGTGATTTGTGGATCACGAGGTTCGTGTTTAAGCAGATATCATCCACATTGAAAATAGTATACGAGTGGTCAAGCGGTAGAAGTTTGTGAGCTGCGATTATAATCTCTGAAACGTAAGTATCTTAAGTTTAGATTTTTTTTTTTAACAACCATGAAGTGCCTATGTTAACTTCCTTAGACTTTTCTCAATTTGACTATATGTGTAGCGCTGGGTGATGAGATTAACAAACTACTCGAACCAAAGGTTTATACACAAGACATTTGACTATTAAACTCATATTCAACACATACTTATATTAAGCTTTTTAAACATGATAAATTATGTAACGCGACTAACGCTTTTGTTACATGTTTTAGAGCTTCCACCAACTGCTGGAAGTTTGAAAGCTTTAATTTGCAACCTCTTCGATCTCTTAGTCTACCGGGCAGTGGGTCTGGCGCTGGAGGTAGTGGCTCAGCCGGAGGGAGAGGGAGTGCGGGAGGCAATGAAGATTTTTATAGTGACAAGAGTGGCGACGAGGGGATGTAGGTACAAACTTGGGTTATTTTGTGTTGTACTTATGTTTGAAACTATATTTTGGCGACCCTTATCTTAGTTTAACCTTTTGGCGACTTGAACATTGCGGATATTGCAACATTTTGTAGATATGGCAGCTAGGTTTAGAGACGATAACACCCGTTTTGTAGACTTTATAATTTTTTAATGCATTTTGAGGGTGTTTAGCGATTATCGACAAGTGTTTAAGCTGTTATAAGTTGTATGTGTTAGGACATGCTGATATTGAGTGGTTATAGCTTATGGTTACAGGTTTTGGTAGATTTTTCTGGAAAATTTTCTGAAAAAAACATGGAATACTGCTGGTTTGCAGCCTGCTAAATACAGATTGGTACCGTCGACATGTCGACGGCACCATAAACACAAAATTAATTATATGTTTAATGGTACCGTCCACATGTCGACGACACCATAAACAAAATTTATTATAGGTTTCAAGGATACCGACGTCATGTCGACGACACAATTAAACACATAATCAATTTTGTGTTTATGTTGTCGTCGACATGACATCGGCACCCTTTAAAATATAATTAACGCTTAATAATTAATTCGTTAATTATTATTTTGTTCATGTCGACATGTCGACGGGACTAAATTGATTGACAACAAATTTCTTTGACTGAAAACCCAAGTGGGACCCACGTTGTCGTCGGGACGGTCGTTGCCGACGAGGCATTAATGACAAGTTGCTGCCGACGTCATGACGACGGGAGGAGACGGTGTAGACGTCATGACGACGGCACGGTGACGAAAATGTCGACGCCGAATTGGCGGTTGTACTAGTGTTGGCGGTAATAAGAACATGGGGTTACTTGTGTTCGGTTTGATGCTTTTATTTTTGGGGACGACAACGGTGGTGGTGGAAGGCATAGCATGCTGCAGTGGTGATGTATATAGTTGTTGTTTGGAAAGGGAACGTGCCAACCGATGTCTGCCAGCTTTACTGGTAACAAAAAGGTGCTAGGTCGAAAGGCTTACTTCGTAACCCCATTTATCACCCATCATTGAGCATGTCGACTCATTTTGGATCAATATGTTTCATGCTTTCAAATAACTTGATTCATGATCAAGAGTTAATACAAAGAAAGTGTGCTATGTCATATTACTAATATTAGTAATAAGTTGAGCTTTTATGTAGTTTTTCGAGCTCAAACTAGCTTGAAGTATATAATGTGTCATGCTAAATGTAATTAGTTCTATCATATATGTATGCAAACAAGCAATCGAGTTGTTGAAGTCGAACATACTCGAGCCTTAACATCAAGGTAGAGTTACTAATATGTTTGAGCAATATTCCAACTCTCTCGAGGTGAGCTCGAGCTTTGCATCAGGAACATGCGTCTGGCTATCGAAAGGAGCTAGAATTACGCTAAGGACGTCTCATCGAACTCAAAAGGAAATTTATCGAAAGTATATAAAAGTGTCACTGTATAGAAAGATGATTTAATTCTCGTCGTGATAGTATGGTTCGTTTCACGTAACAATTAACGGTTTGTGAGATATTTAATTTTAAAAAAATAAGAATAAAAGTGAGTTTTTTTTAATTCGATGAAAAATAAATGGCAAACATTTGTCCATTTGACATTTAGAGAATTTGTGATTTATGTTAAACTTTTCTATAGTTGTATAGTTGGAGAATTTAGATCTATTTTTCCTTTTTAAATCATCTTAATATCTCGCAATATATACATTACAAATCAATCTCACATATCATAAATAAAACTTGAATCCATAATTATTTAATTAATAACTTTTCACACAATATCAGTATGGTGAGACCACAAAAAACGTTGCTAAAATTTCCATATATAATCAATTTCAATACCAATCAATAATTTGATTAGGTAACGAATAATGTTAAATCATCATTATCACTAATTATTTTTCTAACACGTCCAAAACTTAGCTTTCATGTAGTTTGGTTGCTTGATTTAACATTTTTCACTTTAAAAAACTCATATGAAATTAAAATCACTTCCATTATACAACTTGAATGTGGAAGGCCACTCATAAATATTACTCGTAAATCTCTGTGATTGCTAATCAACTTGAATGTCGAAGGCCACTCATGCGACAAGCATCACATTGACGTAGCAGTTTATAGTATCCGGTCCATGTAACTCGACACCACATTATGCTAAAAGAACGACTTAATGGAAAATGTATCCTCACATGGTCTCAAGTCACCTTAACTTCTAGTAAACTGTTTGTATCAAAGAGGTACATTAACAAAAGGATAAAAACAGGGACGAAGCCAGTAGGGGGGCTGGAGGGTGCTCGGCCACCCCCAACTGGCCCAATTGGTCAACTTTGTAGCGTGGACAATGGTGGAGCTAGCTAGCGTTTTGAGGTTTTTTTAAAATCTGCACCCCTAACTTCTAAGTCTGAAATTTAAAATTAGTTTTAGAGAGAATTTGGATTGGATGCTAAGAAGTTTTTTGAAGCATATCAGGTTGTGAAATATCAAAATGAGAAAGATTGTTAACTTAGGGAATATGAAGAAGTGTGTATTTTATATTAATATAAAAAGGGTAAAGTACAAGATATGCTCTAATCACGTGGGTAGCAGTTAAAGAGCATGGGAGTGGCACATTTTGAAATAGCATGAGTATTTCTTTTGCTTTTTTATCCATTTTTTTAATCTTGTCTTAAGTCTTCTCATCTTAGTTTATTACATAAATTTTAGATTATTTTGACTTATATTATGTTTAAATGAAAAAATATTGTAGTGTGTTATCTAATTTTAGTCTGTTGTAGATTCATTTTGGTTAAAAGGCTCACTAATAAGTTAAAACAAGTTATACTTTTCACAAGGATTTGTATGTTCTACCGGAAAAGAAAAATTGTACGTTATTACCCGAAAAGAGCCCCCCTTAATAAAAATTCTTGGCTCCGTCCCTGGATAAAAATGATGAACGATGAGTGATTTAGGATGGACAATTCAATGAACCTCGTACTTTACAATATTTCGTTGGTTTATATGAATCATATATGTGTATATATAGACGTTTGCACGTCTATACTATTAGTAGAGAAAAGAAAAGATACGACAAGTATAATGGGTCGTAGTGGTATTAAGCAAATTGGGGCGATAATGATGGTTTTGATGGTTTTATTTGTTGCGACTGAAGGAACTGGACTTCCATGCTGTCAACAGGGTATCACTTCGTGCTGCAAGGAGGATTCCAGCCTAACTGTTATGGCTCCTATGGCTTTTCGACCCACCAAGCATGAGATACTTGGTCGAAAGGGTCAAAAAGCTCACATGACAATGTTCTATGCCTCCGCAAAGAACTAATCTATCATTTGCTTTTGCTACGTGGCTTATGGCCTGTAGCCTCGTGTTATATATGTATCCTCTATTGAATAAAGCAAATTTTGCCTCTATGAGTCAAAACAAGTCGCTTATAATCATATGTAAGCGTAAATGTAAAAATTTTTGCAAGACCATCTGAACATATCAATAGGGCCGGAAATTCGCTCTATATAAAAAAAGCGTCCAGGCAGATAACAGCTGAAATATATGCCCCTCATACCGTTACCACATATATCGATCTCCATTTGAGATCATTACAAAATATAAGACCCCATCATTCATTCATATAATATAAACCTCCAAGAACATGAATAGATTCCCTATAACCGAAAAGATTTATTATCCTAGATGATTTACTTGCTATGCATATATTTATAGAATTTATTTCTACCACCGACTCTCCCCCTAATCCGAAAATATATCTGCATTATAATGTTGGCGAATGTGTCTTGATTGGGGCTCAGATATCTGCTCCATTGCTGCTAGCAACTCCCATTGTATATGAAGTCGGAACCAGACACAAGCCTTTGCTTCTCAAGTTATATGAGTCTAAATCCTACAAAATGATAACGAATAAGTCAATGGTTTTGGCATCAACTGTTAACTTGATTCATAATAACAATATGCAGATCGAAAAGCTTGTATAATGGGTCATATGGGTTCAGGCCACAACAAGTTATCTTTGTGCGCGGGTTAATGCAACTTACGATACGTTCACCGTATTTTACTTTTTTTAGATAGCTAATTATTATGTTTTATCTGTTAGCCGTTTTATAAACTCAATGTAATCATAATTGGTCTTTTTTAACTTAAATGGGTTACATGTGCCACCTTTAACGGGTCAGATAGAGAAAGTAAAACTATTTACTTGGTTCATAGGCTATTGGTTCTCTCACCTGATACTGATCTGTTGGGTCGCTCTGAAGATAAGGCGCACTCAGCACCTGAAACAAAATCAAATACAGGCTTTTTAAATTACGCAATACAGTATTATTTTGGTATAACGATCAAAGAAACTGAGATATAAAAGAAAGGGAGCAGGTAGTGATATGGGTAGTGGCAAACCTTTACTTGATCGTGAAGAAAGTGTATGTACTCCATTCCCTCAAGAAGTACCGAAGCAGTATCTGTCTGCAGTCAAAAATCTTACTGTATATTAGAAAACTACTGGATTCCAAATTTACTAACGTGTTTACGAAGCAGAACGGTACCAAAAGTTTATTAAACCAATGATACGGCCTTAAACTAACATTGACTGGGATAAAACCAATGACAAGCCCATTGAGCATCTAGATTTCAGTGTACCTTGCTATAATCGTCAATGATCTATGTATTTACATACTCAAAATGCCAAATGTAAATCACAGACCAATAATCTTAGTAAATGAACATCATAGATGATCAATAACTGACAACTCTATATGAGTTTGCAGGACGCATATTCCATACAGGACAATTAGAAAAATGTGAATGGGAACCATGTTAGACAATGGCATGAATCTTATTCTACATCAAGCGTTTTCTTTGCTATGTTCCTCTTATTTACTTTGTCAGTGTTTACTATCTTCCGTTTTCTATACAGACGATTTTAACTTCCAACAGGAAGAGCAATTCCCTCGTTTTTCTGGTTTAAGGGTGAAATCAGGGAAAAACATTCTTACGATACTGCTATGTTAGGAATCCAACATACAAGAAATTATTTATGTTGAAGTCAATTAGTAAGTTCAACCAAGACAGTGACAAGTCCATATGGAAATGCGATATTAACCTTCTTAAAAGTACGCATCAGGTGATAAGATATGATAAGACAAGGGGACAGAGCAAGGAACAAGAAGAAACCTTGGAGGACATGGATAAACCGGCCTTCTGTCTTTTTGGTGTCAAAGAAGTAAGACTCCCCTGCTCAATAGACACTGGACTTCGCTTATGGTCCATCATCTTAGTCGCTGGTTCAACTCTTTTCGTCTCGATTACCGCAAGCATTAACTGTCAAGCATTGTAAACATAATAAGCAATATGCAGGCTATGTAAATACAGAACATACATATAACATAGCATACATCTGCATTAAATAGTTTTTACACTTATTTATTATAGTCCCCAATGACTACTAAACATCCAATGTGATAAATAAAAAAAGGTGGGTAGGGGTCGGGATTCGCGACAGATATAAGGTGGGGCATTCAAAGTCAGATTCGACATATGGCGATATAAAAGCTGGTGGAGTATTATTCAGGGACAAGTTATCTACCCTGTCGTTATTAAAAGACTTCAGCTTAATTATGCATTTGTCAACTCGATAATATAATTACCGCTCGTTCTATCAAGTTCTTACAATAAGAATGAAAGCGCCAGAACGACCACATATGCAAGTTGCAAGACGTTGCTTACATTATAAATAATATTATGACCACACGGTTGTTGTGCCATGGAAGGCAAGCAGTATTAAATAATCAGGTTTGACAATTCAACGACATAAAAACAAACATGACATTAAAAAACACATCAAACAGATTGCTACAACACATCAATCATGACACTAAATGCCTACATTTGTTTAATGTCATTCCATAGCTATCTGGTCTCAGAATTTAAAAACCGCAAGCTACAAACAACAACTTCAATATGATTAAGAGAATCCTTAAACAACACACGCCCTCTCTTTCACATAGCTACTACCTGATTCTAATAAACGTATCAAAGGATGCAATAAAACATCAAACCTTCACCTATCAACACCTGTCTACTTGACTCTACTACCAGTAACTTTGTTGATATAATGATATGTGGAATCATTTGAAGCCAAATATGGGTCTTGACCGGATATAATATAACCGTGTCTTGACCGGATATGACCAGGTCTTGACCGGATATGACCGGGTCTAACCAGGTTTTGGCCGGTAGAGCTGGTATTGGGTCATACGGATAATGGTAAGGTCTTTTGGTAGTATATTATGTTATATAGTTTCTAATTACTATGGGTATTACCACTGCGAGTGCAAGTCAATGTACTTGAGGACTTGAGGTAGTAATGTGCTCTGCGTATTAAGGCATTAATTTCTTAAATACTCCATTACTACATTTGATTATTTGCAACTTTATGACATTAACAAACTCTAACAACCAAACTGAAATTACAAATGGTGGTTCGTGAACCAATAAGTGCAATGAGGGTTCAAAATTTGTTAGAACGATAACCCTGAAAAGTGGAACTCA
This sequence comes from Artemisia argyi, assembly GCA_030686995.1. Taxonomy (NCBI): domain Eukaryota; kingdom Viridiplantae; phylum Streptophyta; class Magnoliopsida; order Asterales; family Asteraceae; genus Artemisia; species Artemisia argyi. The sequence goes on from CM060684.1 coordinate 7,677,450, forward strand.
AAGTAAAATGGCTTCAAAGAAGAAAAGAGGTACTTCCCTAAATTTTAAAAGATTCAAATCAGTTGGATGCAAATTTCGTATTGGAATAAGTTAGTTGGAATGATGGACACTGTTTTGACAGCCGAGTGATGGTTTTTTGGTAAACACTGAGTTTCAGCCATGGGTCAGGCGTTCAGCTACCAGTTACAAGAGGTTGGCTTGAATGTATCATCTGAAACAAATAAAACTGCCCCAATGTCTACTCATGTAATCCCAATATTATTAGTTACCTTAATTAAGTGTTATCTTTGTAGGATTCCTCCAAGCTCTGAGATAGCTTCGTCATCGAAAGCTTGTTTTGCCAAGTGGCAGGCCTAAGACAAGTCAAAATAAAAACAAAAGATACACAGGTTAGCACATTTTTGAATATAACTGTAAAAATATCGAGGCATAAAGAACTTAAAACATACCTTTCAGGAGAGTTCATAATCTCGTAATAGAACATGGAGAAGTTCAAAGCCAAACCCAAACAGATGGGGTGGGTTGGAGATAAATCAGCTTCTGCTGTGGTGGAAGCCAACTGTAAACAGAACATAAAGCCAGATACATCATAATTAATATTAAGATCTGATTACATTGTTAATATTGAGATTGAATCCAGGAATCTTAACCACGGATAGCGTACAATTCACAGTTACTCCAGAAAAACATATTCAGACGAAATAGTTCAAGGTCAGGTATGATAGGTGGTCTTAAAGGTATCTGCAAATGCAATGACCATATCAATTAAGAAGTAAACAAACTACCTATATTAGGAGTTCCATTATGTTTAAGCTAGTAAAACTCGTTATCACTCTCTGTATATATCAAAATGTAAATTATAGCCACAAATGACTAACCGCATGCGGGAATTGTGCAACCTGAGGTCCTTGAGCAGACGGAAGCTGATTTGGTGAACCTAAAGTTGCCTACTTCTCGTCCTCACCCAACATAAGTGGGAGGATGGAGTTGATCTGCATTCTGTCCACCAAAATAGAAGGCGCCAGCAAATCAGATGGGCCATCAGCAAAATACTTTGGGTACAGTCTAAAACATCTATAGATAATGAACCGGGTGTAATACATGTGATTGATAAGATGCATAAGCAGCCGCCAATGGCATATGTGTGTGCCCAGCCTGATCAGATGGACCAGCAGCCACGACTGGTGATTTAACTTGGTTTACAACAAATCTCACAGTAGAGTTAATATTAACTTTATCTTTTTGTTTTTGATAACACTCGAAACCTTCAAAATCTACAACAACTGAAACTAAAACTGAAACATATAACCAAATAAGTTGCATACCTTGGAGGTAAATGGAATCACTCCAATCATTAGACCCATTCTATAAGCCTATAGGATTAATAAGTAAAACTAATTATATACCGTACCTAAGTTATTCAATAACTTTCCCCACCTCCTACCCGTTACCAATTTAACATTTATGATAGTAATTCAATAACTTTTCTTAGCTCCTACCCGTCACAGAGTAAAGATAGAAATTCAATAACTTTCAATCTTTCATGGTTCCTACCCATCACCGATTTAGATAAAAACCTTCGCTACATTTCACATATATTAAGATTGTAATTCAATAACTTTTCATAGCTCCTACCCGTCACCGAATTAAGATAGAAAATCAATAACCGAGCTCTATTAAAGGTTAAGGGGCTCTATTTCACAATCTCTAGTAGTGATTGAACCTATCTATTGCGGCAGAGGTGAAATAACTACTTGTTGCTATGATGCCAACACGCCACTAGCAACTAACCACCATGGCTTTAAACTAATAAGTAATAATAATGCCTAATGCCTTGACCTCTCAACTAAGATTAATTACTAAGAATAAAATTATGAACAACAAGGATGCACAAGCAGTACAAAACTGTAAATTAAAATAAATACATACGGATGTTTGAGAACGATTATGATCATTACGGTCACCCAAACACACCCCATAGCTTCCCGCGACCTATAGTCTCTTGTAGCTTCTTTGCACCATCAACATCCATTTCTACAAGCTTTTCTAAAAACAACAAAGCACCTGCGTTTGCCATCTCTTTGCGACATTTCTTCGAATGAGTTAAAAGACATTAGAATCGACACATGGTACTTGTTATCAAAATTCGGTATAGAAGGATCTAATAACTGAACTACACTCACTATCCTTCCGATAAATCCTTCTGTTCCCCGAACAAAGCAATATAACTGAGAACGCTCTCACAGCCGCTTGTTTCTCCTCAACCGCTTTCCCATCCAACATACCGATCAACGGTCCTATACACCCCACAGCTCAACAACTCAACAATCCTAACCAAAAAACCCTTATTAACAATAAACTCCACCACCCGTTCAACACACGCCAAATTCTTCAAAAACTCAAACACAACCTCCAAACTCCTCACACTATTCCCCAAATTAAAAAAAAAAAACACCTTAAACTCACAAAAACGCTACTCCTAACAACCACGACCTTCAAATCATCATCCTCCCTAACCAAATTACTCAAACAACCAAATCCATACTCCTGCGCCAAATCCGTCCCAGACTTGACAACTCTCAACCGCATTCCTCAACACACAACACGGCACATTTTGCGAATTCGGCGTCCCACTCTCATACAGCTCCAACAACGAACTAATCAACCTAACACACACCCTTTTTTTGGCATATATAGCTACTACCTGATTCTAATAAAGGTATCAAAGGATGCAATAACAACAACAAACCTTCACCTATGTGACTCAACTACCACTAACCAAAGTTGTTGATATGTGACTGGAATCATTTCAAGCCGACAACCGGGTCTAACCGGGTCTTGCCCGGAGATGGCCGGGTCTTGACCGGAAACTACCGGGTCTAACCGCAAGTGCCTGTATCTAACGGGTATACGACCGGGTCAAACCGGGTCTCGACCAGAAATGACCGGGTCAAACCAGGTCTTGAGCGGAAATGGCCGGGTCAAACCGGGTCTCGACCAGAAATGACCGGGTCAAACCAGGTCTTGAGCGGAAATGGCCGGGTCTAACCGGGTCTTGCCCCGAAATGACCGGGTCTTGGCCAGATATAACCGGTCCTGACCGGGTATAGCCGAAAAACTACTGAAACATATAACTGGAAAAGTACAATGGCGGAAATGACCGGGTCAAACCGGAAGTGACCATATCCAACCGGGTCTTGCAAGATATAACCGGTCCTGACATAGCACTGAAAGAAATAAATCATAATTATAGTTTTTTAATTTTTGGTAAAAAATGTCACAAAATCATGAATTAGTAATATATCTTGGGAGTGTGGATGGCTTGCTGGATGAGATTGATATCCTATAACTTAAGTGGGTAGGTCTCGTTTTCGACTCAGCAACTTGTTCACCAACTCTTTTTTTATTATTTTTCTTTTTCACTTTTGCTCTTTAATTTGCTACTGTGTCTTAACCAGAAGGTAGATTAATAATAACTTTTTCTTTTTCGTTCTTTCTTTCTTCTTCTTCATATAAGTCATTTAGTGATCATTTATCATTGTTGTAAGGGTTTAGGACAAACAATAGCAACGATTTTTTTTCAAAGTTTTTTCTAACTACGTGAACTATATAAAATATCATTAATGCAACAAACTTTTATAAAGTGTTTTAATATGCACATTTTTTATGTCTTGTCAAGGTAAAATTAAGTGACATGTGCCATTTTTATGGTATGACAACAAATTAAAATGTGTATATTTGAACAATTTATGAAAATCCATTGCATTAAATAATACCTTTTATAATTCACATATCAAGACGAGACTTTGAAAAAAATCATTGCTATTTTGTGACATAAACCCTTGTTTGTAATTTTTTTTTTTTTTTTTTTTTTTTTTTTTTTTACGAATGACTAGAAGTTTTTAAGTCATTTGATAGATGATTTGGCGCTTTGAGCAAAACTCCCCTAAACTATATTATTTTCAAATAATAATAATAATAATAATAATAATAATAATAATATGGTGTAAATTTTGCTTTAATTAAAGCTTTCTTATAAATGAGCTAGTTTTTTTTTAGAATAGTCTTATTGTAACAAAGATATTAAATAATGAGTAACTTATTGAAGATTTTTTTTTTTTTTTTTTTAACGGCATCACAAAATTAGATGGAGGACAATGTCAATCAAATAGTCACCAAGTTTGATATTTGTACCCTTTTAGTCACACTCTAGCTTTATTGTAATTATAAAAACCGCTAAAAGTTTCATTATTGTAAATTTCTTATATTAGAGTGACAAAAAAGAAAAAAAAAATTAGAAACATTTCTCAAATTTAGTTATTGTTTCGCGGTTATTTTTTATATTCAGTCATGCATTGATTGGCTGTAAATAAAGTTAATTAGAATTAGTTACATTAAAAGGTGAGTGTTTATTATTTTAAGCACACCAATTTTACACAATTTCAAAAGAATGAATAATTTTGAAACATTAGTGTTTTTTATGTTTGATATAAAGTTTGGGTGACTAAACTAAAACACTAATAAAAATTGGTTGTTATTAGATGACACAAGTAAATGCTACTTCGATTTATTATAAATCAAGAGTATTATAGACCAAAACAAAGGAAAAAAAAAAAAAAAAAAAAAAAAAAAAAGTAGTGTAGTTGTTATTTTTGCTAAGAATATCAATGCATTTTGAAGCCTCTTGAGATGAAGTACATATATAACATTATACCACTGCCTCTTGAGATGTAGTACATATATAACCTTAAGTAGTTAAGCGAGCCCAAATGAGAGTAGTATCGGTTTGGGTGACCGACCGGGAAGTCCTCACTTGGGAACCACAAGCTCTAATGATATCAGGCAAATCGGGAATAGGAGTGGGGTTATCCCCTAAGGAGAGGCTCGCGGTTGGTATCTCTGCCCGAGGATGTGATACTAACTCGAGCCAACAATTAACAACTAACATCTAACAACTAACCCGCCGTTCAAAAAAAATGATACTTGATCTTTTAGGAACCACTACAATGGCGTCAATGCCATTTTCATTTGATGAGTGTCCAGATGAAGTTTTTTGCCACTCCGATTTCCCTTGTAGTACCATCCCTCTTCCTCCTGTCCCGATGGTAAGGATGATAACGTTGTTAAAGTCGTCCATGCACCTTCACCTATGGCTCGAGGTCCGTGATCTTGATGGAAGACATGCGGGGCTAATAAAGATTGATGTAATCGTGTATCATATGTCATATATATTAAGGCTTGTGTTTATGCATGAATATTAATAATAAGGACATATGATGCCGATTAGAGCTTCGTTGAAGTGGTTAAGAACTTTGCTTGTTTATGTCGAATTTTGTGAGCGAATGAACCATAGAAGGTTCACCATTTGTAAGTTGTTTAATCAAGCATGCTAGCGAGTCCATATAAACCAAAAGTATAGTAGACCAAACAAAAGAAAAAAAGGCAGTGGTATAGTTATTATTTTATGGTAAAAATATCCATGCATAATATATTACATCATGACCAATAAATAAATAATCTGTATTTGAAAATGAAACTTAAGGGTGTGGATAGGTCACTGGCTAAGGATGACACCCTATGTGTAGTAGGTCTCGAGTTCGGGTCAGCAATTAGTTCAGTTCTCTTTTTTGTTTTTTGTCAGTTTTTTCTTTCCATTTATCATTGTCGTAAAAATCTTTTTTTTTTTTTTTTTTACAAATGACTCGAAGTTTTTCAAGTCATTTGATAGATGGTATGACGGTTGAAGTTTTATTAAAATCGTTTTTTTTACAAATGACTCGAAGTTTTTCAAGTCATTTGAGAGATGATTTGACGGCAGGGCGGATCTACCTTGATGACAGGGTATGCACGTGCATACCCTGTCTAAATTCTTAGTAGTGTAAAAGAAATTTGATTTTTCCAAAAGTTAGTACAAAATACATTACAAATTGATGAGTGTGTTAAGGGATAAGTATAAACCCGTAGGTATAATCTTATTAATCATCCACTATTTATAATAGTGAAACCCTAATACCTAAACCCACAAACCGGCTTGGGCTTATACTTATCCCTTAACAGAGTGCACACCCTCTAAAATATTCAATATTTTTCAGTGCATACCCACAAACTTATAATGAAAAGAAAAGAAAACGAAAAAAAAGGGACCGGTAACATTGTGCAGGTGACTAGGTGAGCGTTGTATTGAAGAAGAAGGTTAAATAGTAAAGATAATGAGGTAATATCTTTTTTCATGGCCCAATCTTCCTGGCCCACCTGACATGTAAAGATAATTACTTATTGAGATTTTTGTATATTTCCTTTATCTAGGCCCAACCCACTTAAACTACAACTTATGCATACTAATTTTTATCATTTTATTGTTGTTACCTAGTGTTTTAAGTTTTAACTTTTAACATTCCTTTACTTCGTCCAGGGAAAAAAAAACATTTCCTTTATTATTGAAGAACTAGTATATTAAAACATTTATGAAGACTGTTGTTTATTAAATTTAGATGTGGAATTGTATAAACGTTAAAAAAAAGTACTGAGTTAGCATTAATTTAGTTTTTGCATACTTGTAAGGCTGGGCACAGTGACCCGTGAAAAGTCAGTTGTTCGTCCAGCCTTATGTTACTCCAAAATATTAATTTGAACATTTAGATGTGGACTTGTGTAATGTTATATGTTACTCCAAAATATTAATTGAGATTTACTTTTATCTTATTGGAGCAACACCACAACGACAAACTTTAATTAAAATGCTTGAATCCTAAAATAAATTCAATCTCGTATAAACCGAACTTGATAAACCATACCGACTCAAATATAGAATTCAAAACGTGAAACAATCATTCCCAACCCGAACCCTGATAACCCGACCCGTAAAATGCAACCCAAAAATCGAATTTATTAGTAACTCTACCAAAATAGTGCATACCCTAACCCAAATTCCTGGATCCGCCACTGTTTGACGGTTAGAGTTTTATTAAATTCATCATGAACTTTGCTTATTTAAGTCGACTTTTGTGAGAACAAGGACTCCATAATGTTCACCGTTTGTAAGTTGTTTAATCTTGCATGCTGGCAAGTCCATATGGTTAAATGACGGTATCAGAAATTTCAGGACGATGCTTGGGCGTCGGCCGAAGATATGAACTACTTGCAGAAATCTCTAGGATGGAAAAAGAAGGAGAAAATGCATTCATGAATGCTGGAATCCATTTTTGGCCTTCTTCAAGTAAGTCTTTAGGACCAGTCACTTGGTACGAAAGAATGTATACATGCACTTGGCGTTCTTTGATGGCTAGATGGAACAAATTAAACCCATCAAAATCGTACTAGCTAGATTATGTCAGGGTATGCTAATATGCACTCCTCGATCAGGTCATAAGTCCCATATTTTATTGCTGTAGCTGTTGCAGACCTTAAAATCTTCCAAGCAATATCATCATTGGATGGTAGCTTGTCATCGAGCTTTTCTATCAGATATACTTTTTCGAATTAGTGACTGAAATATGATTAAAAAGTATATATTATCACAATAATAATTCAAGTTTTTGGATAAAAGAGTCTAACCAACTGGATTGTCGCTTCCTTTTAACATGTGTGTTTCATTAGCTGAAAACACATGAAATGTTAAATGTGTGAAACTACCCACTTTGACCCGTTACCTCACGTACTTACTTTTTCGACAACAATGGGGATTGAACACGCCACTAGCAACCACCATGGCACCTATGCCTGCTCGATCTGGCCACCATTGTTCGTGAGAAAAAGGTAGGACGAACACTCGATATGTCTTAGTGAGGGTTATACAAAAATGTACTTTAAAACAAACAACATTTTGCTTTCGTATCTAGCTTAGTTAGATAACATATGCCTTCGTAATATGTGTGTTTGTGAAATCGATAACGTGCTAATAATTTGTATTTACGATTCACAAAACGCTTACCAAGTGCACCGAGTAATATTGCATTAATATTATGAAACTACGAGTTCAGATCCTTAATTAATACATAGATTCAAACCATGCACTACAACGAAAGAAGAAAAAAGCCGATACCAGTGTAACCTTGTTGATATGTGGAATCATTTGAAGCCGAATATGGGTCTTGGCCAGATATGACTGGGTATAGCAGGGTCTTGACTGGAATTGACCGGGTCTAACCGGGTCTGACCGGGTCTTGACCGGATATGACCGGGTCTTGATCGAATATGAGCGGGTCTAACTGGGTCTTGGCCAGATATGACCGGGTCTAACCGGGTTTTGACTGAATATGCCGGGTCTAACTGGGTCTTCGCCGGATATGACCGGGTCAGCCAGGTTATGGTCGGGTATAGCCGGGTCTAAACGGGTCTTGGCCGGATACAACAGGAAAAGTGCAATGCCTGTGAGCGGACAAATCAATGAACATAGTACCATACCACTGTAGGTATCTAACACAGCCACACAAATATTTCAAATGTATCCACAAACTCACGAATCGATTTTTTTGAATAAATTTGATGGCAAGTGTTTATGCAGTTTTATCTTTATGTTGGTTAATTGAATATGATATTTACTTTTATTTGCCACACTATTTTTGTTATCTAAATGTGGAATTGCTAAGAACTAGCGTAAAGTTTAGTACTTTTTGCATTATGGGTGTTTAGTACTGGAGTTAGGTTTGCGTACTTGATTAATATATTGCATTTCAACCAACATGCTAGCATCTGAACTTGAGTCTTGAATACGCATACTAATTAGTATCGAGTATAAGTTTGAGAATTTTGTTATGGGGTAAATGCCATAAATGAATTACGTAATTTCTGAAATGGGCCGAATTGAACCACACTTACTTTTTTATTAACCAAGCTTTTTGTTTATCGTTTATGCATTTTGGTCTTACCAACACTGTTGTAAACTGTAACTTGGGTATTTTAGGGTCTGTTGGAAGATGGACGAGAAGTAGCTGTCAAGCGGCTCTCATAAACATAACAACGACGTAAGTCATTAGAGTTTTGCTTTGCGCCATTTCACAACATAACAATCGATCAAATCCTCTTTGAATTAGTATTATCTGCTGGTGAATTCATAATAGGTTTGTGGTTAATTAATGATTTGTCTGAAAAGGTAGTGCATTTTAGATCGCTTAAGTAATCTTGGTTTATGTTGGTTGTTGATTTATGTGTAAAGTGTTGATTCTGAGTAGTGGGTCGGATAAAGTTTTCGAGAGATTGAGTTCTGAGTTACTGAACATTATGTGTGATCGTTGTATAGTAAATTAGAATGCTTTGAGTCAATACATGCAAATGAATTCTTATTATTTATAAGGAGTGTTGTTTGAGACTGCATAAGGCACTTTCCGAGTATAAAAGCTAAATATATGAACAGGTTGCTCCAATATTGGATCAAAAAGTGTAGATTGGCAGGGACACCTCACCTCAACCTGTGTACCATAATGGTACCCATCAAACTTATCCAGCAAAGGTTTGATGCCTGTGAAATACCTCCATCCAATACCCAACCATGCTGCGGAACGGAATCGAACTCGCGTCCTTAATCGCGTCCTTTAGTTGGATCAAGACATCACATGGTTGGGCCCAGGCTTCTAAGGTAGCTGGTTGATATCATTAGAGCTTATGGTCCCCAAGTGAGGACTTCCCGGTTGGTCACCCAACCTGGTACTACTCTCACCTAGGCTCGCTTAACTTAATAAGCTTCACCCAGTGGACCACAAAGCCCCATGATAGGTTGCTCCAATATTAGTACAGCTTAAATTTTATTTTCTTGAAGAAGTTAGGAAAGCTATAGTTTCAAGTACAAATTCATCCCGAATAACCTTAAGATTAGCTAAAGCATTGACTTTTTCTTTGACCTGTAGCTATGCGAGAGTTACTTCGTTCAACAAAATTAGCTGTTGAGAAGGGGCAGTTAGGGTCGCAATGAGTCCTATGTAAAGCAATTGCCTGACTATATCATACCAGCTCTAATAGATGTGTTACACAAGGTTAACTCTGTCATTTTCCCTCTCCTTATTTCAGGCTGTTTCCAATATTTACTAAATTTTTGCTTACAAGAACCCGAGACTGAAATATGCGCAAGTATGCTGGATGCAATCAACGAGTATGTTCATGTGTGTTTTATTGCTTTTTTAAATTACCGAGCATATGTTGGTAACAGTTATAATTTGGGTTGATTTTGTGATATTTGAATTGGCCTAAATTATTCATTATAAATCTGCCTGCAACATTTACAAGGAAAATAGGGCGCATAGAGTACACCCACGTTTTTTATTTAGTTATCCAGAGAGGAAAACAATATTCAAATACGTAGAGATATAGAAACAAATGAAAAGTATGAACGGGGTAGAGAGGAGTGTTGACCCTCGATTATGGCAAGCTTGTGCTGGTGGGATGATTCAAATGCCTTTCCCGAATTCAAAGGTGTCTTATTTTCCACAAGGACATGTTGAACATTCACGTACGATTGAAGATTTTAGTGGGATGCCTAGGGTTCCAGCTTTTGTACTTTGCAGGGTGGTTGATGTTAAGTTCCGGGCAGACTTTGAAACCGATGAAGTTTATATGGTAAGATTAGGTTGAGCCCACTTGGAAACAGTTTTGATACTTATGATTATGATGATGAAGCAACTTTGGTGGAGACTCATAGTGGGTCTGATTCCTCTATAAGCCCACTTCATTTGCAAAAACATTGACGCAATACATTGTAAATGGTGACACAATGTGATTCGGTTCACTACAAAAAACGCTCAGGAGATAACTGATTTACCAAGTGCAGCGAGTATGAAACTACCGAGTTCAGATTCTTAATTGTTGTATTATTGAGTTTTGGTAATAAAGATTACAACTTAATCAAACTTAGGTCACCAAACCGATTAACAAAACACATATATCTCAGTAGACTTTAAACTAATTATTGGGAATGTAAAGTCATAACTGAGAGAGAAGTTTGGTATGTGAAAAATGAATTATGAATTGATTAAGTGAAATGAATGGTACATGAGAGTATTTATACTTGAGCCACATTGCTCTGTTACAACTATATCAGCTAGGCTATACTATTTTACATATCTACTGTTACTACATTTCTTGACAAGTAACTAAGCACTTATAAAGTAGCTGACATGGCTTGCTTGGACTGGATCTTTTCACTTCAGTTGATTCACTTGTTGCACAGTTAACATGAGAAGCTTGAGCTTGTGTAGCTTGTGACTTGGGCTGCATATATGTGTCTTTCTAATAAGTAATAACAATGCCTCTAAACTAAGATTAATAACTAAGAATAAAATTATGAACAACAAGGATGCACAAGCAGTGCAAAACTGCAAATTAAAATAAATACATACAGATGTTTGAGAACGAGTATGATCATTACGGTCACCCAAACACACCCCAAAGCTTCCCGCGACCTGGTCTCTAGTAGCTTCTTTGCACCATCAACATCCATTTCTACAAGCTTTTGTACAAACAATAAAGCACCCGCGTTTACCATCTGGTTTGCCATATTTCTTCGAATGAGTTAAAGACATTAGAATCAACGCAGGGTACTTGTTATCAAAGTTCCGTATAGAAGGATCTAATAACTGGACTACACTCACTATCACTCTTTCTTCCTTCCGATAAATCCTTGTGTTCCCGAACAAATCAATATAACTGACAACTCTCTCACAGCCGCTTGTTTCTCCTCAATCGCTTTCCCATCCAACATACCGATCAACAATCCTATACAACCGAATTCCCCCAACTCTCTCCGCGCCTTCGCACACTGAATCCTCACTCCCAACAAAAACACCCCGAACTAACATGAACAAAACTCGACAAATTCCTCAACAGACAACACGCCACATTTTACGAACAACGAAGCTACACCACCGCGCGAACTAATCAGCCTGGCATTATCCTTAACACACGCCACTCTCTTTGGCATAGTTACTAGTAGTACCTGATTCTAATAAACGTATAAAAGGATGGAATAACAACAACAAACCTTCACCTATCAACACGTGTCTACTTGACTCAACTACCACTAACCTTGTTCATATGTGGAATCATTTCAAGCCGAATATGGGTCTTTGCCGGACCGGGTCTTGACCAGAAATGACCGGTTCAAACCGGGTCTTGACCGGATATGACCGGGTCTAACGGGAAAAGTACAATGCCTGTGAAGTTTCTTACTTCCTGATAAGACTAGTATAAAGATGGACTGTAGGAAATACTCGTATATATAGTCAAAAGGGTCAGCCACCTTGACATATAGTTGTATTAGGAGTTCCATTATGTTTTAGTTAGTAAAACTCGTTATCACTCTCTGTATATATCAAAATGTAAATTCTAGCCACAAATGACTAACCGCATGCGGGAATTGTGCAACCTGAGGTCCTTGAACAGGCGGAAGCTGATATGGCCTGGTGAACCTAAAGTTGCCTTCTTCTCGTCCTCACCCAACATAACAGTGGGAGGATGGAGATGATCAGCATTCTGTCCACCAAAATAGAAGGCGCCAGCAAATCAGATGGGCCATCAGCAAAATACTTTGGGTACAGTTTAAAACATCCATAGATACCAAACCGGGTGTAATACATGTGATTGATAAGATGCACTAGCAGCCGCCGGTGGCATATGTGTGTGCCCAGCCTGATGAGATGGACCAGCAGCCACGACTGGTGATTTAACTTTATCTTTTTGTCTTTGATAGGACTCGAAACTATTGTTAGAAAAATCTGGATTTCCTTCAACTATCCTGACCCTGTTCTTAAGAAGAGATGATGGAGTAACTTCCTTCAAAGTCTACAATAACCGAAACTAAAATTGAGACATATACGGATATACCCAAATAAGTTGCATACCTTAGAGGTAAATGGAATCACTCCAACCATTAGACCCTTTCTATAAGCCTATAGGATTAATAAGTAAAACTAATTAATATACCGTACCTAAGTGATTCAATAACTTTCTCCACCTCCTAGTACCCGTCACCAATTTAACATTTATGATAGTAATTCAAGAACTTTTCATAGCTCCTACCCGTCACCAAGTAAAGATAGAAATTCAACAACTTTCAATCCCTACCCATCACCGATTTAGATAGACACCTTAGCTACTTTTCACATATATTAAGATGGTACTTCAATAACTTTTCATAGCTCCCACCCGGACCAATTAAAGATAGAAATTCAATAACTGGGCTCTATTAAAAGGGCTCTATTTCACAATCTCTAGTAGTGATTGAACCTATCTATTGCCGCAGAGGTGAAATAACTACTTGCTGCTATGATGCCAACTCACCACTAGCAACTAACCACCATTGTGTGTTTGTGAAATCGATGATGGGCAAATAATATGCATTCTCGATTCACTGCAGAAAACGCTCAAGAGATAACAGATTTACCAAGTGCAGTACTGAGTATGAAACTACTTAGTTCAGATTCTTAATTGTTGCATTATTGAGTTCTCGTAATAAAGATTACAACTTAATCAAAGTTAGGTCACCAAACCGATTAACAAAACACATATATCTCAGTAGACTTTAAACTAATAAGTAACAACAATGCCTCTCAACTAAGATTAATTACTAAGAATAAAATTATGAACAACAAGGATGCACAAGCAGTACAAAACTGTAAATTAAAATAAATACATACAGATGTTTGAGAACGATTATGATCATTACGGTCATCCAAACACACCCCATAGCTTCCCGAGACCTGGTCTCTAGTAGCTTCTTTGCACCATCAACATCCATTTCTACAAGCTTTTGTACAAACAACAAATCACCCGCGTTTACCATCTGTATGCGGCATTTCTTCGAGACACAGGGTACTTGTTATCAAAATTCGGTATAGAAGGATCTAATAACTGAAGTACACTCACTATCACTCTTTCTTCCCCGAACAAAGCAATATAACTGACAATGCTCTCACAGCTGCTTGTTTCTCCTCAATCGCTTTCCCATCCAACATACCGATCAACAATCCTAAACACCCACAGCTCAATAACTCAACAATCCTAACCAAACACCCCACAGCTCAACAACTCAACAATCCTAACCAAACCCTCAAAGTCACAAAAACGCCACTCCTAACAACCATCACTTTCAAATCATCATCCTCCGTAACCAAATTATTCAAACAACCAAACCCATACTCCTACACCAAAACCGTCCCAGACTTGACAAATCTCAACAAAACTCGACAAATTCCTTAATACATAACACGCCACATTTCGCGAACTAACGAACCTACAGCACCGCACGAACTAATCAGCCTAGCATTATCCTTAACACATTTCGCATAGCTACTACCTGATTCTAATAAACATATCAAAGGATGCAATAACAACAACAAACCTTCACTTATCAACACGTCTCTACTTGACTCAACTACCAGTAACCTTGTTCATATGTGTAATCATTTCAAGCCGACAATGGGTCTTGCCCGGATATAACCGGGTCTCGATGACCGGGTTTAACCGGATCTTGACCGATATGACTGGGTCTTAACCGAATATGACCGGATATAGCCAGGTCTTGGCCGGATATGACCGGAAAAGTATAATGCCTGTAGGTATAACACAGCCACACAGGTATTTCAAAAACGAAATAAGAGAAAGGTATATGGTAGTTTTATTTAGCACTGAAATAAATAAATGATAGTATAATTGTTATTTTTGGTAAAAATGTCCTGCATTTGAAGCCTCTTGAGATGACGTGTAAAATCATGAATTGGTAATGTATCTTGGGACTTGGGAGTGTGGATGGCTCGTTGGTTAAGTGGTATTAGGAGTTCCATTATGTTTAAATTACTAAAACTCGTTATCACTCTCTGTATATATCAAAATGTAAATTATAGCCACAAATGACTAACCGCATGCGGGAATTTTGCAACCTTAGGTCCTTGAGCAGACGGAAGCTGATTTGGTGAACCTAAAGTTGCCTACTTCTCATCCTCACCCAACATAACTGTGGGAGGATGGAGTTCAGTTGATCTGCATTCTGTCCACCAAAATAGAAGGCGCCAGCAAATCAGATGGGCCATCAGCAAAATACTTCGGGTACAGTCTAAAACATCTATAGATAACGAACCGGGCATAATACATGTGATTGATAAGATGCACCAGCAGCTCCCGGTGGCATATGTGTGTGCCCAGCCTAATCAGATGGACCAGCAGGCACGACTGGTGATTTAACTTGGTTTACAACAAATCTCACAGTAGAGTTAGAGTTTTTGATAAGACTCGAAACTTTTGTTAGAAAATTTTGGATTTCCTTCAACTATCCTGACCCTGTTCTTAAGAAGAGATGATGGAGTAACTTCCTTCAAAATCTACAACTGAAACTAATTATAAACCGTACCTAAGTGATTCAATAACTTTCCACACCTCCTACCCGTTACCAATTTAACATTTATGATAGTAATTCAATAACTTTTCATAGCTCCTACCCGTCACCGAGTTAAGATAGAAATTCAATAACTTTCAATCTTTCATGGTTCCTACCCATCACTGATTTAGATAGACACCTTCGCTACTTTTCACATATTAAGATTGTAATTCAATAACTTTTCATAGCTCCCACCCGTCACCGATTTATGATAGAAATTCAATAATCGGACTCTATTAAAGGGGCTCTATTTCACAATCTCTAGCAGTGATTGAACCTATCTATTGAGGCAGAGGTGAAATAACTACTTGTTGCTATGATGCCAACACGCCACTAGCAACTAACCACCATGGCACGTATGCCTTCTCTGGCCACCATTGTGTGTTCGTGAAATCGATAACCTGCAAACAATATGTGTTTTTGATTCACTACAAAAAACTCTCAAGAGAACTGATTTACCAAGTGCAGTACTGAGTATGAAACTACTAAGTTCAGCTCCTTAATTGTTGTATTATTGAATTTTGGTAGTAAAGATTACAACTTAATCAAAGTTAGGTCACCAAACCGATTAACAAAACAAGGATGACTAATGCCTTGACCTCTCAATTACTAAGAATACAATTATGAACAAGGATGCACAGGCAGTGCAAAACTGTAAATTAAAATGAATACATATAGATGTTTGAGAAGGATTATGATCATTACGGTCACCCAAACACACCCCATAGCTTCCCCGGACCTATAGTCTCTTGTAACTTCTTTGCACCATCAACATACATTTCTACAAGCTTTTGTAAAACCAACAAAGCACCCGCGTTTACCATCTGTTTGCGACATTTCTTCAAATGAGTTAAAAGACATTAGAATCTGCACAGGGTACTTGTTATCAAAATTCAGTATAGAAGGATCTAATAACTGGATTACGCTCACTATCACTCTTTCTTCCTTCCGAAAAATACTTGTGTTCCCCGAATAAATCAATATAATTGACAACGCTCTCACAGCCGCTTGTTTCTCCTCAATCTCTTTCCTATCCAATTCCCCCAATTCCTTGGCACACTGAATCCTCACTCCCAACACCCCAAATTACAAATGATTATCATATTACTCCCAAATTACATTAAACCAGTTAATACACATGTCAAGGCATCACCATCTAACAGGAAATCTTTGGTTTTGCATTTCGTGGGCAAGTCACATATATCATAAGCTACAGAGAGCTCTAAAATAAAACCACCCGTGTATAAAGAGTGTACAATTCACAGTTACTCCAGAAAAACATACTCAAGACAAAATAGTTCAAGGTCAGGTATGATTGGTGGTCTTAAAGGTATCTGCAAATGCAATGACCATATCAATTAACAAGTAAAAAAACTACCTATCAGAATGTAAATTATAGCCACAAAGGACTAACCGCATGTGGGAATTGTGCAACCTGAGGTCCTTGAGCAGGTGGAAGCTGATTTGGTGAGCCTAAAGTTGCCTTCTTCTCGTCCTCACCCAACATAACAGTGGGAGGATGGAATTCATCAGCATTCTGTCCACCAAAATAGAAGGCGCCAGCGAATCAGACGGGCCATCAGCAAAATACTTTGGGTACACTCTAAAACATCTATAGATAACGAACCGGGTGTAATACACGTGATTGATAAGATGCACCAGCAGCCGCCTGTGGCATATGTGTGTGCCCAGCCTGATCAGATGGACCAGCAGGCACGACTGGTGATTTAACTTGGTTTCCAATAGATCTCACAGTAGAGTTAGAATTAACTTTATCTTTTTGTTTTTGATAAGACTCGAAACTATTGTTAGAAAAATCTGGACTTCTTCAACTACCCTGACCCTGTTCTTAAGAAGAGATGGAGTAACTTCCTTCAAAATCTACAACAACCGAAACTAAAATTGAGACAAATAACCACAAGTGATGTCTATAGGATTAGACCCTTTCTATAAGCCAAACTAATTATATACCGTACTTAAGTGATTCAATAACTTTTCGTGGCTCCTACCCGTCACCGAGTTAAGATAGAAAGTCAATAACTTTCAATCTTTCATGGTTCCTACCCATCACCGATTTAGATAGACACCTTCGCTACTTTTCACATATATTAAAAAAGTAATTCAATAACTTTTCATAGCTCCTACCCATCACCGATTTAAGATAGAAATTCAATAACTGGGCTCTATTTAAGGGGATCTATTTCACAATCTCTAATAGTGATTGTACCTATCTATTGCCGCAGAGGTGAAATAACTACTTGTTGCTATGATGCCAACACACCACTAGCAACTAACCACCATGGCTTTAAACTAATAAGTAATAACAATGCCTAATGCCTTGACCTCTGAACTAAGATTAATTACTAAGAATAAAATTATGAACAACAAGGATGCACAAGCAGTGCAAAACTGTAAATTAAAATAAATACATACAGATGTTTGAGAACGATTATGATCATTACGGTCACCCAAACACACCCAAACACATCCATTTCTACAAGCTTTTGTAAAAACAACAAAGCACTGGCGTTTACCATCTGGTTTGCGACATTTCTTCGAATGAGTTAAAGACATTAGAATCGACACAGGGTACTTGTTATCAAAATTCGGTATAGAAGGATCTAATAACTGGACTACGCTCACTATCACTCTTTCTTCCTTCTGATAAATCCTTGTGTTCCCCGAACAAATCAATATAAGTGAGAACGCTGTCACTGTCACAGCCGCTTGTTTCTCCTCAATCGCTTTCCCATCCAACATACTGATCAACGGTCCCACCCGACAGCCAACAACTCAACAATCCTAAACAAACACCCCTCATTAACAATAAACTACACCACCCGTTCATCACACGCCAAATTCTTCAAAAACTAAACCGCAACCTCCAAACTCCTCACACTATTCCCCAAATTAAAAAACCACCTTAAACCCACAAAAACGCTACTCCTAACAACCACGACCTTCAAATGATCATCCTCCCAAACCAAATTACTTAAACAACCAAATCCATACTCCTGCGCCAAATCCGTCCCAGACTTGACAACTCTCAACCGCATTCCTCAACACACAACACGGCACATTTTGCGAATTCGGCGTCCCACTCTCATACAGCTCCAACAACGAACTAATCAACCTAACACACACCCTTTTTTTGGCATATATAGCTACTACCTGATTCTAATAAAGGTATCAAAGGATGCAATAACAACAACAAACCTTCACCTATGTGACTCAACTACCAGTGACTGGAATCATTTCAAGCCGACAACCGGATATAACCGGGTCTTGCCCGGAGATGGCCGGGTCTTGACCGGAAACGACCGGGTCTTGACCGGAAGTGCCTGTATCTAATGGGTCTTGACTCGATACGACCGGGTCAAACCGGGTCTCGACCAGAAATGACCGGGTCAAACCGGGTCTTGAGCGGAAATGGCCGGGTCTAACCGGGTCTTGCCCGTATCTAACCGGGTCTTGACCGTATCTAACCGGGTCTTGGCCGGAAATGACCGGATCTAACCGGAAAAGTACAATGGCAGAAATGACCGGGTCAAACCGGGTCTTGACCGGAAGTGACCATATCCAACCGGGTCTTGCAAGATATAACCGGTCCTGACATAGCACTGAAAGAAATAAGAAATCATAATTATAGTTTTTTAATTTTTGGTAAAAATGTCACTACATTTGAAGCCTCTGGAGGTGAGATATAATAAAATCATGAATTAGTAATATATCTTGGGAGTGTGGATGGCTTGCTGGATGATGAGATTGATATCCTATAACTTAAGTGGGTAGGTCTAGTTTTGGAGTCAGCAACTTGTTCACCGACTCTTTTTTTATTACTAGTATTTTTCTTTTTCACTTTTGCTCTTTAATTTGTTACCGTATCTTAACCAGAAGGTAGATTAATAACAACTTTTTCTTTTTCTCAGATAAGTCTTTTAGTGACAAGGGTTTAGGTTAGGGGTAAAACAATAGCAACAATTTGTTTTCAAAGTCTCCTATTAGTACATAAAGTATACAAAATATCATTAACTGCGACAAATTTTCATAAAATTTTATAATTTTTATATTTTGATGTGTTGTCAAGGTAAAAATAGTAATACATGTCATTTTATAGTATAAGAACACATCAAAATGTACATATTTGAACATTTTATGAAAATTCTTTGTATTTAATGATAGTTTTTATAATTCACGTATTAAAATGAAACTTTCGAAAAAATTCATTGCTATTTTGTGACCTAAACATTTGTTGTAAAATATCTTTTTTGCCAATGACTCGAAGTCTTTTAAGTCAGTTGATAGATGATTTGGCGTTTTGAGCAAAACTCCTCTCAAACTATATTATTTTCAAATAATAATAATAATATGGTGTAAATTTTGCTTTGAATAAGCTTTCCGATAAATGAGCTAGTTTTTTAGAATAGTCTTATTGTAACAAATATATTAAATAATGAGTAACTTATTGAAGATTTATTATTATTATTATTATTATTATTATTATTATTATTATTATTATTTTAATTTTAGAACAGCATCACAAAATTAGATGGAGGACAATGTCAATCAAATAGTCACCAAGTTTGATATTTGTACCATTTTAGTCACACTCTAGCTTTAATTATAAAAACCACTAAAAGTTTCATTATTGTAAATTTCTTATGTTAGAGTGACATAAACAAAAAATAAGAAACACTTCTCAAACTTGGTTATTATTTCGTGATTATTTTTTATATTCAGTCATGCATTGATTGGTTGTAAATAAAGTTAATTAGAATTAGTTACATTAAGAGGTGAGTGTTTATTGTTAAGTTACAACATGATACGGTATATATATGGTATTTTAAGCACACCAATTTTTCACAATTTCGAAAGAATGAAATAATTTTGAAACATTAGTGTTTTTTTATGTTTGATATCAAGTTTGAGTGACCAAACTAAAACGCTGATAAAATTTGGTTGTTATTAGATGAGACAAGTAAATGCTACTTCGATACAAAATAAATCAAAGGTATCAAAGATCAAAAGAAAGGTAAAAAAGATGGTAGTATGGTTGTTATTTTTTAAAAAATATCAATGCATTTGAAGCCTCTCACATATAACCTTATAAACAATAAATATTGAGAATAAAAATTGAGAGTGTGTGTGGCTTGCTGGCTAAGAATGAAGTCTTTTAAGTGGTAGGTCTCGTGTTCGAGCCACCATCAACTGCGCTTTTTTTTTTTTTTTTTTTTTTTTTTTCTCACTTTTGCTCTTTAATTTGTTAGGTTAAAGTCACGTGAGTTGATCAACCACAACATTAAAAACCATAATTTCTAGAATGAATCAGTGCACTCAAATTTATCAACAAGAAGTTAACTTTATAGTTCTTTTCGATACTGTATTAAGCGACACCAACTTTATTGGTTTTGTTTTGTGGAAAAGATTACACTAAAATAACAAGAAACGTGAAAGAAAGTTATTCATTGGTTCATAATAATTATTAACCCATTTAGGGTCATCAGGGAAAGAGTCGAAAATAATCACGAGAATACTTTGGTTAAGCCAAAGATTCCCCCTCCCCCTAACTCCATCCGTTTATAATTCTTATGAACAAATATGATACTAGCCGAAACATAGATGTCACGTATATTGGTACCAGGGTTGTACTTATTTTTTTTCAAAATTTTTATCAAGTTTAGAAAAATAACGAAAGCTAGTGATAATCTTTATGATGTTAGATTACATCTTTGTAATCTTGCCGGATGTCGAAATATGCCTTTTTCTCACTAAATTTCTCATATAAATAACTTCATTAAGCATTCATCATAGAACCACCACAATGGCGTCAAAGCCATTTCCATATGATGAGCATCCATATGAAGTTTGTTGCTACCCCAGTTTCTTGTAACTTCTTTGCACCATCAACATCCATTTCTACAAGCTTTTGTAAAAATAACAAAACACCCGCGTTTACCATCTGTTTGCGATACTAATCAGCCTAGCATTATCCTTAAACAACACACGGCCTATCAACACGTCTCTGCTTGACTCAACTACCAGTAACCATGTTCATATGTGGAAACATTTGAAGCCGACAACCGGATATATCCGGGTCTTGACCGGATATGAACGGGCCAAACCGGGTCTTGACCGATCGGGTCAAATTGGGTCTTGACCGGAAGTGATCGTAGCTAACCGGGTTTATAAAGAAACACTTGTATCAGCATTTAGTTAAAAATTAACCCCAAAAAAAATGTTAACTTTATGTATTAAAAAAGGTTTTGTTAAACATATCCCGAACAGCTATGTTTTTAACACAATAACATGCCTGAAAATCGATAAATATCCACCCGAAAGTCCTTCAAGTATACTAATTTCAACATTATATTATACAAACAATGTCAAATTATAGAACTAACTTTAATAACTCAACTAACATAACTATAGCCAACTGAAAGTCCTTAAGTACATTAATTTGATCATTATTGTTATTCTATAAAGTAATACTCCTAACTTACACGAATAATCACACATTAACAAAGTCATACTAAGAGCATTGGGTGTGGATGAAGAATGCGAGTTCGCCGTCCGAGCTGGAGGTGCCAACGGCGAGCCGTTGCTCGCCGCCACACCGGAGGTGGCTCGCCGTTGCTCGCCGTTGGGAATCTCCTCGTCGGGACGACGAGCTTCTTTGTCTGACAAAAGTCTGATTTTTTTTTTTACACTTTTAATAATGTAAAATGTATGTATATATGTATGGTTTTTTTGTAACATGTATATATGTATATGTGTGTTTTGATTTGTAAAATGTATATGTATATGTATATGTATATGTATGGTTTTTATACGTATATTTTTTTTGAATAATACAACTATATTAAACATAGGATTAAAATAACTTGAAACAACGTACAATTATTTTACAAATACGATAACAAGATTAAACTTAAAAACGAAAATTAAAAACCTTAAAGTAGCGTACGATAATAAAAACTATGATTCAATAAAATGAATCATCCGACACGTATCCCTCCTGACTCGAGTATGAGGCACTTGAGTCGTCCTCACTGGATGGGACAGGTGGAAGTCCCTGAGCCCAACGCCATTCGGCTCTTCTGTTCCTGCGATCTTGTTTTCCTTTGAGGTACACCTCACGCGCCCTTTGCTGACGGTCTTGTTCAGCTTCATATGCCCGTAGCACTTCCATATCCAGCTCATACTGTTCTTGTTCAGTCAATTGACGAATGATGGGCTGATTTGCAGGTTGATTGTTTGGTTGTTGGATGTTTGGCGGTGGAAACAAAACTTCTGGTGGAGTTGGAGGTGGTGGGTTGTCGTACTGAAACACCGGAAATATATCTTCCGGCTGTGTGTTTTGAGGTGGAAACATAACTTCTGGTGGGGTTGGAGGTGGTGGGTTGTCGTACTGAAACACCGGAAATATATCTTCTGGCGGTGTGTTTTGTTGGGAATTGTTTTGAGGTGATGCGTTGTGAGACATTTTTCTGGAAGAAGAAAGGAGAATTGTTTGATGATTGTGGGAATTGTGTGTGTTTTCAGATTTTGGATACGTATTTATAGAAGGTATCCCGCTCAGGTTTTGAATTCAAATTTTGAAATTATCCCGCTTTCAATTTGAATTCAAATTTTGAAATTACCCCGCTCAGGTTTTGAATTCAAATTTTGAAATTATCCCGCTTTCAATTTGAATTCAAATTTTGAAATTATCCCGCTCAGGTTTTGAATTCAAATTTTGAAATTATCCCGCTTTCAATTTGAATTCAAATTTTGAAATTATCCCGCTCAGGTTTTGTAACTGCTTTCAATTTGAATTCAAATTTTGAAATTTTGAAACTATCCCGCTTTCAAAAAACCCCTATTAATACCATATTATACCATTCAGTTTTAGACACACTTCAATATTTACCATTAAGTTTTACAATGGCTAATCGTTGGTCAGTGGAAGAAGAACGGTTGCTAGCAACTGTATGGCTTGAAGTTCACGATTCTGAAGAACTTGTGAATGAACGTTCTTTTTGGAATGCAGTTACACAAAGGTTCAACAATCAGACTGAAGGTCAGGACCGTAATAAAAATAGTATTACGGCTCAATGGAACAGAATGAACCTTGAATGTCGTAGGTATAATTCTATTTACAAAGAGTTGGAACGTACAAGTGCAGACCCTAATCGTCTCAGCAATGCAAACCGTATTTATCATGAACAATATGGTAAAGCGATTAAATATCAACATGTGTGGTTCGCTCTTAGAAACACGTTCACATGGGACAGATTCGATGAGTAATGGTGGATTTATTTTATGTACTTTATGTTAACTAATTATGTATCATGTGTACTTCTCTTATGTATTTTAAACGTTTGAATTCAAATGTTAAACGTTTACCCGCCCATTTAAGTGAATTTGAATTAAAGAAGTTTGAATATTTTGAAATTTGAATATTATCCCGCTCAGGTTTTGAATCCTAAATGTTTATAGACTCCTATATAAACCATACATTATCATACAACTCTACACACACTTCGGTTTCAAAAAAATTCACAATGGCAACTCGTTGGTCTATTGATGAAGAATGCTGGCTAGCCGAGATGTGGCAAAACGTTCACGAATTCCATGCCAACGAAGGACCTTTCTGGCAAGTTGTAACAGAAAAGTTCAATGAACAATCTGACGGTCCAACTCGTAGCAAAAGCCAGCTAACAGGTAAGTGGGCAGGAATGAACTCAGATTGCCAAAAGTTTCATGAAATTTACTTGAATTTGCAACCGACACGTCAGCCAGATGATCGTGTTGAAGATGCGTTGAATGTTTACAAAGAACAGCATGATGGGAGAGCTTTCAAATATTTTCAGGTTTGGTTGATTTTGAAGAGCAACACCATCTGGAACCGATTTATCAATTAATCGCCTTTGTATTATTGTATCGTTTGTTGGTTTATGTTAAGTATTTATTTTCGTGCCGTATCGTATGTTTTTTTTTTTTTTTTTTTTTTTTTTTTTTTCCGCAAGTCGTATGTTTTTTTTCCGTATTGTAACTTTTTTATTTGATGAAATAAAATTAGTATGTTTTGTTATTTTTTAGTATTTGTGAAATGGATTTAATTTATTTAATGAAATGAATAAAAAAATAAATGTGTAAGAGGTGGGGCCCGAATGGGGAAGTGGAGGTTTGTTGTTTGGTGAGGGGGGGTTTGTTGTGGTTTGTTGAAGTTGAGGTGTTTTGGTGATGTGGCATGGTGGGGCCCGAATGGGGAGCCTTGGCCTTGTTGCCACACCCAATGCTCTAAAAAAACATAGTGTTTTAGTCTTTTAGAGATGAGTTAAAGAAACGTGGATTTAATGCCCAAAACGTATCATTACCAAAATGAACTAGTACACTTGGGTGTCGGGTTTATCAACACAAACATAATAAATTTCAACGCAGTTACGACTCAATTCATCCGCCATTACAGCCTTGCATCCGAGCAGTGGCACGTTTATGTCTATTTTACAAAGAGAACTTGTTATTTGTGTTTGTCAAACCGTTAATTTGCAAACAGTATGTGTTTTAAATTAACTACAAAAAAGAGAATAGTGCATCTATGTTATTGATCAAGTACATTAAAATCCTTAGGTGATTTGTAAGTAATTATAAACCTCAATGTCGCTTTCATTATAGTATAAACCTTGTTCTCCAAATTCGAATGAGCCTTTCCTTCTATAGTCGAGTGGGTGTCCTTCATGCTACCTCCATATGACATACACCTTCTCTATAAACCTTTACTATATAGAGATGCTTCGATTCCAATAACAGTAACCATAAATATTTAGTGGAATCATGAAGTACGAATACGATCACAAAAGAAAGAAAAAATAAAAGAATAAATCAGTAGCATATACAAACTCTTAAGACCAGGCGTAATAAGCCCTTCAAGACTTGGTCTTCGTCCGTGCTGGCAAAATAACACAAGTGCTACCTTAACATACTCACACATGCAAGACGCGTCTTCGATCAAATAAGGCCACCGATGAATTTTTGCTGACTGGGATATAGAACCTGATCAATACCTCAAATCACAAAATTTAAATTATTAGTGCATGTAAATTGATTTTTTGTTCCATAAATATCCAGTTATTTAAGTGACTAGTTTCAATGTTAGTAATATATGTGGAATAAAGTAAAAGCTAATACGTAATACTGGTAAATGTTAGTAATATATGTGGAATCAAGGACAAAAGAGAAACACACAACTTAGAATTTTTAGCTTTATGCTAACTTAACGGGATGAAATTCCTATAAAAGCTTGCTCATAGCATTTAATCTATGTTGTACCCTATTCTGATTTCCATCTTCTTTGTTTGCCATCTACTATTTGTCCATATATTTCCTTTTTTGTTAATCTCCCCTGCGAGTTTCATATATGGACTCCAATTCCAAATTTCCAAACCTTGAAAATGCAATTACAGTGACTCAAAATGAACATCCGCTACTAGTAGATTTGCAGCCTTGCTATCCAGAGTAATCTGGACTATGTAGAATTTAGTGAAGACGAGAGGAGGATAGGGTTATAAAATGGGATTAACGAACTAAATGCAACCTTATGAGCAGTTGAGGGCCAATAACAATTAACTCAATATATGCCACGGACCAGGCTCTAATAGAAGGGACTCAGTTAAGTTAGTTGATTAGGTCTTATACCTAGCCAAAGTCTAATCCAGTTAAAACCAATCCTAATTGTACGAGTTACTATGAACGAGGCATGTAATAATTATATCAATTTAATTCATGCATCTATAATCTTTTCAAGACGTTAAAACATGCACATGATGAAACTGATACATATCGATGCATCAAACCTGTACATGTTTTTACATCAATATGCATCTATGGTCACAACGTGTAGTATAGATCAAATGGCTACAATTGCTTATCACTCAGAACCTTCTGGTGGGAATAGATCAAATGGACATAATTACTCTTCTGGGAGCTTCCAATGGGCTTAAGCTAGCTTCCTTCTTGTCTATTTAAAGGTCCCCTGCACCATGGTGATAATCGTGTAGTATAGGAGTAGTATTTAGGTGATAAATTAGTTGTAATCTTAGGTTAAATTTATGTTTTCCAAGTATTGTTTCATGTAATCCTGCTTTAATGTAATCAACTTCAAGGTTTAATAAAATTGTTGTTTTAAATCCATTTATTGCAATTTGCTTTCAAGTATTTTCACAAGCTCTTTAATTTCTGTCTTACAAGCTCACTTAAGCTCTGCATAGCTTTTGTTGAGTTTATCTTTGCATCTATTGTTCCATCTTAAAAATCAGAAAATTCCAAGGTATGATCTCTTTTTTTTTTTTTTTTTTTTTTTTTTTTTGCATTTCTTATAAAAGTAGCTTAAACTCTGTCTCTTTGGCTTATTCTGGTTTTTTTTAGCTTATTTAATCTTGTATTAGCTTATTCTCTGTTTGACTTGTGCTTTTTAAGCTTGCTGTCTTATTTCACTTTGATTCTGCCTCATTTTTGCATAATACGCTATTCTTAGTATAGGCTGTTGTTAGATGGTTGAATTAGCTCACATAGGTTTCTCATTAGATAATATAATCAGAATAGGCCTAAGTTTGGGGATTAGTAGCTTAAATCATCATAAAGTAGTGTAAACAGCTAGTTATAGGGGTGTTTGGTTCAGGGTAGAGCACTAGAGCTTAGTGTTTTTGTTGTTTTATTTTCACAAACAGACTCCTTTAGGCACAGGTAGGTTAAGTCAGTCATAAAACTGGTGGTTATATAACAAAAAGTCAACATCTTCTTGAATATGCATTTCTATGTTCATTTATGTTTCTATCAAAGTGTCACTTTGCAACCTGGTAGAATTAAGGTTGATGTACGGTTAACAAGTGTTAAAATAGCTTAATAGTACTTGTAGGTTAATAATTAATTATTAGAAATCCATTCTAGTCAAACTTAGGTGGTAATCATATAGTCAAAATTCTGTTTAAAAGAAGCTTAAACTGATCTGATGTAGGGTGCATTTAGGGTATCAATAGGCTTCTAAATTACTCAATATTTCATTTAGAGGTAGTTCATAGTGTAAACTTCATGTATGCTCAAGACCAACCAATTCCAATAACATTTGCTGGTTTGAATTTGAAATGATGGTCAACCTGTTCTTGAAAATATAATGCAGACATGTTCTATGGTCATCTGATGTGGGGTCAAATTAGGGTAGCAATTGATAGCAACTTTTGGGGCTTTTTAGTTTGGAAGTAGTCACTAGTATAGGCTTTAATAAGTTGCTTTTTGTTTAGCCTAATTAGCTTTCCACTAGATTTTATTAGTGCTTAAAGAAGGGTCCTTAGGCTTAACTTTCTGTTTCAAACATCCAACTGCCAACTGCTTATTTAGCTTATCATAGGTGTTTTTCCTGTTGATTTAAGTTGTTCTGTGGTTAAATAAGTTGTTAGGACCTATTGTGAGCTTTTGGTACTTATTGGCTGAAAAACTGCTTATCATTAAGTGCATATTTAAGCTGATATTGGCCTTCCTAGCTTATTCTGTGAGCTTATTTAGAATTTTCAAGTTGCATTGTGATTATTTAAGTTAGTTAAACCTGTCTTAAGCTTTTGGTGCAATTTGGTGTAGAAGTGCTTATTCTAAGTGCTTATTTAAACTGCTTATTTGCCCAATTCAGCTTATTAGTGGGCTTATCTAGCCTTTTATATTTTTCCTAGGCTTAGTATAATATTTTAGATTTTCCATAAAATTTCCAGATTTTTATAAGTTTACTTAGTACTTTTCTTAATTAATATTAGTTTTTAAGTCTTTTTAAATCATTTTAAATCCATAAAAATTAAATAAAAATCCAAAAAAATTAGTTTTCTGTTTTAAAAATAGTTTTTAGTTATTTTAGAATTTTCAAAAGTAAAATTTCATTTTTCTAGGTTAATTTCATATTTAATTTCATTTTAATATATATTAAATAATTAAAAATAGTTGTTAATTCATAAAAATTAATTAAAAGGCCAAAAAAAAAAAAAAAAAAAATACATTTTCAGTTTTAAAATTAGTTTTAGGATATTTTAGATTTTTCAAAATTAGATTTGCATTTTTCTCATTTAATTTCACTTTTATTTGTATTTTTAGTACTTTTTAATTAGTAAAAATAGTTTTTAATTAATAATAATTAAATAAAAAGTCAAAAAAATATTTTTCTTTTTCCCAGAATTTTATTTTGTCATTTAGAACTTAGGAAAATCGTTTTCATACCCGTAAGGTTATTAATACTTTAAATTCACTTAATTGAATGCATAATGAAGTTTGGAACAAAATTGAAACCATATATATATATATATATATATATATATATATATATATATATATATATATATATATACATACATATATATATATATATATACATACATATATATATACATACATATATATACATACATATATATACATACATACATACATATATATATATATATATATATATATATATATATATATATATATATATATATGTATATATATGTATGTATGTATATATATATCACTTAATTGACGCGTCAACACACGTTCATATAATCTATATATGCATCTGACTGTATATATCAAACAACATATATTGATATGTCACGTTCTTACGATGCATCTCGTCATATCGACGCATCTAAACCTCTAAACTTAAGTAATTACGGGATTGAGTGATGCACGAGATCGGTTTTGGATCATAACCGATTCAAAAAATTGATTTTGGACAACGACCATCATACATCTAAATATTTTCTTTAAGTTTGAACAAACCATGCATCTAAACATTCGTGCCCGTTAACTTTGAACGAATAATTAATGCATGCATGACTTATTAAAAGATTTAAAGTAGGTATAGAAACCTCTTATCTTGTTTGAACAAATAATGGATTTTTCAAACGAAAGAGTATATATTTCTCTTTTGTCCTTTAATTAGCTTTAACTTTAAATTTTTCTTTATCTTTTTCTTTTTTAATATAAAGAAAATGTAAGATATACAAAAGCAATGCCTCATGTTTTTTTGTTATTAAACAAGATTAATCTATCTAAGGTACATATATTTGAAATTCAAATTGCAAAGATATATGAAATATTTAAAACCAAAGAAGAAGATGATGGGTGAATCACCAGCATATTATTAACGAACTTAGAGAACTAATTAAATACTTGATACTTCCACTGTGGTTTGCCTAATAAGCACTCAAACCATATTAATATGTTCTCCTTTTCTTTATCTTATGGTAAGTTAAATAATATTGAGGCAACTTTTAGTTTTTTATGAGATTGAATTTTTATACACACTTAAAAATAAAAGCTTTATTATTTTAAAGTTAAATATTCTCTGCTAGTTGTATCAAGAAAGGCTCGCTACCAATTGGTTCTACCTCGGACTCGAAACGAAAAGCTCGATACATTCATAAATAAGTTTTTACTTTTAGTGTATTTTTATACAAGCAAGTAAAAGCTCGACAATTACTCAAGTCGAGTATGTATAAGCTCGAGTTCAGCTCGATAAACAATTCAAGGTCACTTTCCTGGCTCGAGCAAGAGACTCGATAAAGTTCAACTCAAACAAGCTTGAGTTACTCGACAAAAGCTCGACTCGTTTACACCCCTAAATTCAAATACTTGGTACTTAAACATACTATGAGGGCAAGTAGCTGTGCCTAGATGTATTATACAACACGAATAGAGTATGATAATATCTTAAAAACCAGTATTGACCATATTAACATCATATTCTGTATATTAATTTAAGATATTTTATTAAAATTAAGGAGTGAAAATCCATAATTGTTTGTGATAGCACCCAGCGCAATCTGATTACAACCTAGAGGTCAATGGAAAACATAAAAAACACATACATGAAATACACGTTAATGACATTATTTTATTATTTTTATAGAGAGTCTCCTGCATCAACGGTGGAGAATCATACAGGATTGAAAATATTAACTAATTCACATTCATCAAAAGCAAGTGTAAAAAAACATACCGAAAATCTTAAAAGTGATTCAATTATTTCTCAATGGACCATCATCATTTTTTTGGATTGAAACAATCTTATCTTTTATTTTACAGTAAATTGCATTGGTCCCTGCAGTTTGGCCAAATTGCATGTTTGGTCCATATACTTTTGTAAGTGCAGGAATAGTCCCTACTTTGGTCTCTATCCTTATTTTCGGATTCAAAATAGAAGTTGTAGGAGTTGATCCCAGTATAGATTCCGTCATCCTTGAGAGTGGTAACCCTTTCACCTGTGGTAAGAAGATCACGTTGAGTGTAGGAGAAAGGCACATCGCAATTAGCCTTTGTACACATGAGCGTCACTTTAATTGTTTCCAATGGTGGCACCACAACAGTGTAATTTGACTCTCTGGTATGCTCTGTTGTCTTTGAAACTCCCCACTCATACGAATAACCAACTTGTGTAGACACTTGGACCTCCCCACTTGCAATAGACGGAATAATGTTTGTAGTGAATGTTACGCTAACACCAGACGTGATTGATACACTGTTAGTCCAATGAGTAGTCCTGGAATCAGATGTCGAATAAGTGAGGGTGACTGTTGACTCATCTTTCTCGCTTTTGTTGGTTGCAAAAGCATGTGAAACTTCTTGGATCTCCTCGTTATAGATCCTAGAGTCAGATAGCCGGTATCTGACATTTGAGATCTCTCTTCGCAGAACGCGCTCTTCAATCCTCGGCCTTGTCTGTCTTGACATAGTAGGATATTGGGCATTTAAACAGTTGGTTTTTCCTTCTGTGGTGAGTGGACCGCAGAAGTTGTTGTTTCCCAAATTGCGAAGAGCTATGACATTATCGCTTATTTTCACAATGGAAAATATGGTGTCATTGTTATAGTTGTTATCTTCACCGTCAGCCCATATCCAGTTAGGGCTACGTCTCCAGAACTTGCCAAAGTGCGCATCCTTTATACGATAGTTTCCATCAGGAGTAGGGAAGAGAACCTTGGCCACCAGTGGATCTCCTACATCCAATCCAGACTCGAACCTTTGATATGGATACCATCGATCAATAATACGGGAGCAGAGGTATTTGCCATCTAGTTCCTCGGATGTGAATGAGATTTGAGAGGGAAGTATCACCAGTGTTTCCCAATCAATTACGTCGAAAAGGGTTCCAGCTATACTTAAGGATACTTCCACCCCCTGAAACATGGAACTGGGAACAGAAAGTCCCCGGGACTTGTTGATTAGGGTCAGGGTCTTCCCGGTCTGGACATGGCGTAAATGGACGGTTCCATTTCCTGAGGAGGTAAAAGGCTCGAACAAGGTGCACGAGTCTTTTGATTGGTCTTCTTCTGGCTTATCTCCAGCTGCAACAATCCATAAAGTTGTTGGATCGGGTCTGCCACCCGGTACTTGTTGTTGTAGCACGATCTTATGTGCACAAGTCGGCCGTCCCCGGGCTCTACTGCAAATTTTACTCGTGGACTCCAAATTTGTTCTTCATTGAATTTCAGGAACCCCGATGGCAGGCTTTCATGGAGATTCTCTGGGACGGTTAAATATTTCCACCGGATTTCAAGACCAAAAACCTTGGGAGCAATGTCATTGCCATGGCCCACGTTATGGGCACTTGATGGTTTGAGAGACAAGTGAAAGAATATCATATAGGTTATAACTCATGAATACTCGTAATATATTTTTGAAAGCAAAAGTGTTTTGTTTTTCAAGTTACCTTATCGAAGATGTTATAATTCGATATGATAGCATTCAAAGAAAGCCTCATGGAATTGTATTCCTTTCTTGATACAATTGGTAGAGAATATTTACTTTTAATTAACTAAGCTTTCTTTTTAAAAGTGTATAGAAATCCAACTTCATAAAAAACTAAAAGTCGTCTCGATGCTTAACTTACCATATGATAAAGAAAAGGAGAACATAATATGCTTTGAGTTAATAATAAGCTGATGATTCGCTCATCATCTTCTATTTTGGTTTTAAATATTTCACATATCTTTGCTATTTCAAAAATATATACCTGAGATAGCTCATCAATCTTGTTTAATAACAAAAAATATTGATTGTATCATGATAGCATTGATCCAAATCACAAATTTTAATTGCATGTGTAAGTTAAGTGACTAGGTTCAAGTATTAATCCAAAATGATTGTCTTTACTTCTCTTTACTCTTATGTATATCTTAAGGGGTTTTTTTTAGTATAAAAGAAATTGATAAATATAAAGTTAAAGTTGATAATAATTAAGGTGTTAGAATTGTAATTGATGTATTCTGTCACTGCGTTTGGTTGGATCTCAAGGTAATTTAATTTAAAAAAGATAAAAAAAAACTTAATTATAATTTATTAGGATTATCTTCGCTATAACTAGAGGAGTGGGGGCCAAGTTAGTATCTCGGCTCCCCACTAATTTCTTATAAATCCTATGATTTTTTAATAAAATGATGGTTAAAAAAAATCCTGATTTTCTAACAAAATGATGTTTATAAAAAAAACAGCATAATAATAATAATAATATTAATAATAATAATAATAATAATAATAATAATAATAATAATAATAATAATAATAATAATAATAATAATAATAATAATAATAATGGTGCGTAAGGAGGCTCCGATGGGGTTGAATTACGTCCTGCAAATGTGCTAATATTCAATTGGCTGCAAGGCAAGGATGCATGTCTAGAGGCCATGACTCCAATGGTCATGCGAGGCAAGGATGCGTAAGGAGGCTCCGATGGGGTTGAATCCGGTCTGCCACCAATGGCCATGAGTCCAATGGTCATGCGTCCGATGCATGCTCGAGGCCCCATTGTTGGCGACAAGAAGAAACTGCTTTGTCGAAAGGCTTACTCCATAATCCCGTTTATCATCCATCATTAATCATAGCATATTCTTGCAGAGGAGGCCAGAATTACCTTTTATTTGTACATACATTTTGTTTTTATAGTAAAGTTAATATTTAATACTGCTAAACTTAAAAGCAAAATAAAGTAAAAGCTAAAAATTGCTAAAGTAAAATAAAGAGTACATGTAAAAGAAAGTATAAGCTAAAGTTAATACTTAATAGTGCTAAATGGTAGGTCTCATATTCTTCTTTTCTTTCTTTTGATTTTTCTCTTTTCCTTTTTATATATGACTATGTCTTCTCGATGTTATTAACTAAAGTATATTTCTATTATATAGTAAAATTCTGGATCTTTTATATTGTCGAATCTAAACAACAACTAATACACATTCATGTGGGAGCGGGATATGAAGAGTTAAGATGTAAGTAATCATAAATACCCGGAAGTAAACCTGATGATAAGAAATTGCTATAAGAAAGACATTCACTATGTAACAATTCGCAATTTCAGGTTAATTACTTTTCCCGGAAAATTTCACTATTCACTTTTACTATTCATTTTTCCCGAAACTTGATTTTTATTTCTTGGGCTGAAGTGATAAATCATTTCCATGACAAATTAAAAGTTTGACATTCATAAGCTCATTTTCGTGAAAGTTATTAAGGAATTACACGGAATTACACGTTTTAAGGTAAAACGTCATTCAAAAATTCTACGCACAACGAAATTCGGTCGCGTTAATTTTCCCCGTATCAGAAAAATGTTTGACACACTCATGATTTATTTGAGAATAAATCATGACTGAGAAAAACATGACCAAAATAAACCTCGGACGTGAAAAACTGGAATTTTCAGTTTTAAGCGTTTTTACTCAGCCGTAACCTTAGCCTATACCTGCACCGCATTTCTAAGATGATTTGAGTTTTCAACTTATTAGAAAAAGTCAACATATTTTTCCCTCCTCCATTGACCAAAAATCATTCCTTGATTTTATAAGTCATTTCGTGATTTTTAGGCTTACGGTTTGATGTCTAAAAGACATTTAATACCAACCGACACTAGATTGAGCCCAGTCTAGACATTATAAGTCATTTTAAATCATTTATAACCTATTAGAAAAGTAATATTTTACTTTTCTCAATTTTACCCAATATTCGTACATTTTACGTATTACGCGTTTTAGACCCGTGTTTCCAGTTTTTAGCAGGGTTTCACCACCCAAATGGAACCTACCACTCATTTTATATTTTATTATGGAACATATGGACATGTTTAACAATACTTTCGAATTCCATAATTTTACGACACCCGGTTTTACGTTTCGTGGCTTAATCATTTACGGTTTGCATTTTACGGAGCCAAAACTAACACCATATCTTGGATAATATCACCAAAAAGCCAAACCTTCCTCCCCAAGCTTTGTGAACTGCCCTAGGAGGGGGGATTCACCCCCCATGTGGCTTCATCTCATGAATTTACCCATAGTTCATCACTTAATTACAACTTGGTCTCCAAGTGTTGACTAGTCAACATTGTAACCTCCTCATTTTTGGTATAAAGAGAGCTCATTCTCTTCCTTTCTCTTGCAATACCAACGACCCAAAACCACATAAATACACCATTTTGATCATTGATCTTGCTCATTCAATCCATCACAAGTTCAAGTCATAGTTCCTAGTTGATCCTTAACACCTTTCAACCATAAAACTCCATAAAATCACCATAAAACACCACAAAAACTCATCAAATTTCCAAGTGTTCTTAGTGAAGATTTTTACTAAGGCTTGTTTTTGTGATAAGATTAGTGTTTATCAAGGGATTATAAGATAGGGTTTTTGATATGGAAGCTTGGCTATGGTTGGAAAATATTTGGAAGATTAAGTAGTAGTTCTTGGTCTTGATCTTGGTTCTAGTTAGTTTCTTCACAAGTTGTAAGCAAACCCTAACTTTCTTCTTGTTAAATAATCATGTTCATGTTATTTACATACTATCCTTGCTATATTATGTCTTGTATGCATGTCCATGATGTATAAAAATGAGTAAAACATGTTGTTATAATTGATTGTTAAGATAAGTTACTAAAACAAGCAAACTAGTGATTTTCTTGGAAAGACCTGATTAAAATGGTAAAAATATGATATTGGATTATTACATATTGTAGTAGAGGACCTAACAAGGAAACCGTAGCAATTTGGACCACCTAAAAAGAGTATACGAGTCAAAAGTTATGGCGATTTGAAGTTACCAAAACTTTCCGGCAAAACTGCCTAAAAAGCTTCTGTGACAGAACCTAAAACACGCAAAAAGAGGCCTTTCTGGTCCGTTTCATGAAAAAGTTAAAACACGAAAGTTGTCCGGAATCACGTTTTCCTTCAGTAACAAAGAGGCTGGAGCCTTGAAAACACTTTCTGAGTAAGATATTTCTTAATTTCTTAACAGCTATTTACATATATATAAGTCACTAGATTATGGTTATACTTTAAAAGGAATAAGAGGTCTTATGACCAATAATCAAGACCACCACCATGGCTAGAGCCAAGGTTGTGTCTCATGTCCTTGAAACAAGGACTAAAGGTCATGGCTAGGCCATGACGAAATGACCATAACAACTTACATAGGCGTAAACATGAAATAATGAATTAGGCAACATGAACAAGCAATTTGGATCTACTTCACTTAAAAGGAAACCATGAGATTTTACCAAGAGAAAATGGTCATTCAAGACTTATGAAACTACCCCTAATAACAATCTTCATGTACTAATAAACTTTCCTAAGTTTATTCAAATATCGGACATGTAACTTTTCGGATCAAAACTGATATCTATATATTTTATCAACTACTACAATAGTAGGGAGCCTCATGTGAGGAGTTCATTATGTAAGCCGTCGAGATGAGTTGTGGATTTACGAGTTAAAGTGTCCTGGCTCCTCAAACGCTTACTAACATGACTTCTGAAATATGTCAGCCCGAACGGTAGTAAACGATATACAAAACATACATGTTCATGAATCTTTTCTTTCAAGGAAATACAATATACATCATACCACATCATGGACTAAATGCAAGATATATATATAGGCACTCCGTTATATTCTTTACACAAATCCTAAGTCGCAACATTCTATTATAGGTTGCTCGTAGAAACCTACACGATCCAACCATCACCTTCATTACTTGCTATCCTACTTAAGGTGAGTTCATAGCCCCACTTTCCATTACTTAATTGTTTTACAAACCCTTGGGGGGAATACATGCTATTTTTAACCGAGCACAATGTTTTTAAATTGTATGCTTGCCTGATTGTTTTATTATCACTAAGTACCATCCTTGTCAAACCGAGATCCCTTATTATGAACCATTTAATCACTAGAAATAGTGAGCGCGAATATTGTGAATAGGCCTATTGGGATTGGCGAATCCCATTTGTATTGACTAAGTTCAAACAAATGCATTAATATTTGAGACATTAGGTATTGACTAAGTTCAATCAAAAGCACGTGTAAAAAAACATACCGATAATCTTAAAAGTGATTCAATTATTTCTCAATGGACCATCATCATTTTTTTGGATTGAAACAATCATATCCTTTATTTTAGAGTAAATTGCATTGGTCCCTCCAGTTTGGCCAAATTGCATGTTTGATCTCTATCCTTTCGTAAGTGCTGGAATAGTCCCTACTTTGGTCCCTATCCTTATTTTCGGATTCAAAATAGAAGTTGTAGGAGTTGATCCCAGTATAGATTCCGTCATCCTTGAGAGTGGTAACCCTTTCACCTGTGGTAAGAAGATCACGTTGAGTGTAGGAGAAAGGCACATCGCAATTAGCCTTTGTACACATGAGCGTCACTTTAATTGTTTTCAATGGTGGCACCACAACAGTGTAACTTGACTCTCTGGTATGCTCTGTTGTCTTTGAAACTCCCCACTCATACGAATAACCAACTTGTGTAGACACTTGGACCTCCCCACTTGCAATACACGGAATAATGTTTGTAGTGAATGTTACGCTAACACCAGACGTGATTGATACACTGTTAGTCCAATGAGTATAACATGATATTAGTCATTAGAGGTTTGTAGTTACAGTTGTATACTTACTAGTTGTGATTAGTTGAATTTGAACTCTAAAATTGTACTTGCGTATACCATGTTTGATCATATGCCTAACTCAAGTCTTGTGTTGATGATACTCACAACAGTGACTGCTATCGCCATTGATAAGGCGTCTGGGAGGATTACTAAACTCAGGAGGTCCTTTTCCAGGTTTAGGGATTATGATGCAATGGGCCCGCAGACCACATTCAGTGTCCCGATGGGGAGCGGCATTGTGTTACTCTTCATTAAACTGAGGTTATCAATAACATGTATCTTTTCAAACAATAAACAAAAACATTTACACCTTTATATATACATTTCAGGGTTCCAAAGGAAATGGTGCATTTATATATCCGATACGCGTATTTTACAGCTTTATATATTCTTACTGCTTTATATATACGATAGATACTTAAATGTTTCAGGAATACTATCGATGTTTTTTTAGTTCTGCAAAAGAGGTTTTCTAAATCTAAGAAAAGACCAGAAGATTGATTACTTGAAAGATAACCTTCAGCAATCGTTTGTTAAGGAACATCGAGCAATAAAGGTAAGATTTTGTACAATCAAATTAAAACTTAGGTTATGAGTCTAAAGGTTGTTTTTATATCGATTGTAGAGAGAATATGAGGAATATAAAGTCAGGGTAAATGCATTATTAGCAAAAGGTTGGAAAACACCAGGAAATAACCCTAGAGACCATCCTGGCATGATACAGGTAAATTATCAATTTACCCTTTCATACGTCAAATGAATTATCTGCTAATTGCTTATTAGTCATCCAAAAGGTCAAAATTAGGCTTTCAAAAGTCATCCAAGATGCTTATCTGCTAACTGCTTTTTACTTGCTTATATAATCTGATTGGTGGCTTAGATAAGGACTTTTAAAACCCTGTTTGTTTGATGGTCAGAATGTAATAACAGCTTACATAAGCAAACCCACAAAGATGCTATAAATAGGGCTGTCAATAAGATTTCTCATTGGGTTGTGACCTTTATGTGTTCACACTTTTTGATATCTTTCTTTTTTTTAATCATATCTTTCTTATTCTTTCCAGGAGGATGTATTGGGTTGCTTATTCTTTCTTTTTTTTAATCATATCTTAACCATATATGAGTGGCTTATCTTTCATTTTCATCGACCAAAAAGATGCTTTTGTTTGTCAACATCACTGCAGCAGCTGGCCGGAACTAGTTTGTTTCTTCTCATAAACTCTTTCAACCATATCAGTTTCATCATAATTTACACCTAACCAATCACCTTCTCATTTTCAAGTATCTCATTCACTTTTCTTTGCATGTTTGTAGAAATGTCGACCTTCAGCAGATTATTACGTTTCTCCTCCGATCCTTCATTCATAACTCCATTAGGAATTACGCTGATGCTAATTCTAATGGGCTTTATCTATTACTACTTTTATTCAATGGCATCTTCTTCTAACTCATTTGCACCAAAAATAATGGCTTCTACTTCAACTGCATCCATTCAAAAGAGCTTCAAGTATGATGTTTTTCTGAGTTTCAGGGGTGAAGACACCCGTAAAAACATTGTTGATAATCTTTATCATGCTCTTAAGGATAAAGGCATTTACACATACAAAGACGATGAGAAAATCCAGAAAGGGAAAAGGATCAGTGATGATCTCATCAAATCCATAGAAGACTCCAAATTTTACATCATTGTTTTTTCCAAAAACTATGCTTCTTCATCATGGTGTTTGGAAGAGCTTGTCAAGATTATGGAGTGCCAGAAGATGGATGAGCACACTGCTTACCCTGTATTCTATGATGTGGAACCCACCGAGGTCCGCAAACAAAGTGGGGCTGTTGGTCAAGCTTTTGCTAAACATGAAAAGGAAGAGGCTGCTGGGAAATGGAGAGAAGCTTTGAAAGAAGCAGCCGATCTGGCTGGTTGGGAGCTGAAGAACACTTTTGATGGGTAATTATTTCATCATATCTCTACTTGCGATATTCCTTTCTTAAGTTTCTTCTTAAATTACTACCGAGTATAGGGTCATCCATGAAAACTAACTATAGTATTATGTCACATAGTATTACTTCATATATGATTGTATGTAATAGATTATAGATCTAAAACATTGTTTATGTTGGATTTAGACTATGCTAAACGGAACCTTTTACATACATACAGGCATGAAGGTAAGTTCATCAAAAAAATTGTTGGAGAGATTTCGCTAGAGTTACGTTCCATCAGTTTCGGCTTTGATGAAAAGTTAGTCGGCATGGAGACTCGAGTAAAGGATGTTGTTTCATCTTTAGAAGTTGGTAGTGATGAAGTTCGCATGATAGGGATCAAGGGCATGGGAGGGGCTGGGAAGACAACTACAGCAAGAGCTGTTTTTGATAATCTATCTAATGATTTCGAAGCTATAAGCTTTGTTGGGAATGTGAGAGAAGTTTCAAATGGCTCAGTGTCTGGTTTGAAGAATTTACAAGAACAGGTCCTTTCAAATGTACTAAACGAACGCATCACTCTAAATAGTGTTGATGACGGGAAAAACATGATGAAAAGGAGGATGTGTGCTAAAAAGGTTCTTCTTGTTCTAGATGATGTGGATCACATAAAACAACTTGAGGCATTAGCCGGTGAGGCTAAGTGGTTTAAGCCAGGAAGTAGAATTCTCATTACAACAAGAGATGAGCAAGTATTGAAAGCACCCAGATCACTGGACGTGATACGTGATATTGCTCTCTTATCAGACCAGGAAGCAACTTCCCTCTTTAGTAGGTATGCATTTGGAAGAGATGATCCACTTCAAGGATACGAAAATCTGTCAAGAAAAGTTGTTCGTTATGCTGCTGGTCTTCCCTTAACAGTCGAAGTCTTGGGTTCATTTCTCTGTGGGAAAGATATGGTTGAATGGGAAGATGCCATAGAAAGACTAAAAAGTATTCCCTTGAAGGAGACTCTGGAAAAGCTAGAGTTAAGCTACAATAGTCTCGAGAATGATTATCAGCAAATATTTCTAGACATTGCATGCATATTGAAAGGCAAGAATAAAGAAGATGCAATCAGAATTCTTGAATGCTGCGGATTTCATGCTAGAATTGGTTTAAAAGTTCTTAAGCAGAGATCTCTCATAACTGTTGATGGATATGGGCGCTTGGGCATGCATGACCATATAGAAGAAATGGGAAAGAACATTGTTCGTCGTGAGCACCCCGATGAGCCTAACAAACATAGCCGATTGTGGATTCGCCAAGAAATTGAAGATATATTGGCTAATGACAAGGTAAAGATCAGTTTATTTGTAAGGTGGAGAAAACTAATTCATTTTCATTTGTTCTGACTTCTGACATTATTATTGGATTGCAGGGTACTAAAGCAACAAGATGTCTAACACTTCTTATTGTGTTGAGTGGAAATTCGAGAATTCTTCTAAAAGGGTTTGGAAAAATGAAGAAACTTAGATATCTTGAAGTGTTTTTTGCAGGTTATGATGCTGAATGTTATGACAAAAATCTTGATGTTACTGGCCGATACTTTTCAAACTCTTTAGAATATCTAAAATGTAGGAATTACCCTTTCTTGTATTTACCCAAAACATTTCAAGCAAACAATCTTGTTGGACTTGAAATGGAGTGGAGCAGAATGGTACAACTTTGGGAAGAGGGAGAAAGAAAGGTAGAATAACTGTTGATTGGTTGTTTTGCATAATTCGTAATAAAGCTATTAATTTATTGGTTTGATAATATGCTAATATTAATCTTTTTGTCTTATTTTTGCTGGCAGGTTCTAAAAAAACTCAAATTCCTTTCTCTCTCTAAGTCAAAGTTAAGAACCTTTGACCTGAGGTTGACTCCGAATCTCGAAACGTTATCTCTTTCTGGTTGTGCTGATTTTGTAGAACTTCACGTACCTGTTGCATGTCCAAATCTCAAAATCCTCAACCTTAGTAAATCAAGGTTGAGGAGACTTAACCTTGAGCTGATTCCAAATCTTGAGAAGTTAGATCTTGCATATTGTGATCAGTTGGTAGAAATAAAGGCTCCCGTTGGATGTCTAAGAAAAGTTGTCAACTTAGACTTAATCGGTTGTTTGAGGTTTAAATATTTTAACTTTTACAGTAGATATGAGTCTCAGGTTAATAGTTCTTCAGATACTTTAGATCTTGATGGTGAGTCCCTAGATTCATGCCCATTGCACCCCAACAGTAATCTCCCAAAGTTTAGGTTTGAATGTTATTATAAAGAATATCTACCGTCATCAGTTGGAAATATTGAGAAGCTTATTTCTTTTGGTCTATGTGCTTGCACAGACTTTGAGAAATTTTCAGACATGATTTGTAGTTTACAATGTCTACAAAAACTTACACTCAGATGCAAAAATATTCCAGAGTTTCCCAAAGATCTTGGCCAGTTAGAAAGTCTAGAAAAGCTCTGTTTGTACTCAGAGAAGATAGAACATCTTCCAGATAGCATTTGTATGCTAAAACATCTTAAGTCGCTCAATCTTGAAGGTTGTACTCTTCTAGAGAAGTTGCCTGAGGACATTGGCCAGTTAGAGTCTCTGGAGTATCTCAACCTTAAGAATTGTGCTCGTCTTGAGAAGCTACCAGATAGCATTTGTATGTTGAAACGTCTGAAGTCGCTTGATCTTTATAAGTGTTCTCTTGAGAAGTTACCAGAGGATCTTGGCCAATTAGAATGTTTAGAGGAGCTAGATGCGAGTAGTAATATAATTGAATTTCTTCCAGATAGCATCTGCATGCTAAAACGTTTGAAGTCGCTTGATCTTTATAAGTGTTCTCTTGAGAAGTTACCAGAGGATCTTGGCCAATTAGAATGTTTAGAGGAGCTAGATGCGAGTAGTAATATAATTGAATTTCTTCCGGATAGCATCTGCATGCTAAAACGTCTGAAGTCGCTCGCTGTTAACAGTTCTTATCTTGGGAAGTTGCCTGAGGACATTGGCCAGTTAGAATCTCTGGAGACACTATATCTGTCGGCTACAAAGATTAAATATCTTCCAGATAGCATTTGTAAGTTAAAACATCTGAAGTATCTCTACCTTTATTATTGTTCTCTTCTTGAGAAGTTACCAGAGAATCTTGGCCTATTAGAATGTTTAGAGGAGCTAGATGTGAGTAGTAGTAATATAATTGAATTTCTTCCAGATAGCATTTGCATGCTAAAACATCTGAAGTCGCTTGATGTTCACAGTTCTTGTCTTGGGAAGTTGCCTGAGGACATTGGCCAGTTAGAATCTCTGGAGAGACTAGATTTGTCGGCTACAAGTATTAAACATCTTCCAGATAGCATTTGTATAATGAAACGTCTGAAGTCGCTCGATCTTTCTCGTTGTGCTCTTCTTGAGAAGTTGCCTGTGGACATTGGCCAGTTAGAATGTCTTGAGGAGCTCTGTTTGTCATCTAAAAAGATAAAACATCTTCCGGATAGCATTTGTATGTTGAAACATCTGAAGGGTCTCATACTTTTTCATTGTGATCTTCTTGAGAAATTACCAGAGGATCTTGGCCAATTAGAATGTTTAGAGAGCCTACGTGTGAGTAGTAAGAAGATTGAATTTCTTCCAGATAGCATCTGCATGCTAAAACGTCTGAAGTCGCTCGATGTTAGTGACTGTTCTTGTCTTGAGAAGTTGCCTGAGGACATTGGCCAGTTAGAATCTCTGGAGATGCTAGATTTGTCGGCTACAAGTATTAAACATCTTCCAGATAGCATTTGTATGTTAAAACATCTGAGTTATCTCAACCTTGAGGATTGTGCTCTTGTTGAGAAGCTACCAGAGGATCTTGGAAAATCAGAATGTTTAGAACAGCTGATTATAGAAAACACA
The DNA here is from genome assembly GCA_030686995.1 of Artemisia argyi. Classification (NCBI taxonomy): domain Eukaryota; kingdom Viridiplantae; phylum Streptophyta; class Magnoliopsida; order Asterales; family Asteraceae; genus Artemisia; species Artemisia argyi. Next base: position 7,720,573 of record CM060684.1, read on the forward strand.
GGCATAATAAGGGATCATCTTCCCCCAAGACTTAAAGCTGCATCTCGGAGATAAAGATTACAACCCGTCACTTTCGGTGAGTAAATAACACACTTTCCTTGTTTTCTAAAGTTTCATTTTTCTCTTATTTTAATATCGAATTTGATATTGGCCAACAAAAATTATTGGAACAAAAGAAAGTAAATTACACGATGGTCCTTATAGTTTATACCAAATTGCATTTTTGGTCTCTAAATACCAAAATTTACATAAACAGTATCCATAATAAAACTTGTTACACTTTTGGTCCCTTATTGTGTTAAAGATGTTAAAGTTTCAAAAAGATGGTAGACGGTCCAAGGATAAAATGCAACTATTGTACCTGTTTTCAAAGATTCTCTATTGTCGATTGCATTTTAATTTCATACTAATGGCGCAATTCCATATAAGCTAAAGTAGTTTCTTGGTTTTTAAGGTTGCCCCCGGATCTAACTGAGGATCAAGCAATGGCAGATTGGCAGATCTAGATAGGTGTTAACGATCTAAGCTAAGTCGAGTATAGGCCTAAACAAGCTAGGCTCGTTTATTAACTACTCGGTAATCCTCTTTGATGCATTGTTTTCTATTTGTCAACCCCTGTACATAGAGGCGCATCTTCAGATGAGGCTCAAAGCCGCTGATTACTTCTTGAAGCTAATTGATATTGGGGCGCGCGATGGAAAACAAATCTGGAAATTGGCCAGACCTCAAATATTGTGAAATAAGAAATGGTCTCGAAGGAGAATGGGAAACACTTTCGTTAAGTTTAGTTGGTGAATGGTCTTGATGTGCGTTCAAACTTACTTATTGCTCTCCATAGAAGCCGCCTATCTTCACTTGCATTGTTTGATCGTTTAACTATTTGTATTTACAACATATTTAGCTAATTTGTTTTTTGTAGTTTCGTTGAACCAATTTATGATAATATGGTAGAATGTTTATTGTGACATAGGTGAGCTCGAGGTTTGCATCAGGAACATGCGTCTAGCTATCGAAAGGAGCCAGAATTACGCTAGGCCGTCTCACCAAACTTATACTCACCTCAACTTGTACTTGTCCACCTTAGTAAAATAGATCGGACTTTAATTCGCATAGAAAGATATGGTAACTATGCTAGAAATATTTCAAAAGAACTCAAAATTCTTTTACTTTTTTTATGGCTTCTAGACAATACAATATCTAAAAAGAAGACTTTGCTTGTGGATAGTAGAATGGGCCAATAAGCCCATTTACAACTTATAACAAATCAGGTATGATTTTATAAAAAAAAAAATCAATGTGATTTTATAAGTGAGCGTGATTTTTCATAAATTTCAACACTTAAAAAAAACTCAAAGGGAAATTTATCAAAAATATATAAAAGTGTCACTGTATAGAAAGATGATTTAATTATCGTCGTGATGATATAATTTGTTTTACGTAACAATTAGCGGTTTGTGAGATATTTAATTTTTAAAAATAAAAATGAAAGTGAGTTTTTTTAATTCGATAAAAAAATAAATGGCAAACATTTGTCCATGTGATATTTAGAGAATTTGCGATTTATGTTAAAACTTTTCTCTAGCTGTATAGTTAGAGAATTTAGATCTATTTTTCTTTTTTAAATCATCCTATTATCTCGCAATATATACATTACAAATCAATCTCAAATATCACAAATAAAACTTGAATCTATAATTATTTGATTAATAACTTCGGCGAGACCAAAAAAAACTTAGCTAAAATTACCATATATAATCAATTTCATTACCAATCAATAATTTGATTAGGTAACGAATAATGTTAAATCATCATTATCACTAATTATTTTTCTAACACTTCCAAAACTTAGCTTTCATGTAGTTTATTTTTTTTATTTAACATTTTTCACTTTAAAAAACTATATATGAAATTAAAATCACTTCATTATACATAAAAAAGACTTCTAAATTTTAATCACATGTAGCATTTAGATACACATTCCATCGCATAACTATATATGAAATTAAAATCACTTCATTATACATAAAAAAGACTTCTAAATTTTAATCACATGTAGCATTTAGATACACATTCCATCGCATACATATCATTTCACTGAGAACACATCAAATATTACGAGTATCGCGCTATGATTACTAATTAACTCAAACTTCGAAGGCCACTCGTGCGGCAAGCATGCATCACATTGACGTAGCCGTTCAGAGTATCCAATCCATGTAACTCAACGTCAGATTTTGGTACCATAGCTACTTTGCTGCAGAATGTCGTATATATTAAGGTAAATTTTATGCTAAAAGAATGACTCAACAATGTATCATCACGGTCTCAAGTCACTAGTCAGTCACCTTCACTTCTAGTAACGTATCGTTTGCTACGTGTAAATGTAAAAACATATGCAAGACCATCTGAACATATCAATAGGGCCGGAAATTCGCTCTATATAAAAAAAAAGTGTCACAGCTGAAATATTTGCCCATCATTCATTCATATAATATAAACCTCCAAGAACACGAATATATTCCCTATAACCGAAAAGACTTATTATCCTAGATGATTTACTTGCTATGCATAAATTTATAGAATTTATTTCTACCACCGACTCTCCCCCTAATCCGAAAATATATCTGCATTATCATGTTGGCGAATGTGTCTTGATTGGGGCCCAGATATCTGCTCCATTGCTGCTAGCAACTCCCATTGTATATGAAGTCGGAACCAGACACAAGCCTTTGCTTCTCAGGTTATATGAGTCTAACTCCTGCAAAACTATAATAAATAAGTCAATGGTTTTGGCATCAACTGTTAACTTGATTCATAATAACAATATGCAGGTCGAAAAGCTTGTATAATGGGTCATATGGGTTCAGAGCTTCAGGCCACAAGAAGTTATCTTTGTGTGTGGGTTAATGCAACTTACGATACGTTCACCGTATTTTATTTTTCTTAAATAGCTATTTATTATGTTTTTATCTGTTTGCTGTTTTATCAACTCAATGTAATCATAATTGGTCTTTTTTAACGTAAATGGGTTACAAGTGCCACCTTTAACAGGTCAGATAGAGAAAGTTAAACTATTTACTTGGTTCTCTCACCTGATAGGCATGCATATTTACTTGGTTCTCTCACCTGATAGCTGATTTACCAAGTGCAGTGAGCTGAGTATTGCATGCATATTACATGTGCCACCTTTGATGGGTCAGATAGAGAAATTAAAGTAAAACTATTTACTTGGTTCATAGGCTATTGGTTCTCTCACCTGATACTGATCTGTTGGGTCGCTCTGAAGATAAGGCGCACTCAACACCTGAAACAAAATCAAATACAGTATTATTTAGTATAACGATCAAAGAAACTGAGATATAAAAGAAAGGGAGGGGATAGTGATATGGGTAGTGGCAAACCTTTACTTGATCGTGAAGAAAGTGTATGTACTCCATTGCCTCAAGAAGTACTGAAGCAGTATCTGTCTGCACTCAAAAATCTTAAATTAGAAAACTATCGATTCCACATTTACTAACGTGTTAACAATGCAGAATGGTACCAAAAGTTTATTAAACCAATGACACGGCCTTAAACTAACATGAAATGGAATAAAAGTGAATTATGTTATATCGCTCAACCGTTTGAGCATGAAGATTTCAGTATACCTTGCCGTATGGTGAGACGAGCTGCTGAAGGGCTGCTACCCTTTCACCAACCTTTTCTTTTCTTTCCTGTTAACAAAGTTAAAAACAGTGAAGCTATAATCATCAATGATCTGTGTTCACATATTCGAAATGCGCAATGTAAATCACTCGGGCCATAAATCTTAGTAAATGAACGTCATAGATGATCAGTAACTGACAACTCTATATGATTCTGCAGGGCGCCTATCCCACACAGCAGGAGAAAATTACAAAAGAGTGTAGAAAATATGCGAATGGGAGAAGACTGCCATCATGTTAGACAATGGCATGAATCGTATTATACATTGAACGTATTCTTTACTATGTTCCTCTTAGATACTGGACTTCGCTTATGGTCCATCATCTTAGTTGCTGGTTCAACTCTTTTCGTCTCGATTACCGCAAGCATTAACTGTCAAGCATTGTAAACATAATAAGCAATATGCAGGCTATGTAAATACAGAACATACATATAACATAGCATACATCTGCATTGAATAGTTTTTACACTTATTTATTATAGTCCCCAATGACTACTAAACATACAATGTGATAAATAAAAAACAGATATAAGGTGGGGCATTCAAAGTCAGATTGGACATCTAGCGTATAAAAGCTGGTGGAGTACTATTCAGGGACAAGTTATCTACCCTGTCGTTATTAAAGAGAAATACATTTTTCCAAAGGAATAGACCAGCAACTACACGAAACAAAAGGCTTAAGCTTAATTATGCATTTGTCAACTCGATAATATAATTACCGCTCGTTCTATCAAGTTCTTACAATAAGAATGAAAGCACCAGAACGACCACATATGCAAGTTGCAAGACGTTGCTTACATTATAAATAATATTATGACCACACAGTTGTTGTGCCATGGAAGGCAAGCAGTATTAAATAATCAGGTTTGACAATTCAACGACAAAAAAACAAACATGACATTAAAAAACACATCAAACAGATTGCTACAACACATCAATCATAACACTAAATGCCTACATTTGTTTAATGTCATTCCATAGCTATCTGGTCTCAGAATTTAAAAACCGCAAGCTACAAACAACAACTTCAATATGATTAAGAGAATCCTTAAACAACACACGCCCTCTCTCTCACATAGCTACTACCTGATTCTAATAAACGTTTCAAAGGATGCAATAAAACATCAAACCTTCACCTATCAACACCTGTCTACTTGACTCTACTACCAGTAACTTTGTTGATATAATGATATGTGGAATCATTTGAAGCCGAATATGGGTCTTGCCCGGATATAACCGTGTCTTGACCGGATATGACCGGTTCTAACCGGGTCTTGACCGGATATGACTGGGTCTAACCGGGTCTTGACTGGTTCTAACCAGGTTTTGGCCGGTAGAGCTGGTATTGGGTCATACGGATGATGGTAAGGTCTTTTGGTAGTATATTATGTTATATAGTTTCTAATTACTATGGGTATTACCACTGCGAATGCAAGTCAATGTACTTGAGGACTTGAGGTAGTAACGTGCTCTGCATATTAAGGCATTAATTTCTTACATACTCCATAACTACATTCGATTATTTGCAACTTTATGAAATTAACAAACTCTAACAACCAAACTGAAATTACAAATGGTGGTTCGTGAACCAATAAGTGCAATGAGGGTTCAAAAGTTGTTAGAACGATAGACCCCGAAAAGTGGAACTCAAAGTAAAATGGCTTCAAAGAAGAAAAGAGGTACTTCCCTAAATTTTAAAAGATTCAAATCAGTTGGTTGCAAATTTCGTATCGGAATAAGTTAGTTGGAATGATGGACACTGTTTTGACAAACATCCAAAAAGCTAAAAACATATCCGCTATTGCAACAACTTACAACTATAGATTGGAGGGGTGCGCCTGGCCAAGGCAATAGTGCAACAACACAAAGGCGACACATGAAGAACCCCAGCAGCAAGCTACTCTGGAGGATTCTTCCCCAATAAAAAATAAGATTAATATCGAGTGAGCCGATGGCTCACATATCATATATTAAATTGATAAGAAAAAATACTACACTTGATCTTAGCCAATAGGCCGAGAAAGGTAACTAAGAATAAAAAATACTACACTTGATCTTAGCCAATAGGCCGAGAAAGGTAACCAAGAATAAAATTATGAACAAGAAGGATGCATAAGCAGTACAAAACTGTAAATTAAAAGAAATACATACAGATGTTTGAGAACGATTATGATCATTACGGTCACCCAAACACACCATAGCTTCCGGCGACCTATAGTCTCTTGTAACTTCTTTGCACCATCAACATCCATTTCTACAAGCTTTTGTAAAAACAACAAAGCACCCGCGTTTGGAATCTGTTTGCGAATAAAAACGCACAAAAACGCCACTCCTAACAACCAGCACCTTCAAATCATCATCCTCCCTAACCAAATTACTAAACAACCAAATCCATACTCCTGCGCCAAAACCGTCCTAGACTTGACAACTCTCAACAAATCCATCCCTATCATCAACAAAACACAACACGCCGCATTTCGCGAATTCGGCGTCCCAATGAACCTACAGCACCGCGAGAACTAATGACCCCAGCATATATCCTTAAACAACACACGGCCTCTCGTTCACATAGGCATAGCTACTAACTAATTCTAATAAAAGTATCAAAGGAAGCAATAACAACAAACAAACGTTGTTCAGCTATCAACACGTGTCTACTTGACTCAACTAACACTAACCAAAGTTGTTCATATGTTGAATCATTTCAACATGATGGTTCGGTGGTGGTGGCCTGAGTTGGATAGAGAGTGAGTGTATTTTTTTTTTGTTTTTTGTTTTTGAGTAACAGTGAGCGAGTGGGTTTTAGGTGTGGACGACTCATTTTATTTAATAATGTAGATGAAAAGACAAACAAGCCCTCACATTTAACAGTCAATATAAGTCAACTTAACAGTGTTAGTAAATTTGGACCAAAAGTGTTACGGGTCAGCTGATTCTGGACAAGATCCGTTACATTTCAAACTATTGGACCAAAACCGTTATACCCGGTAAACCACGAGGACCAAAAATGTAGTTAACTCTTAAATGTATATGATATATTTTAAGCACGCCAATTTTGAACATTTTGATAAGAACAGAACAATTTTGAAAAACATTGATTATTTATAGAGTAAAGATCATTTGAGGATTAAACTTTTTTTACATATCAAGGGACTAATCTCCACCCTCCATCTTCCCTCCATCTTTATTTGATCTAATGGATGAGATTAATCCCAACAATTTAAAAAACTCACTTTCATCCTTTTTTTTCAAATATTAATATCTTTCAAACCGTTAATCGTTAAGCGAAAAAAAATATACCGTTACGATGAGCATTTAATTATCTTTCTATAGATAGGCTAATTGATATATTTTCGACAAATTTTTTTTTTGTTTTTTTCACATTTTTTTTTCGTGGCCGAAAAAATCATATATGGTATTACATATCATATATGATATTATATGTAAAATCATATATGATATTGCATATCATATATGATTTTACATATATGATTTTACATATAATATCATATATGATATTATATATGATATTATATGTAATATCATATATGATATTACATATCATATATGATATGCAATATCATATATGATTTTTTTTTCGGCCACGAAAAAAAAACGTGAAAAAAACGATTTTTTTTTCGAAAGTATATCAAAGTGTCCGTCTATAGAAAGATAATTAAATGCCCGTGCGATGGTGTAATTATTTTCGCTTAACGATTAACGGTTTAAGAGATATTTAAATTATAAAAAATGGGTGAAATAATAAAATGCTTTTAATCTCAACCATTGATTTCCTTTTTAGATGGATGGTGGGGATGAGTCCCTTGGTATGTGAGGAATGTTTGGTTTGTAGAATAACTCGACTTGAAGCGTCTTGAGATGATGTGCATATATAACATGATGAACAATAGATAATTTGTATATGAGAATGAAACTTGAGAGTTTGTGTGGCTTGCTGGCCGAGCTTGATTTCCTATAATTGGTTGGTCTCTTGTTCGAGTCGGCAAGCATTCATGAACCCTTTTTTGTTTTCCGTCATTTTTTTCTCATGTTTGCTCTTTAATTTCATTAACGAGAATAGGTTGGTTACACCAAAGACTCGCCCTCCAAATTATGTAGTTATATATATAAAGATCTTAATTAGCCACTTACTTGGGAGAGTGTAGTTTTAAGAGTCCCTCAATTAAGAGATTGTAAAGATTTTGTGCCCATATTTATCTTTTAGGGTAAAGTGCAAAAATGGTCCTTCACGTTCCACAAAATTGTAAAAATGGGACCGAGACAAAAAGTAGCGCAAAAAAGCCACCAACGTTCCACATTTTCACAAAATCGCCACTGAGAGCCATTTTTCTTTAATTTCAGCGTTAAGTGCCACGTATTTTAGGGTAGTATCGTCATTTTACTGTTCATACTTATTAAATTTGCCGCCATAATCACCTCTGTGCTTGGTATCAATGTGATTAGACCTCAATGGCTAAATTTGCAAAGTTATTTTCAAACATCTACCCCCATAAACCCCCTACAACCCATATCTTCTCCACCACGACTCACATTGACCGTAGCAGAATCACAACAAGAATGCAATCAACTCAAATGTCAGAAAACACAACCATGATAACCACCACCATAACGACAACGACCACCACCAGCACCAACGCACACCAACAAACTTCAACGTTTGTGAGCACAACAACTGTGACACATCCCCCACAACAACTCCAATGTCCACGTTGTCATTCAGAAGACACAAAGTTCTGTTACTACAACAACTACAACACATCGCAGCCGCGTCACTTTTGCCGTAGCTGCAGCAGACACTGGACCCATGGCGGCGTGCTCCGGGACATCCCTGTTGGAGGTGGAAGCCGGAAAAACAGAAAAAGAAAAAACCCCATGAACCCCACCATCACCTCGGCATATCTTACAACGTTTGATCAGCCGGAGTACCAGGACTACCAGAGTGTGATGCCGCCTCCCCAGAGCCTGCTGCCGCCTACCCAGGGCCTGCCGCCGCCTGTGGATGATGCCGGTGATGCGAATGGGTTTGTGTCGTCGTTGTTGGAGGATGTTTCTTTTGATGAAGGTGTCTGGCCATTTTTTGGCAGTTAGTGTAGTTTGTTTGTTGGTTTGTTAGTTTTAGTTGTGTATGTACCCCGATCTTTCGATGGTACATGGTATGCTTGTGAATGGTAAATGAATGGTAATTCAGTAGTTATATTTACACCCAGACTTGCCCATTTTGACAATCATGTTTGACTTTTGCACTTGATTGTACATGCACCAAAAGATCCAGAATTGCCCAAATTGGATCTAATTGACTATCCGTGTAACCATTGAATATTCGTGTAACCACATTCAAGGTAATGCGCATGCACAAAAATACCCAAAATTACCCAAATTGGCAATCAAGTTTGACTTTTGCAAATAACATTATGGTTGACTTTTTCAAAAATGGCCAATGGTTGACAAGTAAACCATAATAAATCAACACAACAAACACATAACATGACATTAACATTCATTCAAATTGATAACAGAAACATAAGAAAACATAATATATCATTAACATTCAAAACATAGATGAGCATGAAAGAAACTCTAAAGTCCTTTGACAAATGCGTGCTTGTTGAAGAGCTTGAGCTTCGCTTCTGCCATCTTCTTCTTCAACTCCAAAAGCTCGATAACATCTGACTTTTGAAGCTTCTTCAAGAACTCCAAGCATTTGAACATCTGAACCGAGGGACGCACCAGTTCCATTTCAGCCATCATCTTGTTCCTTTGAACGACAATATCAAGCAACTCTTGATATGCCACAAACAGATCTTTGGCATACTTGATATCACGCTCCGTCTCCCTAGCAAAAAAGACCGTCATCTGGTATGGTAACTCGGTTGAGTTAGCAGCCCTAGCAAGCTCCTCAAGAAGGACAAATTGAGACATTCTTTTGCAAATTTGATTCAAAAAAGTTTTACTGTGTTTGTTTACTGGATGAATGAGGAAGTTACTCGGGGTATAGGCTATAAATAGGTGTGGTAAATACATGTGAAAATGTGTTTTAGGCGTGTTTTGGGTAATAAATGATAAACGTTTGTGTTACCAACATACACATCCCAAAATTGCCTAGTTTTTTTGGCTTCCATTAGATTTGATAACATGTTATGCAACCATTGAACCTAGTTAAGATTACATAACCGATACATAAGCATTAAAAAAGTAAAATTGTTATAAATGATCTACTAAAAGACCATAGCAGAATCACAACAACTTATTGACCTAAACACAAAAGCATAACCATTATTTAGCATCATCCTTGGGATTCTTGTCAGCATCGTCCTTGGGTTTTTTGTCAGCCATCAGTCTTCGCCTCTTGATTGATCTTCCTTGGTCTTCAAACTTGTCCTCTGTGATCACTCCATCGTGACCAACTCCATTTTTTCCATTTGGTATCACAGCCACATCAGAAACTCTTTGTTCACCATTTCCAATTACTAGAGCACACTGATCATCTGGTATCACAGCCACATCACAAACTCTTTGTTCACCATCTCCAACTACTGCATCACACTGCTCATCTAGAATCACATCCTCATCACGAACTCTTTGTTCACCATCAACACCATCAACATCCACAAGTGGAAGCAAACTGAAACTAATTGGTTCAGCGTAAAGAGCATACACCTCTGTTCCTTCTCCAGCTGCAACAATGTCATCAAGTTCATCCAATGCTTGATCTATTTCAGCAAACATGTCACTAATCTCTTGAGGCTCTTCAGGCTCTTGAGGCTCTTCAATCGCATGCAACTCTTCAGGTTCAGGTACATCAACTAAATGGTATGGATCACCATGCCATTCTTGTTCAACCTCTTCATCACTTGCGTCAGCATAATACGCATCATCAAAATAGAGATCATAAAAATCGAGCAAACCTGTAGACTCCTCACTTGAATCCTCCACAGTCAAGTCTTGGTCAATCTCTCCCAATAACCTTCTGAATTGAAACTCATCACTCTTCCTTTTTGTATGACCTGAAATCATTTTTTGGGCACAAAATGTTGGTGGGAAGTCACTGTCAGAATCAGTATCAAAAACAGGTCTAGCCTTCTCAGGTTGTCTTGTCTTATGCCACTCTTTATGCCACTCTAACAATAGTAATTTCCCACTGTTTCCAGTCTCACCATCAACACCCTTTCCAGCAGCCTCATTCATATCATCATCCACTATTTCTTCTATCACCACATCCTTGCCCTTAGTCATCATTCGATCCATCATCTCACACTCAACAATTGAAACACCGGTTTCAATATACAAATCCAATTGTGTAAATATAGGAACATACTCCAGAAGTGTCTTCACATCTTCGTCAGACTTTAGTGGTAGCAAACCATCATTCAGTGACTCCCCAGGTATCCTAAAGTGAGTAAACATAAGGGTACTATCCGAGTAACCTAAATCCTCTAACATTTCGCCCAATAATTCCATGGAGAAAACGTCAGAGTGAATTCCGTCAAACCAATCTGTATCTCCAAAGAGATATCTTCTTCCTGGTTTTGAGGTGAATTCACCATTGTGATGGATTTGCAAAGAAAACACCTTTTCATTCAAATCTGTGGAACACATAAAACATCAATTACTTCCGACAACAATAACAAGTTTAAATGGAAAACATTAAAATGGAACAGAGTATTCTTACTATAAAGGATTCCTAAATCAGGTATCGGGGTACTGCGCGCACGATTTGGCCAAAGCTTAACCATTCTCAAGATCTTTACCTGTGAAATTAATGTTCTCCTTGGAAGAAATTGATACCCGTATATAAAGTATTGCTCTAAAGGACTAAATTTGTAAAACAAAACACTGGAAACTTAAGTTATTGGCGGGAAAGGGTTAAAATGACGATACTACCCTCAAATACGTGGCACTTAACGCTGAAATTAACGGAAAATGGCTCTCAGTGGCGATTTTGCGAAAATGTGGAACGTGGGTGACTTTTTTGCGCTACTTTTTGTCTCGGTCCCATTTTTGCAATTTTGTGGAACGTGAAGGACCATTTTTGCACTTTACCCTATCTTTTAAGAAGGAATAAAGGAAAAAGTAAACACCACCTTAGTTGAAAATAATTATGCGCAGGAGGTGCGTGTTTATTATTAAGTTACAACATGATAATGTATATATAGTACTTTAAGCACATCAATTTTAAACAATTTCACAAAAATGAAACAATTTTAAAACATTAATAATTTTTTATGTTTGATATAAAGTTTGATTAACTAAATTAAAACACTAATGAAACTCGATTATTATTGAAAAAAAAAAAAAAAACCAAAAGTATCATAGAAAAAATAAACCAAAAGTATCATAGAAAAAAAAATAAAATAAACCAAAAGTTTGATATAAAGTTTGATTAACTAAATTAAATGCTACTTCAACTCAAAATAAACCAAAAGTATCATAGAAAAAAAAAAAAAAAAAAAAAAAAAAGTAGCGTAGTAGTTATTTTTGGTAAAAATTATCAGTGCATTTGAAGCTTATTGAAATTAGGTACATGTATAACATCATGAACAATAAATAATTTGTATTTTTGAATGAAACTTGAGAGTGTGTTTGGTCTGCCGGCTAAAAAAGATGTCCCATAAGTGGTAGATCTCGTGTGCGCGCCCGCAACGCCATGGCATTTTTTTTTTCCTTCACTTATACTCTTTAACTTGTTGCGTTAAAGTCCAGTGAGTTGATCGACCAAAACATTTAGGCTAAGCACAGAAATGAAGGTCGCCTATGGGTCGACCAACTCGTATGTAGGTCACACTTGATGTGGCTTCTTGGTCCTTGTAGGTCGTCGGCCATGAAAATGGGTTAATCAATCGTATACTCAACCGAATTCTTGTGCACACAAACAAACAAAATATGTATGTTAATTAATTAAAAAGAAATCTTTGAGGGGTATATTTTTATTTTAGTGTAGGTCGCTTTAGTATGGTAAAAAGTCGGTTGTAGGTTGTCGGATTTGACAGGTAAAATGAACGTCGCCCATGGTCACTGCTATGCTTAGCCTTAAAAACTATAATTTCCTGAAACTTGATACAAAGTTTAATTAACTAAATTAAAACACTAATAAAACTTGATTATTATTGAGAAACAATGAAACACAAGTAAATGCTACTTCAACTCAAAATAAATCAAACGTATCGTAGGGAAAAAAAATTGTAACGTTGTTATTTTTTGGTTAAAAATATCATCAATGCATTTGAGGTATATAGCCACATGAACAATAAATAATATTTGAATTTGAGAATGAAACTTGAGATTGGGGATGGCTTGCTTGCTAACTAATGTAGGTCTCGAGTACGAGTCACAAATCTATCCGCATTCCTCGTTTTTGTTTTTTCGTCATTTTTTTTTCTTTTCGCTTTTGTTCTTTAATTTGTTACCGTGTCTTAACCAGAACGTAGATTAGTAATAACTTTTTCTTTTTCCTCAGATAAGTCGTTAGTGACTGATGACTCGAAGTCTTTTAAGTCATTTGAGTATTTGACCAATGACTTGATGTTTTACTACAAATAGAGAATAGTGCATCCATGCTATCGAACAAGTACGTACATTCAAATCCGATCCCTAGTTTTTTTCCTTCTAAAACTGAAACTTTTACACATTTATACCATCTATCTCACACATATATAATATCTCACAATGTCCACTATGAGATCAAAACTCTTGGGTCATAAGTAATTATTAACCTAAATTTCGCTCTTGTTCTCCAATTTCGAACCGGCCTTTCCATCCGGTGTCCTTCATGCTAATTGCTACCTCCATATGACACAGAACTTCCCTATAAACCTGTAATATATAGAGATGCTTTAGTTACCAATACGAGTAAATATAAATATTTAGTTGAATCATGTAGTACGATCACAAAAGAAAGAAAACATAAAACTATATATAAATTAGTAGCATAGAAGAAAATATATGTAGAAACAAAATAGCCAGTAATTATATTTGAAAATGAAACATGTAAGTGGGGATGGCTTGAAGGCTAAGTTTTGTCTCTTATAAATGTAAGGTCACAAGTTCGAGTCTTCAAGCCAATCTCCAACTTTTTTTTTGTTTTTTTTTTTTTTTTTTTATCATTGTAAAAATATTTCATTAATATTATTTCTTCTCAATTTTATCATTGTAAAATATATTTCATTAATATTATAATTCCGATTATTGTTGCTATCGAAATTAAATGTGTGATTTATGGACCATGAGTTCCATGTTTAAGTTGATATCATACAAATTGGAATAGTATACGAATGGTCAAGTAGTAAAAGTTTGTGAGGTGCGATTATAATCACTAAAATGTAAATATCTTGGGTTTGAATATATTTTTCAACAACCATGAAGGGTTTACATCAACTTCCTTAAAATTTTCTCGATTTGACCGTGTGTAATTGTAGGTGATGAGATTAATAAAAAGTAAAAAACTACTCGAACTAAAGGCTTATACGTTAAGACATAAGATTATTAAACTACTATTCAACACATACTTATATTAAGCTTTTTAAACATGATATAAAATAAATATTATTAACAAACTCAAGTAGAACCAGGGGCGGAGCCAGAACTTCATTATCAAGGGGGCAAAATACGATAATTTTTAAAAACTACATTAAAAATTGGTCCATTGGGGGGCAAATTACAAAAATAGCCGAAAATTTTCAAAATTTTACACTACAATTTTTTTCGCCGGGGGGTCATGTGACCCCCCGGACCCCCTTTATCTCCGCCACTGGGTAGAACTTTGTAAATAACTATCAAGCAATGATCAAGCATCAAATTTACAACTCGAGCTTGAGCTTATTTGTAAAACGAGTAGAGCTCGGCTAGACTTGTTTAAAGCTTTGATTACGGCTAGACTTGTTTAAAGCTTTGATTACTGTCAAGCCTTATTTAAACTCCTCGGATTTTAACGATGTCTCAACTTGTACTATTTTTAAGATACACAACATACTACAACACAAATGGCAACTAGCAACCATTTAATTTACATGATCTTCTTTTTGTCTTTCCTTAAAAGACATTCCAAAAAAATAATTTCTTTCAGGTTTTTTTTTTTTTTTTTTTTTTTTTTTTTTTTTTTTTTTAATAATATTGTGTTATTCTGGTTATTGTTACTATCTATCACATGCGTTCAAATAGTGCAACAACAACTTGGTCTTGAAATTTGGGTAAAACATCAATATGTTTTGATAGAAACTATTTTATAATTCTTTTGTCAAGTGGTTATAACTTTGTAAAGTTAAATAGAAACCTAAAGATAAATTGGTTAGATTTACTTTCGAGTTATGTCTAATAGTTTAATCTAGATACTTGTTTCTATAAATTTAAAACTTAGATCACACACGTTAAGCACCAATGCTGTAAATTCTAACTGGAGTGCTACAGTTAAACAAGAAAACACCCCTTGTTGGCATTTGAAATCATTATAAAGCCACGTTTAATAAAACACAACATTTTGACAAGGACCTTAGGATTCATTTGTAAAATTGATTAAGATAATTATATAATGTTAGATGAAGTTAGATACTCTCTCCGTCCCAAAATTATTGTCCTCGTTTAACTTTTTAAGTTTTTCTTTTTTAACTTTTATTTTAAATATTTTTGTTTGTCCAAAAAGTTATTTCAAACATAAAAAGTATTTATTAATATTAGGATAAATTTTATTGTTATATATATATATATATATATATATATATATATATATATATATATAAATTCGGTTTTCGGTTTTGATTACCAAAACCATATCCAAACCGAGAACCGAATTAAAAGTTCGGTTTTAGCAAATTCGGTTCGGTCATTAGTTCGGTTTGATTATTTTTGGTTCGGTTCGGTTTCGATTTTCGGTTTATTCGGATATTTCGGTTTTTCTGCTCACCCCTCTGTGAGCTTGATTTTTCATAAATTTCAAAACTAAAAAAAAAAAAAAAAAAAAAAAAAAAAAAAAAAAAAAAAAAAAAACTCAAAAGGAAATTTATCCAAAGTATATAAAAGTGTCACCGGATAGAGAAAGATGATTTAATTCTCGTCGTGATGGTATGATACGTTTCACGTAACAATTAACGGTTAGTGAGATATTTAATTTTAAAAAATAAGAATGGAAATGAGTTTTTTTAATTCGATGAAAAATAAATGTCCATGTGATATTTAGAGAATCTAGAACTATTTTTCTTTTTTAAATCATCCCACTATTTTACAATATATACATTACAAATCAATCTCACATATTATAAATAAAACTTGAATCCATAATTATTTAATTAATAACTTCTCACACAAATTAGTATGGCAAGACCACAAAAAACTTAGCTAAAATTACCATATATAATCAATTTCATTACCAATCAATAATTTGATTAGGTAACGAATAATGTTAAATCATCATTATCACTAATTATTTTTCTAACACGTCCAAAACTTAGCTTTCATATAGTTTAGTTTCTTGATTTAACATTTTTCATTTTAAAAACTATATATGAAATTAAAATCACTTCATTATACATACAAAAGACTTCTAAATTTCTAATCACATGTAGCATTTAGATACACATTCCATCGCATACATTTCATTTCACTGAGAACACATCAATTATTACGAGTATCGCGCTATGATTGCTAATCAACTCGAACTTCGAAGGCCACTAATGCGACAAGCATCACATGACGAGCAGTTCAAAGTATCCAATCCATGTAACTCGACACCAGATTTTCGTAGCATAACTACTTTGCTGCAGACTGTCATATATATTAAAGTTAACATTATGCTAAAAGAATGACTCAACAAAAAATGTATAATCACACGGTCTCAAGTCACTAGTCAGTCACCTTCCCTTCTAGTAATGTATCGTTTGCTACGTGGCTTATGGCTTGTAGCATCGTGTTATATATGTTTCCTCTTTTGAATAAAGCAAAGTTTTGCCTCTTGAGCGTATGTGGCAAAACAAACATGTACGAGTCAAAACAAGTCGCTTATAATAAGCGTAAATGTAAAATTTTATGCAAGACCCATCTGAACATATCAATAGGGCTGGAAATTCGCTCTCTATATATAAAAAAAGCGTCCAGGCAGATAACAGCTGAAATATATGCCCCTCATACCGTTACCACATATATTGATCTCCATTTGAGATCATTACAAAATACAAGACCCCATCATTCATTCATATAATATAAACCTCCAAGAACACGAATATATTCCCTATAACCGAAAAGATTTATTGTCCTAGATGATTTACTTGCTATGCATATATTAGTAGAATTTATTTCTACCACCAACTCTCCCCCTAATCCGAAAATATATCTGCATTATCATGTTGGCGAATGTGTCTTGATTGGGGCCCAGATATCTGCTCCATTGCTGCTAGCAACTCCCATTGTATATGAAGTCGGAACCAGACACAAGCCTTTGCTTCTCAAGCTATATGAGTCTAAATCCTACAAAATGATAACGAATAAGTCAATGGTTTTGGCATCAACTGTTAACTTGATTCATAATAACAATATGAAGGTTGAAAAGCTTGTATAATGGGTCATATGGGTTCAGGCCAAAACAAGTTATCTTTGTGTGCGGGTTAATGCAACTTACAATACATTCACTGTATTTTACTTTTTTTAAATAGCTAATTATTATGTTTTATCTGTTTGCCGTTTTATCAACTCAGTGTAATTATGTAAACACAGATTTGGTTAATAACTTGATGGTTATGGTTGTGTTCAAAGATCAAAGGGGTGTTTGGCATAGCGCCACTCTAGCTCCAAATGACCCATTTTGATATTGTATGGGTCTAAATGGATAGTGTACGTTGTGTATAGTTTTCTTATAATATAAAGTATGTCTCGTTTGTGTAAAAAAAAAAAAAAAGAAAAAAAAACTGGCCATTTTGATTAGTTTCATATAATCAAATTAAAACTTAGCGCATGAGTCTAAAGGTTGTTTTTATATCGATTGTAGAGAGAATATGAGGAATATAAAGTCAGGGTAGATGCATTATTAGCAAAAGGTTGGAAAACACCAGGAAATAACCCGAGAGACTATCCTGGGTTTTGACTTGCTGTCAATATAAATTATCTGCTAACTGCTTTTTAGTTGCTTATATAATCTGATTGGTGGCTTAGTCGCTTAGATAAGCACTTTTAAACACCCAATTTGTGTGATGGTCAGAATGCAATAATCCTTTTTGCATAAGCAAACCCACAAAGATGCTATAGATAGAGCTGTCAATAAGATTTCTCATTGGGTTTTGACTTGCTGTTAATATAAATGTACCATTTGCTTTTGAACCCTGAAACATTTTTTTTTTTTTTTTTATAAAAGTGAACCTTGAAATATTTAAGTATTTCCACAACCAACTAATTTAGAATGCCAGTATTGGACCTTTATGTGTTCACACATATTTGGTTAAATTACTTTTTGACTGAATAAGCAATTTCCCAGAGGATGTATTGGGTTGCTTATTCCTTTTTTTGGTGAATCTTATCTTGCTTTCTCATTGACCATAAGACCATACGAGTGGCTCATCTTTCTTTTCAAACATTGAATCTTATCTTTCATTTCCATTGACCAAAAGAGTGGCTTCTGTTTCTCAAGAAACATTAACACATCACTGCAGCAGCTGGAACTAGTTTCTTAATTTCTTCACATAAACTCTTTCAACCATATCAGTTTCATCATAATTTACACCTTATCTATTACTTTTATTCAATGGCATCTTCTTCTAACTCATCTGCACCAAAAATAATGGCTTCTACTTCAACTACATCCATTCAAAAGAGCTTCAAGTATGATGTTTTTTTGAGTTTCAGGGGTGAAGACACTCGCAAGAGGTTTGTTGGCCATCTTTATGAAGCTCTTAAGCAAAAAGGCATTGAGACATACAAGGATGATGAAAAAATCGAGAAAGGGGAAAGGATCAACGATCAGCTGCTCAAATCCATTCAAGAGTCAAGATTTTTCATCATTGTTTTCTCAAAGACATATGCTTCTTCATCTTGGTGTCTAGATGAGCTCTCCAAGATTATCGAGTGCCAGAAGATGACCGAGCATACTGCTTTCCCAATCTTCTATGATGTGGAGCCCACTGAAGTCCGCAAACAAAGTGGGCCAGTAAAAGAAGCCTTTGCCGTACACGAAAAGAAGGAGGTTGCTGGGAAATGGAGAGACGCCATGAAAGAATTAGCCGATCTGGCCGGGTGGGAGTTAAAGGCCACAGCTAACGGGTAATACAATTTTCTTCATCATATTTCTGTAATATTCTTTTTAATCTATACATTAATATAAATATTAATCCTTTTGTGTTATTAGAGCCGTATTTTAGGGGGTGGGAGGTGTGCCGTCGCACACGGCCTCAAAATTTTTATATAATAAGCATGTATAATATAATCTATAAAGAGACTACAAGTAATTGATTCAAAAATTTTGCATCGATATTACAGGCCTCATTTTAGAAATAATTGTTTCACATTTTAGAAAATTCGTTACTTTCTATTACAGGCCTCATTTTTATTGTTAAAATGAATTCTGCACAGGGCCTCCGTAAACATAGAGACGGCACTGTGTGTTATGAATCCTAATTTTTTATGTGGGCTTTGAACAAGCTAATAATATAATCTTTAATGATACAGGGATGAATCTAAATTGATCCAAATGATTGTTGATGCTATTTTCATAAAGAAATGTTCCACTCTTTCAAACGTTGATGGAAAGTTAGTGGGCATGGAGACCCGAATCAGTGATGTTCTTTCATCTTTAGAGATTGGTACTGAAGATGTTCGCATGATCGGAATTAGGGGGATGGGAGGTGGGGGGAAGACAACTTTGGCCAGAGCTGTTTATGATCAAATTTCTAATCATTTTGAAGGAAAAAGCTTTGTTGAAAATGTAAGGGAAGTTTCAAACTCTTCTTTGTCCGGTTTAAAGGAGCTTCAAAAACGGATACTAGAAGATGTGTTAGATAAAAAAGACATCACTTTTAGTAGTGTTCATGACGGGAAAAACATGTTGAAAGCCACGATGTGTTGTAGAAAGATACTTGTTGTTTTAGATGATGTTGATCGTATAGAACAACTTGAGGCATTAGCAGGCGAGCCTGATGACTGGTTTAAATCAGGAAGCAGAATTATCATTACCACAAGAGATGAGCAAGTGCTGATATCCCACCAAGTGAAATTCATTCATGACGTCAATCTGTTATCGTCTACGGAAGCGATTTGCCTTTTCAGTAGGCATGCATTTCAAAAAGAGCTTCCAATGCAAGGATATGAAGAGCTATCAGGGGAGGTTGTACAATATGCTGATGGTCTTCCCTTAACGATCAAAGTTTTGGGTTCGTTTCTTTGTGGTAAAGATAAGCTTGAATGGAAAGATGCCATAGACAGATTGAAAAGAATTCCCTTGAAGGAGACTCAGGAAAAGCTAGAGCTAAGCTACAACAGTCTCGAGGATGATCATAAGGAAATATTTCTAGACATTGCATGCATGTTGAAAAGAAAGCCCAAAGCAAAAGCAATCACCATTCTTGAAAGCTGTGGATTTCATGCTATAATTGGTTTAAAAGTTCTTGAGCAGAGATCTCTTATAACTGTTCGTCGTAAGCACTTGGACATGCATGACCATATAGAAGAAATGGGAAAGAACATTGTTCGTCGTAAGCACCTCGATGAGCCTAACAAACATAGCCGTTTGTGGAAGTACGAGGAAATTGAAGATATATTGGCTAATGACAAGGTAAAGATCAGTTTACTTGTAAGGTGGTGAAAACTAATACATTTTCATTTGTTGACTTCTGACATTGTTTTTGGATTGTAGGGTACTGAAGCAACAAGATGTCTAAAACTTGATTTGTGGAGAGGAAAGTCAAGAATTGTTATGAATGGTCTTGGAAAAATGAAGGAACTTCGATATCTTGAAGTGAACTTTTATTTTGATTCTAAAAGTGATCTGAAATTTGATGATAAGTCCAACAGAATGAAGATACTTGGATGTCTTGAAGTGTTTTTTGCAAATTATGATTCTGAAAGTGATCTGAAATTTGATGATATCAGCCAATGCTTCACAAACTCTTTAAGATATCTACAATTGTGGAATTACCCTTTCTTGTATTTACCCAAAACATTTCAAGCAAACAATCTTGTTGGACTAAAAATGAAGGGCAGCAGAATGGTACAACTTTGGGAAGAGGGAGAAAGAAAGGTAGAATAACTGTTGATTGGTTGTTTTGCATAATTCGTAATAAAGCTATTAATTTATTGGTTTGTTAATATGCTAATATTAATCTTTTTGTCTTATTTTTGCTGGCAGGTTCTAATAAAACTCAAATTCCTTTCTCTCTCTTGGTCAAGATTGACAACCTTTGACTTTGGGTTGTCTCCGAATATTGAGACGTTATCTCTTGAATATTCTGTTAATTTAAAAGAACTTTGCATGCCATTTAGTTGTCAAAAGCTCAAGCATCTCCATATCAGTTACTCAAAGTTAAGAACCTTTGACCTGGGGTTGACTCCGAATCTCGAAACGTTATCTCTTGAAGGATGTGCTCAATTTGAAGAACTTCACGTGCCTGTTGCATGTCCAAATCTCAAAATCCTCAACCTTAGAGAATCAAGGTTGAGGAGCCTTGACCTTGAGCTGATTCCAAATCTTGAGGAGTTAGATCTTTCATATTGTGATCAGTTGGTAGAAATTAAGGCTCCCGTTGGATGTCTAAGAAAACTTGGCCTCTTAAGGTTAACTGGTTGTTTGAGGTTTATCGAATTTACGTTTGACAGTAGACGTGAGCCCAAGGTTAATTGTTCTTTGGATACTTTAAATCTGGTTGGTGACTCCCTAGATTCATGCCCATTGCACCCCAACAGTAATCTCCCAAAGTTTGAGTTTACTTGTATTTATAAAGAATATCTACCGTCATCAGTTGGAAATATTGAGAAGCTTGTTTCTTTTGGTCTATGTGCTTGCACAGACTTTGAGAAATTTTCAGATATGATTTGTAGTTTACAATGTCTACAAAAACTTACACTCAGTGGTGAAAATATTCCAGAGTTTCCCAAAGATCTAGGACAGTTAGAATGTCTAGAAGAGCTCTCGTTGCACTCTAAGAAGATAAAACATCTTCCAGATAGCATTTGTATGTTGAATCATCTTAAGTATCTGAGACTTGATTGGTGTACTCTTCTTGAGAAGTTGCCTGAGGACATTGGCCAGTTAGAATCTCTGGAGATTCTAGATTTGTCATTTACAATGATTAAACATTTTCCAGATAGCATTTGTATGTTGAAACGTCTGAAGTCGCTCGATCTGTATCAGTGTTCTCTTCTTGAGAAGCTTCCGGATAGCATTTGTGTGTTGAAATGTCTTAAATCTCTCAATGTCAGTAATGGTGATCTTCTTGAGAAGTTACCAGAGGATCTTGGCCAATTAGAATGTTTAGAGGAGCTAGATGTGAGTAGTAATAAAATTGAATTTCTTCCAGATAGCATCTGCATGCTAAAACGTCTGAAGTCGCTCGATGTTAGTGAATGTTCTTGTCTTGGGAAGTTGCCTGAGGACATTGGCCAGTTAGAATCTCTGGAGACACTAGATTTGTGGGCTACAAATATTAAACATCTTCCGGATAGCATTTGTAAGTTAACACAATTGACGCATCTCAACCTTCGTTATTGTGCTCTTCTTGAGAAGTTACCAGAGGATCTTGGACAATTAGAATGTTTAGTAGAGCTAAAGATGAGTAGTAAGAATATTGAGTATCTTCCAGATATCTGCATGTTGAAACATCTGGAGCATCTCATACTTGATGATTGTGCTCTTCTTGAGAAGTTACCAGAGGATCTTGGCCAATTAGAATGTTTAGTAGAGCTATACGTGAGTAGCAAGAAGATTGAATATCTTCCGGATAGCATCTGCATGCTAAAACGTCTGAAGTGGCTCAATGTTAGAGACTGTTCTTGTCTTGGGAAGTTGCCTGAGGACATTGGCCAGTTAGAATCTCTGGAGAGTCTAGCTTTGTCGGCTACAAAGATTAAATATCTTCCAGATAGCATTTGTATGTTGAAACATCTGAAGGGTCTCATACTTTTTCATTGTGATCTTCTTGAGAAGTTACCAGAGGATCTTGGCCAATTAGAATGTTTAGAGAGGCTACGTGTGATGAGTAAGAAGATTGAATATATTCCAGATAGCATCTGCATGCTAAAACGTCTGAAGTCGCTCAATGTTAATGACTGTTCTTGTCTTGAGATGCTACCTGAGGACATTGGCCAGTTAGAATCTCTGGAGAGGCTAGATTTGTCGGCTACAAGTATTAAACATCTTCCAGATAGCATTTGTATGTTAAAACATCTGAATTATCTCAACCTTGAGGATTGTGCTCTTCTTGAGAAGCTACCAGAGGATCTTGGAAAATCAAAATGTTTAAGAAGGCTAATTATAGAAAACACAGGCATAATAAGGGATCATCTTCCCCCAAGGCTTATCTCTGCATCTTTTGATCCTTGGTGAGTAAATAACGCACTTTCCTTGTTTTCTAAATTCATTTTTCTCTTATTTTAATATCGAATTTGATATTGGCCAACAAAAATTATTGGAACAAAATAATACTAGTAGCTTTGTAGAAAGAAAAAAGAAATTAAATTACATGACGGTCCTTATAGTTTATACCAAAATTCACATAAATGGTATCCAGTATAAAACTTGTTACACTTTTGGTCTCTTATTGTGTTACAGATGTTAAAGTTTCAAAATGGTAGACGGTCCATGGATAAAATGCAACTACTGTACCTATTTTCAGAGATTTTCTATTGTCGATTGCATTTTAATTTCTTACTAATGGCACAATTCCATATAAGCTAAAGTAGTTTCTTGGTTTTTAACGTTGCACTCTGGCATAAACTCAGGATCAAGCAGTCGCGGATCTAACTCAGGATCAAGCAGTCGCGGATCTAGACAGGGTGTTAATGATCCAAGCTGAGTCGAGTATAGGCCTAAACGAGCTAGGCTCGTTTATTAACTACTCGATACTCGGTACTCCTCTTTGATGCATTGTTTTCTATTTGCCAGCCCCTGTACGTAGAGGCGCATCTTCAGATGAGGCTCAAAGCCGTTGATTACTTCTTGAAGCTAATTGATATTGGGGCGATGGAAAACAAATCTGGAAATTGGCCAGACCTCAAATGTTGTGAAATAAGAAATGGTCTTGAAGGAGAATGGGGAACACTAACAAGAAATGGTCTCAATGTGTGTTTAAACTTACTTATTGCTCTCCATAGAAGCTGCCTACCTTCACTTGCATTGTTTGATTGTTTTACTTTTTCTATTTACAACGTATTTAGCTAATTTGTTTTTTGTGACTTTCATCAGCATGTGCTTTACTACTGTGTTTTTATCTCACCACTCTCACCTTATTCATCTTCTTTGAAATCATGCAGAAACTTTAGTGACAGTATATTTAATGAACGAAAATCCTCGTCAAATATATCAATACCATATCCTCCACTAGTAGTTGAGACCACGGCCGTGGAGACAGTCTCCACCAAGGGCGTGGAGGTGGAGGAGAGGAAAAAAATGATAATGAAACTGATTAAAACTGAAACTTTATGGTTTCTGAAAAGCAAAAACTGAATATTTATGAATTGGTTTCGATTTTATGCGAAAACCGAGCAAAACCGAACCACACTCGCCCCTAAATTTTTTTACCTCCAAAAAGTGGGTTGAAATTTGGACCCGATTGACCCAACCCGAATAGCCATATTCGGGGCTATTCGGGTTGGGTCGGTTTTTATGACACCGCTACTTCAGACCACATTTAACCCGTTTACCTTATCATTAAACTAGATATTTGACCCGTTAGATTCCTTATCAATAAAAGTCAACCGGGCTTTATCACTTTTTTTTTAATGGGTTGAAATATCAGCCTCTAAAGAAAAACATCATATTGATTTATTTAAAAAAAAAAAAAAAAAAAAAAATTCAAAATGATCTAAAATTCCTTCACATAAGATGAATTAGGTTGGTAACCCATACATGCCATTGCATTGTGCATATTTCCTGGTGAAGCTGAAATGAAGACGTCGGTATGCATATTGACATAATAATCAACAGCCGCTAACAACGACACAAACTTCCTGAATTTATTCCTCAAAAGAACGTGTGCTTATATAAGCCCAATTAATCTTCATAATGGTGAAATGACCGTCAGAGAGACATCGGAAATTTCAGGACGGTGCTTGGGCGTCAGCCGAAGATATAAACTACTTGCAGAAATGTTGCGGCATCCATTTTTGGCCTTCTTCAAGTAAGTCTTTAGGACCAGTCACTTGGTACGAAAGAATGTATACATGCACTTGGCGTTCTTTGATGGCTAAATGGAACAAATTAAACCCATCAAAATCGTGGAGTACTAGATTATGTCAGGGTATGCTAATATGCACTCCTCAATCAGGTCGTAAGTCCCATATTTTAAGCAGGTTCGTTCACTGAGGGTGAAAAGTAAGTATGTCAGGTAACGGGTCAAAGTGGGTAGTTTCACCCATTTAACATGTATGTTGCATTAGTTGAAAACACATGAAGCGAACATGTTAAATGGGTGAAACTACCCACTTTGACCCGTTACCTGACATACTTACTTTTCACCCGCAGTGAACGAACCTGCTTATATGCATATGTCTAAAGGTAAGTCAGGGGGTGTTGGGGATTGATTGATTTGTTTGTTTATGTGATTAAAAAATATTAGCATGTACTGATTT
Organism: Artemisia argyi; assembly: GCA_030686995.1. NCBI lineage: Eukaryota > Viridiplantae > Streptophyta > Magnoliopsida > Asterales > Asteraceae > Artemisia > Artemisia argyi. Next base: position 7,746,047 of record CM060684.1, read on the forward strand.
ACTTATTTTCAAATGTTTGTTTACTCTAAAATAAGCACGTAACCAGCTCTATCCAAACACTTAATGATGTGATCACTTGGAAGAATACTTAACACACCTGAACTGGCGCGTGTCAAGATTGAGTAAGCTTTTTTAGTCCTAAAGTATGATACTAGCTATAAAATTGTAGAATTGCCTGCTTCATATTAAAAATCATAATAGTATGTCGTCATAAAATGTGTATAAGCTGTGAATAAGCTATGTATTGCTTGCTCCACAGGGTCGTTTGGATTGCTTATCGAAAAGCGTTTATACAGGAGAGGTTTAAAATTGTATTTGCCACAAAATCTGGCAGAGTCAACGGGTATCCACATACGGTGTTAACTTTGACAGTACTACAGGTAACAGGTTTTAAAAATAAAGATGCCATGGAGTTATCATGTATTCCTTTTAAATGACGTATACGATTCTTTTACATACTATTAATACTAGTAGGGTACCCGCGCGATGCGGCGGCGGGTACCCTAAAATAAATTTTATGGGCGTAAAATATCTAGTAGCGTGTCCAAACACTGTCACAGATCAAATATATATATGCATTCTACTCTTCACGTAGGACTTCTCAATAAACAACGTTTTCGTGAATAAAGGCGCAAGTTTCGTAATTTTTCTAGTCCGTTTGCTATGTCGAATGAGACCAGAATCGTTTTTGTGAAAAGTTTAGCCGAATTGACATATATGGCCCCTCCGCCCCTATCTTACACAATCTACCCTCACTTTTCAATTTACATATCACCCTTCCCCATTTAACATAAAAACAATTTATTTCATTTTTTAATTCATTTTACAACTAATAATAAAACACACATTCCACCTACTCTCTCTATCTCTCTCTAAACTCCCTCACCGGATCTTCATAATATCCGGCCAGCACCACCAGAATCCGGCACCACCGTCGCCGGAATAATTTTTTCGGAGAAACCTTTTTCCCTCCCAATCGATAGATCAATCTATTTCTAGCATTTCTGGAGCTTATCAGCTCTCGAAGCACAATGTAACACCATCCACGCGCCACCACCGCCACTAAAGTCCGTACACCGCCACCGCCGCACCTCCCCTCGCCACTTCTCTCTCCGTTTTGGTAACCCACGTGCCTTATTCTTTCCCCTTTACACCATTTTTAGCAAGCCCTATTTCTTTTGATAAAACCTTTAACTAAATGTTTTTAAACATGAAAAACCGTATGGATCTTGTTTTTCTGTCGCGACTCGGTCAACTCGGAAGAACCACCAAGTCGACTCAGTGACTCAGTGTGGATTATAGTTTGATTGATTTCTTCTTTTCTTTTCTTATTATTTCTTGCTTTTGTGATTGGTTTTGGATTCGAGTTTGTTTGGATGTGACTTGGACCGTTGGAACCGAGTGGGGCCAAGCCGCTACTCACGGGAGTCATGGCGAGGCAAGCTGAAGAGATATGCATAGGGTTTGTCAAGGATTCGAATTTATGTGGTTATGGTTGTATCTGATTTGATTTGTATGTGGATTTGAATGTCGATTTGGAGGGAAAAGTTTGCATTTATAGCTGGGAATTATGGGAATTATATAGAGGGTTGTACATTACGTTTAAATAATTGTAATATTAGGTGTAGGGTGTTTTTAATGCTATTTAATGTATAATTGTAATATTTTAAGGCTATTAATGGAAAAGACAAAGTGGTGTGTACATGTAGCTACTAAAGTTGTAAATGTTTAATTATATTTCATTTATGGTATTAAATGTCTAATTGTGTTGAATCACTTGTACTTTTAGCATTGAAATGTGTAAGGCTTAATTTTAAGAATTTCTTTTTTTAGAAGGGCAAAATGCATTATAAGATAGTAAGATAAGACTGATATTTATTAAGAATGCAACTTATCTCATGTGGAAGCAATGCACAAAGAAATTGGCGGCCTGCGAGACAAGTTAGTTGAAAATGTTAAGCTCCAGGTAAGGATTCGTCACAAATACTAATACTAAAGATTAGATGTAACGATATCAATAAAATCTATAATGTTCGCTTATATATTGAAATTAATTTCCTGCTAATTTTGTAACATTGTACCATTTGTTTTTGGGAATGTCTATTTATAAGTGCAAGACTACTATATAATGAAAATGTTTAATAAAAGTTATCCATGGTGTCTCCCTTTGGTTTACTTTAGGTAGTTCACTTATGAGCTAAAAGTAATCAAGATTTTTCTTATAAAAAAGTAACATTAATTTCCAATATGGAAAACAATCCATTATAGCCTTATGGGTTCTGTAATTTTTAATCTTACCATAAGTCGAGTATGACGACATGACAATGATGTAAGCTGCAGCTCTCTTGATCGAGTACCAAAAAGGACGCGCTACAAGATGCTTTATATGGTACATAATACTGGTTTGTATACAATACGAAAATATATGTATTAGAATTTAGCTAAGAAATGATAATGAATGCATAAAAATGATCAAATTACTTACATATTCGGAAGAAAATCAATTTCATGATTTATGATCTTCTGCACTCCGAATCCATGGTTGGTAAGCAACATTTTTCTCTACAAGTCCTACCTACTATTATCATGCACGGATACGCATCTGCATAATAAAGGTCGTCAACAATCAGTATCGCCTGCCCTTTTGGGTTTGACTCATAATGAGCTAAAGTCCGGCTGGAGACAAATGTTTCACCAAATGTTTCACCAATGAATCAACAAATCTGGAAAAAAAAAAGGGGGGGGCTTTGGATGTCACGTGGTGGTACAAGTAAGAGAGACTGGGAGTAGCTATGCATGCCGCACCTAAAACCCACATTCACTCCATTAGAGCTATGCATAATACCCGTCGCACTAAAAAGAATGAACGTCTATCCAATTACAGCAATGATGAATTTGGAGCACTTTAAGCTGGTACATTTCTCAACTCTCTACTGCTTTTGTTTATGTTTACTTTATAATTTATTTACCTAAATGATCTAAAATTCCTTTTCACATAAGATGAATGACGTAGGTAACCCATACATACTCATTGCATTGTGCATATTTCCTGGTGAAGCTGAAATGAAGATGTCAGTATGCATACTGCATAATAATCAACAGCCGCTAACAACGACACAAACTTTTTGAATTTATTCCTCAAAGAACGTGTGCTTATATAAGCCCAAATAATCTTCATAATGGTTTAATGACAGTGAGAGAGATTCATCGGAAATTTCAGGACGGTGCTTGGGCGTCTGCCGAAGATATAAACTACTTGCAGAAATCTTGAGAATGGTAAAAGAAGGAGAAAATGCATTCATGAATGCTGGAATCCATTTTTGGCCTTCTTCAAGTAAGTCTTTATGACCAGTCACTTGGCACGAAAGAATGTATACATGCACTTGACGTTCTTTGATGGCTAAATGGAACAAATTAAACCCATCAAAATCGTACTAGCTAGATTATGTCAGGGTATATTGGGTTAATCCCAATCTACCCATATTAAAGGTCAAACCCGAAGTCAAAGTCAACCCACAAAAAAGTCAACTGCTGGAAATAACTGCCAAATAGCAGTTACAAACAAAGGGACATGACTGTTGGTTCTGCCGAACCAACACAACTTGTCACACCCCCAATTTACCTGACTTGCAGCGGAATGGAATGCCTGGGGGTGTAACTGTCATGGCACCACAACAAGGAAATATTGAACGACCTAAAGTGTCGTTTGGAAAATACATATCGTTTGATTTATTGAAAAGCATCAAGTGCTACAAAACATAGGTCCCCAAAGTGTTGAAACGTTTACAGAAAACAAGTTCTGAAAATGTCAAACGATAATTTACACAAGTGCATGAAAAAGGTCCAAAATGTAGTGCATCATCCCTGGCACACCCTAATGACTCCATGCATGTAATATGATGATGATGCCTTAGTTACCTGAAAATACATTGCAAAAACGGTCAACACGAATGTTGGTGAATAATCATAGGTTTATGAAATAACATGTTTGTACGGCCACCACAAGTATAAGTGCATGACAAAAGTCACGTAAAATAGTACAATAGCCTTAAGCTCATGACACCGAAGCTATGACTGATGAAATTCTATGCCCCTCCCGAATGTTCTGCCAAACACTCATATGTAAAAGACATGACATGCATCCGCTTACTGTTGGTAATCACTACCACGGATGGAGGCGTCACCCTCGATAGATCTATCCACTCACTCTCGCTTAACGGTAAATTAACGGTTCATGATGTTACAGGGGACTTATCACATGGCAGACAAGATACTTAAGCTATGTACATAGGTTTTGATACTTGGGCTCGTACTGAAATGGTGCAATGTATTCTCCCCCGTGGGATTTGAAAACAATAAAAATGTATACGGGGCTATGAATACTCACCTCAACTGATGATACTGATATGAAATGAAGTGAACAACAATGATCGGTTAACTGCTGCAACCTATAATGAATGATGCATGATCTCGTTAAGATCACCAAATGATGTTTATGAATGTCCATGCTCATGTTTCTATACCACTCTACTCTTTGGAAAAACACTTGTGTTGTCAAAAATATATAATCCAAGACTTTGGAAAATATTGCTATTAGAAAATATAAATGGCTAGTTATAATATATATACTTATATATATATAACGTAAGTTCTCATGTTGACGTTGAAATACTCGGGTTGTAATCCTTGAAATGATGAAAACATACTCGTAATAACTAATACTACGTTAGTTAAAAAGCTCGGTACTTAATATTATGTTTAGCTTGAAAATGCACTTCGTAGTTTTTGCGCCAAATTATATTAAAAGCTGTCAATTATAAAAGGGTTTTAGCCGATATTCAAACGAGTATATCTTTGTCGTTACTTGTCCGTTTTACTTGTTCTTTATGTCCACGGTTTCGTCTTAGTATGTAGTAATATATTTTGGAAAGCTCGGCTCCTCCGGGTTACGTTTAAAGTCTCTTTTTGTCCAATGAAAAACGTCCAACAGCAAACATTTTCTGAAAAATACTTTTCGTCTACAATCTTGCAAAAATCATAACTCCTTCGTTATAGACTCTTTTTAATCCGTTCTTTCGCCTACGGATTCGTTTTTGAAAGTATTTTCTAAAAATTTTTCCAAAGTTTCCTTGGTGTTTACTGATTTTCCAGATTTTTACAAAACGGGACAGCATGTCTAAAATGGGTTCCAAATCAAGTTTCCAAGGTTAAAAACCAATTTCTACCATCACCAAACCTCTTGTAATCACCACATGACTAATCTAATCTTACCATACACCTTCTTAGGGTGCCATGGACTCCTAACCAAGTTATTAGAGCTAGGGGATTCATAACAAAAATGTTAGGGTTTGTATGTTTCTTTTTAGCCAAAATAAAGTGTAGTATAGCTACTTATACATGGTTTTTAGCATGATTCTTATGTAATACATGTAAAAATAGGATGATCCATGAAAAAATAAAGATGAAAACTTACTTGACCAAAAGAGATGATTATAGGATGATTATGCTTGATGTTCTTGTGTTTTTGTTGCTTGATTCTTGATTAGGCTTGTAAAATGAACAAGTTTTGTGTTTTAATTTATGGAAAAAGATCACTTGATCTATGAGATTGATTTGGGTCGTGGGTATGGAGAAGGAAATGGGAGAGATGAGATAAAATTTGTTCTTAGCTTAAAAGATGACTTATGATTTTGTAAATTTGGTAAAGTGATGTTATAATGTGTTTATTAGTAAAATACTTAGGAGTTAATGCAATAGGTTAAAGGGGTGGTCTTGGGGCCGGTTTTCAAAGGGTAGGAGGGGGGGGGGTTAGGGTACTTGTGAATTAATTAGAAACCTTGTATGAAATTTGCACTAGTTTGTGGTTTTTAGTTACGATCGGGTATCGGTTTTATTAGAAATAAATGTTCACGAAGTATACCGGGATGAAATTAGTTATAATAATGTTAAAAACATATTAAAAATATGTTGGGTACATTTACTGAGTGATCGGGTGATTAATGTTTAGTTTTAACGAAAACCGACGTTATATTCGTACGCGTACGTTAAAAATAAAATAAATTTCCAAAATACTGGGTAACTGAATGTTATAACTTTTATGATGTTAAAATGGATATAAAAATATGTCGGGACCATTGTGGGAATATTTAGATATATTCGTCGTGTATAAACCGGGTGTTAACGTTTATTATAATTACGTATACGTAAAAACGTTAAATGTACTGAATATGGAAATTTGAAAATCCTGAGAGTGGTATAACATGAAAATGTTGTTATGATGATATGCAGACTATCTCCAGTCCGTATGCAGTGTACTTAACACTAATGAAATGAATTCGCACCTAAACCAATCCGGTTACGCGAATTTGAATACCCGTAAACTAAATTTACGATGAAATGAGTAATGCAAGTGAATGGTGAAAACTTTTCCGGAAATGAATAGTGTTCGGTGAATAGTAAATTTCCAAAAAGTTTCTCAGAATATCAAACGGACCTCGAAAACGATGAATAGTAAAACGATGAATAGTGTTTTGATGAATAGTGATTTATGAATAGTAAAAAGTCGAAGTTTGGGAAAATGACCTGAAATGGTAAATGACGTGAAATGGTGAGTTGTGACATCCGCCCACCCAAATAGGAATTCAGTCCCTGAATTCAGCTAGTGTTGGTCTCTGGAATAGGTTTGGTGAAAAGGTGTGGATACTTGCGTTGCATTTGGTCCTCTCGTTCCCATGTAAACTCAGGACCTCTTCGAGAATTCCAGCGAACCTTAACGATCGGAATTCTACTCTGCTTTAACTGCTTGACCTCTCGGTCCATGATTTCAACTGGTTCCTCCACAAAGTGAAGCTTGTCATCTAGCTGAATCTCTTCTAATGGTATAACTGAAGATTCATCTGAAAGGCATTTCTTGAGGTTTGAGACATGAAATGTATTATGTACGTTGCTGAGTTCTGATGGTAGTTCAAGCTTGTAAGCTACTGGACCAATCCTTTCCAGTATCTTAAATGGACCAATGTATCTCGGTTTCAACTTCCCACGCTTTCCAAATCGTATCACGCCCTTCCAAGGCGAGACTTTCAACATGACCTTGTCTCCAACCTGGAATTCCAATGGTTTACGTCTAACATCTGCGTAACTCTTCTGTCGACTTCTAGCTGTTTCGAGTCTATCTCGAATCTGTATTATCTTTTCTGTTGTTTCCCTAACCATCTCTGGACCTGTGCATTGTACTTCTCCAACTTCTGCCCAACAAACTGGTGAACGACACTTACGACCATACAATGCCTCAAATGGTGCTGCTTTAATACTTGAATGGTAACTGTTGTTATAAGAGAACTCTATTAATGGCAAATGGTTAGCCCAACCATTCCCAAAGTCAATCACACACGCTCGCAGCATGTCCTCCAGTGTCTGAATAGTTCTCTCACTCTGACCATCAGTCTGTGGATGGTAAGCAGTGCTCATGTCTAACTTGGATCCAAAAGAATCTTGCAATGACTTCCAAAAGTTTGAAGTAAAACGACTGTCCCTGTCTGAAATGATAGAAACTGGTGCTCCATGCCTCGAGACTATTTCCTTGACATAAAGTCTGGCAAGCTGTTCCATGGAATAAGTCTCTCTAATGGGTATGAAATGTGCTGATTTAGTAAGACGATCAACAATTACCCATATAGCATCGAAACCTCCTGACGTCTTGGGTAGTTTAGTAACAAAGTCCATTGTAATACGTTCCCACTTCCATTGTGGAATTTCTGGTTGTTGGAGTAGTCCTGACGGTTTCTGGTACTCGGCTTTCACTTTAGCACAAGTAAGGCATTTGCTGACGTACGTAGCTATTTCTGCTTTCATGTTCGGCCACCAATACAGCTTTTTGAGATCCTGATACATCTTGTCAGAACCTGGGTGAATAGAGTACTTTGACTTATGTGATTCATGCATAATCAAATCTCGTACTCCACCATAGAGTGGTATCCAACTTCGCTCCTTGAAGCATAACACTCCATCTGCTCTCTTAACAAAGCCATTCTTGCTTTCTGGCATACCATAAAGTTTCTCCTGTGGCCGATTTTCCTCCTTGAGAGCCTCAATCTGAGCTTCTAAGATTTTTGATGGTAATGGTGAAATAATAGTCATTCCTAATGACCTGACCCTCAAAGGTTTGAGTCGTTCCTTTCTGCTAAGTGCATCTGCTACGACGTTTGCTTTTCCTGGGTGATATCGGATTTCACAATCGTAGTCACTCAACAATTCTAGCCAACGACGTTGTCTCATGTTAAGTTCCTTCTGATCAAGTATATGCTGTAAGCTCTTGTGGTCGGTAAAAATTACACATTTAGTACCATAAAGGTAGTGTCTCCAAATCTTGAGTGCAAAAACAACAGCACCCAACTCCAAGTCGTGTGTAGTGTAATTCTTCTCGTGTGTCTTAAGCTGTCTAGATGCATAAGCTATCACCTTCTCGTTTTGCATTAGCACAGCTCCAAGTCCTTTATGCGAAGCATCGCAATATACCACGAAGTTCTCAATACCTTCTGGTAGTGACAAAATCGGTGCACTACAAAGCTTCTGCTTCAATAACTGAAATGCAGATTCTTGTTTCTCTCCCCACTCGTACTTCTGATTCTTTTGTGTCAGCTTAGTCAGCGACTTCGCTATCTTAGAAAACCCTTCGATAAACCTTCTGTAATATCCTGCAAGTCCTAAGAATTGACGAATTTCTGTAGGAGACTTGGGCGTAGCCCAATCCTTTACTGCCTCAATCTTTGCTGGGTCGACTTGTAATCCTTGGCTATCAATGACATGGCCAAGAAATTGAACTCTTTGTATCCAAAAGTCACACTTTGAAAATTTGGCATACAATTGCTCCTTCTTGAGTAGTTCCAATATTGTTCTGAGGTGTGCTTCATGCTCTTCCTTGCTCTTGGAATAAATCAGGATATCGTCAATGAACACAATCACATACTTGTCAAGATATGGTTTGCATACTCTGTTCATGAGATCCATGAATACCGCAGGTGCATTCGTTAATCCAAAAGGCATCACTTGAAACTCATAATGACCATAACGTGTTCTGAATGCTGTCTTCGGGATATCTTCTTCCCGAACTTTGAGTTGATGGTAACCTGATCTTAAATCAATCTTGGAATAAAAACAGGAACCTTGTAGCTGATCAAACAAGTCATCAATCCTAGGTAGTGGATAACGATTCTTCACCGTTAACTTGTTCAGCTCACGATAGTCTATGCACATTCTAAAAGATCCATCCTTCTTCTTTACAAACAAAACCGGTGCTCCCCAGGGCGAAGAACTCGGTCTAATGAATCCTTTGTCTAAAAGCTCTTGCAACTGGTTAGACAATTCTTGCATTTCAGAAGGTGCAAGTCTATATGGTGCTCGTGCAATTGGTGCAGCTCCTGGCACCAACTCAATCTGAAACTCAACCTGACGTGTAGGTGGCAGTCCTGGTAATTCTTCCGGAAAAACTTCTGGAAATTCCTTAACAATTGGCACATCTTCAAGTCGTTTCTCATCTGACTTCTTTTCCGTTATGTGTGCCAAGAATGCATAACAACCCTTCTTTATGTACTTCTCGGTTTTAATGCATGATATGATACTGAGTCTAGTTCCACTTCGCTCCCCGCGAACAACCAAAGTTTCACTTCCATAAGAAAGATGAACAACTTTCTCATCACAAATGATCCTTGCACGATGTCGAGACAACCAATCCATGCCGATAACGATGTCAAAACTTCCAAGTTCTACGGGCATAAGGTCTATATTGAATGGGTGATTTAGGAAATTGATGGTGCAACCACGGATAACTGTGTTTGTGTTAACTAAAGACCCATCGGCTAATTCAACAATGTAGGGAATGTCTAAGGTAGTTGGTTCTATGTTAAGTAAAGGTGCAAATGTAATAGAAACAAAACTTCTATCCGCTCCTGAATCAAATAAAATGGATGCATAACGATTATTAACGAGGAACGTACCCGTAACAACATTCGGGTCCTCACGGGCATCTTCTCCTCCCATGACATAAGCCCTTCCTCGAGCTACTCCTCCCTGATTCCCAGCTCTTTGATCGTTCCTCTTTGGGCAATTGTACTGAAAATGACCCAACTCTCCACAACCATAACATGCTCCTGGTTGGTTCTGATTAATTACCCCTCGTGGTGCTTTGCAGTCCTTAGTCCAATGACCGACCTTTCCACAGTTCTGGCAAGCTCTTGGACAATTTCCGGGGTTATGGTGAGTTCGGCATTTGTTACACTTGGGTAGTTTTCCATTATATCCTTTTCCCTCTGTTGGTCCTGCAGCATAAACCTTTGCCGCATCCTGCCTCTTTGGTGCTGGTTGGTTAGCATTCCCACCTTGGTTATTATCAAACTTCCTCTTGTTGTTATTGTTGTTTTGGTTGTTGGGGTAGTTTCGGTTTCGGTTATTGTTATAGTTGTTGTTGTTGTTGTTTCGATTGTTGTTGTAGTTGGTGTTGTTGGAACGGTTATTGTTGTTACTTGTAGCAGACTTTCCTTTCAACACTTGGACCATAAGTTTCTGAGTTATACGAATGGCCTCCTCCATTGTTTGTGGGTCGAAAGACATCACATCCCCTCGGATGCTTTCGGGTAATCCCCCAGTAAAGTTCTCCATCTTTTTCTCATCGTCCGGAACCATAGTTGGACACAGTGTAGCCAACTCCTGAAACTTCCTGATATAAGTTTCAATATCATCTCCTTTAGTTACCAACTGGTAGAACTCTGTTTCTAGCTTTTGCACCTCAGTACGAGGGCAAAACTTCTTTGTCATCAGCTTTTTGAATTCAGCCCATGTGAGTTTGTAAGCATTCTCCATGCCAATGGGCTGAGCATACGAATTCCACCAAGACATGGCTTCATCCAGCAGCATACCTGTAGCAAACTTAACCTTGTGAACATCCTGACAACCACACATGAGAAAAACGTTCTCAGTCTTCTCAAACCAGCGGATCAAAGCAACCGCTCCCTCATTGCCCTTATACTTAATAGGATCACTAGTCTTGAAATCCTGCCAAGTACATTCACGCCTAACAGTGGGTTGAACCACTTCAACAACAGGTACAACAGGTGGAACCTCAGCAGCTCTAGCAGCAACCTCAGCTCTCTCAGTCTCTAGAGCTTCTGCTACACTATCCCTGACCAACTTGCGGATAGCTGCTTGTGTCATTGCGGGTGTTCCTGGTGTAGCCTTTGCTTTCTTTGGCGCCATACTTCTGACAAATAATAATCGACAACAACCATGAGAAAACTATAATAGAAATAGTCATCGTACAAAAATATACACCCACAACATGTATATATACAACCACAACAAGTATAAATACAACCACGACATGTACGAGTACAACCACAACCTGTAATAATCCAACCACGACACGTATAGATACAACCACAACAAGTATAGATACGTTAACCATGAAACATCATAAATATAATCACAACATATGAATATAATTCATGAAAATTTCGGCCAACATAGACCGATATATATATATATAGCACAACATTTCCAACATAGTAGAGTCGCACTTGATATATTTGTTTGTACAACAACAAAAGACTACAAGTTCCTGAACTACGTCCCACACCTCGGGACTAGGAAATAGTAAAAGCTAATATAATACTAGTCTATGTCTATGCTCCTCCAGGTGCTCTAGATGGTCCAGGAGCTCCAGATGCTCCAGGCTCTCCCCTCAAGCGGCGAATCTCACGATCCATCGCAACCACGATCTCCTCCAAATGCTGAACTCGTAACTGAGAAGAAACATCCCTGCCCTCCAAAACGACCAACCTCTCTCGAAGCAATGCTAACTGATCTACCTGCTCCCATTGAGTCTCCTGTGTAGCCTGAGCTCTACCTCTAATCTCAGGTAACTCATCCCTAAGCAGCTCAATCTGCTCCTGATGCCTCAACTGCCGGGCCTCAAGTCCATGGTATGTCGTATCAATGCCAACCCTGCCCTGCACTAGATCCTCCACCTGCTCCTCGACAGTCTCAAGTCGAGTAGTGATGATCTCATCAACTCTATATCCCAACCTATCTACTTGCTCCTGCTGAGCACCCAACTGATCCTCTAAAGTGACAGCTGTAGGGCTCCTAGCCGCAGCTGCTCTAGAACTCTCACCTATGTGGTATACTGGTGGTGGTTCTGCTGATTCTGACTCTGTAGTGGTAGGTGAATCCGGAGTGGTAAACCTTGCACGCTTCCTGAGCGGCAAGAGTGAGGTGGATACAGGGGTAGCAGTGGGTATGGCTGGTGGTAGTGTAGGCACAGTAGGACTAGGTAGGGTCCTATAAGTAGATGTGGCATAACGAACCTTCTTACTAGCAACCTGGATAGTCTTTTCCCTACGAAACATAAGTCTCGGCTCAGACTGGATAGTAGTGGTATGAGATGGTGTGTCTGTGGGCACTCGGGTAACATCTAATGGTACAATAGGATGGACAGGAGGAGTAGGGGCCGTCTCCTCCTCCTCAAAAGGCTCTGTGTCATCATCTGCCAAAAGTGGCAACTCAGGTACAATAGGGCTAGGTGGTGGTGAACGGACAGTAGAAGACATATAGTCTTCAATGGGTGGTGGTGAACGGGCTGTAGAAGACATAGAGTCTTCACTATCGGAATCTGAGATGGTATACAGTACAACAACATTTGGGTTTGCAGACATGGTTCTGTGATAATCAAGGTGAAATAAAATGAATAACTCGGAATGAAATCACTATAAGCAATGAACATGCACATATGATGAAATGATGAGATGCTATGATAATGTGGTTATAGTCTAGGGTCAATGATACATCCTAGTTCTCTATAACCTTAGCTCTGGTACCAATCTGTCACACCCCCAATTTACCTGACTTGCAGCGGAATGGAATGCCTGGGGGTGTAACTGTCATAGCACCACAACAAAGAAATATTGAACGACCTAAAGTGTCGTTTGGAAAATACATATCGTTTGATTTATTGAAAAGCATCAAGTGCTACAAAACATAGGTCCCCAAAGTGTTGAAACGTTTACAGAAAACAAGTTCTGAAAATGTCAAACGATAATTTACACAAGTGCATGAAAAAGGTCCAAAATGTAGTGCATCATCCCTGGCACACCCTAATGACTCCATGCATGTAATATGATGATGATGCCTTAGTTACCTGAAAATACATTGCAAAAACGGTCAACACGAATGTTGGTGAATAATCATAGGTTTATGAAATAACATGTTTGTACGGCCACCACAAGTATAAGTGCATGACAAAAGTCACGTAAAATAGTACAATAGCCTTAAGCTCATGACACCGAAGCTATGACTGATGAAATTCTATGCCCCTCCCGAATGTTCTGCCAAACACTCATATGTAAAAGACATGACATGCATCCGCTTACTGTTGGTAATCACTACCACGGATAGAGGCGTCACCCTCGATAGATCTATCCACCCACTCTCGCTTAACGGTAAATTAACGGTTCATGATGTTACAGGGGACTTATCACATGGCAGACAAGCTACTTAAGCTATGTACATAGGTTTTGATACTTGGGCTCGTACTGAAATGGTGCAATGTATTCTCCCCCGTGGGATTTGAAAACAATAAAAATGTATACGGGGCTATGAATACTCACCTCAACTGATGATACTGATATGAAATGAAGTGAACAACAATGATCGGTTAACTGCTGCAACCTATAATGAATGATGCATGATCTCGTTAAGATCACCAAATGATGTTTATGAATGTCCATGCTCATGTTTCTATACCACTCTACTCTTTGGAAAAACACTTGTGTTGTCAAAAATATATAATCCAAGACTTTGGAAAATATTGCTATTAGAAAATATAAATGGCTAGTTATAATATATATACTTATATATATATAACGTAAGTTCTCATGTTGACGTTGAAATACTCGGGTTGTAATCCTTGAAATGATGAAAACATACTCGTAATAACTAATACTACGTTAGTTAAAAAGCTCGGTACTTAATATTATGTTTAGCTTGAAAATGCACTTCGTAGTTTTTGCGCCAAATTATATTAAAAGCTGTCAATTATAAAAGGGTTTTAGCCGATATTCAAACGAGTATATCTTTGTCGTTACTTGTCCGTTTTACTTGTTCTTTATGTCCACGGTTTCGTCTTAGTATGTAGTAATATATTTTGGAAAGCTCGGCTCCTCCGGGTTACGTTTAAAGTCTCTTTTTGTCCAATGAAAAACGTCCAACAGCAAACATTTTCTGAAAAATACTTTTCGTCTACAATCTTGCAAAAATCATAACTCCTTCGTTATAGACTCTTTTTAATCCGTTCTTTCGCCTACGGATTCGTTTTTGAAAGTATTTTCTAAAAATTTTTCCAAAGTTTCCTTGGTGTTTACTGATTTTCCAGATTTTTACAAAACGGGACAGCATGTCTAAAATGGGTTCCAAATCAAGTTTCCAAGGTTAAAAACCAATTTCTACCATCACCAAACCTCTTGTAATCACCACATGACTAATCTAATCTTACCATACACCTTCTTAGGGTGCCATGGACTCCTAACCAAGTTATTAGAGCTAGGGGATTCATAACAAAAATGTTAGGGTTTGTATGTTTCTTTTTAGCCAAAATAAAGTGTAGTATAGCTACTTATACATGGTTTTTAGCATGATTCTTATGTAATACATGTAAAAATAGGATGATCCATGAAAAAATAAAGATGAAAACTTACTTGACCAAAAGAGATGATTATAGGATGATTATGCTTGATGTTCTTGTGTTTTTGTTGCTTGATTCTTGATTAGGCTTGTAAAATGAACAAGTTTTGTGTTTTAATTTATGGAAAAAGATCACTTGATCTATGAGATTGATTTGGGTCGTGGGTATGGAGAAGGAAATGGGAGAGATGAGATAAAATTTGTTCTTAGCTTAAAAGATGACTTATGATTTTGTAAATTTGGTAAAGTGATGTTATAATGTGTTTATTAGTAAAATACTTAGGAGTTAATGCAATAGGTTAAAGGGGTGGTCTTGGGGCCGGTTTTCAAAGGGTAGGAGGGGGGGGGGGGGTTAGGGTACTTGTGAATTAATTAGAAACCTTGTATGAAATTTGCACTAGTTTGTGGTTTTTAGTTACGATCGGGTATCGGTTTTATTAGAAATAAATGTTCACGAAGTATACCGGGATGAAATTAGTTATAATAATGTTAAAAACATATTAAAAATATGTTGGGTACATTTACTGAGTGATCGGGTGATTAATGTTTAGTTTTAACGAAAACCGACGTTATATTCGTACGCGTACGTTAAAAATAAAATAAATTTCCAAAATACTGGGTAACTGAATGTTATAACTTTTATGATGTTAAAATGGATATAAAAATATGTCGGGACCATTGTGGGAATATTTAGATATATTCGTCGTGTATAAACCGGGTGTTAACGTTTATTATAATTACGTATACGTAAAAACATTAAATGTACTGAATATGGAAATTTGAAAATCCTGAGAGTGGTATAACATGAAAATGTTGTTATGATGATATGCAGACTATCTCCAGTCCGTATGCAGTGTACTTAACACTAATGAAATGAATTCGCACCTAAACCAATCCGGTTACGCGAATTTGAATACCCGTAAACTAAATTTACGATGAAATGAGTAATGCAAGTGAATGGTGAAAACTTTTCCGGAAATGAATAGTGTTCGGTGAATAGTAAATTTCCAAAAAGTTTCTCAGAATATCAAACGGACCTCGAAAACGATGAATAGTGTTTTGATGAATAGTGATTTATGAATAGTAAAAAGTCGAAGTTTGGGAAAATGACCTGAAATGGTAAATGACGTGAAATGGTGAGTTGTGACACAACTCTTATTTTTGTACCTTTTCATTTCTTATAAATAGATTAGAATATGTAATCGATTACAATGATGACACATTTATAGAAATAGAGATTATTTCATTATTTTGGTATATCGTTGATTAAAGATCCGTGAAATTGGGCCAACAATTGGTATCAGAGCCAACATCATCATATACCAAGGGTTCTAATTGTGCCCTGAATCGAAGAACAAGGAATTCCCAGGAACTCGAAAACATCAGGGAACAAAGGATTTTGTTTTTTCTTTCAAACAATACCCAACCGATTCATAAACAAAGAACCAAATCCGAGAGGATAACACAAAGTCATCATCAAGGGGCACAATCAGAAACATCAAAGGAACGAACACACCTGTTTCTGAAGAATCAAACCAAGCACCCTTAATTTGTTTTGAATCACCACTTGATTCAAACATAAACGGTAGAAGAATCCCAAAAATTGAACGAAAACCTAATTTCGCACCAGAGGGATTACAAGTGTTCGAGAAGAACACACCAACCGTGGAGAAGAGAAAGGTTAACCAAAAGCCAAGAAAACGCGGCGGTCAACCATCATAAGAAGAAAGCAGTTACCAGGAGAAACTTTATTATCTCTTGAAGGAGATACTGAGAAAAGAAAAGAGGCGCAATAATAAGGCCTAGGGCATACCGAACCACAAAAGGGCTACGGGTTTTATTTAACCCCCCCAGGTTTCGAAAACTTCATATCCACCCTTTACTTTTAAACTTATACTTATTATTAGTATAGGTTATTTATTTTTGATAAGTTACTACATTATATCCTTAAGTATCTTATCATATTTTATTCTATAATAACCTAGTGATTACACTGCTTATTATATTATTAGGAATAATTTTAAGGAAAAATTAACCTTAGGTTATTCATTTTTAGAATATAAAATCTCCGAGGATAGTTTTTGGATTAAAAAACTAGTCCTATAAGGTTTTGATTGTCTTTTAGACACAAAACATTAGAAGCGCGCTATATTTCTTAACACCCCGTGTTAGAATTTTAGGAGATTATCTAGTCATTATCATTAAAAATGACTAATGGTGGAGATAGTGGAAAGAAGGAGGCTAGTACACCTAATACTACCCCTCAATTCCAATGCCCGATATTGAAACCCGCGAATTACTCACTATGGGCAATTCGAATGCAAATACTTTTAGAAACAAATGGGTTATGGGAAACAATTGAGTCAACTGAATCAACTCAACCCGATAAGAAAAAGGAAACAACTGCTATTGCATACCTTTACCAATCCTTACCCGAAGATCAATTACTTCAAATAACAAAGCACAAAACCCCGAAAGCAATATGGGACGCTTTGAAAACTAGGCACTTAGGCGAAGAAAGAGTACAACAAGCCAGACTTCAAACACTCAGATCTGAACTTGAGTTGTTACATATGAAGGAAGATGAAACAATAGACACATTTACAGGAAAACTCACAACTCTTGTAAACAAAGCCGCTAGTCTAGGACACATAGTGGAAGATCAAACCTTAGTTAGGAAATTACTAAATGCTGTACCGGATAGGTATCTGCAAATAGTTGCATCTATAGAACAATATTCCGACCTAAGCACTATGACAATGGAAGAAGCAATAGGAAGACTTAAGACCTATGAAGAAAGGATTAAGTTTAAGAAGGATAAACAAGTGAACAGTCAAGAGAGTTTGCTGTACACACGATATGAACGACAAGGAAAACCTTTTAGAGAATATGGTCAGGGGAGATCTAACCAGTCTCCAGGCAGAGAACAAGACAAGAACAATTATCAATCTAAAAGGGAAGAACGAGCGTCTTTTGAAGAAGATACAAGAGACAAATCTCAAGTCACATGCTACCGATGTCACAAACTTGGACATTATGCATATGAATGTCAAAATAAACGCAAGAATCAAGTCAGAGAACAATCCAATCTTATTGAAGAAGACTTAGAGCCAACATTGCTTATGGCGACTATAATTGAAGAAAAATGATACAATGAGCATACCGCAGTGAGTGCAGTAACCGCAGTGAGTGCAATGATAACAGAGATTGTAGTAACAACAGAGATTGTAGAAATAGCAGAGATTGCAGAAACCGCAGAGAATGCAAAGACCGCAGAGAGTGCAGAAATCGCAGAGAATGCTGAAGACCGCAGAGAGTGCAGAAGATTCAAAAATTGATCAATATTACAGAGAATGTTAAAGGAAGCAAAATGAAGACGACTACAAAAGACTTAAAGATCTACGTCGCAGCGATTGTGATTAAGGGGGAGAATATTGGGTTAATCCCAATCTACCCATATTAAAGGTCAAACCCGAAGTCAAAGTCAACCCACAGAAAAGTCAACTGCTGGAAATAACTGCCAAATAGCAGTTACAAACAAAGGGACATGACTGTTGGTTCTGCCGAACCAACACAACTCTTATTTTTGTACCTTTTCATTTCTTATAAATAGATTAGAATATGTAATCGATTACAATGATGACACATTTATAGAAATAGAGATTATTTCATTATTTTGGTATATCGTTGATTAAAGATCCGTGAAATTGGGCCAACAGGGTATGCTAATATGCACTCCTCAATCAGGTCACAAGTCCCATATTTTATTGCTGTAGCTGTTGCAGACCTTAAAATCTTCCAAGCAATATCATCACTGGACGGTAGTCTGTCATTGAACTTTTCTATCAGATATACTTTTTTAAATTAGTGACTGAAATATGATTAAAAATTATATATTGTATTATCACAATAATAATTCAAGTTTTTGGATAAAAGACTCTAACCAACTGGATTGTCGCTTCCTTTTAACATGTCTGTTTCATTAGCTGAAAACACATGAAGCGAACATGTTAAATGGGTGAAACTACCCACTTTGACCCGTTACCTCACGTACTTACTTTTTTGACAACGATGGGGATTGAACACGCCACTAGCAACCACCATGGCACCTATGCCTGCTCGATACATAAGGCAGTGTTGTTTGAGACCGCATAAGGCACTTTCCAAGTATAAAAGCTAAATACATGAACAGGTTGCTCCAATATTAGTACCACTTAAATTTTATTTTCATGAAGTTAGGAAAGCTGTAGTTTCATGTACAAATCCATCCCGAATAACCTTAAAATTAGCTAAAGCATTGACTTTTTCTTTGACCTGTAGCTATCCAGAGTTACTTCGTTCAACAAAATTAGCTGCTGAGAAGGAGCAGCCAGGGTCGCAATGAGTCCTATGTAAAGCAATTGCCTGATTATATCATACCAGCTCTAATAGATGTGATACACAAGTATGCTGAAATATGCTAGTCATTTTCCCTCTCCTTATTTCGGGTTGTTTCCAATATTTACTAATTTTTTTCTTACAGGAACTCGAGACTGAAATATGCGCAAGTATGCTGGATGCAATCAACGAGTATGTTCATGTGTGTTTTATTGCTTTTTTAAATTACCGAGCATATGTTGGTAACAGTTAGAATTTGGGTTGATTTTGTGATATTTGAATTGGCCTAAAATTTTCATTATAAATCTGCCTGCAGCATTTACAAGGAAAATAGGGCCCATATTTAGTTATCCAGAGAGGAAAACAGTATTCAAATAGGTAGAGATATTGAAACAAGCGAAAAGTATGAACTGGGTAGAGAGGAGTGTTGACCCTCGATTATGGCAAGCTTGTGCTGGTCGGATGATTCAAATGCCTTTCCCGAATTCATAGGTGTCTTATTTTCCACAAGGACATGCTGAACATACACGTACGATTGAAGATTTTATTGGGATGCCTAGGGTTCCAGCTTGTGTACTTTGCAAGGTGGTTGATTTTTAAGTTCACCGATGAAGTTTATGGTAAGATTAGGTTGAGCCCACCTGGAAACAGTTTTGATAATTATGATTATGATGATGAAGTAATATTGGTGGAGACTCATAGTGGGTCTGATTCCTCTATAAGCCCACTTCGTTTGCGAAAACATTCATGTAATGTGATGCGAATATTGGTGGAGGGTTTCTGTTCCTTGGTACTGTGCAGAGACCATTTTTCCTCAATTGGATTAGTCATTGAAGTGTAGTGACATGGACTTCCATGATCAACGAATACATTGTAAATGGTGACACAATGTGATTCGATTCACTACAAAAAACGCTCAAGAGATAACTGATTTACCAAGTGCAGTACTGAGTACGAAACTACTAAGTTCAGATCCTTAATTGTTGTATTATTGAGTTTTGGTAATAAAGATTACAACTTAATCAAAGTTAGGTCACCAAACCGATTAATAAAACACATATATCTCAATAGACTTTAAACTAATAAGTAATAACAATGCCTCTCAACTAAGATTAATTACTAAGAATAAAATTATGAACAACAAGGATACACAAGCAGTGCAAAACTGTAAATTAAAATGAATACATACAGATGTTTGAGAACGATTATGATCATTACGGTCACCCAAACACACCCCATAGCTTCCTGCGATCTATAGTCTCTTGTAACTTCTTTGCACCATCAACATCCATTTCTACAAGCTTTTGTAAAAACAACAAAGCACCCGCGTTTACCATCTGTTTGCGATATTTCTTCGTATGAGTTAAAAGACTCAGGTTCAGATGCTTGTTATTAAAATTCGGTATAGAAGGATCTAATGACTGAACTACACTCACTATCACTCTTTCTTCCTTCCGATAAATCCTTGTGTTCCCCAAACATATCAATATAACTGACAACGCTCTCACAGCCGCTTGTTTCTCCTCAATCGCTTTCTCATCCAACATACCAATCAACGGTCCTATCCACCCCAATTCCCCCAACTCCTTGGCACACTGAATCCTCACTCCCAACACCCCAACAGCTCAACAACTCAACAATGCTAATCAAAGACCCCTCATTAACAATAAACTCCTTCACCCCTTCAACACACGCCGAATTCTTCAAAAACTCAACCGCAACCTCCAAACACCTCACACTATTCCCCGATTAAAAAAGACCCCCTCAAACTCACAAAAACGCTACTCCTAACAACCACCACCTTCAAATGATCATCCTCCCTAACCAAATTACTCAAACAACCAAATCCATACTCATGCGCCAAAACCGTCCCAGACTTGACAACTCTCAACAAAAACACCCCTAACTAACATCAACAAAACTCGACAAATTCCTCAACACAGAACACGCCACATTTCACGAACAACGAACCTACAGCAGCACGTGAACTAATCAGCCTAGCTAGCATATTATCCTTAAACAACACACGGCCTATCTTTGGCATAGCTACTAACTGATTCTAATAAAATTATCAAAAGGCTGCAATAACAACAACAAACCTTGTTCAGCTATCAACACGTCTCTACTTGACTTTAACTACCAGTAACCTTGTTCATATGTGGAATCATTTCAAGCCGAATATGGGTCTTTGCCGGACCGGGTCGTGACCAGAAATGACCGGGTCAAACCGGGTCTTGACCGGAAATGACCGTGTCTAACTGGAAAAGCACAATGCATGTGTCTCGACAAATCAATGAACATAGCATTAGTATTTCCAGAAAGAAAGAAAGAAAGAAGAGAGAAGTATATGGTGGTTTTCTTTAGCATCAAAAATAAATTTAAGACCGACCGAGGGACTAGTATATAAATAAATTGATTATTTTCTACTCCAATAGTCAAAAGGGTCAGCCACCTTGACATATGTTTTTGTCTTTTCTAAAGTTTTTTAATACGGAGTAGTACATAATTTCATATTCGATTGAAGAGCTTGGGTGGCGTTATGGCTAGGTTTTTTTTTTTTTTTTTTTTTTTTTTTTTTTTAAATCTTACTAGTCATCTTACTCATACTAGTAAGAGGGGGCAGACTTTTTTTTTTTTTAGTCAGACCTAATTAGACATATACTACCTCCGCTTTAAAATATAAATCCAATTTGACTTTTTGAATCATTAGTAAGTGTCAGAGTTGCAAGCTCGCAATGCATTGGTATTGTTGTACGTAGTAAGAGATTGTAATGTGTTTTTAAAGTAAAGTTTAATAAGCCCATATATAAGCCGAAACAAACACCTCTTAATATTGCTAAAGTAAAAGCAAAATAAAGTAGCTTTTCAAAAATAAAAAAATAAAAATAAAAATAAAAAATAAAGTAAAAGGTAAAAATTGCTAAAGTAAAATAAAGAGGACATGTAAAAGAAAACAAAAGCAAAAGTTAATTACTTAATACTGCTAAATGGTAGGTCTCATATTCTTCTTTTTCTTCTTTTGATTTTTCTCTTTTCCTTTTTATTTATTACTCTGTCTTCTCGATGTTATAAACTAAAGTATATTACTATTATATATAATTGTTAGTCGTATATGTTATAGGCCCAAGTTGTGTTTTGTAGGTTAGAGCCCAAGTAGTATTTGATAGGGTTTATGTATTATATAAACCAATATTCGATATTGAATAAGATACGAAACATTAGAAACCTTCATGGTATCACATCCACTAGAAAATCGATCCTCTAAAATCATAAACAACCGTTCCTTTTAAACTTTATTCTCTAGTCGATCGTTGGTATTTTGTTTGATTACCGGTTGACTAACTTATTTGTTCTTGTCAACCGTTGGTATTTGTTTGATTACGAGTTGACTTGTGGTGTTTATAACTTCCTCAACCGTCTGTATTTGTGATTACCCGTCGACGTTGTTGGTTCAAGTGTTAAAGTTTTTGTTTTCTTCTTTTTCTTTGTTGACAGTTGTAGTCGACATTGGTTTCCTTGGTTAAAGTAGTGCCTTTGTTACAACCCATAATCCTTGATACACTTACTGTTACATTAGTCCTATTAAAACCATAAGGGTTCTTGCCATGGACAAGGTACAAAAACCATGCTTTAATTTTAATAATGGTTCTTGCCACTTTGGTGAGTATTGCAAGTTTTTACATAACCAGGTCCATGGTAATGCTACTGTGTCGTTGCCTAGAGGTCATGATATTGCATCATCTTCAGCTTTGACTTCCACTGATATTGCAACTCTTCAAAGTTTGTTGGCTAAATTTAATACTCATGGCATAAATAATAATATTGCATCTGTTAATAACCAACCTTTGCCAAACTTCACTGGATCACATAACCATGTTGCATGCCACACACAACATTCGTATGGTCCTCCAGGCTTCATTAGTCCATCACAGGCCCAATCTTATTCTATGGCCCAACAGCACTTGGCGGGGCAATTTCTACAACCGGGGGTCACAACAGGTGTGTTTGGACCTACAGAGGGTTCAACTGGATAGTTTATGGCAGGTTCAGCAGGGGTTCATGGCAGGTTCAGCAAGTAGTCAGGTTCAGCAGGGGTTACTGGCAGGTTCACCAGGGGGTCAGAACTGTCCTGCGGTTCAGCAGGCATTCCCAGGCCAGTTCAATGTAAATTTCTTATATTAGAGCGACAAAAAAGAAATTAAAAAAAAGAAACATTTCTCAAATTTAGTTATATTTCGTGCTTATTTTTTATATTCAGTCATGCATTGATTGGTTGTAAATAAAGTTAATTAGAATTAGTTACATTAAGAGGTGAATGTTTATTGTTTACTTACAACATGATACTGTATATATGGTATTTTAAGCACACCAATTTTACACAATTTCAAAAGAATGAAATAATTTTGAAACGTTAGTAAGTTTGAGTGGGCAAACTAAAACACTAATAAAATTTGGTTGTTATTAGATGACACAAGTAAATGCTACTTCGATTCAAAATAAATCAAGAGTATCATAGACCATACAAGCTTGAATTCAAGCAGTGGGCTGTTTTGTGTCTGTTTCACATAGAAGGCTTGTTATTTGTGTTTGACAAGAAAAGACAAATGTATGGTGCTTATTTTTAACACAACAATAAATAAATAAATTTGAGAATGAAACATGAAATTGCAGCTGGTTTGAAGGCTAAGCTTTATCCCTTGTAAGGATGAGGTCGCAAGTTCAAATCTTCAGTCCAGTTGCCTTTTTTTTTTTTTTTTTTTTTTTTTTTTTTTTAATTTAAGTATGTCTTCTCAATGTTATTAGTGTAAAATCTATTTTATAAATATTATAATTCCGATTGGTGTTGCTATCGAAATTAAATATGTGATTTGTGGATCACGAGTTTCCTGTTTAAGCAGATATCATCCCCATTAAAAATAGCATACGAGTGGTCAAGCGGTAGAAGTTTGTGAGTCGCGATTTAGATGTTTTGTTTAACAGCCATGAAGTGGTTACGTCAACTTCATTACATTTTTCTCGATTTGACTATATGTGTAGCAGTGAGCGATGAGAAAAAAATTAAAAACTACTCAAACCAAAGGTTTATACATTAAGACATAAGACTATTAAACTCGTATTCAACACATACTTATATTTAACTTTTTAAACATGACATAAAAGAAATATTATTAAGAAAACGGTTGAACCATGAAAATGATATGTTTTCTGCTTTAGTTCCTGTATTTTTATCATTAATTGTGTGTGTGATTTCAAGATTTACCTTGGACTACATATGCTGAAAAGTGCAGCTCCATACAACTTGTGAACTTATGCAAGATGAGCCTTACCAGCAGATGATGCAATGTTCATTTCCATTTCAAGAAACCTGTGAAACCAAGCCGAGGACGAGGCAAAGCAAGAAACCTGCACAATGAATAGATCAGCAACTTCATAACAAGAGATAACTGCTAAGCCTAATTGTTAGCTATGTTAAACTATTGAGCCATTTTACAAAATGTTTGCTTCAACAAATTTATAATTGATAATATGCGTCTTCTAAACAAACAAATTTGAGCTTCGAGCCCCAACAACAAAGAGTACGTCTATATTTCAACCAGTACGAAGAAAAACATTAAGATGATTTGTTGTTATATAGGCAACTCATGAAAATGATGCTTGACAGCTAACGGGTTAGCGACATACCACTTATACATGTCTCTTGCACTTTGAATTCCATTTTTCTGAAGAACAAAGTTCACAATTGCAGATGAGAGGGAGAAACCGTCATCGCTACCACCGTCTTTGATCAATGAACTAATAGAAATAACCACCAGCTTTCAAAATAATGCTTCTGATTTGAGAAATATTTCAGGCCCTGTAAAACATAGGCACCAAACTATTTGGAGTGGGCTAGTTTGGTATACACACTGCATTCCTAAACATTCATTTATAGTTTTATACTATGGCTTGCTATTCATGGAAGATTGGATACTCAAGATAGAATGATTAAGTGGTTTCTAATCAAGATCTGAGATGTTCACTTTGCAAAGAATGTATTGACAGTCACAGTCATTTATTTTTTGAATGCTCATATTCCAAAAAAGTATGGGATAAAATGTGCAGTATCTTAGATCAGGGTAAGTTTGGATATGAATGGGAAGAAATTGTGAGGAGCATGTGCTCAATGAAGTGCAACAAGAATATTGAGTGTAGTCAGAAGATTAGTTTTAGTAGCTTGTGTGTATCACATATGGAGTATTGGAGTGAGAGAAATAAAAGGCTTTTTTATGATAAGCAAGTAAGATTCAAAATGGCAGGTCTACAAGTGAAACAATCTAACCAAGTTAAGGATATGGATGATAAATGGAAAGTAAAGATGAATATGAAGACTGATGATGATCAACTCATGGACAATATGGAAGTGTAGGTTTGTACTGTGAAATATGGTATGTTTGAAATGGTATAAGATGAAGTTTGATAGAATGATTGGAAGATTGGAAATTTGATTGGAATATGGAAGCAATATACAAAAATTTAAGTTTCCACTGCCTAAAGGGGTGTTTGGAAACAGGTTTAACAGCAAGTAAAATTTCAATTGCTGTTAAAATTAGTTCTTTGCAGGCCATTATAAAGTTGAGATACCTTGTACCTTAGAGTTCTAACTAGTAAGACTGTACCTATAATAACCTCTTATCTAGTTCAGTTGGCCTAGGGGGACTGAACAGGTATGTTTGGCTAAAATAGGAGGTCTATCTAGAATGAATGTACCATAAAGAAGGGTCCCACTTTATGAAGGGTAAACATGCTTGGTCCACTCAATACATAGGCATAGGAGGTAATGGATGGTCATCATGGAGGGTGTGTGTGTTCCCAAGCAACTGAAGCCTTCCATTGAGAGGGAAATGTAGGTTGTTTTGGTAGAGCCCCCCATGGATGGGTTATGGGTTCCTAGTGATGCCTTTATCCTTTTCTACCTTGTCTACTATTGTGGTGGCAGGTTGAGTGGATTGGTAGAACGGATTAAAGAAATGTAGCTAGATGGGAGGTGCTAAAATAAAGTGAATCATAGAGGTGAATGAATAAAGGATAAGAAGTTTTTGGACCAGAGTGATGAATGGAAATAATGAAGATGCTCTGTTTTATGCTCTGTTCTATTGTATCAGATAAGAGTTTTGTCAGACATAGGATGTTGCTTTGTCTGATATTGGATGGAATTAGGATGTTTGTATTATCTGTTTAGTATCTGTAGCTAGTATGGTCAGTTGTATAAAAGGTTTGGGTTTGTCCAAATCTTTGTTATATTCTTATGATGTACATCATTTTGAGAAGTTTGTATAAGTATTCACCTTGCACCAAAAAATTTAAATAAAAAAAAAAAAAAAAAAAAAAAAAAACTAGCAGTTACGTAGTAAATATTAAAAGCTCCTAAATGTGGCGAACTGCAGAAAATTTATACTATTGATTAATATCTAACAATATTGGATGGAATAAGAACAGTAGAAATTTCAGATCACATACCATAAGCCAGAGACCAACTGATTGTGGAATCATTTGGAGGGAATAGTGAAGTTGAACAGTTGAGTAACTAAGGGTGCGTTTGGTTCAAGATATCTAAAAGGTGTTATTTAAAATTCTAAGCAAATTTAAATTCTTCCCATGTGGAAGGAAAATTAAAATGACTCACTTTTAGCCTTAATTATGCAAATAAATTTCCTGGGCCCACATATTTATTGTGAACCAAACAAGTTAATTGAAGCAATTTTAATTTCAATTCCCATCAATTACCTTGAATTTACCTCAACCAAACGGCCCCAAGGGTTTAAACTTGCAGTGGAGGCTTTTATATCGAAGCATCAAACTCTAATAAAAAAACAAAACAAAACAAGAAAACACCGATACCATTGAGGCCTTGTTGATTTGTGGAATCGTTTTAAAGCTACTTACTTAGAAACACCAAACACAACATTTTAAAATGGTTATCTCTACATCCAACTCCGTTAGGAAATAGAATCACATACACATACCTATTTGATATGAACAGATGAATTCAACTTTCTCAAAACTACTTATTTCAACTTAATATTGCAATATACTTGTGACAGTTTGTTGCCGTTTATATATGAACACAGAGGTTAAGAACAAGAACATATCAAGAGTAAGAAGAATGGGTGGAAGTAATAAGCAAATCGTGTCGATTGTGATCGGTTTGATATGATGCTTTTATTTTTGGGGACGACAGCGATGGGGATTGAACCTATCTATTGCTGCAGTTAGAGGTGAAATAACTACTTGTTGCTATGATGTCAACACACCACTAGCAACCACCATGGCACCTATGCCTTCTCCGGCCACCATTGTTAGTGAGAAAAAGGTATGACGAACACTCGAAATGAGATTTTGAAGTTATTCAAATATGTACTTTGAAACAAACTACATTTTGCTTTCATATCAAGCTTTGTTAGATGACATATGTTTTTGTAATATGTGTGTTTGTGAAATCGATAATGTGCAAATAATATGTATTTTCGATTCACTACAGAAAACGCTCAAGAGATACCTGATTCACCAAGTGCAGTACTGAGTAAGAAAGTACTAAGTTCAGATCCTTAATTGTTGTATTATTGAGTTTTGGTAATAAAGATTACAACTTAATCAAAGTTAGGTCACCAAACCGATTAACAAAACAAGGATGACTAATGCCTTGACCTCTCAATTACTAAGAATATAATTATGAACAACAAGGATGCACAGGCAGTGCAAAACTGTAAATTAAAATATATACATACAGATGATGTTTGAGAACGATTATGATCATTACAGTCACCCAAACATACCCCATAGCTTCCCGTGGCCTATAGTCTCTTGTAACTTCTATGCACCATCAACAGCCATTTCTACAAGCTTTTGTAAAAACAACAAATCACCAGCGTTTACCATCTGTTTGCGACATTTCTTCGAATGAGTTAAAGACATTGGAATTGACACAGGGTACTTGTTATCATAATCCAGTATAGAAGGATCTAATAACTTAACTACTCTCACTATCACTCTTTCTTCCTTTCGATAAATCCTTCCGTTCCCCGAACAAATCAATATAATTGACAATGCTCTCACAACTGCTTGTTTCTCCTCAATCGCTTTCCCATCCAACATACCGATCAACGATCCTAAACACCCACAGCTCAATAACTCAACAATCCTAACCAAACACCCCACAGCTCAACAACTCAAAAATCCTAAGCAAACCCTCAAAGTCACAAAAGCGCCACTCCTAACAACCATCACTTTCAAATCATCATCCTCCGTAACCAAATTACTCAAACAACCAAATCCATACTCCTGCGCCAAAACCGTCCCAGACTTGACAAATCTCAACAAAACTCGACAAATTCCATAACACATAACACGTCACATTCGCGAACTAACGAACCTACAGCACCGCACGAACTAATCAGCCTAGCATTATCCTTAACACATTTATCATAGCTACTACCTGATTCTAATAAACGTATCAAAGGATGGAATAACAACAAAAAATCTTCACCTATCAACACGTCTCTAATTGACTCAAGTACCAGTAACCTTGTTCATATGTGTAATCATTTCAAGCTGACAATAGGTCTTGCCTGGATATAACCGGGTCTAGATGACCGGGTTTAACCGGATCTTGACCGAAGGATATGACCGGATATAGCCGGGTCTTTGCCGGATATGACCAGAAAAGTACAATGCCTGTAGGTATAGCACAGCCACACATGTATTTCAAAAACGAAATAAGAGATAGGTATATGGTAGTTTTCTTTAGCACTGAAATAAATAAATGATAGTGTAGTTGTTATTTTTGGTAAAAATGTCCTGCATTTGAAGCCTCTTGAGAAGACGTGTAAAATCATGAATTGGTAATGTATCTTGGGAGTGTGGATGGCTCGCTGGTTAAGTGGTATTAGGAGTTCCATTATGTTTAAATTACTAAAACTCGTTATCACTCTGTATATATCAAAATGTAAATTATAGCCACAAATGACTAACCGCATGCGGGAATTGTGCAACCTGAAGTCCTTGAGCAGGGGGAAGCTGATTTGGTGAGCCTAAAGTTGCCTACTTCTCGTCCTCACCTAACATAACAGTGGGAGGATGGAGTTGATCAGCATTCTGTCCACCAAAATAGAAGGCGCCAGCAAATCAGATGGGCCATCAGCAAAATACTTCGGGTACAGTCTAAAACATCTATAGAAACCGAACCGGGTGTAATACATGTGATTGATAAGATGCACCAGCACCCGCCGGTGGAATATGGTGTGCCCAGCCTGATCAGATGGACCAGCAGGCACGACTGGTGATTTAACTTGGTTTACAACATATCTCACAGTAGAGTTAGAATTAACTTTATCTTTTTGTTTTTGATAAGACTCGAAACTTTTGTTAGAAAATCTGGATTTCCTTCAACTATCCTGACCCTGTTTTTAAGAAGAGATGATGGAGTAACTTACTTGAAAATCTACAACTGAAACTAATTATAAACCGTACCTAAGTAATTCAATAACTTTCCACACCTCCTACCCGTTACCAATTTAACATTTATGATAGTAATTCAATAACTTTTCATAGCTCTTACCCGTCACCGAGTTAAGATAGAAATTCAATAACTTTCAATCTTACATTGTTCCTACCCATCACCGATTTAGATAGACACCTTTGCTACTTTTCACATATATTAAGATTGTACTTCAATAACTTTTCATAGCTCCTACCCGTCACCGACTTAAGATAGAAATTCAATAACCGGGCTCTATTTCACAAGCAATAGTAGTGATTGAACCTATCTATTGCGGCAGAGGTGAAATAACTACTTGTTGCTATGATGCCAACACGCCACTAGCAACTAACCACCATGGCTTTAAACTAATAAGTAATGCCTTGACCTCTAAACTAAGGTTAATAACTAAGAATAAAATTATGAACCAGGATGCACAAGCAGTGCAAAACTGTAAATTAAAATAAATACATACAGATGATGTTTGAGAACGAGTATGATCACACGCCAAATTCTTCAAAAACTAAACCGCAACCTCCAAACACCTCACACTATTCCCCGAATAAAAAAGACCCCCTCAAACTCTCAAAAACGCTACTCCTAACAACCATCACATTAAAATCATGATCCTCCTTAACCAAATTACTCAAACAACCAAATCCATACTCCTGCACCAAAACAGTCCCAGACTTCACCACTGCGCGAACTAATCACCCTAACACAGCCCCTTTCTTTGGCATATATAGCTACTACCTGATGATTCTAATGAACAACAACAAACCTTCACCTATGTGACTCAACTACCACTAACCAAAGTTCATAAGTGTAATCATTTCAAGCCGACAACCGGATATAACCGGGTCTTGCTAGGAGATGGCTGGGTCTTGATTGGAAATGACCGGGTCTTGACTGGAAACGCCGGGTCTAACCGGATCTTGGCCAGAAATGACCGTGTCAAACCGGGTCTTGAGCGGAAATGGCCGGGTCAAACCGGGTCTTGGCCGGAAATGACCGGGTCTAACCGGAAAACTACTGTAAGATATAACCGGAAAAGTACAATGGCGGAAATGACCGGGTCAAACCGGATCTTGACCGTATCCAACCGGGTCTTGCAAGATATAACCGGTCCTGACATAGCCGGGTCTTTGACCGGAAATGATCGGGTCTTAGCCGGATATAACCGGGTCTTGATGGCTAAATATAAATCATAAGTATAGTTGTTATTTTATGTAAAAATGTCACCGCATTTTTAGCCTCTTGAGATAAGGTACATATATAACATAAGGAACAATAAATAATTTTTATTTGTGAATGAAACTTGAGAGGGTCTCTGGCTTAGAGTGAGGTCTTATAAGTGGTAGGTCTCTTGTTCGAGCCAGCAATAGCATTTGGTGTTTTTTTTTTCTTTTTCTTTTTTTTTTTTTTTCCTGTCACTTTTGCTCTTTAATTTCTTAGGATAAAGTCACGTGAGTTGATATTAACCGATACCAACTTTGTTGGTTTAGTTTCTTTGAAAAGATTACACTAAAATTACGAAGAAATGTGATTAAAAAAAATTATTAATTGGTTCTTAATAATTATTAACCCATTTAGGGCCGTCCGGGAAAGAGTCGAAAATAATCACGAGAATACTTTGGTTAAGCCAAAGACTCCCCCTCTTGATAACTCTAGCCGTTAAAATTCTTATGAACAAAGATGATACTCGCCGAAACATATATGTCCCGTATTTTGGTAGTAGGGTTGTACTTAATTTTTTTCGAATGTTTATCAAGTTTAGAAAAATAACGAAAGCTGGTGATAATCTCGTGATGTTAGTATACATCTTTGTAATCTTTTCGGATGTAGAAATATGCCATTTTCTCACTAAATTTCACATATAAATAACTTCATTAAGCAACCATCATGGAATACAAATATTTTAACTAGAAGAAATTATGGGTATAATGAGAAACGTTGATATGCGTGACGATACTTGTTCTCCTAGGAACTACTACAATGGCGTCAAAGCCATTTCCATACGATGAGCATCCATATGAAGTTTGTTGCTACCCCGGTTTCCTTTGTTGTACTGTCTCTCTTCCTCCTGGCCCCGATAATGAGAATGACAACGGTGATAAAGTCATTGCACCTTCACCTGTGGCTCTTGGTCCGTGATCAGAATGGAAGACATGTGGACTAATAATGATCGATATAATCGTGTATGCATTATCATAATCATGTGTTGACTCATTGCGATTATGCTTATATGACACTATAAGTTATTCGTAGTCGCTCATATATGCTCAAGAAGGTGCAGTAAGTAAATAAAGATTGAATTATTTCTTTGCTAATTACCCCTTAACGACACCATTATTTTTAGCTAATGTATAATAAGATAGTTCCTTTTTTTTAACAATCTGTTAGCTTGTGCTCTCCTTAAGTTGTAGCAAGTATGTTTTTGTCTTTTCAAAAATGAGTATTTTAATAGATAATTGCACATCATACACAAGAGCTTGTGTGAGATGATGGCTAAGTCTCATTTCCTACATACTGTAGGTCTCGTGTTCAAGTCATCATCTGTGGCAAAGCCTTTTTTTTTAATCATTCAGCTTATTTATTGTCAAATTTAATTAAAGTGATTATTGATAAATTTCATCTTTGAACACATATCACACGCATTGAACACTATGTGCACTAATTCTTATTAGGGATAATTGGAGGAAATTGTATAAATGTATTTAACTTGTCATTATTTTTGAATTGTATATAGCATTGTTTTAATCGGACTATTGAATAACTAGCTTTTTGAATTTCGATTATTTTGTGTATCAAATGACGTACTTTTTGGTGTCGAATCAAGTATTTTTGGGAATCGAATCATATATTTCAAGAATCAGGATGCAGAACAATCAAAATTCAAAAAGTTAACTATTTAGTAGTCTGATTGAAACGATGCAACATATAACTCAAAAATTTAACAAGCAAGATAGGTTATCAGACACTTAGCCCTTCTTATTAACACAAAAGTATACAGATGACTTTAGGAAATGTATATACTTACAAAATCTTGGGGTTAGCCATCTTTACCTGTAGAGTTGTAGTAAATCGTTTTTACAATATTAAGATGCAATTTTTTGAAACTCGAAGATTTGTCAAATGTTTTTTTCTTCTTTCATTTTTATCTAAGATATTGTATACATTATATGCGTTACCATGTCTAAATAAAGGAATACGAAAGAAAACGAGTAGAATTGGAAATAATCAAATAATAGTTTGTGATAGAATGAAATACAGTCATAAACGAAATACAAACTTTAAAAAGTGGAATCGTAACTTAAGGCTTATGCAACAACAAAAAAATAGAAATATAACACACCCACAAAGTATTATTAGGGGTGTTTACGGAATAGTTCGGTTCGGTTAATTGGAAGATTTAAATTGTCTACTGCGGGACGGGCAATTCATTTTACTATCTGAAACCAAACCGTACTAGACGGGTAACCGGACATGCGGGTACCCAAAATGAGCTATTACCTATGGTCCGGTTTACGGTTATTCTAGCATGCGAGTAACCGGATATGCGAGTACCCAAAAGTATTGTGTGGATTTTGTGAGTGATTCTAGCATTTCTCTTTTATGAAAGTTTGTTGTATTTAATTATAATATTTTATAGTTCACGTATAAAAATAAAACTTTGAAAAAGTTCATTCCTAGTTTATGAACTAATTGTAAAATCTCTTTTTTACCAATGGCTCGAAGTCTTTTAAGTCACTGGATAGGTGATTTGACGCTTTGAGCAAAACTTCCCTCAAACTATATTATTCTTTGAGTTTTTAATAATAATAGCGTCAAGTATTAGGCTATGTGCGCAAATATTGGATATGGGTTCATCCCATTCTCTTTCTCTTCTTTTGGAGAACTTGAGAAGGATGCAGTGACCTTACTAAAGCGAATCTGTAAGTTCTCGATGACCCAAGATACTACTACTACTACTACTACTACTACTACTACTACTACTAATAATAATAATAATAATAATAATAATAATAATAATAATAAAACAAAAGACATGTATGTTGCTTATTTTCAACTCGAGAATAAATAAATTTATTTTGAGAACAAAAGATGTGGGTCTGGGTGGCTTGAAGGCTAAGCATGTTCTCTTATAACAGTTAGGTCACAAGTTCGAGCCCACGTGGTCACCGCACAATTTTTAGTTTATTTTGGTTTTTCTCTTTATACTCAGTGTGATCAAGTGATAAAATCAATTGATCTGATTTTTTACGGTTTGAGTCTTTTGAAGATGAGTTATAGACACGTGGATTTAATGCCCAAAACATCATAAACTGTAATTACCAAAATGAAATAGTACACTCGGGTTTATCAACACAAAAATAAAAAATTTCAACCATAAATTTATAGTTTTATTAATAAGCTACACCTAGTGGTTTAGTTTTGTGGAAAGATTATACTGGCAAAACCAAAAATCTTATAAAAAGTTACTAACAGGTCCATAAATCCTGATAACTCATAGAAAGAGTCAAAAACGGTGACTCAAATACTTTTATTATACAACGTACATCTTAATGAAAAATTTAGTAAAAAATTCACCTCCTGTTGATAACTTCATTCGTTTATAATTCTTAAGATCGAAGATAATAATAGCCGATAAATAATGGTACACTTTCATGTGTTATTAATAAGCATCAGTTACAACTTACAACATCTGTTGTACAAGTGACTTGGTAATTAATCTAACAAAACGGTAGTGGACAAGGCCCTTAATGGGCTACATAAGCCATTGACTAATACATCGAGCGAGCAAGAGGTCTTCAAACATCCAAATTGGATTCAAAATCAAGAAACAATTGACAATGAAGTCACTTGGTAAAAATGTCCGCATATTGGAAACACTAGGGGACATGAAGAACGCAAACATGTCCTGAAGCCAAAAAATCACATACAAAGTGAATGTCAATATCAACTCGATATGTTTAGTATGTTGATGTTGCACATAATTGGTAGATAAATAAACAACATTCACGTTATCGCAATATTCATGCGTAGCAATAAAAAGGGGAATATACAACTCGTGTAAAAGGTTGTGAACCCATGAATCTACAACTGCATTAGTTACCCTTCTGTATTCAGCCTCTCTAAAATCGAACAAGAAAGTGTTTCTAGTCGCTTAGACAAGGTTTCACCTAAAAATACACAATAGCCGAATTGTAGACGTACGTGTTGCGGGGCAACCTACCCAATCAGCATCAGAATAACCAGATAACCAGTATGCTGAGTATTAGATGAAGCATAAAACTATAATCCAAAATCAACGGTGCCACGAATATACTTCAGAGCATTGAAATGAGATTCTCGCGGATCATGCATATAAACAAAAATATGTTGAACCGCATTGATATGCTTTTATAGTTTAAGTTAGTTATACCAGACAAAAGTCTTAAACATATACCACAATATATTTATAAACCCGTTTGCAAATGTATTATATGTATGATATAAGCAACGCGACTAGAAGTACCAAAATACTTAGGGTCTGCTTGGTTTAAAGTGGGGAAAGGGAAAAGGGTAAGGGTAAGGGAATGCAAAGGAATTAGTGGGGTGGGTAACCAATACTTTACCCCCCAATTTACTCTATAATGGTTGATTACCCAGTACGGGGTAATCAATCCCTTACCTCTAACTGACCAAGCACAAGTATTTGAGGGAGGTGGGCCCAAATCAATACCTTACCCATTCCCCAGCCCTTCTTAACCCCTCACCAAGCACCCCCTTAATGCAAGGAAAAAAAATGCATAATTACTTGATGTAAGGGGAAAAAAGTGCATGAATACTTAATAAGTAGCAAATATAAACCCTTGTAAAAAAAAAAATAAAAAAAAATAAAAAAAAAAGTACATGCAAGTTCAAAGTCCATAAATGGCATTATCAAAAATCAAAACAATAAAAGACATGTATGATGTATGTTAGTTACTTTTAATACAAAAATAAATAATTGAATTTGAGGCACAAACATGTAAGGTTGGGTGGCGTGATGGCTAAACTTATTTTAATACGAACGTCAGGTCACGTGTTCGAGTCATCTCACCCGCTTTAGCCTTTTTTTTTTTTTTTTTTTTAATTATTATTATTATTGTTACTGTCGAATTATCCATTTCTACTTACTGATACTTCATTTATGGTGTTTTTACATACAAACTTTATTTATCAAATATGTAACATATATCCGCCGATTCTATTACAAAAAAATATACCGATGAAAAGGTCTTCAAATTACGAACAAAATGAGATCAATATTGCAATACTTTAACATACGAAAGAAAATTATAATTCTTTTTGAAATTTAATATGTATAATCTATGTTTTTCAAGTGTAGTAAAAGAACAAAAGCTTGTGATAATCTCTTATATAAATTTCTGCATTAAACATATGTAACACAATGAATTAACAAGAAGAAACAATGAGTATCATGAGAAAGATTATAATGATATGAGTGATGATACTTGTGCTCTTAGGAATTACTATTACTGCTACCCCGGTTTCCCTTGTTGTATTGTCCCTCTTCCTCATGGTCCAATGATGAGGATGATAACGATGTTAAAGTCGTCCTTGCACCTTCATCCTTGCATCTTCACCAGTGGCTCTTGGTCCGTGATCTGAATGCAAGATATGTGGACCAATTAAGATCAATGTAATTGTGTATGTGATATAAAATCTTGTGTTTATACATGTAATAATAAGGACATGTGATGCCAATCACAGTTTTTTCAACGTGATTGAGAAATTTGCTTATCTAAGTCGACTTTTTGGGAGCAAATGAACTATACAACTTGTTAAGTTGTGATAAGCTGATCAATCTTTAGTATATGCAAATATTATGTGTTTACTAAAACATATAGACCATTGCATCCATGCTATCAACCAAGTAGACTCAAATCCTTAGCTGATACATAAGTGCGTTCAATAAAAACAAGAAAACATCCGATACCATTGAGGCCTTGTTGACTTGTGGAATC
The DNA here is from genome assembly GCA_030686995.1 of Artemisia argyi. NCBI lineage: Eukaryota > Viridiplantae > Streptophyta > Magnoliopsida > Asterales > Asteraceae > Artemisia > Artemisia argyi. The sequence continues at coordinate 7,782,677 of CM060684.1, forward strand.
GTTTTGAAGCCGCTTAATTACTTAGAAACATAGAACACGACATATTAAAATGAGTATCTCAACATCCAACTCTTTTAGGAAATAGAATCGCAGTACAAACCTATATTTGATAAAGAGTCACTTTATTTTGCATATTCTTATTGATGTTTACTAATGGACCTCTATCCATCTCTTTTGATCTAATGTTAGAGATTAACCTAAGATTAAATATGGAAACCTAATTCCATGTATTTTTTTTTTCTTTCTTTTTTTTCAAATTCACTTTTTTTTAAATCAGTTTTTTTTTTCTTTTATTTTTTCACTTTTTTTTTTGTCTTTTTTTCTAATTCACTTTTTTTTATAATTCATTTTTTTTTTCCCGTTTTCATACATTTTCGTCTGTTTCATACGTTTTGTCCGCTTTCGCCCGCTTTCATACGCTTTCGCCCATTTTCGTCCGTTTTCATACGTTTACGTCTGTTTTCGTCTATTTTCTTACGTTTTCATCCGTTTTCGTTTGTTTTAATATGTTTTCATCTGTTTTTTTTAGTTTTCATCCATTTTTCATACATTTTCTATCGTTTTCAGACGTGTTTTTACGTTTTCATACATTTTTGTTCGTTTTCATACATATTCGTCCATTTTCTTGCATTTTCATCTGTTTTCTTACGCTTTCATCCGCTTTCTTACGTTTTCGATCGTTTTCATACGTTTTCGTCCGTTTTCATCCATTTTCTTTCGTTTTCGCCCATTTTTCATATGCTTTTTGTCCTTTTTACATATGTGTTTTTACGCTTTTATACGTTTTTGTACGTTTTCATTCATTTTCGTCCATTTTTAAATGTTTTTGGCCATTTTTATACGTTTTCACACGTTTCTGAATAACACAAGTGATATTCTGTAGTATTTAGAATATCACAAGTGATATTCTGAATATCACAAATGATATTGTGAATATCACAAGTGATATTCTATGATATTCAGAACATCACAATTGATATTTTGAATATCACAAGTAATATTCTGAATATCACAAGGGATATTCTGTGATTTTCTGTGATTTTCTGAATATTACAAGTGATATTTTGTGATATTCTGAGTACCACAAATGATATTCTGAATATAATAAGTGATATTCTGCGATATTCAGAATATCATTGATATGGTTTGTAACATGAAAATCGCAAGTGATATTCAGAGAATCACAAGTGTTAGATATTCAGAAAATCACAAGTGATAGATATTCAAAATATCACCAGTGATATTCAGAATATCACCAGTGATATTTAGAATATCGATATTCAGAAAATTACAAGTGATATTCTGAATATCAATTGTGATATTGAAAAACGTATGAAAATGGACGAAAACGTAAGAAAACGGCCGAATACGTATGAAAACGGATAAAAACATAAGAAAATCACAAGTGATATTCAGAAAATCACAAGTGATATTCAGAAAATCACTAGTGATATTCTTAATATCACCTGTAATATTCAAAAACATAAAGAAAATGGACGAAAACGTAAGAAAACGGACGAATACGTATGAAAACGGACAAAAACATATGAAAAATGGACGAAAACAAAAGAAAACAGATGAAAAACGAACGAAAATGTATGAAAACGAACGAAAACGTAAGAAATCAGACGAAAACGTATGAAATGGACGAAAATGGGCGAAAACGTAAGAAAACGGACGAAAACGTAAGAAAAAAGACGAAAATGTATGAAAGCGTAAAAACACGTCTAAAAATGAACGAAAACGTATGAAAAATAGACGAAAACGAAAGAAGAGAGAAGTATATAGTTGTTTTCTTTAGCATCGAAAATAAAGCTGACTCTAGGAAATAGTCAAAAGGGTCAGCCACCTTGGCATATTTTTGTCTTTTCTAAAATGATGGGTTTCTAATAGATATTTTCATATTAGATTTTGGGTGGTGTCATGGCTAAGTATCATTTCCTATAAATGTTAGGTCTCATGTTCGAGTGATGGATACGCTCACTCTTTTTTTTTTTTTTTTTTTTTTTTTTTTTTTTTTTTTTACCTTCGATATTTTAGAGTTATTGTCAAACTTTATTTCATGATCATTGACAAATTCCATTTTGGAACACATCACTCAGGTTTATCAAGACGAAAATAACGAATGTGAACCATTAAGTTTTTAGTCTTATTGATACTAGATTAAGGTACACCATTACTAATGCCGGTTTTGTTTTAGTGAATACATACATTCACAAGTATAGTGTAACGAAAATTTTGACCCATCAACAATTTTAGTGAATAAGTTTAATTAACTTGAACACAAATGAACATGGGAATAATATTATGTGGGTAAAAACCTGACGCGACGCACAAACAAACTTACTTATTTAGATCATTTTGTTGTCACTTTGTAAGTTTTTATATCTCAATATTTAGTCTTTTACATATGTTTAACAAAATTTTATATCCATGGAACACCGTAATTATTCTCTAAATATATACTAATTCTCCTGCACCGATCACATTAAATATTCAGAAAATGCAGGAGCCCATCAGGAGCGCAATGTTGGTATGGCCTATGGACTAGTGTGATCGAGTATCAAAAGTAGTTGTTTGGCCTATGGACTACCATGCTATGACTTAAACAAATAAACAATTGAATCATGATATTTATCTAAAAAACTAAAAACATTACAAAACATGAAATAAATATAAAATAAAATTAAAAAAAAAATACTATTATGCAGTTATATTCGACTGCAACGGAAACATAAAGTAACAAAGGAAACATATTATATATATATATATATATATATATATATATATATATATATATATATATATATATATATATATATATATTACAATCGCAGTAAAAAAAAAACCCGCCACAACGTATCGGGCACTATTTCCCTTGTTACTAACATTTTTAGACGGTAGTTACCAAATAATACTAGTATATATAAAGATGCCTTTAGGAAACATATATATATCCACGCAATCACCTAAACTTGTGGTAACCCATTTACGATGATGTGTCTTTTAAACTAACTATAATTGAAATACAAGAAAAGTTCAAATTTGGGCCTCGGCTTGAAAAGTTCAATACATCCTTAAATAAGTACATTTACTTTAGGAGTATAAGCACGAAAAAGTTCGAAAAGCTAGGCAATCGCCGAGTTCGGCTCGATAAACATTTCAAACTCTTTTTCTGATCTCGAACTTGAGACTCGGTAACGTTCGGCTCAAACGAGCTCGAGTTACTCGAAAAAAGCTCGACTCGTTTACACCCCTTAACTCAAATAGTTAGGCTATGTTTGGCGCAGAGCTTTTTAGAGCTTTTTTAGGGCGATGAGCGGTGAGCAATGAGTTTTTTGATTTTTTGTGTTCGTTTGGTAAAAACCGGTGACCTTTGCTATTTTTTAAAAAAACTCATTTTTCCAATGCTTCTTTAAGAAGCTATGAGCTGTGAGCAGTGAGGTGTTGCTACAGCTCATAGCTACTGCTCACTGCTACTTCTTATAGCTACTTTTGCGAAACATAGCCTTAGAATTTAAATTTGCTACTTATTTTAAGAGTGTGTCAGCCTTGTAGACTTGTCCTATGCCACATATAATACTACGTATGTATGTTTTGTGTCAACACTCTTAAATGTGTTTTAGCTAGGAGACTAATATAAAATTCTTAAACAAAACTTTATTTTTATCTTTTTATAAAAATATAAATTTTATTACCTCCCTTGAAAATAACAAACCGTCAAACACCCCCAATTATCATTATCATGTTGTCCACATCATAACTCATCTGCTCACACTTTCTCCACATACCTGCTCGGGTATTCGTTAATTACTTTATGAACAACTAAAATTTATTTGAATTTTGCTAATTGTGGTGTTTAATTTCTCAATTTCAACTCTAAACTTGTTGTTGCGTATAACATGTTTGATGATATGCCTAACTCAAATTATTTAACTAGAGGTTACTAAATTTATAATAATATCGTATCCATGTAGTAACTTTTATCATTTTGTCATGTTTTACAACATCATCCAATTTGCACTTTCACTTATCATTTTGCTTTCTATCTGTTATTTAGCTGCATTTCATGATAATTGGATTAAGTCATGTTGGTTGCTTTATATATATTAGTTTTTTAAATTTGTCTTACAACACCCTAAATAACTAGCAATCACCTTAACAAGTGACAAACATAGATAACCATTTACCAAAACACATATTCAAGCATTTGCTTCAGACACTTGGTCTTTGTGTCAATGAGGTGAGGTGTAAGACCGCGCTATTGATTTTCGTCTTCCACTTTGCCCATTTCGGTATTATAAAATTTTAATGAAATATATGGTTTGTTTAATCGTTTAATTGTATTGTTATTGGGATTTGTGCAATTTTACTAAACTGTATAAGCTCTTCAACATAAGTTAATTCAAACACCCTACAACTAAAACTGCATGATGCGTTACTTATGTAACAGCTTATGGGCTTATTTATGTTCTATTTTAGAGTTACAAACCAAGTTACTTATGCAACAGTGACTGCTATCGCCATTGATAAGGCCTCTGTGAGGATTACTAAACTCAGGAAGTCCTTTTCCAGGTTTAGGGATTATGATGCAATGGTGTTATAATTATACGTTATGTGCCTAAATGAGTTACTCATTGTATGTTTATATGTCAATTATGCTAGACGGGTCGAAACAGCCCCGAATGACCCGTTTGGGTTTAGTTATGCGATTTTAACTCTAATTCCACGATATTACTAGTATAGCGTCCTAAGTGGGCGACATAGTTGAATTAGTCATCGTAAGTGGACTATTTGCATAAATATATACATTATGACCCGAAAGAAGGGTGTAGACGTCCTAAGTGGACGACATGTGTTATTATGTCATGACATGCTCCGAAAGGGAGCCTAGATGTCCTAAATGGACGTCCGAGCCTTTATTAGCATCTCATCTTGTAAAATGGGACTTAGACATCCTATGTGGATGACTATTGTGTATGAGCAGCTCAAAGTCATGGAATATATGACTTACATTTTTAGCTATATTGAACCTACATGGGTTCATAGCGTCCTAAGTTGTCGACTAGTGCAAGGCTAATAGCAAGCGTCCTCAGATTTACAAAGCGACACTAGTATTATGCTTTTATATGTTATCTCACTGAGCGTTGTGCTTATGTTGCTTAGCTGTACTTGTTATAGGTGAAGCTAGTGGTAGTGCTACGAAGGGTATGAAGACCGAGAACTAGACCTCTCTTTCGCGTAGATACTACCTGATTCTAATAAAAGTATCAAAGGATGCAATAACAACAAACCTTCACCAACCAGTAACCTTGTTAATATGTGGAATCTTTTCAAGCCGACAACCGGATATAGCCGGGTCTAACCGGGTCTTGACCGGAAATGACCGGGTCTAACCGGGTCTTTACCGGATACGACCGGGTCTTGGCCGGAAATGACCGGTTCTAGCCGGTTCTTGCCCGGATATGACCAGGTCTAACCGGAAAAGTAGAATGCCTGTGAGTGGACAAATCAATGAACACAAGTATTTCAAAAATGAAGGAAGGGGCTGGTTGTGTTGATGGCTAAATCTTCTCCATTTAACAATGGGTCCCGTGTTCGAGTCAAATTTATTTATTTATTTATTTATTACGGAGTACCATTTAATGTTGATGTTATTGTAGTGGAAAAAAACATCTTAAAATTACAACAAATTAAATGCATCTTAACATTGATGAAATGATAACTTGGCATTCAAATGATTAAGGGCCTTCAAATGATTAAGGGCCTGTTTGGTTGACTGGATTTTATGTGGACCATAGACTCATGGTAAAATTTATATGTTTGGTCCCCAAACATAGCAACTTTACTGACAAAGGTTTATCTCATTTTGTCTTTTCTGTATGAAACTTTGTCCATTTCTTTTCATTTGGTAATATAAACAATAAAGTTGGGTCCCTTGTGGGCCATATTCATTTTTTAACATTATAATAATCATATTTTTTTTAATCAAATCTCAATATTAATATATCAAACAACCAACAATTTCTAATCTTTAACTTTATATCCAAATCCTAATCTTAATCATAAACCCACTTACAAACCAAACGGGCTCTAAACTTTATATTTTACACCTCTTAAGATTAGCAAAACAACAAACTACTCTTTAAGCTTATTAAACTTTATGGTTTATACTTCAACTTTTTTCATACCGAATTATCTTTCTTATTTTAACACTTTATATTATATAAAAGCATAATGTTATTGACACTAAACTATTATATTTATTATGTGCATAACTATAAATATTTGCGCTTCATTTTTGACACGTAATATTATTATTCAGTATGTATCTTGCATTTTTAGTAAGATTGTTTGAGTTAGCAGGATTTATGGACCCGTTAATAACTTTTTATGAGATTTCTCATTTTGTGAGTATAATCTTTTCCAACAAACGAAAACACTAGGTGTCCCTTATCATATATAGTGTCAATAAAAGTATGAATTTATGGTTGAAATTTATTATTTTTATACCCGAGTATACCATTTTCATTTTGGTAATCACGGTTTCTGATCTTTTGGACATTAAATCTACGTGTCTTTAACCATCTTCAAATTACTTAAACCGAGAAATACCAGATCAATCGATTTTACCACTTGTCCGTAGGGCCGTAAACGAATTGACCTTTCAGTGAAAATTTCACGAACCCATTGGTAAAATGTTCATTTATTTAAAAAATGAACAAACATGAACAATATTTTACTTTCGTTTATAGTTAAATGAACGAACATGAACAAAAAGTTGCGTCCGTTCATTTATATTCATGAATGTCTGATTATGCGTTTATCAACGTTCGTTTATGTTCATTTATTTGTTTATGTTCGTATTTCATATTTTTAAATGTATACTTTTAAAACTGATTTGTTTAAACAAAACAACACTTGTAAAACAAAATATTATGCACAATTTAATACAGTAAGTTTTATGTTTGTTTTTCTATGTTCATCGTTTATGTTCATTTAGTGTCTTAATGAACAAACATAAATGAACATGAACAATTCATTTCATTAATAAACGAACATGAACAAGAAAATTTGTTCATTTAAGCGTTCGTGTCCATTTAAAATTCAACGAACGAACATGAGCAAGACTCAATTCGTATTCGTCCGGTTCGTTTACAGGCATACTTGACCACATTGAGTATAAACAAAAAACCAAAAGATAAAAAATAATAATAATAAAATGTATTGGGCAAGTGTGAAGGCTCGAACATGTGACCTAACAGTTATAAGAATACATGATTAGCCTTCATGCCACCCACACACACAAGGTTTTTTCTCAAAACATATTTATTTACTCTACTTAAAAATAAGCAACATAATCTATTTTATTATTATTTTTTATGATACTTTAATGAACTTTGAAGAAAAAGTAGCATATGCTCGACTGTGTTTTAATTCTTATAACTATTTTTAATGAACAAACAGTAGCATATGCTCGACTGTGTTTTAATTCTTATAACTATTTTTACTTATCATTTATAATTAAAGCATCAATGGAGGTTTATAGAGAAGGTCATGATAACGGAATGAGATCCTCCCATTATAACATAGAGAAAACATGGTTTATCAACTAAGGATTTGAATGTACTTGATTGATAATATGGATGCACTAGCCACTATTTTTTAGTGAAAACACATACTGTTTGCATATTATTTTTTGGCAAACACAAATAACAAGCTTTCTTTGTCAAATAGACACAAAATATCCTGCTGGCAGGGCTGGCCCTGGGGCTGGGCGAGCTGGGCGACCGCCCAGGGCATCAAATAAATTGAGGGCATCAAATTTCCGGTGTTAAGTTTGCATATAAATTTTTTTCCGGCGAGATGATGTTTAACAGGGAAGGTGACAAGGAAGATGAAGCGATAGTAAAATTTGATTGGTCTAGAATGTGGAGAGAGAAACGTTTGTTTTGCATATCTTTAACATTGTCACGTGGGACTTCATAAAAAAACTTTTCTCAATTATTTCTTTATTTATTAAAGATTTTTACTAATTTATATTTCAAACTTCTATTATAAAGAATTTTTTTTTGAAAGGTAGATTGTCTTTGTTCCAAACTTTTAATCTAGCGTGATAAAATACTGTTAAAAAATTTATTAGGTTGTCTTTGTTTCAAACTGTTAATCTAACAAATAAGTTGTGCATAAATGCATTATTGTTTTATTTTAAGAGTAAATTTTACATTTTGTTCTTATGGTTACACATAATCGCACATTTACAAAATAAGTACAACAACCGACTCTATGGTCGATAAATCTTGCATATTTTGTTCTTTTGAGGCATAATTAGTGTACTTTTTTTTTTTTGTCAAAATGACGAAAGATGCAAGGCTTGTCAATATTTTAAAAAAAAGAATGAAAAGTGTGACTAAGTGTAAATCACATAAACGAAATTTGAATTTAATTATTGTCTTAAGATATGAATTATACAAGATATATACTGTAATTTTTAGTATACAATTTTTAGTAGGGGCATTTTCGGATCGTTCGCCCAGGGCATCATATAACTCAGGACCGGCCCTGCCTGCTGGTCGAATTCAAGCCTGTAATAATATAACGGCAGGTGCATAGAGCGCGTTGTAACTTTGTTGAATGTTCATAGAGTTTGAATGTGAAAACATATCAACTCTTTGTTAGTGGATAATTAGGCCCAAGCCCGGATTGTGGGTCTTGAGTATTAGGGTTTCACTATTGTTGTTATATGTTTAGTAAAAAAGACCGAAGATTGATCAACTTCATATAAAGTAAAACAAGTTGCGTGTAAATCAACTTACTTGGTTAGTTATGGACTAGCTAACATGCATTATATATTTATATCCAATTAACCATCGCTTTTGATTACCTTTTCCATTTCTCATGTTCAAAAACCACCAATCAAGCGTGCCCTAACATCATGAAGATTATCACTAGCTTTTGTTATTTTTATAAACTTGATAAATATTCGAAAAAAAAACATTAAGTACATCCCTAGTATCAAAATATAAAACATGTATGTTTTGGCTAGAGTACATTCCTAGTACCAAAATATAGGACATATATGTTTCGGTTAGTATTTATAAACGGATGGAGTTATCGAGAGGGGGAGTCTTTGGCGTAACGAAACTATTTTGGTGAATGCATACTGAAAGAAAAAAATGACGTGGTAACAACTTAAGAGAAAAAGTGAAAGAAAAAAAAAAATGACGAAAAAACAAAAGAGTTCATGAACGGTTGCTGACTAGAACACGAGAGCTACCACTTATCACTTATAGCCTTATAGGATATAAACCTTAGCACTACACAAACTCTCAAGTTTCATTCTCAAAAACAAATAACTTATTTATTGTTCATGATGTTATATATATAACTAATTCACGAGGCTTCAAATGCATTCATATTTTTGTACCAAAAATAACAACTACACAACTGTTTTTTTTTTCCCTTGGTCTTTGATACTTTTGATTTACTTCGATTTGAAGTAACATTTACTTGTGTAACTGACTACTGTGTAATATTTCCATTTTTTTTCTTCATAAACCTTGGGTTTAAACTTGCTACTTTTTTGCGTTCTCTTTCGTTTATGACTGTATATTATTAATTCTATCAAGTATTTAGTTACATACTTAGGAAAAAAGTAACAATTAAGCACATATGCTCGATGTTGAGAAAAAAGTATAAAAAAACGTGTCCTGAGGATATAAAAACGTTGGTGAAATATATGTTAATGATTGAAAATTAAGCAACAAAAACATACGAATCGGCAAGGAATTGATGTACACCAGTATGTATCGTGTAATTCATATATGTAACACCCCCAATTCATGGTTGCAGCGGAATTCGAACTGGGTGTTACTCGACGGCACAATAGTCACATTAATAGAAAATGAACTCCAATTGAGTCGTTTTAAAAGGTTTATCATTCAAATTTGTATAAATATCAGAGATTACAAAATGAGGTCCCAAATGGTTCCATGTTTACAATGTATAATAAATGTGTTTTTGAATGATAATAAAATTTATAGCCCTCTTGAGTATCTGTGCCCTTCCGTGCCATCCTTGATCGTCATGAACCTGAAATACATGCTTGACAGATCAACACAAAGGTTGAGTGATATTCATAGAGTTTGTTTAATGTTTGAACACAATAATCGTAGTGTTTGTAGTTAAATCGTTTGAACACAATATGTTGGTAGTGTGAGTTATAGGCTCACACCAATGTTTGGAAAACAAAACAGGTAGGCTACGTTATTATACACTAAGCTTATGACACCATAACGTTAACGTGTACCAATATCGATCGGCAGATTTATCCCGGTAGGTACTTTGCCGTCATACCTAATGTCTCAAATATTAATGCATTTGTTTGAACTTAGTCAATACAAATGGGATTCGTCAATCCCAATAGATCTATTCACAATATTCGCGCTCACTATAGGTAGTGACTAATGGTTCATAATAAAGGATCTCGGTTTGGCAAGGATGATACTTAGTGATAATAAAACAATCAGGCAAGCATACAATTTAAAAACATTGTGCTCGGTTAAAAATAGCATGTATTCCCCCCAAGGGTTTGTAAAACAATTAAGTAATGGAAAGTGGGGCTATGAACTCACCTTGAGTAAGATAGCAAGTAATGAATGTAACGGTTGAATTGTGAAGGTTTCTACGAGCAACCTATAATCGAATGTTGCGACTTAGGATCGGAGTAATGTCTAAGGAGACATAAACACGCCAATATATATATCTTGCACTTAGTCCATGATGTGGTATGATGTATAGTATAAGTCTTTGAAAGAAAGATTCATGAAACATGTATGTTTTGTATATCGTTTACTACCGTTCGGGCCGACATAATTCAGAAGTCATGTTAGTAAGCGTTCGAGGAGCCAGGACACTTTAATTCATAAATCCACAACTCAACTCGACGGCTTACATAATGAACTCCTCACATGAGGCTCCCTACTATTGTAGTAGTTGATGAAATATATAGATATAAGTTTTGATCCGAAAAGTTACATGTCCGATATTTGAATAAACTTAGGAAAGTTTATTAGTACATGAAGATTTTTATTAGGGGTAGTTTCATAAGTCTTGAATGACCATTTTCTCTTGGTAAAATCTCATGGTTTCCTTTTAGGTGAAGTAGATCCAAATTGCTTGTTCATGTTATCGCCTAATTCATTGTTTCATGTTTACACCTATGTAAGTTGTTATGGTCATTTCGTCATGGCCTAGCCATGACCTTTAGTCCTTGTTCCAAGGTCATGAGACACAACCTTGGTTCTAGCCATGTTTGTGGTCTTGATTATAGGTCATAAGACCTCTTGTTCCTTTTAAAGTATAACCATAATCTAGTGACTTTGGTCTAAAAATGGGCTGTTTAGAATTTGAAGAATTTTATCACTCGGAAAGCGTTTTCAGGGCTCGAGCTTCTTTAATCCTGAACGAAAACGTCGTTCCGGACAACTTTCGTGTTTTAACTTTTTGATGAATCGGACCAGAAGTGGGACTTTCAAAACCCAAATTTGATCAGAATGGTATTTGGCAGTTTGCCGAAAAGTTTTGGTAACTTCAAATGGGCGTAACTTTTGACTCGTATACTCGTTTTAGGTGGTTCAAATTGCTATGGTTTCCTTGTTAAGTCCTCTACTGTAATATGTAATGATCCAACATCATATTTTTACCATTTTGATCAGGTCTTACCAAGAAAGTCACTAGTTTACTTGTTTTAGTAACTTGTTTTAACAATCAATAACAATAACTTGTTTTACTCACTTTTATACATCATGGACATAACTACAAGACATAATATAGCAAGAATAATATGTAAATAACATGAACATGATTATTTAACAAGAAGCAAGCTAGGGTTTGGCTTACAACTTTTGGCTTTCAAAGATGAAAGGAAGTTAACATGTAAGGATAGGACTTTGATAGACTTGCTTCAACCCACTTCACTTCATGCAATCTTTCTACTCTTGTAATCTTGAAAGAGAGATGATGAAAATTGAGGTGACTTGAGTGGATTCAAACTCAAGAGAAATCACCAAAGTTTCTAAGGATTTGAAGTAGTTTTGATGAATCAAAACTAAACTAGGGTTTATGTATGGATATTGCACTTGATTTCTTGGATGGAACTTGAAGTAAATGAGCTAAGGATGAGATGATGGTGTGTTTTTATGTGTGTGGGTCGTTGGAATGGCCAAGGAGGGGAAGAGAAGGCTTAAATAAGGTCTTGAGGAGGTTAGAACCTTGACTAGTCAACACTTGCTCACCAAGTTGAACACATGTTCACATCTTAAGGCTTAAAGCATGGGATTAAGCCACCTAGGGGCTGAATCCCCCCCCCTAAGTCGGTTTGCCAAGCTTGGGGAGCAAGGGTGGACTTTTGATGATATTATCCAAGTTATCGAGTTAGTTTTGGCTCCGTAAAATGCTAACCGTAAATGGTTAAGCCACGAAACGTAAAACCGGGTATCGTAAAAATACGAAACTTGGAAGAATGGTTAAACATGTCAAAATACTCCATAATAAAATATAAAATGAGTGGTAGGTTCCATTTGGGTGTAAAACCCTGCTAAAAACTGGAAATACGGGTCTAAAACGCGTAATACGTAAAATGTACGAATATTGCGTAAAATTGAGAAAAGTAAAATGTTACTTTTCTAATAGGTTATAAATGATTTAAAAAGACTTATAATGTCTAGACTGGGCTCAGTCTAGTGTCGGTTGGTATTAAATGTCTTTTAGACATCAAACCGTAAGCCTAAAAATCAATGAATGACTTATAAAATCAAGGGATGATTTTTGGTCAATGGGGGAGGGAAAGAATATGTTGACAACTCAAATTGTGTTAGAAACGTGTTTTGTGGTCTAACGGTTAATCGCCCATACGGTTAAGCGTGATCATGTGAGAATAGTACTGGCTTGGGTGACCTGCCAGGAAGTCTTTGGTCATGTTTTTCTCAGTCACGATTAATTCTCAAATAAATCATGAGTGTGTCAAACATTTTTCTGATGCGGGGTCACTTAACGCGGTCGAGTTTCGTTGTACGTAGAATTTCTGAATGACGTTTTACCCTAAAACGTGTAATTCCTTAATAACTTTCACGAAAATGATCTGACAAATGTCAAACATTTAATTTGCCATGGAAATGATTTATCACTCGAGAATATCAAATAAAAATCAACTTTCGGGAAAGTTTCGGGAAAAATGAATAGTAAAAGTGAATAGTGAAATTTTCCGGGAATGGTAATTAACCTGAAATTGCGAATTGTTACAGTCTCTACCCCTTACGGGGAACTTCGTCCCGAAGTTCTATGTGTGTCATATGTTGGAGTGGTGTCGATGCAGAGGTATGGTTACTTATGAGGACTAAAGCCTGGGATTACTGGTGATGTAATTTGATTTGTCATTTCAGTGTATGGTGTAGGATGAGGCTTACTTTTATGTAGGAAAGGTATGGTAATAGTCGAATATCAATGGAAATTGATATAGCAGTCGAATATTAATAGGAATTGAGATAGTAATTGCAATCATAGTCTAGTAGGTAATCGGTTGTTGTACCTAGTGTTTATTGACTTCATACTTATGTTATTTCGGATACAAATAAGCCCACTTGTTTATAATTCTTTATTTACATAGAGAGGCATCCCAAACAATGTAAATAGTGGAATATAAACTTATGGTTCGGTGATTTACAATTTCTTTATTTAAATGAAAAGGCATCCCAATTCATTCAAATAATTATAAATCATCCTACTTAATAATTCCCAACACAACATTCATACTTAGCCGGTGAGTTACAAGGTAGGGTATTACGAGATGACCCTGGTGTTCCAAAAGTACAAGATGAATATTCAATCTTGTAAAGCTGATAAGGGTACTTGTGGTGTAACTAAGGATGATTTGAGCTTTAAAAGTGCATCAAGATATGTTAATGAGCTTGTGGTTCCCACGGTTGTGACGATAATGTTGTGATATGTTGATGAACAAAAGTGTGTAATGTATGCTTAACATTAACACTGTTAGGTATAGATGTTGAGTTTGCTTTAAAAATCTTAAGAGATTTTAAAAGTTTATGATGGAATGGTATCCTTAGGACCTAAACAGAATAGTACTTCTACAGGATGAAGAGAATAATTGATAACTATCCCAAGATAGTAGTTCGGATTATTTCATAAATGAAAATTTTCAAGAATGAATTTAGATCATACAAATAAGGTGTTAAGATCTTGCTGAGTGGTAAGGCACTATTGTGTCTCTAGATTGTTTTAATGTACTCTGGTGGTTTATCGTGTTCATGTAGGAAATCAATCTAAACATAACCCTAGTACAACTCTTCTCAGTATTTGGAAATTTTAAGTCGAATATAGTTAGTCAGACTATATTCCACTGTCCCTAGGTTAAATATAGGTGACTAGTCTATATTTAGCCAAGGTTCGATAAAATTTTCAAATACCTAAATTAGGTATACTTTTGATATGTCCGTTGCTTTCGGGAAACTGTCCGCTAAACAAAGGCGATGTCAAAACCCTTAAGTTGCAAGTCCCGTCCATACAAGACTTGTAACGTATGTTTTCATATTCCATTGCATAGAAGGTAGTAAGGGTAGATACGTATGGAAAGGAAGTTTTAAGTAGTTCTAAAAATAGAACATACTTGGCCAGGATCACGAACTTTTAATAATGAAGGTTTCATAAGAAAACTTTGATGAATGTAGAGAAAGTTCAGCTTTTGTCGATGATGGATTAGTTTGTCCTTTAGAAATCTCATATTTCTTGTTTTGAAATCGATAGATTGTGACAGGTTTTTGATATCATAAGAAATGATATTGATGATGTGATGGAATAATTCTAGAGACCATTTACACAAAACACAATGTCTCGGAAGTAGGTTAGACCATTGTGCAATTCACAATGTCTGGGAAGTAGGTTAGGCCATTGTGTGACTCAAAACATTTGAGAAATGATTTAGACCATTGTATCATACAATGTCTTGGAAAATGAATGAGACCATTGTATCTCACAATGTCTTGGAAAATGAATGAGGCCATTGTATCTCACAATGTTTTGAAAAGCGAATGAGACCATTGTATCTCACAATGTCTTGAAAAATGAATGAGACCATTGTATCTCACAATGTCTTGAAAAATAGGAAAGACCATTGCAATCAGTTACAATGTCTTGGACATATAATGGTGGAGTAGGAACATGATTGGGAGAGTGTGGCTGTGCCGAAATGCCTTAGAATAGGCATACACAGATATGTTTAGTCCATTGTTTAGATAAATGATTGAAAATAAACCGAGTTTATATATATCAATATACTAATATGTTCATGTAGCATAAAATGCCTAGTGTGTATATATCAATATACTTATATGTGTTCATGTAGCATAAATCAATATACTTATATGTGTTCATGTAGCATAAAATGCCTAGTGTGTATATATCAATATACTTATATGTGTTCATGTAGCATAAAATGCTTAGTGTGTATATATCAATATACATATATGTGTTCATGTAGCATAAAATGCTTAGTGTGTATATATCAATATACTTATATGTGTTCATGTAGTATAAAATGCTTAGTGTGTATATATCAATATACTTATATGTGTTCATGTAGCATAAAATGGTTACGGGGAAATGCTCAATTATGTTTAGGGTACATATATTAATATGCAATTATGTTTGTGTAGCATAAAATATCTACGGGGAAATGCTCAAAAGGGGTATATATATGAATATACTAATATGTTTGTGTAGCATAACATGCTTACTAAGTCCATAATCGTCTGGAGGATGGAAGACACGGAGAGCGGAAGGCTATAAAAATGGTTTTGCTTGTAGTTGTAGTTATAGTTTAGGTCTCAATTAGACCCGTTTCTCTATAACCATGGCTCTGGTACCAATCTGTAACACCCCCAATTCATGGTTGCAGCGGAATTCGAACTGGGTGTTACTCGACGGCACAATAGTCACAATAATAGAAAACGAACTCCAATTGAGTCGTTTTAAAAGGTTTATCATTCAAATTTGTATAAATATCAGAGATTACAAAATGAGGTCCCAAATGGTTCCATGTTTACAATGTATAATAAATGTGTTTTTGAATGATAATAAAATTTATAGCCCTCTTGAGTATCCGTGCCCTTCCGTGCCATCCTTGATCGTCATGAACCTGAAATACATGCTTGAGAGGTCAACACAAAGGTTGAGTGATATTCATAGAGTTTGTTTAATGTTTGAGCACAATAATCGTAGTGTTTGTAGTTAAATCGTTTGAACACAATATGTTGGTAGTGTGAGTTATAGGCTCACACCAATGTTTGGAAAACAAAACAGGTAGGCTACGTTATTATACACTAAGCTTATGACACCATAACGTTAACGTGTACCAATATCGATCGGCAGATTTATCCCGGTAGGTACTTTGCCGTCATACCTAATGTCTCAAATATTAATGCATTTGTTTGAACTTAGTCAATACAAATGGGATTCGTCAATCCCAATAGATCTATTCACAATATTCGCGCTCACTATAGGTAGTGACTAATGGTTCATAATAAAGGATCTCGGTTTGGCAAGGATGGTACTTAGTGATAATAAAACAATCAGGCAAGCATACAATTTAAAAACATTGTGCTCGGTTAAAAATAGTATGTATTCCCCCAAGGGTTTGTAAAACAATTAAGTAATGGAAAGTGGGGCTATGAACTCACCTTGAGTAAGATAGCAAGTAATGAATGTAACGGTTGAATTGTGAAGGTTTCTACGAGCAACCTATAATCGAATGTTGCGACTTAGGATCGGAGTAATGTCTAAGGAGACATAAACACGCCAATATATATATCTTGCACTTAGTCCATGATGTGGTATGATGTATAGTATAAGTCTTTGAAAGAAAGATTCATGAAACATGTATGTTTTGTATATCGTTTACTACCGTTCGGGCCGACATAATTCAGAAGTCATGTTAGTAAGCGTTCGAGGAGCCAGGACACTTTAATTCGTAAATCCACAACTCAACTCGACGGCTTACATAATGAACTCCTCACATGAGGCTCCCTACTATTGTAGTAGTTGATGAAATATATAGATATAAGTTTTGATCCGAAAAGTTACATGTCCGATATTTGAATAAACTTAGGAAAGTTTATTAGTACATGAAGATTGTTATTAGGGATAGTTTCATAAGTCTTGAATGACCATTTTCTCTTGGTAAAATCTCATGGTTTCCTTTTAGGTGAAGTAGATCCAAATTGCTTGTTCATGTTATCGCCTAATTCATTGTTTCATGTTTACACCTATGTAAGTTGTTATGGTCATTTCGTCATGGCCTAGCCATGACCTTTAGTCCTTGTTCCAAGGTCATGAGACACAACCTTGGTTCTAGCCATGTTTGTGGTCTTGATTATAGGTCATAAGACCTCTTGTTCCTTTTAAAGTATAACCATAATCTAGTGACTTTGGTCTAAAAATGGGCTGTTTAGAATTTGAAGAATTTTATCACTCGGAAAGCGTTTTCAGGGCTCGAGCTTCTTTTTTCCTGAACGAAAACGTCGTTCCGGACAACTTTCGTGTTTTAACTTTTTGATGAATCGGACCAGAAGTGGGACTTTCAAAACCCAAATTTGATCAGAATGGTATTTGGCAGTTTGCCGAAAAGTTTTGGTAACTTCAAATGGGCGTAACTTTTGACTCGTATACTCGTTTTAGGTGGTTCAAATTGCTATGGTTTCCTTGTTAAGTCCTCTACTGTAATATGTAATGATCCAACATCATATTTTTACCATTTTGATCAGGTCTTACCAAGAAAGTCACTAGTTTACTTGTTTTAGTAACTTGTTTTAACAATCAATAACAATAACTTGTTTTACTCACTTTTATACATCATGGACATAACTACAAGACATAATATAGCAAGAATAATATGTAAATAACATGAACATGATTATTTAACAAGAAGCAAGCTAGGGTTTGGCTTACAACTTTTGGCTTTCAAAGATGAAAGGAAGTTAACATGTAAGGATAGGACTTTGATAGACTTGCTTCAACCCACTTCACTTCATGCAATCTTTCTACTCTTGTAATCTTGAAAGAGAGATGATGAAAATTGAGGTGACTTGAGTGGATTCAAACTCAAGAGAAATCACCAAAGTTTCTAAGGATTTGAAGTAGTTTTGATGAATCAAAACTAAACTAGGGTTTATGTATGGATATTGCACTTGATTTCTTGGATGGAACTTGAAGTAAATGAGCTAAGGATGAGATGATGGTGTGTTTTTATGTGTGTGGGTCGTTGGAATGGCCAAGGAGGGGAAGAGAAGGCTTAAATAAGGTCTTGAGGAGGTTAGAACCTTGACTAGTCAACACTTGCTCACCAAGTTGAACACATGTTTACATCTTAAGGCTTAAAGCATGGGATTAAGCCACCTAGGGGCTGAATCCCCCCCTAAGTCGGTTTACCAAGCTTGGGGAGCAAGGGTGGACTTTTGATGATATTATCCAAGTTATTGAGTTAGTTTTGGCTCCGTAAAATGCTAACCGTAAATGGTTAAGCCACGAAACGTAAAACCGGGTATCGTAAAAATACGAAACTTGGAAGAATGGTTAAACATGTCAAAATACTCCATAATAAAATATAAAATGAGTGGTAGGTTCCATTTGGGTGTAAAACCCTGCTAAAAACTGGAAATACGGGTCTAAAACGCGTAATACGTAAAATGTACGAATATTGCGTAAAATTGAGAAAAGTAAAATGTTACTTTTCTAATAGGTTATAAATGATTTAAAAAGACTTATAATGTCTAGACTGGGCTCAGTCTAGTGTCGGTTGGTATTAAATGTCTTTTAGACATCAAACCGTAAGCCTAAAAATCAAGGAATGACTTATAAAATCAAGGGATGATTTTTGGTCAATGGGGGAGGGAAAGAATATGTTGACAACTCAAATTGTGTTAGAAACGTGTTTTGTGGTCTAACGGTTAATCGCCCATACGATTAAGCGTGCTCATGTGAGAATAGTACTGGCTTGGGTGACCTGCCGGGAAGTCTTTGGTCATGTTTTTCTCAGTCACGATTAATTCTCAAATAAATCATGAGTGTGTCAAACATTTTTCTGATGCGGGGTCACTTAACGCGGTCGAGTTTTGTTGTACGTAGAATTTCTGAATGACGTTTTACCCTAAAACGTGTAATTCCTTAATAACTTTCACGAAAATGATCTGACGAATGTCAAACATTTAATTTGCCATGGAAATGATTTATCACTCGAGAATATCAAATAAAAATTAACTTTCGGGAAAGTTTCGGGAAAAATGAATAGTAAAAGTGAATAATGAAATTTTCCGGGAATGGTAATTAACCTGAAATTGCGAATTGTTACAATATAAACTATTGCTAGTCAGATGTTTTAGAAGAAGACAAAATAATAATAGTATAGAGAAAAAAGCAGGCGCAGAATTGACGACTCGAGCACGAGACCTACCGGTTATTAGAAATGAGGTTTAGCCCTCAAACCACCCCTAATTTCTATAATCAATTACAAAAGTTTAGTTTAAAACAAACAAAGAAACATACGTAAATATTACGATATATTGCAAATGCATAGGATACTACAAGGCTAGAAGATGTTGACACACTATTAAAATAAGTAGGGAAGTTAAATACTAGTGGAGTAAAGGTGCCAAAACGGGTGGGCCGGGCGGGCACGGGCTACGGGCTAAACGAGCACGGGTTAAACGGTCGTGGGCCAAACGGGCGCATATGAATTGCTTTATAAAAGACCTGAAACAACAAAAAAAAAATCCTCAAAAGTAACACCTTATTTATAATTTATATTTAAGTAACTAAATATACTATATCCATAAGTTTTTTACTAAAAACAATTTAATGTTCTACAATTGAGATAAAACATGTGTCCATTATGCCCATTTAACTTCTAAATAGACAATATATGCTCATTTCAAAAAAAAAAAAAAAAAAAAGCCCTAAATGTACTCAAATCTTTTAAAAATTTGCCCATTTAGTTTTTTTTTTTTTTTTTTTTTTTTTTTTTTTTTTTTTTTTTAACTTGGTCACTTTTTGCACCTTTTTTCCGACTTCATCCATTTAGTGACACGTGACTCTGTCTTGTACTTTTTCTAAACACCTTTAGTCCTTTATAGCTGCAGTCGAGCAGTTAAGCAGTTGAACATGACATGTGTCATTAAAATGGGTGGAGTCAAGTAGTTGATCGGTTAAGCTCGACCGAAATGAGAAAAAGATGAAAAAAGAGACCAAGTCTTGGATCAAAGGTATTTTTTTTGGCTTAGTTTTGGTAATTTTCTCTAAAAACTAAGCATATGAGTTTAGGGGGGTAAATGGGTAAATGGGTCGAGCTTGTTCGAGCTGAAATTTATCGAGTCTCGAGCTTGAGATCAGAAAGTGAGCTCGAAATGTTTATCAAGCCGAACTCGAACTTATATATACTCGACTTGAGTAATTGTTGAGCTTTTCGAGCTTTTACGTGCTTATATATAAATACACTAAAAGTAAATACTTATTTTTAGATGTACCGAGCTTTTTGAGCCGAGCTCAAGTCGAATTTCAATTTTATCTTTATATTTCAATTTTAGTTGGTTTAAAAAACTCATCATCATAAATAAATCAAGTTTTTCGAGCCAAACATAATAATGTCGAGCAGAGTTAAGCCCTACCAAAGTTCGACTTGATTTAAATTGTTTATACCCCTTTTTTAATTTACTCGATTTATGATGGGATGCAGTTGTCTATATTTTGTAGTAAATTAAAAACACAAGCTGTTGCAAATTATCGGTTTGGAAAACACTAATAAAGTTTTCTTTGTATACAATAGACATAAAGCATTCCAGTGCTCGAATTTAAGCCAATAATGGTGGATGCATAGAGTTGTAACTACGATGAATGTACAAGAGTTTAAATACGAAAACATATCAACTAATAGAGAACATTGAGACTATTGCATCCATACCATCAATCAAGTACACTCAAATTCTTAGCTGATACATAAGTCATGAGTTCAAACAAAACAAGAAAACACCCGATACCATTGATGTCATGTTGATTTGTGGAATCGTTTTGAAGTCGCTTACTCAGAAACACTGAACACGACAACACGACATATTAAAATGCTTATCTTAACATCCAACTCCGTTAGGAAATAGAATTCGCATACCTATTTGATTCACACATATGAATTGAACTTTCTCAAAACTAATTATTTCAACTTAATATTGCAATATACTTTTGACAATTTTTGAAAATTTAAAATTTTTGCTTTCTTGATGTAATGGAAAATACAAAATATGGACATAGTAAATGTTTGATATACGAACACAGAGGTTAATTAAGAACAAGAAGAACATATCAAGAGAATAAGAGTAATGGGTGGAAGTAATAAGCAAATCGGGTCGATTGTGATTGGTTTGATATGATGCTTTTATTTTTGGGGATGACAATGATGGGGATTGAACCTATCCATTGCCGCAACTAGAGGTGAAATAACTACTTGTTGCTATGATGCCAACACGCCACTAGCAACCACCATGGCATCTATATAGGCCTTCTCTGGCCACCATTGTTAGTGAGAAAAAGGTATGACGAACACTCGATATGAGCTTTTGAAGTTATTCAAAAATGTACTTCAAGACAAACTACATTTTGCTTTCGTATCAAGCTTTGTTAGATAACATATGCTTTCGTAATATGTGTGTTTGTGAAATGGATAACGCGCAAATTATATGTATTTTCGATTCACTACAGAAAAAGCTCAAGAGATAACTGATTTACCAAGTGTAGTACTGAGTATGAAACTACTAAGTTCGGATCCTTAATTGTTGTATTATTGAATTTTGGTAATAAAGATTACAACTTAATCAAAGTTAGGTCCCCAAACCGATTAACAAAACACATATAACTCAGTAGACTTTAAACTAATGTAACACTGTTAGTCCTTATCTTTTCAATTGCGCCAATTGAGTCCTTATTCTGAAACTATGTAACACTGTTAGTCCTTATCGCTAACGATCATGTAACTGTCGTTATCTCAATTGGCAAAGTTAGACCATTAATCAAACAATCATTTGCAACGTCAGTCTTTTTACTAACGATCGTTAGTCCAAAAAAAATTTTGAAAAATTCGAAAAAAATTCTAAATTTTTTTTTTCAAAAAAAATAATTTGAAAAAAAAAATTCTAATAAAATTATTTCTTAAAAAATTCGAAAAAAAAAATTGACGAAAATTTTTTTTTCCAAAAAAAAAAAAAAAAAAATGAAAAAAAACTTCTAATAAAATTTTTTCTTAAAAAATTAGAAAAAATTTCTAAAAAAAATTGACGAAATTTTTTTTCCAAATAAAATAATTTGAAAAAAAAAAATTCTAATAAAATTTTTTCTTAAAAAATTCGACAACGTTTCACTTCACTCATATACACACCTAACATTATACCCATGTTTGAGTCGAGTATCAAATTTTTTTTTTTTTTTTTTTTTTTTTGAACTGTTTTTTTTGACATAAAGGGTTTGTTTAGATGAATGGATATAGCTCGCATAAAATGATGAAATAGAAAGTGTATGAGATGATGATAAAAACATATTCGCTAATTTGGTAGTTTGGTTAGTCGAATCTGTTTAGTACAATTGGGTTTAATAATTCGATACTCGACACAAACATGGGTATAATGTTAGGTGTGTATATGAGTGAAGTGAAACGTTGTCGGGTTATAAACAAGTCTTACATGATTTTTTTTTCAAATTTTTTAAGTTATCTTAGTAAGTTATATAATTTTTTCGAATTTTTTAAGAAAAATTTTTATTAGAAATTTTTTTTTGGAAAAAAAAAATTTCGTCAATTTTTTTTAGAAATTTTTTAAGAAAATTTTTTATTAGAATTTTTTTTTCAAATTATTTTTTTTTGGAAAAAAAATTTTTCGTCAAATTTTTTTTTTTAGAATTTTTTTCGAATTTTTTAAGAAAAAATTTTATTAGAATTTTTTTTTCAAATTGTTTTTTTTTTTTTTAAAAAAATTTTAGAATTTTTCTCGAATTTTTCAAATTATTTTTTTTGGACTAACGATCGTTAGTAAAAAAACCAACGTTGCAAATGATCGTTTGGTTAATGGACTAACTTTGCCAATTGAGATAACGACAGTTACATGATGTTAGCGATAAGGACTAACAGTGTTACATAGTTTCAGAATAAGGACTCAATTGGCGCAATTGAAAAGATAAGGACTCAATTAGGGATTTTGGCTAAACCACAGGGACGAACCATGTAATTTACTCTACTAAAATATAAAGCATTTAAGTTGTAAGCTCCATCAAAAATTAAAATAAGAAGCTCCAATCATGGAGTGACATGTGTCACTTATCAACTAAAAAATCACATTTATTTTCAAATTGAAATATATTTTTATCTATTTATTTTTTTTTATGATTTAATTTCATCATATTTTCTAAAATTTTGTGCTTTTTAATTAACATTCATTTTTGATATATTTTTATATAAGTTTTTAGTTTTTACATTTTAGTGGGTTTATTTTATTTTGTTTCAAATTTTACAACTTTTAACCTTTATTTTAATAATTACAAACTTAATTTGTCAAAATCATATACTTTTGATGGGAGAATAATGATGCCACAGAAAGCTACGAGAAACTCAAACAAACACATGCAATTAACACATATATATTCGGAGTGTTGTGAATTCACTAAACTAAACAAACACATACGACTAACACATACAACTCATATGGTCTATCTTTGGCATAGCTACTACCTGATTCTAGTAAAGGTATCAAACAAAGGATGCAATAATAACCTTCAGCTATCAACACGTGTCTACTTGACTCAACTACCACTAACCAAAGGTATCAAACAAAGGATGCAATAATAACCTTCAGCTATCAACACGAGTTCGAGTCAGTCACCCTTCCTCCTTCTTTTTTTATTTTTTGTTTGTTTTTTTTATTTTTTTTCATTTTTTCTTTCACTTTTGCTCTTTCATTTCTAATTCACTGCAAAATAGAGAATAGTGCATTCATGCTTTTCTCTATGTTATCATGACCTTCTCAGTAAACCTCCATTGATGCTTTTATTATCAATGATAAATATAGAAAGTAGTTGATAGAATGAAATAGAATTGCAAAAGAAACAACACCTAAAAGCAACAAATATAAACTCAGTCAAGTACATGTACTTTATTGTTGAATATAAACAAGTTGAAAAGAAAGATATTAAAGTAAAGTGGCAAAACATTCTCGATTGTGGAACCACGGACTGACCCACATGTATGCCAGGTGCGGCACGGGCTACACCCGATTTTAGATCACTAAGTGTAAAAAGAATTCAAAACTGCCGTTTTTGTAGTATGCGCAACCCCCAATTTATTTATTTATTTATTTTTCCCTACTTTCGTTTCTTACGGTGTAACTTTAGTTAGCCTAATATTTTTTTTGTGCAACACCTTTTTAAAAATCATGGGTCCGTCAGTGGAACTAGTTAAGAACTCAAAAGCATGTTATTGTAGTAGTAGTTTGCAACCAAGTTCCGGAAGTATCACGAGAATGTCACAACGATGCGTCGCAAAATTAGATGGAGGACAATGTCTCTCAAATAGTAGCATGTTTGAGATATATTCCAGTTTAGTCAATCTAACTTTATCGTAATTGTAAAGCAACTTAAAGTTTTAATACTGTTTCATTTTTGTGAAATTTTGTATGATAGATTGACCTGTATAAAACACTTCTTAAATTTGGTTATTATTTCGTTGTTATTTTTTATGTTTAGTCATTCATTAATTAGTTGTACATAAAACTGGTTAAAAGTAGTTATATTTAAAGGTTGAGTGTTTTTTTCTATATGCGAGAATAGAGGTGGCAAAACGGGCGGGCCGGGCGGGTATGAGCGACGGGCTAAACGGGCTACGGGCTAAACGGGCTATGGGCTAAACGAGCACGGGCCAAACGGGCGCATGTTATACGAATCGTCTTAAAAAAGACTAAAACAACAAAAAAAATTCCTCAAACGTAACACCACATTTTTATTTAAGTAACTAAATATATTATATCCATAAGTTTTTCATTAAAAACAATTTAATGTAAGAGAAAAACATATGTCCATTATGCCCATTTAACTTCTAAATGGGCAATATATGCCCATTTCAAAAAAAAGAGTGAGACCAAATGTACCCAAATCTTTTAAAAACTTGCCCATTTAGCCCATTTTTTTGATTTTGGACACAAATTGCCACCTCTATACGAGAATAATGATATCATAAAAAGCTACGATAAACCCAAACAAACACGTACAACTAACACATCTGTATTGGGAAATTCACTAAACAAATTCACATATCTATGGCAGCCGCACTCAATGGCTTTCCCCAACTCAAATGCTCTATCTTTGGCATAGCTGCTACCTGATTCTTCTAGTAAAGGTATCAAACAAAGGATGCAATAATAACCTTCAGCTATCAACACGTGTCTACTTGACTCAACTACCACTAACCAAAGTTGTTGTTCATATGTTGAATCATTTCAAGCCCACAATGGGTTTTAACCGGGTTTAACCGGAAATGGCCTGTTCTTACAGGAAATGACCGGGAAAGTACAATGAATGTGACTGGACAAATCAAGGAACATAGTATGGTGGATGACAACGGGTATATGGTTGGTAAAAATGTCACTGCATTTGAAGCCTCTTGGGATGAGTTATAAAAGAGAAGTTGTGTTTAGTTTAATTTCAACTCTAAAATTGTACTTGCGTATAACATGTTTGATGATATGCCTAACTCAAATTACTTAACTAGATGCAGGAATGGCTATATTAGTGCAGTAGGATTAGGGAGTTAAAAAAGATGAATTACTTGAGTCTATTATGACATACCAACTTGGATATATTTGTTTATCAGGTGGTAAATATGCTCTACTGACCCAGATGGACAAATTAAGTCATGTTGGTTGCTTTATACAGTATTAGTTTTTTAAATTTGTCAGGTGGTAAATATATACACGCTTGAGTTCGGCTCAATAAACATTTCATTCTGATCTCAAACTTGAGACTCGGTAACGTTCGACTCAAACGAGCTCAAGTTACTCGACAAAAGCTAGACTTGTTTACACCTGCTGTCAAGATGGCTAGGACTTTTGGATGTAGAAGTTACTGTTTTCAGGACACCATGGGAATGAACGTGTATAACTATTTTGTTGACCTGTATGACTATAAGGTGATAAGAGCCTTGATCGATGACTATAAGGTGATAAGCTTCTACGTGTATGACTATATGTGCTAATTAACTTTTTTATTTGTAATGAACCAGGGCATTAGGCAAGAAGCCGCCTTGGTAATGGCTGTCGGATTGGATGCTGAAGTGGGAGCTAAAACGGATGCGTTTGGGTGCTGAAATGGAAGCTAAAGTGGAAGCGTTTGGCGGCTGAAATGGGTGGATTTGGGTGATGAAATGGGTGTGTTTGGGGGCTGAAGTGGGGACTAAAATGGGTCAGTTTCGTTGATTTATTTAAAGTTTTCTAAATTGTCCATGTTATGAGTCAAAATGGGTAATTATGACTGTTGAGATGGGTTGGCTTGAAAACCTTCTAACCAGCCATTTTCGCTATACCTAATTGTTGCTTTTAACCATTTAATCCATCATAGACCCACATTGATTCATTTATAACTAAATGGATTGATTTTGGCATCTTCAATAGTAAAACACAATAATTTGTGTAAATCATATATTTCTCTTTCATGGCTCACCTTTCGTTGTTAAAGGTTGATGAAGTCTTGGGAACTTTAGTGAAAGCCTTTAAAGCCTCTTTCTTGCCTTTGTTTGACGAGCTATCCTCTTATCTGATGCCTATGCTGGTAAGTAGCTAATGCTAGCTATCCATGGAATTTAATTTTTCTTGAGTCAACCAAATTCTTCTACGGAATTTAGTTATTTGGGTAAATAATGATGCAAATACAGTTTAAGAAAGAAGAATTGCTATTTGCACCTTAGAGCTGCTTTCTTAAATCATGATTTGTTTCTAAATTTTTTCAAGTCATCATAAGTAATTATCCAAATAGAAGATCATTAGAACTTTTAGTAAAAGTAACCAAGTACAAAGATGTAGTCTACCAGAATTCTTGGGTATGTTTTTAAGATAACAGGTCATGACGGGTTTGGGTGGAAAAGACCATTTAGCATTGGTAGAAAAAGGTTGCTTCCGATTGGGTTGACCTGCAACCTAACCCTTGAACTGTATTTAAGCTTTAAAATATTTTTTGTATCTAACAGGTCCAGTTCAGAATATCAAATTTGGTGTGAACGTAAACATGACGGGAGTCTCACGCAGAGTGATGGCACCAGCTTCTGTAAGACTTGGGTACTTAAGAGAGGTAATTAAGTGGTTGGTGCTAGTTAAAACTGTAGCTGTAACGGTGTCATTGGTTCATATGTTTGCTGAATAAATGTTTCAGATGATTGAAGTGTCTTTTCTGAAAAAGTCTTTTGAACCCTGAAACATTTAAGTATTTCCACAACCAACTAATTTAGAGTGCCAGTATAGGACCTTTATGGGTTCACACGTTTTTGATTAAATTACTTTGACTGAATAAGCAATTTCCAGGAGGATGTATTGGGTTTTTTTTTTTTTTTTTGGGTGAATCTTATCTTTCTTTCCATAGACCTAAAAGACCATATGAGTGGCTTATATTTGTTTTTCAAACAGTGAATGTTATCTTTCTTTTTCATTGACCAAAAAGACTTTTGTTTCTCAACATCAAATACTACTTTGTTTCTTCACAAAAACTCTTTCAACCATATCAGTTTCATCATAATTTACGCCTAACAAATCTCCTCTTTTTCAAGTTTTTTCCCATCTCATTCACTTTTCTTTGCAACCAGTTTGTAGAAATGTCGACCTTCAGCAGATTATTACGTTTCTCCTCTGATCCTTCATTCATAACTCCATTAGGAATTACGCTGATGCTAATGCTAATTGGAATTATCTATTACTTTTATTCAATGTCATCTTCTTCTAACTCATCTGCACCAAAAAAAGAAGAATCTTCTTCTAACTCATCTGCACCAGAAATAATGGTGTCCACTTCAACTTCATCCATTCAAACTAGCTTCAAGTATGATGTGTTTATAAGCTTCAGGGGTGAAGACACCCGTAAAAACTTTGTCGATCATCTTTATCATGCTCTTGTGCAGAAAAGCATTTACACTTACAAGGATGATGTAAGAATCCATAAAGGGAAAACTATCAGTGATGAGCTAATCAAAGCCATTGAAGACTCAAAATTTTACATCATTGTTTTTTCCAAAAACTATGCATCTTCCTCATGGTGTTTGGAAGAGCTTGTCAAGATCATGGAGTGCCAGAAGATGGATGAGCACACTGCTTACCCTGTTTTCTATGATGTGGAACCCACCGAAGTCCGAAAACAATGTGGGGCTGTTGGTAAAGCCTTTTCCAAGAATAAAAAGAAAGAGGCAGCTCAGAAATGGAGAGATGCTCTGAAAGAAGCAGCCGATCTGGCTGGCTGGGAGTTGAAGAACACTAATGACGGGTAATTCCTTCATCCAGTGGCGCAGCTTCATAGGGGCCGGGGGGGGGGGGGGGGGGGGGGCGGCCGACCCCCCGAATTTTTTTTTGCGATGTAGGGGTATATAGTTTTCGTGTAGAAAAATTTCGGTATTTTCGGTTTCGCCCCCCCAATTTAATTCGGTTTCGACCCCCCATAGTGTTAGGAAAAAAAAAAATTAGATCCCGACCCCCCACTCGAAAAATCCAAGCTTCGCCACTGCCTTCATCATATCTATCTATGTGTGCCATATTCATTTCTTTTGTATGTTGCTAATATGTGTTTAAAAAGGATCATGGATGAAATATTATTATTATTATTATAGTATTATCATGTTTCTATGTACTTCATATATGAATGTATGCTAAACAGATCTTGTTTTTACATATACACACAGGCACGAAGCTGAATTCATTAAAAAAATTGTTGGAGAGATTTCGCTTGAGTTACGCTCCATCAGTTTCGAGTTTGATGAAAAGTTAGTCGGCATGGAGACTCGAGTAAAGGATGTTGTTTCATCTTTAGAACCGGGTACTGATGAAGTTCGCATGATAGGGATCAAGGGCATGGGAGGGGCTGGGAAGACAACTACGGCAAGAGCTGTTTTTGATAATCTATCTGCTGATTTTGAAGCCAAAATCTTTGTTGAGAATGTGAGAGAAGTTTCAAAATCCTCTATGTTTGGTTTGAAGACTCAACAAGAACAAGTCCTTTCAAAAGTGCTAAATGAACGCGTCACTCTAGATAGTGTTAATGATGGGAAAAGCATGATGAAAAGGAGGATGTGCTGTATAAAGGTTCTTCTTGTTCTAGATGATGTGGATCACATAGACCAACTTGAGGCGTTAGCAAGTGGGCCTAACTGGTTTAAGTCAGGAAGTAGAATTATCGTTACAACGAGAGATGAGCAAGTGCTGGTCGCTCACAGAGTGAACGTGATTCGTGATATTGCTCTCTTATCAGAGCAAGAGGCAATTTGTCTCTTCAGTAGATATGCATTTGGAACAAAGAATCCAGTTCAAGGATACGAAGAGCTATCAGGAGAAGTTGTACGTTATGCTGCTGGTCTTCCCTTAACACTCAAAGTCTTGGGTTCAAATCTCTGTGGTAAAGATAAGCCTGAATGGGTAGATGCCATAGACAGATTAGAGAAAATTCCCTTAGAGGAGACTCTAAAACAGCTAGAATTAAGCTATATCAGTCTGGAAGATGAATATAAGGAAATATTTCTAGACATTGCATGCATGATGAAAAGAATGACCAAAGCAAAAGCAATCACCATTCTTGAAAGCTGTGGATTTCATGCTATAATTGGTTTAAAAGTTCTTGAGCAGAGATCTCTCATAACTGTTGATGAAGATGGGCGCTTAGACATGCATGACCATATAGAAGAAATGGGACAGAACATTGTTCGTCGTAAGCGCCAGCCTAACAAACATAGCCGATTATGGATTGATGAGGAGATTGAAGATATATTGACTAATGACAAGGTAAAGATCAGTTTACTTGTAAGGTGGAGAAAACTAATACATTTTCATCTGTTCTGACTTCTGACATTGTTATTGGATTGCAGGGTACTAAAGCAACAAGATGTCTAAAACTTGATATGTGGATAGAAAATTCGAGAATTCTTCTGAAAGGTCTTGGAAAAATGAAGGAACTTCGATATCTTGAGGTGTTTTTTGCAAATTCTGATTCTGAAAGTGATCTGAAGTTTGATGATATCAGGCAATGCTTTTCAAATTCTTTAAAATATCTAAAATGTAAGAATTACCCTTTCTTGTATTTACCCAAAACATTTCAAGCAAACAATCTTGTTGGACTTGAAATGGAGTCTAGCGGAAGAATGGTACAACTTTGGGAAGAGGGAGAAAGAAAGGTAGAATAACTGGATTGGTTATTTTGTATAATTCGTAATAAAGCTATTAATTTATTGGTTTGTTAATATGCTAATATTAATCTTTTTGTCTTATTTTTGCTGGCAGGTTCTAAAAAAACTCAAATTCCTTTCTCTCAATGAGTCAAACTTGACAACCTTTGACTTTCGGTTGACTCCGAATATTGAGACGTTATCTCTTGAAAGTTCTGATAATTTAGAAGAACTTTGCATGCCATTTAGTTGTCAAAAGCTCAAGCATCTCAATATCAGTGACTCAAAGTTAAGAACCTTTGACCTGGGGTTGACTCCGAATCTCGAAACGTTATGTCTTTCTAGATGTGCTGATTTTGTAGAACTTCACGTGCCTGTTGCATGTCCAAAGCTCAAAATCCTCAACCTTTATGGATCAAGGTTGAGGAGACTTGACCTTGAGCAGTTTCCAAATCTTGAGAAGTTAGATCTTGCATATTGTGATGAGTTGGTGAAAATTAGGGCTCCCGTTGGATGTCTAAGAAAACTTGTCAACTTAGATTTCCACGGTTGTTCGAGGTTTAAGTCGTTTACGTTTGACAGTAGATGTGAGCCGAAGGTTAATTGTTCTTCAGCTACTTTATATCTGGATGGTGAGTCCCTAGATTCATGCCCATTGCACCCCAACAGCAATCTCCCAAAGTTTCGGTTTACTTGTATTTATGAAGAATATCTACCGTCATCAGTTGGAAATATTGAAAAGCTTATTTCTTTTGGTATATGTGCTTGCACAGACTTTGAGAAATTTTCAGACATGATTTGTAGTTTACAATGTCTACAAAAACTTACACTCAGAGGCGAAAATATTCCAGAGTTTCCCAAAGATCTTGGCCAGTTAGAATGTCTAGAAGAGCTCTCGTTGTACTCTGAGAAGATAGAACATCTTCCAGATAGCATTCGTATGTTGAAACATCTTAAGTATCTGAGACTTGATCATTGTACTCTTCTTGAGAAGCTACCTGAAGATCTTGGCCAATTAGAATGTTTAGAAGAGCTAAAGGTGATGAGTGAGAAGATTGAATATCTTCCAGAGAGCATCTGCATGCTAAAAGGTCTGAAGTATCTCAACCTTGATTGTGATCTTCTTGAGAAGTTACCAGAGGATTTTGGCCAATTAGAATGTTTAGAGATGCTAGGTGTAAGGAGTAAGAAAATTGAATATCTTCCAGATAGCATCTGCATGCTAAAACGTCTGAAGTCGCTCGATGTTAGATACCGTTCTTGTCTTGGGAAGTTGCCTGAGGACATTGGCCAGTTAGAATCTCTGGAGATTCTAGATTTGTCATTTACAATGATTAAACATCTTCCAGATAGCATTTGTAAGTTAAAACATCTGACGCATCTCAACCTTTATTATTGTGCTCTTCTTGAGAAGTTACCAGAGAATCTTGGCCAATTAGAATGTTTAGAGGAGCTAAATGTGAGTAGTAAGAAGATTGAATATCTTCCAGAGAGCATCTGCATGCTAAAAGGTCTGAAGTATCTCAACCTTGATTGTGATCTTCTTGAGAAGTTACCAGAGGATCTTGGCCAATTAGAATGTTTAGAGATGCTAGGTGTAAGGAGTAAGAAAATTGAATATCTTCCAGATAGCATCTGCATGCTAAAACGTCTGAAGTCGCTCGATGTTAGATACTGTTCTTGTCTTGGGAAGTTGCCTGAGGACATTGGCCAGTTAGAATCTCTGGTGAGGCTAGATTTGTCGGCTACAAGTATTAAAACATCTTCCAGATAGCATTTGTATGTTAAAACATCTGAAGTATCTCAACCTTGTGGATTGTGCTCTTCTTGAGAAGCTACCAGAGGATCTTGGAAAATTAGAATGTTTAGACGAGCTAACTATAACAAACACATGCATAATAAGTGATCTTCCCCAAAGACTACAAGAGACTCATCACCATCGGAGGTAAATAACATACTTTCCTTGTTTTTTAAATTGATTTTTCTCTTATTTTAATATCGAATTTCATATTGGCCAACAAAAATTATTTGAACAAAATAATACTAGTAGCTTTGTAGAAAGAAAAAAGAAAGTAAATTACACGATGGTCCCTATAGTTTATACCAAATCACACTTTTGGTCTCTAGATACCAAAATTTACATAAACGTTATCCATTATAAAACTTGTTACACTTTTGGTCCCTTATTGTGTTAAAGATGTTAAAGTTTCAAAAAGATGGTAGACGGTCCATGGATAAAATGCAACCATTGTACCTGTTTTCAAAGATTTTCTATTGTCGATTGCATTTTAATTTCATACTAATGGCGCAATTCCATATAAGCTAAAGTAGTTTCTTGGTTTTTAAGGTTTCCCTCAAGATGGATCTAACTCAGGATCAAGCAGTGGCGGATCTAGACAGGGTGTTAACGATCCGAGCTGAGTCGAGTATAGGCCTAAACGAGCGAGGCTCGTTTATCAACTACTTGGTACTCCTATTTGATGCATTGTTTTCTATTTGCCTGCCCTGTACATAGAGGCGCATCTTTAGATGAGGCTCAAAGCCGCTGATTAGTTCTTGAAGCTAATTGATATTGGGGTGATGGAAAACAAATCTGGAAATTGGCCGGACCTCAAATACTGTGAAATAAGAAATGGTCTCGAAGGAGAATGGGAAACACTAACAAGCTCTTTGTTAAGTTTAGTTGGTGAATGGTCTTGATGTGCGTTCAAACTTACTACTTATTGCTCTCCATGCTGCCCATCTTCACTTGCATTGTTTGATTGTTTTACTTTTTCTATTTACAACGTATTTAGATAATTTGTTTTTTGTGACTTTCATTGAATCAATTTATGATGATAATATGGTAGAACGTTTAAACTTACTTATTCTGCCTATATGTATTTATTTTTAAATGAAAAAAAATATCAAAATGATCTAAAATTCCTTTCCACATGATGAATAAGGTAGGTGACCCATACATACCATTGCATTGTGCATATTTCCTGGTGAAGCTTAAATGAAGACGTCGGTATGCATACTGACATAATAATCAACAGCCACTAAAAACGACACAAACTTTCTGAATTTATTCCTCAAAGAATGTATGCTTATATAAGCCCAAATAATCTTCATATAATGGTTAAATGACGGTCAGAGAGACATCGGAAATTTCAGGATGGTGCTTGGGCGTTGGCCGAATATATAAACTACTTGCAGAAATCTTGAGGATGGAAAAAGGAGAAAATGTATTCATGAATGCTGGAATCCATTTTTGGCCTTCTTCAAGTAAGTCTTTATGACCAGTCACATGGCACGAAAGAATGTATACATGCACTTGGCGTTCTTTGATGGCTAGATGGAACAAATTAAACCCATCAAAATCGTACTAGCTAGATTATGTCAGGGTATGCTAATATGCACTACTCAATCAGGTCATAAGTCCCATATTTTATTGTTGTAGCTGTTGCAGACCTTAAAATCTTCCAAGCAATATCATCACCGGACGGTAGTTTGTCAATTGTCATCGAACGTTTTTACTATCAGATATACTTTTTCAAATTAGTGACTGAAATATGATTAAAAAGTATATATTATCACAATAATAATTCAAGTTTTTGGATAAAAGAGTCTAACCAATTGGATTGTCGCTTCCTTTTAACATGTCTGTTTCATTAGCTGAAAACACATGAAGCGAACATGTTAAATGGGTGAAACTACCCACTTTGACCCGTTACCTCATGTACTTTCTTTTTTGACAACGATGGGGATTGAACACGCCACTAGCAACCACCATGGTACCTATGCCTGCTCGAACTGGCCACCATTGTTCGTGAGAAAAAGGTATGATGAACACTCAATATGTCTTACTGAGGGTTGAGAGAATGAATCAAGCTCCTATCTATCATATATATGAGCTTTTGAAGTTATACAAAAACCCGATACCAGTGTAACCTTGTTGATATGTGGAATCATTTGAAGCTGAATATGGGTCTTGGCCGGATATGACCGGGTCTTGACCGGAATTGACCGGGTCTAACCGGGTCTTGACCGGAAATGACCGGGTCTTGACCGAATATGACTGGGTCTAACCGGGTCTTGGCCGGATATGACTGGGTCTAACCGGGTTTTGACTGGATATGCCGGGTCTAACCGGTCTTACAAACACTGTAAACTGTAACTTGGGTATTTTAGGGTGTGTTGGAAGATGGACGAGAAGTAGCTATCAAGCAGCTCTCATAAACATAACAACGGCACAAGTCATTAGAGTTTTGCTTTGTGCCATTTCTCAAGATAACAATCGATCAAATCCTCTTTGAATTAGTATTATCTGCTGGTGAATTGGTAATAGGTTTGTGGTTAATTAATGATTTTTCTTAAAAGGCAGTGAATTTTAGATTGCTTAAGTAATCTTGGGTTTATGTTTGGTTGTTGATTTATGTGTAAAGTTTTGATTCTGAGTGGTAGGCCGGATGAAGTTTTCGAGAGATTGAGTTTGGAGATACTGAACATTATGTGTGATTTTTGTATAGTAAATTAGAATGCTTTGAGTCAATACATGAATATGAATTCTTTTTATTTGACGGCAGTGTTGTTTGAGACTGCATAAGGCACTTTCCAAGTATAAAAGCTAAATACATGAACAGGTTGCTCCAATATTAGTACCGCTTAAATTTTATTTTCATGAAGAAGTTAGGAAAGCTGTAGTTTCAGGTACAAATTCATCCCGAATAACCTTAAGATTAGCTAAAGCATTGACTTTTTCTTTGACCTGTAGCTATGCGAGAGTTACTTCGTTCAACAAAATTAGCTGTTGAGAAGGGGCAGTCAGGTTCGCAATGAGTCCTATGTAAAGCAATTGCCTGACTATATCATACCAGCTCTAATAGATGTGTTACACCAGGTTAACTTTGTCATTTTCCCTCTCCTTAGTTCGGGCTGTTTCCAATATTTACTAAATTTTTGCTTACAGCAACCCGAGACTGAAATATGCGCAAGTATGCTGGATGTAATCAACGAGTATGTTCATGTGTGTTTTATTGCTTTTTTAAATTACCGAGCATATATTGGTAACAGTTAGAATTTGGGTTGATTTTGTGATATTTGAATTGGCCTAAATATTTCATTATAAATCGCCTGCAACATTTACAAGGAAAATAGGCCGCATAGAGTACACCCGCGGTTTTTATTTAGTTATCCAGAGAGGAAAACAGTATTCAAATAGGTAGAGATATAGAAACAAGTGAAAAGTATGAACGGGGTAGAGAGGAGTGTTGACCCTCGATTATGGCAAGCTTGTGCTGGTGGGATGATTCAAATGCCTTTCCCGAATTCAAAGGTGTCTTATTTTCCACAAGGACATGCTGAACATACACGTATGATTGAAGATTTTAGTGGGATGCCTAGGGTTCCAGCTTTTGTACTTTGCAGGGTGGTTGATGTTACTTTCCGGGCAGACTTTGTAACATTGGTGGAGACTCATAGTGGGTCTGATTCCCCAATAAGCCCACTTCGTTTGTGAAAACATTGACGCAATGTGATGCGAGTAATGGTGGAGGGTTTCTGTTCCTCGGTACTGTGCAGCGACCATTTTTCCTCGATTGGATTAGTCATTGAAGTGTAGTGACATGGACTTCCATGATAAACGAATACATTGCAAATGGTGACACAATGTGACCCGATTCACTACAAGAAAACACTCAAGAGATAACTGATTTACCAAGTGCAGTACTGAAAATGAAATTACTAAGTTCAGATTCTTAATTGTTGTATTATTGAGTTTTGGGTAATAAAGATTACAACTTAATCAAAGTTAGGTCACCAAACCGATTAACAAAACACATATCTCAGTAGACTTTAAACTAATAAGTAATTACAATGCCTCTCAACTAAGATTAATTACTGAATAAAATTATGAACAACAAGGATGCACAAGCAGTACAAAAACTGTAAATTAAAATGAACACACACAGATGTTTGAGAACGATTATGATCATTATGGTCACCAAAACACACCCTAGTCTCTTGTAACTTCTTTGCACCATCAACATCCATTTCTACATGCTTTTGCATTACATCCCGATAAATCCTTAAGTTCCCGAACAAATCAATTTAACTGACAACGCTCTCACAGCCACTTGTTTCTTCTCAAATGCTTTGCCATCCAACATACCGATCAACGGTCCTATACACCCCAATTCCCCCAACTCCTTGGCACACTGAATCCTCACTCCCAACACCCCACAGCTCAACAAATCGACAAATTCCTCAACACACAACATGCCACATTTCGGGAACAACGAACCTGCACCACCGTGCGAAGTGCGAACTAATCAGCCTAGCATTATCCTTAAATAACACACGTCCTCAACACGTCTCTACTTGACTCGACTACCAGTAACCAAAGTTGTTGATATGTGGAATCATTTCAAGCCGACAATGGGTCAAAGTGGGTATTTAGGATAAAGTACAGAGCATATGGGACAATTGAGAGGTTCAAAGCAAGACTTGTGGCTAAAGGCTTTAACCAAAAGGAAGGAGTAGATTACACTGAAACCTTTGCTCCAGTGGCAAAGATGGTCACTGTTAGAACTCTATTGACACTTGGCATTCAAAAGGGCTGGCATATTGAGCAATTGGACATCAATAATGCATTTTTGCTTGGGGATCTTTATGAAGAAGTGTATATGGCAGTTCCACAAGGTTATCCTAAACCTACCTCCCCAAACACTGTTTGCAAGCTGCAAAAGTCACTCTATGGTCTAAAGCACGCCAATAGACAATGGTTTGACAAGCTTACTACTTATCTCAAGGGTCTTGGATTCAAGCAAAGCTATGTAGATACATCCTTGTTCACCCTCCACACTGCCTCAACCACAACCTCACTCTTAGTCTATGTTGATGATATCATCATCACAGGAAATGACAAACAACTCATTGACCATATCAAACACCAGTTGGATCTCACTTTTAGCATCAAAGACTTGGGACCCATCCATTACTATCTGGGCATTGAATGTCTTAGAAACAACACTGGAATGGTCATGACACAGAGGAAATATGCCCTTGAATTGCTAAAGGAGGCTAAGACGCTACATGTCAAACCTGCAGCTACTCCCCTTGATCGCAATGTCAAATTCAACAAGACTGATGGGGAGCTTCTTACAGACCCATCTTCCTATAGAACACCAGTTGGAAAACTCCTCTACTTAACAATGACCAGACCTGATTTAGCCTATGCAACACAATCACAGAATCAGTTTCTTCATGAACCAAGGACACCACAGTTAAAGGCCCTAATGAGAGTGATCAGATACATCAAACTATGTCCAGGACAAGGTCTACTCTTCCCAACTCTCAACAGTCCAATCCTAACTACCTATTGTGACAGTGATTGGCCAGTTTGTGAGTTGCGTATAATCTCTGAAACCGTAAGTATCTTAAGTTTAGATGTTTTGTTTAACAGCCATGAAGTGGTTACGTCAACTTCATTACATTTTTCTCGATTTGACTATATGTGTAGCAGTGAGTGATGAGAAAAAAATTAAAAACTACTCCAACCAAAGGTTTATACATTAAGACATAAGACTATTAAGCTCGCATTCAACACATACTTGTATTTAACTTTTTAAACATGATATAAAAGAAATATTATTAAGAAAACAGTTGAACCATGAAAATGATATGTTTTCTGCTTTAGTTCCTGTATTTTTATCATTAATTGTGTTTGATTTCAAGATTTACCTTGGACTACATATGCTGAAAGTGCAGCTCCGTACAACTTGTGAACTTATGCAAGATGAGCCTTACCACCAGCAGATGATGCAATGTTCATTTCCATTTCAGTGCAGTTTCTACAAAAACCAAGCCCAGGACAAGGCAAAGCAAGAAACCTGCACAATCAATAGATCAGCAACTTCATAACAAGAGATAACTGCTAAGCCTAATTGTTAGCTATGTTAAACTATTGAGCCATTTTACAAAATGTTTGCTTCAACAAATTTATAATTAATAATATGTGTCTTCTAAACCAACAACTTTGAGCTTCGAGCCCCAGCAACCAACAGTACGTCTATATTTCAACAGTACAAAGAAAAACACTAAGATGATTTGTTGTTATATAGGCAACTCATGAAAACTATGCTTGACAGCTAACGGGTTAGTGACATACCGCTTATGCATGTATCTAGCACTCGAATTCCATTTTTATGAAGAACAAAGTTCACAATTGCAGATGAGAGGGAGAAACCGTCATCGCTGACACCGTCTCTGATCAATGAACTAATAGAAATAACCACCAGCTTTTCAAAATGATGCTTCTGATTTGAGAAATATTTCAGGCCGTGTAAAACATAGGCACCAAACTATTTGGAGTGGGCTAGTTTGGTATACACACTGCATTCCTAAACATTCATTTATACTATGGCTTGCTATTCATGGAAGATTGGATACTCAAGATAGAATGATTAAGTGGTTTCCTAATCAAGATCTGAGATGTTCACTTTGCAAAGAATGTATTGACAGTCGCAGTCATTTATTTTTTGAATGCTCATATTCCAAAAAAGTATGGGATAAAATGTGCAGTATCTTAGATCAGGGTAAGTTTGGATATGAATGGGAAGAAATTGTGATGAGCATGTGCTCAATGAAGTGCAACAAGAATATTGCGAGTGTAGTCAGAAGATTAGTTTTAGCAGCTTGTGTGTATCTCACATATGGAGTGAGAGAAATAAAAGACTTTTTTATGATAAGCAAAGAGATTGGTTGGAAGTGGTCAATGCTATTGTTACTGAAGTAAGATTCAAAATGGCAGGTCTACAAGTGAAACAATCGAACCAAGTTAAGGATATGGCTGATAAATGGAAAGTAAAGATGAATATGAAGACTGATGATGATCAACTCATGGTATGTTTGAAATAGTATAAGATGAAGTTTGATAGAATGATTGGAAGATTGGAAATTTGATTGGAATATGGAAGCAATATACAAAAATTTAAGTTTCCACTGCCTAAAGGGGTGTTTGGAAACAGGTTTAACAGCAAGTAAAATTTCAATTGCTATTAAAATTAGTTCTTTGCAGGCCATTATAAAGTTGAGATACCTTGTACCTTGGAGTTCTAACTAGTAAGACTGTACCTATAATAACCTCTTATCTAGTTCAGTTGGCCTAGGGGGGGGGGGGACTGAACAGGTATGTTTGGCTAAAATAGGAGGTCTATCTAGTATGAATGTACCATAAAGAAGGGTCTCACTTTATGAAGGGTAAACCTGCTTGGTCCACTCAATACATAGGCATAGGAGGTAATGGATGGTCATCATGGAGGGTGTGTGTTCCCAAGCAACTGAAGCCTTCCATTGAGAGGGAAATGTAGGTTGTTTTGGTAGAGCCCCCCATGAATGGGTTATGGGTTCCTAGTGATGCCTTTATCCTTTTCTACCTTGTCTACTACGGTGGTGGCAGGTTGAGTGGATTGGTAGAAAGGATTAAAGGAAATGTAGCTAGATGGGAGGTGCTAAAATAAAGTGAATCAGAGAGGTGAATGAACAAAGGATAAGAAGTTTTTGGACCAGAGTGATGAATGGAAAGAATGAAGATGTTCTGTTTTATGCTCTGTTCTATTGTATCAGATAAGAGTTTTGTCAGACATAGGATGTTGCTTTGTCTGATATTGGATGGAATTAGTATGGTCAGTTGTATAAAAGGTTTGTGTTTGTCCAAATCTTTGTTATATTCTTATGATGTACATCATTTTGAGAAGTTAATATAAGTATTCACCTTGCAACAAAAAAAAAAAAAAAAAAAAAAAAAAAAAAAAAACCTAGCAGTTACGTAGTAAATATTAAAAGCTCTAAATGTGGCGAACTGCAGAAAAAGTATACTATTGATTAATATCTAACAATATTGGAGGGAATAAGAACAGTAGAAATTTCAGATCACATACCATAAGCCGGAGACCAACTGATTGTGGAATCATTTGGAGGGAATGGTGAAGTTGAACGGTTGAGTAAAGAAGTGTTTAAACTTGCAGTGAGGGCTTTTATATCGAAGCATCAAACTCTGATCAAACAACAAAACAAAACAAGAAAACACCGATACCATTGAGGCCTTGTTGATTTGTGGAATCGTTTTAAAGCCGCTTACTTAGAAACACCGAACACAACATTTTAAAATGGTTATCTCTACATCCAACTCCGTTAGGAAATAGAATCACATACACATACCTATTTGATATGAACAGATGAATTAAACTTTCTCAAAACTACTTATTTCACATACACATACCTATTTGTTGTTGTTTATATATGAAAACAGAGGTTAAGAACAAAAACATATCAAGAGTAAGAAGAATGGGTGGAAGTAATAAGCAAATCGGGTCGATTGTGATCGGTTTGATATGATGCTTTTATTTTTGAGGACGACGACAAAGATGGGATTGAACATATCTAATGCCGCAGAAGTGAAATAATACTTGTTGCTATGATGCCAACACGCCACTAGCAACCAGCATGGCACCTATATATGCCTTCTCCGGCCACCATTGTTAGTGAGAAAAAGGTATGACGAACACTCGAAATGAGATTTTGAAGTTATTCAAATATGTACTTTGAAACAAACTGCATTTTGCTTTCATATCAAGCTTTCTTAGATGACATATGTTTTTGTAATATGTGTGTTTGTGAAATCGATAACGTGCAAATAATATGTATTTTCGATTCACTACAGAAAACGCTCAAGAGATAACTGATTCACCAAGTGCAGTACTGAGTATGAAAGTACTAAGTTCAGATCCTTAATTGTTGTATTATTGAGTTTTGGTAATAAAAAGATTACAACTTAATCAAAGTTAGGTCACCAAACCGATTAACAAAACAAGGATGACTAATGCCTTGACCTCTATATTACTAAGAATACAATTATGAACAACAAGGATGCACAGGCAGTGCAAAACTGTAAATTAAAATGAATACATACAGATGATGTTTGAGAACGATTATGATCATTACGGTCACCCAAACACACCCCATAGCTTCCCGCGACCAATAGTCTCTTGTAACTTCTTTGCACCATCAACAGCCATTTCTACAAGCTTTTGTAAAAACAACAAATCACCAGCGTTTACCATCTGTTTGCGACATTTCTTCGAATGAGTTAAAGACATTGGAATCGACACAGGGTACTTGTTATCAAAATTTGGTATAGAAGGATCTAATAACTGAACTACACTCACTATCACTCTTTCTTCCTTCTGATAAATCCTTGTGTTCCCCAAACATATCAATATAACTGACAACGCTCTCACAGCTGCTTGTTTCTCCTGAATCACTTTCCCATCCAACATACTGATCAAAGGTCCTATACACCCAATTCCCCCAACTCTCTCCGCGCCTTGGCACACTGAATCCTCACTCCCAACACCCCACAGCTCAACAATCCTAACCAAAAACCCCCTCATTAACAATAAACTCCACCACCCGTTCAACACACGCCAAACTCTTCAAAAACTCAAACACAACCTCCAAACTCCTCACACTATTCCCCGAATTAAAAAACTACCTTAAACTCACAAAAACGCCACTCCTAACAACCACCACCTTCAAATGATCATCCTCCCAAACCAAATTACTTAAACAACCAAATCCATACTCCTGCGCCAAATCCGTCCCAGACTTCACAACTCTCAACCACATTCCTCAACACACAACACGGCACATTTTGCGAATTCGGCGTCCCACTCTCATAATTAACGAACTAATCAACCTAACACACACCCTTTTTTTGGCATATATAGCTACTACCTGATTCTAATAAAGGTATCAAAGGATGCAATAACAACAACAAACCTTCACCTATGTGACTCAACTACCACTAACCAAAGTTGTTGATATGTGACTGGAATCATTTCAAGCCGACAACCGGGTCTAACCGGGTCTTGCCCGGAGATGGCCGGGTCTTGACCAAAAGTGCCTGTATCTAACGGGTCTTGACTCGATACGACCGGGTCAAACCGGGTCTCGACCAGAAATGACCGGGTCAAACCGGGTCTTGAGCGAAAATGGCCGGGTCTA
This sequence comes from Artemisia argyi, assembly GCA_030686995.1. Lineage (NCBI taxonomy): Eukaryota > Viridiplantae > Streptophyta > Magnoliopsida > Asterales > Asteraceae > Artemisia > Artemisia argyi. Next base: position 7,825,215 of record CM060684.1, read on the forward strand.
ACCGGGTCTTGCCCGGAAATGACCGGGTCTTGACCATATCTAACCGGGTCTTGGCCAGATATAACCGGTCCTGACCGGGTATAGCCGGGTCTAACCGGAAAAGTACAATGGCGGAAATGACCGGGTCTTGACCGGAAGTGACCATATCCAACCGGGTCTTGCAAGATATAACCGGTCATGACATAGCACTCAAGTGAGATATAAATAAAATCATGAATTAGTAATATATCTTGGGTGTGTGGATGGCTTGCTGGATGAGGTATTGAGATTGATATCCTATAACTTAAGTGGTAGGTCTCGTATTCGAGTCAGCAACTTGTTCACCAACTCTTTTTTTATTATTTTTTCTTTTCACTTTTGCTCTTTAATTTGTTACCATTTCTTAACCAGAAGGTAGATTAATAATAACTTTTTCTTTTTCTCAAATAAGTCTTTTAGTGACCTTTTATCATTGTCGTAAGGGTTTAGGTTAGGGGCGTAAACGAACAAAGTTGTGTCAAGCTCGAGCTCGACTTGTTTAAAGCGAGTCGATCTCAAATAGTTCACGAGTCGGCTCGTCTCGTTTACACCCATAGTTAAGGTAAAACAATAGCAACAATTTGTTTTCAAAGTGTCCTATTAGTACGTAAAGTATACAAAATATCATTAAATGAGACAAATTTTCTTAAAATTTTATAATTTGTATATTTTGATGTGTTGTCAAGGTAAAAATAGTAACACATGTCATTTTATAGTATGAGAACACATCAAAATGTACATATTTGAACATTTTATGAAAATTCTTTGTATTTAATGATAGTTTTTATAATTCACGTATTAAAATGAAACTTTCAAAAAAATTCATTGCTATTTTGTGACCTAAACATTTGTTGTAAAATATCTTTTTTGCCAATGACTCGAAGTCTTTTAAGTCAGTTGATAGATGATTTGGCGCTTTGAGCAAAACTCCCCTCAAACTATATTATTTTCAAATAATAATAATAATATGGTGTAAATTTTGCTTTGAATAAGCTTTCTGATAAATGAGCTAGTTTTTTTAGAATAGTCTTATTGTAACAAAGATATTAAATAATGAGTAACTTATTGAAGATTTTTTTTTTCTTTTTTTTTTTTTTTTTTTTTTTTTTTTTTAATTTTAGAACAGCATCACAAAATTAGATGGAGGACAATGTCAATCAAATAGTCACCAAGTTTGATATTTGTACCATTTTAGTCACACTCTAGCTTTATTGTAATTATAAAAACCACTAAAAGTTTCATTATTGTAAATTTCTTATGTTAGAGTGACAGAAACAAAAAATAAGAAACACTTCTCAAACTTGGTTATTATTTCGTGATTATTTTTTATATTCAGTCATGCATTGATTGGTTGTAAATAAAGTTAATTAGAATTAGTTACATTAAGAGGTGAGTGTTTATTGTTAAGTTACAACATGATACTGTATATATATGGTATTTTAAGCACACCAATTTTACACAATTTCGAAAGAATGAAATAATTTTGAAACATTAGTGTTTTTTATGTTTGATATCAAGTTTGAGTGACCAAACTAAAACGCTGATAAAATTTGGTTGTTATTAGATGAGACAAGTAAATGCTACTTCGATTCAAAATAAATCAAAAGTATCAAAGATCAAAAGAAAGGTAAAAAAGACGGTAGTATGGTTGTTATTTTTGTTAAAAATATCAATGCATTTGAAGCCTCTCACATATAACCTTATAAACAATAAATATTGAGAATAAAAATTGAGAGTGTGTGTAGCTTGCTGGCTAAGAATGAAGTCTTTTAAGTGGTAGGTCTCGTGTTCGAGCCAGCATCAATTGCGCTTTTTTTTCACTTTTGCTCTTTAATTTGTTAGGTTAAAGTCACGTGAGTTGATCAACCACAACATTAAAAACCATAATTTCTAGAATGAATTATTGCACTCAAATTTATCAACAAGAAGTTAACTTTATAGTTCTTTTCGATACTGTATTAAGCGACACCAACTTTATTGGTTTAGTTTTGTGGAAAAGATTACACTAAAATAACAAGAAACGTGAAAGAAAGTTATTCATTGGTTCATAATAATTATTAACCCATTTAAGGTCATCAGGGAAAGAGTCGAAAAAATCACGAGAATACTTTGGTTAAGCCAAAGATTCCCCCTAACTCCATCCTTTATAATTCTTATGAACAAAGATGATACTAGCCGAAACATAGATGTCACGTATATTGGTACCAGGGTTGTACTTATTTTTTTTCAAAATATTTATCAAGTTTAGAAAAATAACGAAAGCTAGTGATAATCTTCATGATGCTAGATTACATCTTTGTAATCTTGCCGGATGTAGAAATATGCCATTTTCTCACTAAATTTCTCATATAAATAACTTCATTAAGCATTCATCATGGAACCACTACAATGGCGTCAAAGCCATTTCCATATGATGAGCATCTATATGAAGTTTGTTGCTACCCCCAGTTTCTTGTAACTTCTTTGCACCATCAACATCCATTTCTACAAGCTTTTGCAAAAATAACAAAACACCCGCGTTTACCATCTGTTTACGATACTTTGACTCAACTACACCACCGCACGAACTAATCAGCCTAGCATTATCCTTAAATAACACACTGCCTATCAACACGTCTCTGCTTGACTCAACTACCAGTAACCATGTTCATATGTGGAAACATTTCAAGCCGACAACCGGATATATCCGGGTCTTGACCGGATATGAACGGGTCAAACCGGGTCTTGACCAGAAAATGACCGGGTCAAATTAGGTCTTGACCGGAAGTGACCGTAGCTAACCTGGTTTATAAAGAAACACTTGTATCAGCATTTAGTTATAAATTAACCCAAAAAAATGCTAACTTTATGTATTAAAAAAGGTTTTGTTAAACATATCCCGAACAACTATGTTTTTTACACAATAAGATGCCTGAAAATCGATAAATATCCACCCGAAAGTCCTTCAAGTATACTAATTTCAACATCTTTTACATAATAAAAGAATTACATCATTTCGGAGTGTTTTTGCAAATCCCTTCTCATTAAAAAAAAATTGGACCAATAGCAGAGCTTGATTTTGCCACGTAGACGAAATCGAGCAACGTGATTGGTCAATAAAAAGTCAAAATTAAATTGATTTTGGTCAAACTTAATGAATTTGGTGGAGAAATTTAGTTAAGAAAAAAAATGCATAAAAATATAGATGTCAAATTTATGAAAACAAAAACTTAAAAAAAGATGAAGTAATTAATAAAACTTTGGTGAATGAATTTTAAATTTATATAGAGTTAAGTGTAAAATTACAAATTTTCATGTTGTTTTAATAACTTTATAAAAAACACAAATAACCCCTTACACTTTATACCCCCTATAATTTATAACATTTACTTTGTTTAAAATTACTTGCGTATTAGTATTAGTTTTTAGACTTTCATCCATTAAAATTAAAAAATTTGGTAAATATGCGAATTAGTTTTAATATACATTAAATACTTTTTTAAACTAATGTTAGTTTTAAACTTTCATCTATTAAAATAGTTTTTTAAATAAGGACTTATGTTACTATTTAAAAGTTTAATTTATGCGAAAACGGGTTTGAAATACGGTAAATTATTAGTAACGGGAATATAAATATCAAATGGTAAGCACGATACTGTGATATGAAAATAAATATACGCGATTCTACTTATAACAACGATTGATGAAATTGTTATTTAAAATCTGTATATGGATATCCATAAAAAACATTTTAAAAACTTTACGGAGCATATTTTAACTTCATCAACGCTCATTATGTGCTACTAAATTCACACATTTTGTACAACATGATATCAATAGTTAAACTTATTACGAATTAAAAGTATGTACATGAGAATTATTCAACAAGAATATATAGTTTTAATCAGGTTATTACGTTACTATACTGCGATAATGTTATTGAGTTGGTAATCATGGCTGTGAGATACAACTATTATTATATACTTATGATTTATGTGTAAATCTTTTTTTGCTTCTGAATAGAATGCGAAAGAAACCTCAACAGAACTTTGGCTTATTCCTTATCTAGTTGATAGCAGTTTTATTATCTTATCGCACACACTAAAGTGTAATGCAATTTGTTGTATGCGCTTTTTAGAGAAGGATTAAGTATCAACACATGATTGTCGTGGAAGGATTTTCTACGCCTGCTTAAGGTATGAATGTATAATTTAGTTGAGTTGCTGATTTAGATAATACATGAATGTATTTTAATGTACCAAAGTTGTATTTTAGTACCTATATGGGGAATTTTATGGTGGGAATTCTTTTCGAAGTGTAATTTGTCTTTTAATGAGTTAATGAAACTTAGCAGGTGTTTGCTGTCATTGATAACACTGTGGGTGTCAACCAACGATCTAAAATATGGGGAATTTTATGGTGGGAATTCTTTTCGAAGTTGCATTAAAGTGAAAAGTTGGTAAGGATTCAAACAATCCTAAAAGACTTGCGAATATACACTTTGTCATTTTTTTCATGCATTTATAATTTACTTATATACAAGTAATAATAATTTCCTTATATAGTTCAGGCTTAGAGAAAAATTATTCTTATACATTATACATAAACGTAAGATTAAATTTGAGTTCTACCTGTTACATCTTTTTTGTTTCTCTTTATGTAATAAAGAAGCTATAGTGTAAGCATCTATGTTAATTTGGTAATTTTATTATCAAACATGAGAAGTAAATAACACAAACTTATGAAAATATAGCTTTCCAAATAAAAAGGTACATTAGTAAAAATGATATGATGGTTGTTTATAATTAAGGAAATAAATCAATCTTAAAAGCTATCTAAATATACATATTTTAACGAAAATATAAGTAAAAGAAATACCACAATTACAAAACACATCGTAAATTGAATGAGCCTTTCCTTCTATAGTCGAGTGGGTGTCCTTCATGCTACCTCCATATGACATACATCTTCTCTATAAACCTTTACTATATAGAGATGCTTTGATTCCAATAACAGTAATCATAAATATTTAGTGGAATCATGAAGTACGAATACGATCACAAAAGAAAGAAAACATAAAAGAATAAATCAGTAGCATATACAAACTCTTAAGACCAGGCGTAATAAGCCCTTCAAGACTTGGTCTTCGTCCGTGTTGGCAAAATAAAGCAAGTGCTACCTTACTATACTCACACATGCAAGACGCGTCTTCGATCAAATAAGGCCACCGATGAATTTTTGCTGACTGGGATATAGAACCTGATCAATACCTCAAATCACAAAATTTAAATTAGTGCATGTAAATTGGTTTTTTGTTCCATAAATATCCGGTGATTTAAGTGACTAGTTTCAATGTTAGTAATATATGTGGAATAAAGTAAAAGCTAATACGTAATACTGCTAAATGTTAGTAATATATGTGGAATCAAGGACAAAAGAGAAACACACAACTTAGAATTTTTAGCTTTATGCTAACTTAACGGGATGAAATTCCTATAAAAGCTTGCTCATAGCATTTAATCTATGTTGTACCCTATTCTGATTTCCATCTTCTTTGTTTGCCATCTACTATTTGTCCATATATTTCTTTTTTTGTTAATCTCCCCCGCAAGTTTCATATATGGACTCCAATTCCAAATTTCCAAACCTTGAAAATGCAATTACACTGACACAAAATGAACATCCGCTACTAGTAGATTTGCAGCCTTGTTATCCAGAGTAATCCGGACTATGTAGAATTTAGTGAAGACGAGAGGAGGATAGGGTTATAAAATGGGATTAACGAACTAAATGCAACCTTATGAGCAGTTGAGGGCCAATAACAATTAACTCAATATATGTCACGGACCAGGCTCTAATAGAAGGGACTCAGTTAAGTTAGTTGATTAGGCCTTATACCTAGCCAAAGTCTAGTCCAGTGAAAACCAATCCTAATTGTACGAGTTACTATGAACGAGGCATGTAATAATTATATCAATTTAATTCATGCATCTATAATCTTTTCAAGACGGTAAAACATGCACATGATGAAACTGATACATATCGATGCATCAAACCTGTACGTGTTTTTACATCAATATGCATCTATGGTCAGAACGTGTAGTATAGATCAAATGGCTACAATTGCTTATCACTCAGAACCTTCTGGTGGGAATAGATCAAATGGACATAATTACTCTTCTGGGAGCTTCCAATGGGCTTAAGCTAGCTTCCTTCTTGTTTATTTAAAGGTCCCCTGCACCATGGTGATAATCGTGTAGTATAGGAGTAGTATTTAGGTGATAAATTAGTTGTAATCTTAGGTTAAATTTATGTTTTCAAAGTATTGTTTCATGTAATCCTGCTTTAATGTAATCAGCTTCAAGGTTTAATAAAATTGTTGTTTTAAATCCATTTATTGCAATTTGCTTTCAAGTATTTTCACAAGCTCTTTAATTTGTATCTTACAAGCTCACTTAAGCTCTGCATAGCATTTGGTGAGTTTATCTTTGCATCTATTGCTCCATCTCAAAAATCAGAAAATTCCAAGGTATGATCCTTTTTTTTTTTTTTTTTTTTTTTTTTTTTTTGCATTTCTTATAAAATTAGCTTAAACTCTATCTCTTTGGCTTATTCTGGTTTGTTTTAGCTTATTTAATCTTGTCTTAGCTTAATCTCTGTTTGACTTGTGCTTTTAAAGCTTGCTGTCTTATTTCACTTTGATTCTGCCTCATTTTTGCATAATACGCTATTCTTAGTATAGGCTGTTGTTAGATGGTTGAATTATTTCACATAGGTTTCTCATTAGATAATATAATCAGAATAGGCCTAAGTTTGGGGATTAGTAGTTTAAATCATCATAAAGTAGTGTAAACAGGTAGTTATAGGGGTGTTTGGTTCAGGGTAGAGCTTAGGGATGGCAAAAGCACCCGAAACTGACGGGGACACCCGAAACCGGAACCGGATGGGTCTGGTTTGGGGCGCGGGTTTGCGGGTTTGGATACGGGTTCGGGTAGAAGTATTCTTTTTTTCCCGGGTACGGGTTTGGTTGCGGGTTCTGGTAATACCCGCCAGTTTAACCGTACCCGTATCCGCACCCGTTTACCCGAGTTTATACCCGCCTATTTATATAAACTATAAAGCCCAAGCCAAGTAGTGGACTCTTGACCCTTTACAAAATTTGTGTCCACACCTTATAATAGCCTATATGAGTATATTTTGGTAATTACAAAAAGTTAAACAAATACTTACACCAAGTCTTGCCGCTTGTGTTCTCACACACATTAACTGATAAAAAAAAATTGTACTTTTATGAGATTTGGATTAAGATCTCTATGATCAAATATTCACGCCTCTTTAGATTTTGTAATGCATTACTTAAGAATTAAGATCTCTACTATCAAAGACATTTGAATTTTGTATTTGTTCTTGGAATTATGATCATGATTGGTTCGAAATGTTAAATCGTATGATATGATACTGAAGACGTTTTATTTTAGTTATAAAAACTTTGAATATTAGGGTATTTTGATTTGTTTTCGGTGGAGTTTTTTAACTTGATACTCGCAATTTTATCCAGCAAAGATTCAATCGGGGATAACCGATACCCACGAATAAAACCGAAAAACCGACGGATAATACTAAACGGGTACCCATCGGGTTTTGGGGCGGGTTTGGGTATAGATATCATAAACGGGTATGGGTACGGGTTCACTAAAACCCGACCCGTTGCTATCCCTAGTAGAGCTTAGTGTTTTTGTTGTTTTATTGTTGTTTTATTTGCACAAACAGACTCCTTTAGGCACAGGTAGGTTAAGTCAATCATAAAACTGGTGGTTATATAACAAAAAGTGAACATCTTCTTGAATATGCATTTCTATGTTCATTTATGTTTCTATCAAACTGTCACTTTGCAACCTGGTAGAATTAAGGTTGATGTAGGGTTAACAAGTGTTAAAATAGCTTAATAGTACTTGTAGGTTAATAATTAATTATTAGAAATCCATTCTAGTCAAACTTAGGTGGTAATCATATTGTCAAAATTCTGTTTAAAAGAAGCTTAAACTGATCTGATGTAGGGTGCATTTAGGGTATCAATAGGCTTCTAAATTACTCAATATTTCATTTAGAGGTAGTTCATAGTGTAAACTTCATGTATGCTCAAGACCAACCAATTCCAATAACATTTGCTGGTTTGAATTTGAAATGATGGTCAACCTGTTCTTGAAAATATAATGCAGACATGTTCTATGGTCATCTGATGTGGGGTCAAATTAGGGTAGCAATTGATAGAAACTTTTGGGGCTTTTTAGTTTGGAAGTAGTCACTAGTATGGGCTTTAATAAGTTGCTTTTGGTTTGGCCTAATTAGCTTTCCCCTAGATTTTATTAGTGCTTAAAGAAGGGTCCTTAGGCTTAACTTTCTCTTTCAAACATCCAACTGCCAACTGCTTATTTAGCTTATCATAGGTGTTTCTCCTGTTGATTTAAGTTTTTCTGTGATTAAATAAGTTGTTAGGACCTATTGTGAGCTTTTGGTACTTATTGGCTGAAAACTGCTTATCATTGAGTGCTTATTTAAGTTGATATTGGCCTTCCTAGCTTATTCTGTGAGCTTATTTAGAATTTTCAAGTTGCACTGTGATTATTTAAGTTATTTAAACCTGTCTTAAGCTTTTGGTGCAATTTGGTGTAGAAGTGCTTATTTAAACTGCTTATTTGCCCAATTCAGTTTATTAGTAGGCTTATCTAACCTTTTATATTTTTCCTAGGCTTAGTATAATATTTTAGATTTTCCATAAAATTTTCATATTTTTATAAGCTTATTTAGTACTTTTCTTAATTAATATTAGTTTTTAAGTCTTTTTAAATCATTTTAAATTCATAAAAATTAAATAAAAATCCAAAAAAATAGTTTTCTATTTTAAAAATAGTTTTTAGTTATTTTAGAATTTTCAAAAGTAGAATTTCATTTTTCCAGGTTAATTTCACATTTAATTGCATTTTTAATATATATAAAATAATTAAAAATAGTTGTTAATTCATAAAAATTAATTAAAATGCCAAAAAAATACATTTTCAGTTTTAAAATTAGTTTTAGGATATTTTAGATTTTACAAAATTAGATTTGCATTTTTCTCATTTAATTTCACTTTTATTTGTATTTTTAGTACTTTTTAATTAGTAAAAATAGTTTATAATTAATAATAATTAAATAAAAAGTAAAAAAAAAAATATTTTTCTTTTTCCCAGAGTTTTCTTTTGTCATTTAGAACTTAGGAAAATCATTTTCATACCAGTAAGGTTATTAATACTTTAAATTCACTTAATTGAATGCATAATGAAGTTTGGAACAAAATTGAAACCATGATCACTTAATTGACGTGTCAACACACGTTCATATAATCTATATATGCATCTGACTATATCTATCGAACAATATATATTGATATGTCACGTTCTTACGATGCATCTCGTCATATCGACGCATCTAAACCTCTAAATTTAAGCAATTACGGGATTAAGTTATGCACGCGATCGATTTTGGATCATAACCGATTCAAAAAATCGATTTTGGACAACGACCATCATACATCTAAATATTTTCCTTAAGTTTGAACAAACCATGCATCTAAACATTCGTGCCCGTTAACTTTGAATGAATAATTAATGCATGTATGACTTATTAAAAGATTTAAAGTAGGTATAGAAACCTCTTATCTTGTTTGAACAAATAATGGATTTTTCAAATGAAAGAGTATGCATTTCTCTTTTGTCCTTTAATTAGCTTTAACTTTAAATTTTTCTTTATCTTTATCTTTTTTAATATAAAGAAAATGTAAGATATACAAAAGCAATGCCTCATGTTTTTTGTTATTAAACAAGATTAATCTATCTAAGGTACATATATTTGAAATTCAAATTGCAAAGATATATGAAATATTTAAAACCAAAGAAGAAGATGATGGGTGAGTCACCACCATATTATTAACGAACTTAGAGAACTAATTAAATACTTGATACTTCCACTGTGGTTTGCCTAATAAGCACTCAAACAATATTAATATGTTCTCCTTTTCTTTATCTTATGGTAAGTTAAATAACACCGAGGCAACTTTTAGTTTTTTATGAGATTGATTTTTTGTACATACTTAAAAATAAAAGCTTATTATTTTAAAGTTAAATATTCTCTGCTAGTTGTATCAAGAAAGGCTCGCTACCAATTGGTTCTACCTCGGACTCGACACGAAAAGCTCAATACATTCATAAATAAGTTTTCACTTTTAGTGTATTTTTATACAAGCAAGTAAAAGCTCGACAATTACTCAAGTCGAGTATGTATAAGCTCGAGTTCAGCTCGATAAACATTTCAAGGTCACTTTCCGGGCTCGAGCAAGAGACTCGACAAAGTTCAACTCAAACAAGCTTGAGTTACTCGACAAAAGCTCGACTCGTTTACACCCCTAAATTCAAATACTTGGTACTTAAACATACTATAAGGGCAAGTAGTTGTGCCTAGATGTATTATACAGCACGAATAGAGTATGATAATATCTTAAAAACCAGTATTGACCATATTAACATCATATTCTGTTATACATATAGTTTCACATAATCGAGTAAATGAAGCAAAAGAATCAATTAATTAGCTGCTCCGAGCTTAAGCTTCTATTGAAATGAAAATAAAATTGCGATGTATATTAATTTAAGATATTTTATTAAAATTAAGGAGTGAAAATCCATAATTGTTTGTGATAGCGCCCAGCGCAATCTGATTACAACCTAGAGGTCAACGGAACACATAAAAAACACATACATGAAATATTAACTAATTCATTCATCAAAAGCACGTGTAAAAAAACACACCAAAAATCTTAAAAAACACATCAAAAGCACGTGTAAAAAATATTAACTAATTCATTCAATTATTTCTCAATGGACCATCATCATTTTTTTGGATTGAAACAATCTTATCCTTTATTTTAGAGTAAATTGCATTGGTCCCTGCAGTTTGGCCAAATTGCATGTTTGGTCCCTATACTTTCGTAAGTGCAGGAATAGTCCCTACTTTGGTCTCTATCCTTATTTTCGGATTCAAAATAGAAGTTGTAGGAGTTGATCCCAGTATAGATTCCGTCATCCTTGAGAGTGGTAACCCTTTCACCTGTGGTAAGAAGATCACGTTGAGTGTAGGAGAAAGGCACATCGCAATTAGCCTTTGTACACATGAGCGTCACTTTAATTGTTTTCAATGGTGGCACCACAACAGCGTAGCTCGACTCTCTGGTATGCACTGTTGTCTTTGAAACTCCCCACTCATACGAATAACCAACTTGTGTAGACACTTGGACCTCCCCACTTGCAATACACGGAATAATGTCTGTAGTGAATGTTACGCTAAAACCAGACGTGATTGATACACTGTTAGTCCAATGAGTAGTCCTGGAACCAGATGTCGAATAAGTGAGGGTGACTGTTGACTCATCTTTCTCGCTTTTGTTGGTTGCAAAAGCATGTGAAACTTCTTGGATCTTCTCGTTATGGATCCTAGAGTCAGATAGCCGGTATCTGACATCTGAGATCTCTCTTTGCATAACGCGCTCTTCAATCATTAGCCTTGTCTGTCTTGACATAGTAGGATATCGGGCATTTAAACAGTTGGTTTTTCCTTCTGTGGTGAGTGGACTGCAGAAGTTGTTGTTTCCCAAATTGCGAAGAGCTATGACATTATCGCTTATTTTCACAATGGAAAATATGGTGTCATTGTTATAGTTGTTATCTTCACCGTCAGCCCATATCCAGTTAGGCTACGTCTCCAGAACTTGCCAAAGTGCGCATCCTTTATACGATAGTTTCCATCAGGAGTAGGGAAGAGAACCTTGTCCACCAGTGGATCTCCTACATCCAATCCAGACTCGAACCTTTGATATGGATACCATCGATCAATAATACGGGAGCAGAGGTATTTGCCATCTAGTTCCTCGGATGTGAATGAGATCTGAGAGGGAAGTATCACCAGTGTTTCCCAATCAATTACGTCGAAAAGGGTTCCAGGTATACTTAAGGATACTTCCACCCCCTGAAACATGGAACTGGGAACAGAAAGTCCCCGGGACTTGTTGATTAGGGTCAGGGTCTTCCCAGTCTGGACATGGCGTAAATGGACGGTTCCATTTCCTGAGGAGGTAAAAGGCTCGAACAAGGTGCACGAGTCTTTTGATTGGTCTTCTTCTGGCTTATCTCCGGCTGCAACAATCCATAAAAGTTGTTGGATCGGGTCTGCCACCCAGTACTTGTTGTTGTAGCACGATCTTATGTGCACAAGTCGGCCGTCCCCGGGCTCTACTGCAAATTTTACTCGTGGACTCCAAATTTGTTCTTCATCGAATTTCAGGAACCCCGATGGCAGGCTTTCATGGAGATTCTCTGGGACGGTTAAATATTTCCCACCGGATTTCAAGACCAAAAACCTTGGGAGCAATGTCATTGCCATGGCCCACGTTATGGACACTTGATGGTTTGAGAGACAAGTGAAAGAATATCATATAGGTTTTAACTCATGAATACTCGTAATATATTTTTGAAAGCAAAAGTGTTTTGTTTTTCAAGTTACCTTATCGAATATGTTATAATTCGATATGATAGCATTCAAAGAAAGCCTCATGGAATTGTATTCCTTTCTTGATACAATTGGTAGAGAATATTTACTTTTAATTAACTAAGCTTTCTTTTTAAAAGTGTATAGAAATCCAACTTCATAAAAAACTAAAAGTCGTCTCGTTGTTATTTAACTTACCATATGATAAAGAAAAGGTGAACATAATATGTTTTGGGTTAATAATATGTTGGTGATTTGCCCATCATCTTCTATTTTGGTTTAAAATATTTCACATATCTTTGCTATTTCAAAAATATGTACCTGAGATAGGTCATCAATATTGTTTAATAACAAAAAATATTGATTGTATCATGATAGCATTGATTCAAATCACAAATTTTAATTGCATGTGTAAGTTAAGTGACTAGGTTCAAGTATTAATCCAAAATGATTGTCTTTACTTCTCTTTACTCTTATGTATATCTTACGGGGGGTTTTTTTTTTGGTATAAAAGAAATTGATAAATATAAAGTTAAAGTTGATAATAATTAAGGTGTTAGAATTGTAATTGATGTATTCTTTCATTGCGTTTGGTTGGATCTCAAGGTAATTTAATTTAAAAAAGATAAAAAAAAAAACTTAATTATAATTTATTAGGATTATCTTCGCTATAACTAGAGGAGTGGGGGCCAAGTTAGTATCTCGGCTCCCCACTAATTTCTTATAAATCATATGATTTTTTAATAAAATGATGGTTAAAAAAAAATCCTGATTTTCTAACAAAATGATGTTTATAAAAAAAACAGCATAATAATAATAATAATAATAATAATAATAATAATAATAATAATAATAATAATAATAATAATAATAATAATAATAATAATAATAATAATAATAATAATAATAATAATAATAATAATAATAATAATAATAATAATATCCTATTTATTGTTAATAAAAGTGATGGTTTATAATAATAATAATAATAATAATAATAATAATAATAATAATAATAATAATAATGGTGCGTAAGGAGGCTCCGATGGGGTTGAATTACGTCCTGCAAATGTGCTAATATTCAATTGGCTGCAAGGCAAGGATGCATGTCTAGAGGCCATGACTCCAATGGTCATGCGAGGCAAGGATGCGTAAGGAGGCTCCGATGGGGTTGAATCCGGTCTGCCACCAATGGCCATGACTCCAATGGTCATGCGTTCGATGCATGCTCGAGGCCCCATTGTTGGCGACAAGAAGAAACTGCTTTGTCGAAAGGCTTACTCCATAATCCCGTTTATCATCCATCATTAATCATAGCATATTCTTGCAGAGGAGGCCAGAATTACCTTTTATTTGTACTTACATTTTGTTTTTATAGTAAAGTTAATATTTAATACTGCTAAACTTAAAGCAAAATAAAGTAAAAGCTAAAAATTACTAAAGTAAAATAAAGAGTACATGTAAAAGAAAGTATAAGCTAAAGTTAATACTTAATAGTGCTAAATGGTAGGTCTCATATTCTTCTTTTCTTTCTTTCGATTTTTCTCTTTTCCTTTTTATATATGACTATGTCTTCTCGATGTTATTAACTAAAGTATATTTCTATTATATAGTAAGATTCTGGATCTTTTATATTGTCGAATCTAAACAACAACTAATACACATTCATGTGGGAGCGGGATATGAAGAGTTAAGATGTAAGTAATCATATATACCCGGAAGTAAACCTGATGATAAGAAATTGCTATAAGAAAGACATTCACTCAACACTTGTGCTCTTAAGAACTACGTACTACAATGGCAACAAAACCATTTCCATAGGATGAACGTCCAGATAAAGTTTATTGCTACCCCGGTTTCCCTTGTTGTACCGTCCCTCTTCCTCCTGGTTCCGATGATAAGGATGATAATGGTGTTAAAGTCGTCATAGTACATTCACCTGTGGCTCTTGGTCCGTGATCTTACCAAATACTAGTAGTAATTTGTGTTTGCCAAACAACAAAATGCAAATAGTATGTGTTTTTAATTGACTACAAAATTGTGGCTAGTGCACCCAGTGCTGGCAATTGAGTACATTCAAATCCTATAAACCATTAACAATGATAAATATAAATAGTTATTAGTTAATAGAATGAAATACAATATCGAAAGAAACAAAAACATGAAAGCAAGACATTCAAGTATATGCTACTTTTTTTGTTCAAAAAAGTAAAAAACAAGTATAATATGCTTCTTTAAAGTTCACCAAAGTCCCCCCCCCCCCCCCCCCCCGTGCCCCCACCGCACACACACTCAAAAATGTATGTTGCTTATTTTTAACTCGAGAATAAGTAAATTTATTTGAGAATAAAAGATGTGGGTGTCGGTGTCATGAAGGCTAAGCATGGTCTCTTATAAATGTTAGGTCACCAGTTCGAGCCTTCGATCCAAACCGACACTCATTTTTTATTTTTATTTTTTTGTTTTATCTTTATCGTTTTTTATTTATACTCATTGTGGTCAAGTGGTAAAATCAATTGATATGATTTTTCTCGGTTTTAGTCTTTTAGAGATGAGTTAAAGAAATGTGGAGTTAATGCCCAAAACGTATCATTACCAAAATAAACTAGTACACTCGGGTTTATCAACACAAACATAATAAATTTCAGCGCAGTTACGACTCTATTCATCCGCCATTACAGGCTTGAATTTGAGCAGTGGAATGATTTATGTCTATTTTACAAAGAGAACTAATTATTTGTGTTTGGCAAACCCATAATTTGCAAACAGTATGTGTTTTAAATTAACTACAAAATAGAGAATAGTGCATCTATGTTATCGATCGAGTACATTCAAATCCTTAGCTGATTTGTAAGTAATTATAAACCTCAATTTCGCTTTCATTATAGTATAAACCTTGTTCTCCAAATTCGAACCGGACTATCCTTCTATAGTCGAGTGGGTGTCCTTCATGCTTCCTCCATATGACATACACCTTCTCTATAAACCTTTACTATATAGAGATTCTTTGATTACCAATAATAGTAAACATAAATATTTAGTTGAATCATGAAGTACGAATACCATCACAAAAGAAAGAAAACATAGAAGAATAAATCAGTAGCATATGTAAACTCTTAAGACCAGGCATACAATAAGCCCTTCAAGACTCGGTCTTCGTCCGTGCTGGCAAAATAACACACGTGCTACCTTACTACACTCACCCATGCAAGACGCGTCTTCGATCAAATAAGGCTACCGGTGAATTTATGCTGACTGGGATATAGAACCTGATCAAAACCTCAAATCACAAATTTTAAATTATTAGTGCATCTGTGCATGTAAACTGGTTCTTTGCTCCATATTGATTCTTTTCTTTTTTTAAAAGGAAAAGTAAAATAAAGTAAAAGCTAATATATGTGTAATAAAGAACAAAAGAGAAAGAATACATATCTTGTAGACACAACTTAGAATTTTTAGCTTTAAACCAACTTAATGCGATGAAATTCCTATAAAAGCTTGCTCATTGATAAGATGTAGATTTAGAGGTTTAAGTATTCCAAAGAAATACTCGTGGAAGTATTTCCCCCGGTCGTTCTCCCAACGAAGGTTGAATGGAAATGTGATTCGGGATTCGTGATTCGTGTAGTGAATGGTGAAAATAAGTGAGATTTGATGGAATTTATAACTACGGAAAAAGAAATGAAACTAAAAAGCACATAATAAAGTAGAGGAAACGATAACGCAAAGCTATTAAAACCTAAAACGCAATCTAGTCTAAAAACGCTTAATTTAAACAAAAAAACTACGTACGTGTACGAAATAAAAAGTGAAATCAAAGCTAGACTAATCCTACGGGTATGAAAACGATTTTTCTACATTCTAAATGTAAAAAGAAAATTTTGGAAAAAGAAAAAATATTTTTTATGACTTTTTATTTATTTATTTTGATTTAAAATCTAAATAAAAGAAAATAAATGTTTAAAAATAGAAATTGAAAAGTAAAAATTATAAAAATTTTATTACAACTACTGAACTAATTAGAGGCAAAGAAAATTCTTAAAAGTGAAAAAGCAGTTTAGATAATCTGAAAAATAAGCCAAATAGCAACTATAGCTTATTACAAAGAAATGTCATAAACGAATTAACAATGTAATGTTATTGACAAAAATCCCAAGGGTGCATGTGGTAGAAGAGTGAGCTGTGTGGAGTTTGCTGTACAGGAGGTCACAGTTTCGAACCCTGTGACCACCTTTTTGCTCAACATTATATTCTTTTGATTTTCTTTTGAAAACACTTGTAAAACTAGTAAAAATAACAACTTTTTATAAAAACAACTTTTTAAATAAACTAATTTTAAGATGAGAAATAGCAGAAAACCTTAACAGTTGGGCGAAACTAGTTAACAAGGAAATAGCTTAACTGTTATTAGATTACAAGTTCACAAAAGCTAATTTCTAAATCCTATAAGCTCACTCATACTAACAACCAGTGTTCTAAAAGGCGCGCCAAGGCGCCGCAAAGGCGTCACCAAGGCGCGAGGCGTGGCCTCGCCGCCACGAAATGGACCTTGGCGGCTGATCTAGGCGTGGCTCAAAAAGGCGTGAAAAGGCGCGCCTTTTGGTAAGGCGTGGCGCCATTTTTGGAACCAGTTTTTTTTTTTTTTTTTTTTTTTTTTGAACTATTATTTGGGATTTGGGCTATTTGATATATGAACCAGGTAATTATATAGTAAGTAGTAGTCTAAATGTCTAATATAGTACGAGTAATATGATCTAAAATTATAAATACATAAATCTATAAATATTTTTTTGCCGCTTTAGTGACGCCTTATGAAACGCAAAGGCTACGCCAAGGCGTGTAAGGCTTGAGGCGCGGCAATGCCGCCACGCCACGCCTTTCGCCTTTTATAACCTTGCTAACAACTATCTAAAAAACTAAATCAATCACTTAACTAGGCTAAAATAAACTGAGAAGCACAGATTCAACAATTTAAAATTCGAATAAACTAGAAACAAACAGTCTAACATACCCTAGTTTAAGCTATCCTACAAGCTTCTATACTAAAAGCTAGTTCCTAAAAGACTTAAATAATTCAAGTTCAACCGCCAAAGATCTTGTGAAATGAAAATCAGGCTAAAATGAGCTTATGAAAGCTTGAGAGAAGCTGCTAAAGTGAGGGCTTGTTGGGACAGATATGAACTGATGGTGCAGGGTAACAGGTTCTAAAGGGGCTATTTTGGTGCTACTAAAAAACTAAGAAAAGGTTGAGATAAAAATTTATAAAAATGTAAATCAACAAAAATAGCAAACAAATATCAAACATGCCAAATCTCAGATCAAGGGAACTATAAATGAAGATACTAAAATTCGGAAACAAAGTTCTGTTTGAAAACTACCTTGTGGAGTAGGGTATAACAGGCCTAAAGGGGAGGGGGGTTTAAGGCGAGGGAAAAGCTAAAAATTAACTAAATCAATCTTAAACAAACTAATGTAAAAATAAGCAGGTTATAAAAGAATAAAAGCAAAGAGAAACCAAAAAGCTATATGGGCTATTTGATGCACTAAACAGCTAATGGGGTAACTAACAGGCCTCATAAAGCACTCAATTAAGCTCTAGATTACTAAATAAGCACACAAACATTAAGACAATCTATCAAAAATTATGATTACCAATCAACAAATTCAATTAACAAGCTCGGAAACAGCTCATGAAAGAGGACTAATAGGATAGTTGAGATGCTGATGCAGAAATGGCAAGATGAGTAAACTAAGGTTCTTGGTCAATTAAGTTCCAATTCCAGAATGTGCACAACTGCTATAGCATAAACTAAATCTGATGAAAGTAAAATTAACAACTAACAGTGGTCCTAATCCAAATCTACCCTTATGACTACTACTTAAGTATTATAAACCTCAAGAATTAAACAACTAATACTAATCCTATTTAACTACTTGCAACTGGTTCAAAACACTTGATTACTACTCATAATTTCAAGCTACAGCTAATTGGAATCCAAAATGAGACCTAAACCTAGTTTGACTATAAAAGTCAACATGAACCAAACACCCCTTTACATTAGGTCTGTAATAGATTCAGGTAGGTTAAAGTGAAGTTAGCCAAAGCCAAGCAACTCAGATTATCAAAAAGCTAAACAAAGTTGAAATGGACAATAAACTATAGGAGATAAGCACTATGATATAAACTGCAAGCTAAATCATTCTAACACTAATATTTTTGTATTTTTGAGGTTTGTGATAAAAAAAAATACAGACCATAAGAATCTAAACTGAAAATAACAACTAAAAATCAACTATAAACTGAGATAAGCAGTTAAATGAACAAAATAAGTTGCATACCTTAGAGGTAAATGGAATCACTCCAATCATTAGACCCATTCTATAAGCCTATAGGATTAATAAGTAAAACTAATTATATACCGTACCTAAGTGATTCAATAACTTTCCACACCTCCTACCTGTCACCAATTTAACATTTAAGATAGTAATTCAATAACTTTTCGTAGCTCCCACCCGTCACAGAGTAAAGATAGAAATTCAATGACTTTCAATTGTTCATGGTTCCTACCCATCACCGATTTAGATAGACACATTCGCTACTTTCCGCATATATTAAGATTGTAATTCAATAACTTTTCATAGCTCCTACCCGTCACCGATTTAAGATAGAATTTCAATAACCGGGCTCTATTAAAGGTTAAGGGGATCTATTTCACAATCTCTAGTAGTGATTGAACCAATCTATTGCCGCAGAGGTGAAATAACTACTTGTTGCTATGATGCCAACACGCCACTAGCAACTAACCAGCATGGCTTTAAACTAATAAGTAATAACAATGCCTAATGCCTTGACCTCTGAACTAAGATTAATTACTAAGAATAAAATTATGAACAACAAGGATGCACAAGCAGTACAAAACTGTAAATTAAAATAAATACATACAGATTTTGAGAACGATTATGATCATTACGGTCACCCAAACACACCCCATAGCTTCCTGGGACCTATAGTCTCTTGTAGCTTCTTTGCACCATCAACATCCATTTCTACAAGCTTTTGTAAAAACAACAAAGCACCCGCGTTTACCATCTGTTTGTGACATTAGAATTGACACAGGGTACTTGTTATTAAAATTCGGTATAGAAGGATCTAATGACTGAACTACACTCACTATCACACTTTCTTCCTTCCGAAAAATCCTTCTGTTCCCTGAATAAATATAACTGACAACACTATCACAGCCGCTTGTTTGTCCTCAATCGTTTTCCCATCCAACATACTGATCAACGGTCCTATACAACCCAATTCCCCCAACTCTCTCCGCGCCTTGGCACACTGAATCCTCACTCCTAACACCCCACAGCTCAACAATCCTTACCAAAAACCCCCTCATTAACAATAAACTCCACCACACGTTCAACACATGCCAAGCAACCTCCAAACTCCTCACACTATTTCCCGAATAAAAAAAAAAAAAAAAAAAAAAAAAAAAAAACACCTCAAACTCACAAAAACGACACTCCTAACAACCACCACCTTCAAATCATCATCCTCCCTAACCAAATTACTTAAACAACCAAATCCATATTCCTGGGCCAAAACCGTCCCAGACTCGACAACTCTCAATAAAAACACCCCTAACATCAACAAAACTCAGACAAATTCCTCAACACATAACACGCCACATTCCGTCCACCAAAATAGAAGGCGGCAGCAAATCAGATGGGCCATCAGCAAAATACTTTGGGTACAGTCTAAAACATCTATAGAAACCGAACCGGGTGTAATACATGTGATTGATAAGATGCACCAGCAGCTCCCGGAGGCATATGTGTGTGCCCAGCCTTATCAGATGGACCAGCAGGCACGACCGGTGATTTAACTTGGTCTACAATAGATCTCACAGTAGAGTTAGAATTAACTTTATTTTTTGTTTTTAAAAAGACTCGGAAACTATTGTTAGAAAAATCTGGGTTTCCTTCAACTATCCTGACCCTGTTCTTAAGAAGAGATGATGGAGTAACTTCCTTCAAAATCTACAACAACTGAAACTAAAATCGAGACATTCAATCGCAAGTGATGTAGAGAATAAACATAAACCAAATAAGCTGCATACCTTAGAGGTAAATGGAATCACTCCAATCATTAGACCCTTTCTATAAGCCTATAGGATTAATAAGTAAAATTAATTGTATACCGTACCTAAGTGATTCAATAACTTTCCACACATCCTACCTGTCACTGATTTAACATTTAAGACAGTAATTCAATAACTTTTCGTAGCTCCTACCCGTCACCGAGTAAATATAGAAATTCAATAACTTTCAATCTTTCATGCTTCCTACCCATCACCGATTTAGATAGACACCTTCGCTACTTTTCACATATATTAAGATGGTACTTCAATAACTTTTCTTAGCTCCTACTTCCTACCCGTCACCAATTTAAGATAGAAATTCAATAACCGGGCTCTATTAAAGGGCTCTATTTCAAAATCTTTAGTAGTGATTGAACCTATCTATTGCCGCACAGGTGAAATAACTACTTGTTGCTATGATGCCAACACGCCACTAGCAACCACCATGGCATCTATATAGGCCTTCTCCGGCCACCATTGTTAGTGAGAAAAAGGTATGACGAACACTCGATACAAGCTATTGAAGTTATTCAAAAATGTACTTCAAAACAAAATACATTTTGCTTTCGTATCAAGCTTTGTTAGATAACATATGCTTTCCCAATATGTGTGTTTGTAAAAATGGATAACGTGCAAATTATATGTATTTTCGATTCACCACAGAAAACGCTCAAGAGATAACTGATTTACCAAGTGTAGTACTGAGTATGAAACTACTAAGTTCAGATCGTTAATTGTTGCATTATTGAGCTTTGGTAATAAAGATTACAACTTAATCAAAGTTAGGTCACCAAACCGATTAACAAAACACATATATCTCAGTATTATAAACCTCAAGAATTATAAACCTCAAGAATTAAACAACTAATACTAATCCTATTTAACTACTTGCAACTGGTTCAAAACACTCAATTACTACTCATAATTTCAAGCTACAGCTAATTGGAATCCAAAATGAGACCTAAACCTAGTTTGACTATAAAAGTCAACATGAACCAAACACCCCTTTACATTAGGTCTGTAATAGATTCAGGTAGGTTAAAGTGAAGTTAGCCAAAGCCAAGCAACTCAGATTATCAAAAAGCTAAACAAAGTTGAAATGGACAATAAACTATAGGAGATAAGCACTATGATATAAACTGCAAGCTAAATCATTCTAACACTATATTTTTGTATTTTTGAGGTTTATGATAAAAAAAATACAGACCATAAGAATCTAAACTGAAAATAACAACTAAAAATCAACTATAAACTGAGATAAGCAGTTAAATGAACAAAATAAGTTGCATACCTTAGAGGTAAATGGAATCACTCCAATCATTAGACCCATTCTATAACCCTATAGGATTAATAAGTAAAACTAATTATATACCGTACCTTAAGTGATTCAATAACTTTCCACACCTCCTACCTGTCACCAATTTAACATTTAAGATAGTAATTCAATAACTTTTCATAGCTCCTACCCGTCACAGAGTAAAGATAGAAATTCAATGACTTTCAATTGTTCATGGTTCCTACCCATCACCGATTTACATAGACACATTCGCTACTTTTCGCATATATTAAGATTGTAATTCAATAACTTTTCATAGCTCCTACCCGTCACCGATTTAAGATAGAAATTCAATAACCGGGCTCTATTAAAGGGGCTCTATTTCACAATCTCTAGTAGTGATTGAACCTATCTATTGCCACAGAGGTGAAATAACTACTTGTTGCTATGATGCCAACACGCCACTAGCAACTAACCACCATGGCTTTAAACTAATAAGTAATAACAATGCCTAATGCATTGACCTCTGAACTCAGATTAATTACTAAGAATAAAATTATGAACAACAGGGATGCACATGCAGTGCAAAACTGTAAATTAAAATAAATACGTACAGATGTTTTAGAACGAGTATGATCATTACGGTCACCCAAAAACACCCCATAGCTTCCCGCGACCTATAGTCTCTTGTAACTTCTTTGCACCATCAACATCCATTTCTACAAGCTTTTGTAAAAACAACAAAGCACTTGCGTTTACCATCTGTTTGCGACATTTCTTCGAATGAGATAAAGACATTAGAATCGACACAGGGGTACTTGTTATCAAAATTCGGTATAGAAGGATCTAATAACTGAACTACACTCGTTATCACTCTTTCTTCCATCCGATATATCCTTCTGTTCCCCAAACAAATCAATATATATAACTGACAACGCTCTCACAGCCACTTGTTTCTCCTGAATCACTTTCCCATCCAACATACCGATCAAAGGTCCTATACACCCCAATTCCCCCAATGCCTTGGCACACTGAATCCTCACTCCCAACACCCCACTCCTGATTCTTCAAAAACTCAACAACTCCACCACCCATTCAACACACGCCAAATTCTTCAAAAACTAACCGCACCCTCCAAACTCCTCACACTAGTCCCTGAATAAAATAACCCTTTCAACTCTCAAAAACGACACTCCTAACAACCACCACTTTCAAATCATCATCCTCCCAAACCAAATTACTTAAACAACTAAATCCATACTCCTGCACCAAAACCGTCCCAGACTTGACAACCCTCAACAAAAACTCGACAAATTCCTCAATACACAACAAGCCACATTTCGCACAGCTCCAACAAGGAACCTACAGCACCGCGCGAAGTAATCAGCCTAGCATTATCCTTAAACAACAGACGCCCTCTCTTTCGCGTAGATACTACCTGATTCTAATAAAAGTATCAAAGGAAGCAATAACAACAACGTACAAACCTTGAGCTATCAACACGTGTCTACTTGACTCAACTACCCCACTAACCAAAGTTGTTGTTCATATGTTGAATCATTTCAAGCCCACAATGGGTCTTGCCCGGATATAACTGGGTCTTGACCGGAAATGGCCGGGTCTAACCGGGTCTTGGCCGGAAATGACCGTATCTAACCGGGTCTTGGCCGGATATAAACGGTGCTGACCGGGTATAGCCGGGTCTTGACCGGGTCAAACCCGAAAAGTACAATGCCGGTGAGTGAACAAATGAATGAGCATAGTATCATAATAGTGTAAGGTGTGTTGATGGTACTTTTCTTTAGAATAGAAAGAAATGATCATATTTGAGAGAGAAATTAACGGTAACTTTGTTTTTTTATTTATTACAATGTCTTCTCAATGTTATCACCGAAAGTTTTTTTTTTTTTTTTTTTTTTTTTTTTTTTTTTTTTTTGGTGCAGAAAATACTATTTGTGGGATATTAGTGATAACTATTTATAAGGTCATGTTCCAAAACATGTTGTACCAAAATATCTTAAATCATAGTGCACTCGGGCTTATCTACACAAAAATAATAAATTTCATCCATTAAATTTGAGTTTTGTTTAAGCGACACAATTTTTATTGATCTAGTTTTATAAAAGAAATTACACTGGCGAAACGAGAAATGTGATATAAAGTTATTAATGCATTCATGATTTTAAAGATTAAAGATGATACTAGCCCAAACATATATTCCTATATTTGGAACTTAACTAGGACCGAATTGCTGCATATTTGTTTGGTTTTCTGACTGCTATCATAGTTTAGGAAACTTAGCATATTGCTAATAGTTTGATGTAATAGAAGATGAGGCTCTTTTTTGTTCACTTCAACGCCCTTTGTGGGACGAGCAAGGTGCATTATTGGTTTCTGTACGTCATTAAGTAGGAAAACGTAATCTTATTATCTGCTACATCCTTATGCTTTGGATGATAGAATATGCTTATGTATTTAGTTGCTCATATATGCCCAAGAAGGTACAATAAGTAAACAAAGACATGTCTCACATTTAGATATTGACAAAATTGTCTACCACTTTTGGTGACAACCATATAACAAAGCCAATTCGAGCGGGCTTTACAAAATGGTCAAGTTTTTTAAGTATTGGCGAACGCCTTTTTAGTAGGATAACTGGTAACTAGTTATTAGTAACAATGCAATTACAAATATAGTGATTAACATAAGTCTAGTGACCCACTATGTAACGAAAAGTTACATAAAAAGTCTATGATAGTTACCTCATTTAGCGAAATCCATCGCTATATGAAAAGTTACATAAACAATTTCTTTCATTACTCTAATTTTCAAAACCGTCCCTAAGTTCACAATTTAGTGGGGGGTTTTTTGTTTTTTTTTAAGCTTAGCTTTTGCATAGTTGTAGTTAAGTATTCTTTAGTATACCTAAATTAGCAAGTTTTTTGCTTTCTTGCTTAAAAGTAACTTTTTAAGTATTGTGCCAAATAATTTAATGTTTTTAGTCTAATACTTCATATATTTTAAAAACATAGTATAAGTAAAAGAAAACTAAACCGGTTTTAATAAGATTTTATAATAACTACATTTTTTTTTCACGTAACATGTCGTGCCATGCAACCAAACGCGGGTATAAAATCATCGTTTTTAATTATACAAAGAGACCAAGTGTTTTGTCCTCTTTGTGAAAAATTAATGCTTCATATATAAACAAGAGTTTAAAAAAAGGTGTATGGTGATTATTCTTTACACAAATATAAATATTAAATATGGGATAGAAACTTGTAGGTGTGAGTGGTGTGATGGCTAAGAATGATGGCTAACAAACGTTGGGTCTGATGTTCGAGTCATCACATCCGCTTCGCCCTTTTTTTATGTTTTTTTTTTACTCTTCTTTTCAATGTTATTTACCTAGTTTCTTTTGTTAATTAGTAGCTAAAAGACATGCGCCACGTTTCTATGTTTTTTTTCTTCTTATTTTCAATGTGCTTTTATTTTGATCAACTTCAATGCTCATATGGCCAGTTTCAAAGTTCACTTGTTAGCCTATTTTGTTAGGCTTAAGTCATAGCAGCTTTTTAGCATGTTCATCTCCTAGCAACTTGTTAGCCTATTTTGTTAGGCTTAAGTCAGCAAAAAGCTCAATTGTAATATTTTTTTTCTCAACTTTTGTTGATTAAGAGTTTTTAATATATATTTTATGTTTTTTGGAAGAAAAAAAATGTTCAAAGTCCATCGGCATTTTATCAAAAATCAAAACAATAAAAGATAGGTGTGATACGTTGGTTAGTTTTAACAAAAAAAAATATAAATAATTGAATTTGAGAATCAAACTTGTGAGTGTGGATGGCCTGATGGCTAAGCTTGATTTCCTAAATCTTATGAAATTCTGGTCACGTGTTCGATTCATCTGGTTACTCCTAGCTCTTTTTTTGTCACCCAAAGTAATTTTTTATTAATATTATTGTTACTATCGAATTTATTAATAAACTTCATCTTTAATCACCTCACACATTAAATAAAAGGGAATTGCATATGCAATATTTGAAGGGATATATATATATATATATATATATATATATATATATATATATATATATATATATATATATATATATATATATATATATATAGTGGAGCGTTCAAATGAGAAGGGCTTTTTTTGTGAGAACGCGAGAAGTGATCATGACTTTCCATTTAATCCCTCCTTTTTTTAGATCTAATGGTCAGGATCAATCATAATTTTTACACTAAAGACCTATAAGACATAAAAACACACACATCTCACTTTTAAAAGTGTGAAAAACACTTATACTCTCTCAACATTGTCATTCATCAATACCAACTTCCACCACAGTCATTGCCGATTACCACCGTCCACCGCCGTAATCATTGCCGATAACCACCGTCCACCTCAATCATCGCCGATCACCTCAATCATTGCCAATCCCCGCTGTCCACGCCATAATCATCACCGATAACCACCGTCCACCGCCATAATCATCGCCGATCACCACCATCCACCGCCGATAATCATCATCATCACTTATCACGATCAGCTTCATTAAAAAATAAATACTATCGAGGTATTGAGTAAGTCTAAATTAAGCTTTTGATTCCTATATTTATTTAGATTCAGTGATTAAAGATATATATTTTTATTTTTTTTGATTTTATTATTAGTTATGTCATAAATAATTTAGATCATTACGTAAACCTGATGAAAAAATGAAAGATGAACCTATCTTTGTTGATGGTTTGTCAATGTACACTACGTGTTCGATGAAATGCTAGTTGTTTTCACATGTGAAGAAAATGAAAGATGAACATACCTTTTTGCTGATGGGTGACGTTTGTTAATCGGCACTGATTATTAGCTAAGTTCATGTACTAAAACCTCCCCTGAGTTCCAAGGTGGTCGAAACTGATCAAGCTTTTTTAATAAATTATATTACATATCGTCAACGTCTAGATGGTGTTAACACTAACAGGAAAGTGGTCATTAGTTATATGAAATAATATGCGCCATTTATGAAGTTCAATAGAATAGTAGACTTGCTTATAACTCGATTTGTGTTGATGGATCGAAATAAGGTATTAAGATTTGAGAAGCTTTAACTAAGGTATCGAATTCCTTCACATGTGAAGAAATAAGGTATCAAATATCTTCACATGTGAAGAAATAATGTATTGAATGCCCTCACATGTGAAGAAAGAAGGTATCGAATAAGAAATTTTCTTATAACTTGATTTGTGTTGGTGGCTTGAAATAAGGTATTAAGATTTAAGAGGCTTTAAATATGGTATCAAATACTGTCACATGTGAAGAAATAAGGTATAAAATTCCCTCACATGTGAAGAAATTTGCTTTTCATCAAATTTGGTATTTTAATTTAGACTTCTGTTAATCCCATTATCAAATAATTTTGTTTATTATCCAACACACAAAATAGTATGATATTAAACAATAATAATTCAGATAATAAAAGGTAATAGAAAAGACGCAGTAGATAGTGTTTGACATGCTTCTGTTGAATTAAAGGTATTTCATAGTGTGAAAGGAATGTGGTCAATAAGAACTTTAAGTTATCCCGTAATTATTCGAGTATTTGAATAAATATATAAATCATATGATAACCACTTAATCAATACTCAACAAACTTGCATCAAATTTTAGAATGATGTCTACGGTATTAGATTTGTGCCAACTTGCTGCAAGCCTGCAAGAACCAATGGTTCGGGAATTCCTTTTGATAGGCTATCATCTCTCCAAGAGCACTTTGTGGCTTAAATTTTTTGCGTTTTGCGTTTGGTGTTCTAGTATATACTGAAATGAATAAAATTATTAGGCTTTGGCTTTTCTCAAACTTCACAAAACTGTTTACTGCAATAGTCAAATGCTCAGTTTGATATAGCAGGCCTATCATGTAATTTGAAGTCACTAATCTAATCTTACTCATGCAGGATTCATATTAATAGTAACTTATCATTGAAACACTTCTTATGCTACAAAAGACTATACATTCCACTCCCTTCTTCAGGTGCAATTATGATTTATCTAATTCTACAATTTCTTATGCTACAAAAAAGAGGTGGCAGTTTCAACCCATCTAACCATGATGGTTGATTTGGGTTACATTTTGTCTCTAATGAGTCAAATGGGTCAAGCTTAAAGTTTCGACTGATAAAAGAACTGGTCAAATGTCCACACGTGACAAGCGGATGAAAGTTATACGAAGTGTATTTAGATGCGTAAAACCTTATGAATCGTTTCATTAAGTAAAGTTCGAGTATTCAAATGCATAAACCCTCTCTTATATCTATTTTGACCCGTTAGCCAGTCCTCTTTACCCACTAACTTTACTACACTATTACTAATATGACGTTGTCTATCTGTTCGGGGGTAAAGAAGTTAGTTTTTCAAACTCTGTTGGTTAAGGATGAGCTTTTCAAACTCTCAACTGAGGATATCGATAACATATGCAAATTAACCGAAGGTAACTTAGTTTTTTTTCTTTCTGTTCTGCATTCTCTTTGTAAACTACGGGTGCTCTTTTTAGTCAGTTTGATGTATGACTAACATCAATTCTACTTTGAATTGTTTTAGGTTATTCAGGATCTGACATGAAGAATTTAGTGAAAGATACTTCCATGGGTCCACTGAGAGAGGCTTTAAGACAAGGAACCGAAATCGCTAAACTTAAAAAGGAGGATATGAGACCAGTCACTCACTCTACAGGTAAATCAAATGGCTGGCCTCTCTTTGCTTTGAAATCATTGTGGGTCTTTTAAACTTTGATGGCTAAACAATGTATTGCCAAAATCCATTATGAACTAGAAGTTTAGTATTAGCAAAAATAAAAATAAGTTGAAAAATATTTAACACAATCAAACGTTTAAATTGGAATTACAAATTATAAATATTTCACAGAAAGTTTATCATCACATAATTCATTCACATGATGTTAGGATTTATCTCAAATGTTTAGTTAGAAGCATCAGTGTTTTGACCTATGATATTTTTTTTATTAAAGTCTTATGACCTTAGAAAAGGATTATTAATGGCCTTTCTAAAAAAAAAGGTGATTATTAATGATGAGAAGTTTGACCTATGAATGAGAAGAATTATCAGTTAGTGCGTAAACTAGTCCTTGGAACACAAATTCTCTACTTTGCACTGCTTTAGAAATAATTTGCTAGTTTCTAATAGAAGTAACATGAATACACGTTTGTTCTCTATATTTGCAGGACTTTGATGATGCGCTAAAGGAGGTGAGACCTTCTGTTTCTTTAGATGAACTTGGCACATATGAAGAATGGAACAACAATTTGGAAGCTTATCTCCATCAAGCATTCAGCTTTAAAGTAAATTGTATTTTGGCCTGTTAATAACTTTTAAGTTCCTAATTTGAAGTTCTGAGTTTTTTTACCTGCAATCGAGTCATGTTGTGATGTCAAAATCCCGTATGTTGAAATCTCAGTATCTCTTACACTCAAAATTCAATTTTCCATCTTGGAACATCAAGTTGATATGCCTTTGTATATGTCAAATGAAAATTATATATACTCCACAATCAAGTTGATTATTAGTTATTGAACATGATTGTCAACATGGATTGAACTTTGACATTACAAGTATGTCATTAAGATTTCTTTACTGCCTTATTTAAACAGATGTTCAGACACATCAGTAAAATCGCTTTACACTATATCATGGGTGGTAGATGATACGAATACCAGTTGGGGCAACATTCTTTATCTATATTGAACAAGAGAGTTGGATTAATAAGGGTATGGTGATATCAAAGGGATTTTACAGAAACAGACACACAGTTCATAATTAGTACACACAATTTCCAATATAACTTGATCACAAATGATACATTATCAAAGGAACCTTTGAAAGGTGACATGTCCAGGCTTACGCATGTGTAAAAACTAATTTATGTTACAAGTAAAACCCAACAAGCAGGAAAAAAATAAAGAACCATCACTGTTGACATTCGTAGTACAGGGATTATCAAATACTATACCATCCTGATCATACTATCTCCGCGTCGCCGTGGATGTTACATGTTTGAATGCCTAACTTGCACTTGAACACAATGCCAAGATGTGATCAGAATTCCTCTCAAGTTCCAGACGTCTTCAACCTTCTCAGGTTGGACATTTGCAGCAATGTCTATCTGTTCGTCAATATTTTAAAAGTCAATGGAGATGAGTTATTCTGCAAGAAACAAAGTTAACTGAACACACAATTCTATAGCATGTGTAATCTAAAAAACAGAGTATTAATCGCAAGGGTTAAAACAGGTAGGGTGGGTTGACAAAATTATTCAGTGTATTAGATTTGTTTACAAAAAGTATACCACTTGATTCAATCGAATTAGGATGTTGGGAACATTCTGCCTTGCATGACTTGCAACCCGTTTTACCGTCTCATTTATAGCTAATTTTCTAAACCTGGCCTATTTGACATGTTGGAGTTACTATATAACTCGAGTCAACCCATTTACATGTAAACGGTCTGAATAATCTACCTTTTATATTCTAAGTGATCCAGGAGACTATCATACATTTGTATACGCTTAAAATAACTTTTAAGCCGCTCAACCCGTTTCCTTTATGTTTAATTCTTTTTAGCTTAACCCATTCACCCTTGAAGATAAAAAGGTCTAAATTACCACCACTAACAAAAGTCGTTAATATTATCTAACTCAAAAACAGTTGGTCACGCAAGTAGACAGAGAGATGACATACTGCTTTAGCAACAATCTCTATATTTGAGTGTACATCAGCCTCAACTTCAAAAAGTACCCAGGCCCATTTATCGCATTTTTCATCATCAGTAACATATCGAATGCCAGGCTTTTGATAACTAGATGCCTCTTTCCATGTTTTACCCCCATCAGCTGATATATCAACTCTCTCAATTCCACGTCCACCTCGTGAAACTGCATATCCTTTTATAGCTATCTGCACAAAATGCGTATGATATAAGCTCAAATATAATCTTCGACACATGCATGACAGCCTATTGGCTAAACAGGATTACGAAGCAAGCTCCACTAACAAATCAGAGGTGGCAAAATGGGTGAATTGGGTAACTGGTCAAATAGGGTAATTTTTTGTACATGTTGGGTCGACTGGAAACCATTACTTGTCCAATTTAATAGAGTTTGATGAATAATTATTATATCAGACGGGACTACACAGAATAATACTACTATACTAGTACAAATGCACTTAGGACGACTTTCAACCCATTAATTATTATGCTAAAAAAAGTTAAATTTTACACAACCGACATAGATAAATATAACCTAGATTGGCCAATTCACAGGTAAATGTATCGAAATTTATTTGTACAAAACTGTCTTATCAAGTGAATCATAAAACTACAAAAATCCTTGTAAAATTTACTCCATGGATCAAGGGTAGAAGAGTTAATAATAACTGCATTATGAAATCTAATTGGAACAGACATAAACCGCATTATTAAATGCAATTAGACTTGCAGAAACTGGTGTCAATGATTCTTTCCAAACCGAGTACAGGGGGTCATATAAACAACTCTTGTACAGGGGGTCATATAAACTCTCTTAACTAAAAAATTTGAGTATAATTAGAGGAAAATACCAACCTTTCCATATTTGCCACATTCACGTCCTCCAAGGAGCATATTGCACTCTGCATAAAGAATCCCTGAGAGGTAGCAACACACTGCCGTCTTAGAAATCTGAATAACACTTTTATGATTAAGAATAAAATATTAATCTAACCTGGCAAATTTGGGAGTCTATGTTGATGCTATCCAACCACTTAATAGAACGAGCACCAATAACCCCTGGGACAACTACTCTAAGTGGATACCCATGATCCCTGTTCAGAGTCTTTTACAGTTTCACAAATAAATTAAAAGTAAAATGAACAGCCAGTAATAGGATTCTAAAAGAAAATGATGATAGATTTGCAATCTGATAATTTGTTTACCTCTCCATTCATTTCATAAGCAAGCAAAACATCAGCCTCACGATTTGTTGCTTGACTTAATGGAATTGATGCCTTGTACGGACCTCCATTTTCCTCCTGTGGTTGAGCAGGAAATAATGAATAACATTGTGGTTTAAAAAGCAGATCTAGATTAGACAAGCAAAAACATACCTTACACATGTCAACGCTCACAAATTCAACATGTTTTCCACCTAAAGGTGTGGTACTTGTCAATTTGGGAATACCAACTAATTCGAGAACATCTGCAAGTTTTGCTCCACTCAAAATTGCTGAAAGGTTCACACATAAGGCAAAGCAATTTAGAAAATGAAGCAAAATACCATAAATATAATTGTACTATGCTATACACTTGTTGCCTAGAATTACAAGCAACAACATTATTGTAACATATTATATTATTCACCGCATCTGCTAGAAACTTAATGCTACTATGCACATGTATTAGCCTTTTACTGAACTGACAACCCTGAGAAGAAGATTGTAATATATCTGAACTTATGATAATACATGGCACTTATTGGTGACTGTCAAACCTACAGTTTAGTGTACATCATGTTTTCATTATAGATACCAGGAAAAATGTTTAATGCCAAGACTTAAGCTCTTGATCTCTGAAAAGTGGTAAGATAGTTTTCCATGATGCTATTGCAAGTACATTCTTTAGTGCACCAACAATTTCCACGTACTATCATGAGTTACAAACTCTGAATACACATTTCGCGTTAAATTTCAATGACTAACATATAATGGAATGCAGAAAAACACAAATATAGATGCAATTTCATTTCAAGATGAAATTTTCACAAGCGAAGATACTCGTGTTATACTTAAATAATAAAATAAAATCCATTAATAACATCCAAATTTCATTTGTGGATGATATTTTCACAAGCGAAGATACTCTAACTAAACTTAAATCTGCTAATAATCTCAAAAGTTTATTCCTTCCTAATATTCTTCACATGCGAAGATAATCTAACTAAACTTTAACTTCATTCCTTACTAATAAGGTCAAAACTTCATTACTTACTGATAATCTTCATGCACGAAGATACTCTAACTAAACCTAAAGCTAAAAGACGTATATTTTCACATGTGATGAAGTTCTTAAAAAGCTAGGAGACGTATATTTGCACATGTGACGAAGTTGTTCACGCACCTTAAAAAGCTACAAGACGTATATTTTCACATGTGACGGAATTGTTCACACATCTTAAAAAGCTACCAGACGTATATTTTCACATATGATGAAGTTGTTCACATATCTTAAAAATCTATGAGACGTATATTTGCACATGTGAAGAAATTGTTCACATGTCTTAAAAAGACGCGACATATATTTTCACATGTGAAGAAATTGTTCACACATCCAAAAAAGGTACGAGACGTATATCTTCACATGTGACGAAGTTCTTAAAAAGCTGGAGACGTATATTTGCACATGTGATGAAGTTGTTCACGCACCTTAAAAAGCTACAAGACGTATATTTTCACATGTGACGGAATTGTTCATACATCTTAAAAAGCTACTAGACGTATATTTTCACATATGATGAAGTTGTTCACATATCTTAAAAATCTATGAGACGTATATTTTCACATGTGAAGAAATTGTTCACACGTCTTAAAAAGCTGCGACATATATTTTCACATGTGAAGAAATTGTTCACACATCCTAAAAAGCTACGAGACGTATATTTTCACATGTGACGAAGTTCTCAAAAAGCTACAAGATGTATATTTTCACATGTGACGAAGTTCTTAAAAAGCTACAGACGTATATTTTCACATGTGACTAGGTTCTTCACACATCTTAGAATACTTGTAGGTGTTAATGTGCTTATTGAAGTCATTCACCTATACCTTTGTCGAGTAAAAACTTAGAACAATGTTTATTATACAGACATGAAAAACAAACTGACGTAGTACTAGCAGCCCTACAGAAAAGTAAGTAAATAAGCTTGAAAGTTTGAAATAAGCTGAAACAGATGGACTATGACCTATAAACTAATTGCAAAACAAGAATCAAACCATAAGCTTGACTCTAACTAACCTAAAAATTAGACTGAAAAGGCTGTTCTAGGCTGTTTTTGGTTTTTGTGGTTTTTGACACAGAAAAGTAAATGAGACCAAATTACATAATACCTTGAAAAC
Organism: Artemisia argyi; assembly: GCA_030686995.1. Taxonomy (NCBI): domain Eukaryota; kingdom Viridiplantae; phylum Streptophyta; class Magnoliopsida; order Asterales; family Asteraceae; genus Artemisia; species Artemisia argyi. The sequence goes on from CM060684.1 coordinate 7,859,367, forward strand.
ACAGACTCAACTTTTTAAAGCAAACTATCTTTGATTAATTTGACTCAACTTGAACAACTAAAAAGACCTTTTATCAATTTAATCCATATAAGCTGTTTAACTTAGTTTGAAAATATGAAATTCCAAAACTTGACTCAAAACTTGTAAATCTAACTAAAACAACTAAAATTAATCTATAAACTACTACTGAGATCAAAATTAAACTATTTCATTATACAAAATAGTGACACCAATTTCTATCACTACACAATGATTAGAATAGTGGTTTTAAATACTTAGTTTACGAGTATTCATGGCATGACTGATGGAAGAAGTAAAATCACTCTCCCATTTCAAGCTCAGAGTTTTAAGAGATTAACATTTGTATCCACTGACCTGATTGCGAAGGTTCTCTGTTTTACCTACTAGAACCTCAATGTGCACTCCACGGTCAAGAACCTACAGTGCATTCAAATAGAAAATTACACAATAGCACGATAACTTCATGTACTTTAATATGTACGCCATGTGTTTTACATGGGATATGCAATTACACAAATTCATTGAAGCACTTGTAAGGCCTTACATTATTTATGTTTGCTCCATCACCCCTTCGACTTCTGAAACCTGAGCCTTCACCTTTGCAAGCTTATTGATCTATTCTGGGTGGTCCGCACAATACTGCATTTGTTCCTTAAGCTTCGAGCTGATAATAAAAGGTTTGTGTGATTGCACGTCATTTAAAGAGCTAAAAGTTTTGCTGGTGTGAAAAAAAAATGAAAAAATAAAAAATAATAATAATAAATGGAGACTGAGAATATACCCAAATTCTTTGTTCAGACTATTGGCAGTAGCTGTTGCAGCTTTCCCACCACTGTATTTCTTGGTAAAGTCCTCCTTGATGCGCTCAAGAAAAGCCATTGGAACCTGTTTGCCAATGGATTCAATCGCGACCACACAGTATGCTACATAAATTGAGAAGATAATGTTAGTTAACATGTGATTGAAAATTCAAGTAGCATGTCTCCATTTCAATATACAACTTAATGCAGACAAACAAGGGATGGTGTTTGTGTAAGAGAAATAGTAGAGGAGAATTCGACAAATTTGGCAGGAAACAAGAAACATGAATAATATATCATAGGAACAAACGTGTAATGCATGCTGAAGCATGGTTAAGCTATTTAACTAACCTAAAAGCCACACTGTTTGCACTTTGCAGTCTATTTCTAACAAACTCTAACAAACTCAGAAGCTTCGAAATAACTAAAAACTGTCGCATTTAGCAATAATAGTTGTGTAATAACAGATAATTCTGCATATGAAGTAGCGGTTGACAAGTGGTTAATCAAATAGGTGCAGGGTGTCTACGACACCAAGATCAGAGCATCAAGGAAGCTTTTTAAACCAGTTACAATATCTTGTTTAAAAACTTGGCGCCGATCACCAAAACACACACCAGTAACCACAAATTCTAATGGCTCTACGAGCTCCAGTGGTACAAATATTTTCGAGCTATTATACGACAAACAGTAGTTACTAAATACGATAAGCAAAACTCCAAAAGTAGATTAACTTGTCGTACAAGCTGCAGGTGCTCACGACTCAAAAGAAGATAAAGTTAACATATTTTGACACATAATTAACTGCTGCATGAAACACATGTAAATAACTTTACTTTTAAAAGCCAACATATAATTCCACATGCTTCATAGAACACATAAATTCAAACATTCATAATTGAAAATAGATGATTTCCAACATAGATGATAATCCAAAAATCCACAATTTCCAACAAACGATAAATTTACCAAAGACTTTGAATAACTCTCTATTACATGTACACGATATTTTAGAAGATCCTATGCAGACATGACTTCCAGAGTCACTTTTTACTCTTCAGCCCATGAGGCAGGAGGTAATTAAAGTTACTTTGTTACCAAGACCAAAATTTATTTTAATCCTCGTCGCATATTCAAAAGTATTGGAGAACAAGAACATTATGCGATATGCAGGTACCAACACAGATTACAAAGAAAATGAAGATGGCGGTTCATCACAAAAACTTGTATTCTTGGATTGATGGATATATAAAACTGATCTTCCTTCACCAAGTGGCATATGTCAAATGATCAACTAAAGATTCCACTTAGACGTAAACACAATCTAAATATAATTTACAACAAGAACTTAGACTACATTGTGGCCAAACCCACTACCCATTGTTATAGTTTTATATGTTGAGTTCACATTTCTGTAATGTGACAGGATTAGTTACTACCCTATTTAGTTACTGCATCAGTGACGCATATGCTGTAAACGTTTTGCACTACTCAAACATCTGACCATTTTCTCCTTGTTACCCAGATTTACCATTTAGTAGCAATAAATACAAATTTCAGCCCCTCTAATGTCACTATAGATAAAAAAAATGTTGGGCATTGTGAATAAATGTAATCATGGTCTTAAGAATCACTTTAACTAGGCGATTCAAACTTAAAAATCGACCGAAATTTGTACATTTTTCACGGACTAAATATTTAAAGACCCAAATGTGTACACTTTTTCACATGTGAAATATCTTTAAAGATCAGTTTTTCGCAACAAAATTATTTCATCATTGAGTACCTTTTCAAACAAGTTTCCAATAGATTAACTCTCCAAAAATTTCTTTAAATCAGAATAACGAGTATCCTAAAACCAACCTCTATGCATCCCAGGGTAAATCCTATGAAGGGTGTCCACATGTGAAAAGAAAGCAAGTTCACATAGACAAAACATAGCTTTGGCACCCATTTTGTTCACACTAGTACATGGAGTTTGGATTACTTTTAGCACTCCATAACACTCCATAGATTTATGCTACAGATATATTTCTCTGACCTTAAAACGCGGGTGATGTTATTGATACATGAACTCAGATAATAATAGGTACCGACTTTAAATTTTAACTTATAGTCACATGTGAAGAAAAACTACACATTTCATCAAACACCTAATGGGCATTAAAAAACTTGCACATGTGAAGAAAAACTACACATCTCATCAAACACCTAATGGGCATTAAAAAAACTTGCACATGTGAAGAAAAATTACACATCTCATCAAACTCCTAATGGCATTAAAAAAACTTGCACATGTGAAGAAAAATTACACATTTCATCAAACACCTAATGGGAATTAGGTAGTAAAAAACTTGCACATGTGAAGAAAAACTACACATTTCATCAAACACCTAATGGGCATTAAAAAACTTGCACATGTGAAGAAAAACTACACATCTCATCAAACACCTAATGGGCATTAAAAAAACTTGCACATGTGAAGAAAAACTACACGTCTCATCAAACACCTAATGGGCATTAAAAAAACCGTCTCATCAAACACCTAATGACATTAAAAGAACTTGCACATGTGAAGAAAAATTACACATCTCATCAAACACCTAATGGCATTAAAAAAAACTTGCACATGTGAAGAAAAATTACACATTTCATCAAACACTAATGGGAATTACGTAGTAAAAACTTGCACATGTGAAGAAATCTAGACTTAAACAATAATAATAACTTCTAACGCATAATAATTCACAATTCAACAATTAAAATTTACTAAAAATAACAGTTACTCGATATTTATGTATAATCTGATCTGAAAAGTTCGTCTTCTTCATTAATCTCATTTTCGGTTGTCTGAACTTCATCAACTTCAGCTTCATCTTCAGTCATATTAATCAAATTTTTTGATATTTATCGATTTTGATTTATTAGGTTTTCAATGGTTATCTTTGTTACCGATATGATTCCGGTGGTGATTCTCGTAGTAGACGGTGGTAGAAGGTTGTGATTTCAACGGTTACTACGGATATGATTACGGTGGTGTAGTGGCGGTGTAGCGGTGGTTTGATCGGCAGTACTTTACCGTGGTTTAATTGGCGGTGATTGATGGAAAAGGATTGTAGTTAGATTTCACCGTAATTGTGGGACTTGTGTGTGTGTTTTTTTATATATAGTGTGTTGTATAGATAGTACAAATGGTGGATTAACCGTGGCCATTAGATCTAAAAGAAAGTGAGATTAAATGGATGGCTAGGATCACTTCTCGCGTTCTCACAAAAATTAGACTTCTCATATGAATGGCCCCCTATATATATATATATATATATATATATATATATATATATATATATATATATATATATATATATATATATATATATATATATATATATATGCAATGCACTCTGATTTATCAACACAAAAATGGATTTCATCCATTAAATTTCTGGTTTTATTTATATACTAGATTAAGCGACACTATTTTTATTGGTTTAGTTTTACAATCAAGTGGTTAAATTATGAATAGGTTCACAAGAGCCGCAACTAGAAAATTTGACAGTTAAGGGATGTATTTAAGTCATATCGAATATTTTGCAAGTGTAAAAATACATCTAAAGCTAGTGATAATCCTCGTGATGTTAGTTTACATCTTTATAGTATTGTCCATTCGAACCGGCCTTTCCATATGACATAGACCTTCTCAATAAACCTGTACTATATAGAGATGCTTTAGTTACCAATACGAGTTAATATAAATATTTACTGAGTTCACAAAAGAAAGAAAACATAGAAGTACAAAATCAGTAGCATATATAAATTAAAACAGTCAGACACGTATATGCTACTTCAATTCAAAGTCCATCAAAAGCATCATAGACCAAAACAAAAAAAGACAAATGTATGGTGCTTATTTTTAACAACACAATAAATAAATAAATTTGAAAACAAAACATGAAATTGCAGCTGGTTTGAAGGCTAAGCTTTATCCCTTATAAGTATAAGGTCGCAAGTTCGAGTCTTCAGTCCAGTTGCCATTTCGCTTTTTCAAAATTAAATATGTAATTTGTGGATCACGAGGTTCGTGAAGCAGATATCATCCACATTAAAAATAGTATATGAGTGGTCAAGTGGTAAAGTTTGTGAGTTGCGATTATAATCTCTGAAACCGTAAGTATCTTAAGTTTAGATGTTTTGTTTAACAGCCATGAAGTGGTTACGTCAACTTCATTACATTTTTCTCGATTTGACTATATGTGTAGCAGTGAGTGATGAGAAAAAAATTAAAAACTACTCGAACCAAAGGTTTATACATTAAGACATAAGACTATTAAACTCGTATTCAACACATACTTATATTTAACTTTTTAAACATGACATAAAAGAAATACTCCGTATTATTAAGAAAACAGTTGAACCATGAAAATGATATGTTTTCTGCTTTAGTTCCTGTATTTTTATCATTAATTGTGTGTGATTTCAAGATTTACCTTGGACTACATATGCTGAAAGTGCAGCTCCATACAACTTGTGAACTTCTGCAAGATGAGCCTTACCACCAGCAGATGATGCAATGTTCATTTCCATTTCAATGCAGTTTCTACAGAAACCAAGCCGAGGACGAGGCAAAGCAAGAAACCTGCACAATCAATAGATCAGCAACTTCATAACAAGAGATAACTGCTAAGCCTAATTGTTAGCTATGTTAAACTATCAAGCCATTTTACAAAATGTTTGCGAAGCAATTATGTTACAAAAAACTCTCCCTCTTTGCATTTTTGCTCCTCATCAGGATACGAATACTAAAGGGTCTTAAACCAACAAATTGATAATTAATAATATGCGTCTTCTAAACCAACAAATTTGAGCTTCGAGCCCCAGCAACAAACAGTACGTCTATATTTCAACCAGTACAAAGAAAAACAGTAAGATGATTTGTTGTTATATAGGCAACTCATGAAAACTATGCTTGACAGCTAACGGGTTAGTGACATACCGCTTATGCATGCAGATGAGAGGGAGAAACCGTCATCGCTGCCACCGTCTCTGGTCAATGAACTAATAGAAATAACCACCAGCTTTTCAAAATGATGCTTCTGATTTGAGAAATATTTCAGGCCCTGTAAAACATAGGCACCAAACTATTTGGAGTGGGCTAGTTTGGTATACACACTGCATTCCTAAACATTCATTTATACTATGGCTTGCTATTCATGGAAGATTGGATACTCAAGATAGAATGATTAAGTGGTTTCCTAATCAAGATCTGAGATGTTCACTTTGCAAAGAATGTGTTGACAGTCAGTCATTTATTTTTTGAATGCTCATATTCCAAAAAAGTATGGGATAAAATGTGCAGTATCTTAGATCAGGGTAAGTTTGGATATGAATGGGAAGAAATTGTGATGAGCATGTGCTCAATGAAGTGCAACAAGAATATTGCGAGTGTTCAGAAGATTGGTTTTAGCAGCTTGTGTCTATCACATATGGAGTGAGAGAAATAAAAGACTTTTTTATGATAAGCAAAGAGATTGGTTGGAAGTGGTCAATGCTATTGTTACTGAAGTAAGATTCAAAATGGCAGGTCTACCAGTGAAACAATCGAACCAAGTTAAGGATATGGCTGATAAATGGAAAGTAAAGATGAATATGAAGACTGATGATGATCAACTCATGGACAATATGGAAGTGTAGGTTTGTACTGTGAAATATGGTATGTTTGAAATAGTATAAGATGAAGTTTGATAGAATGATCGGAAGATTGGAAATTTGATTGGAATATGGAAGCAATATACAAAAATTTAAGTTTCCACTGCCTAAAGGGGTGTTTGGAAACAGGTTTAACAGCAAGTAAATTTTCAATTGCTGTTAAAATTAGTTCTTTGCAGGCCATTATAGAGTTGAGACACCTTGTACCTTGGAGTTCTAACTAGTAAGACTGTACCTACAATAACCTCTTATCTAGTTCAGTTGGCCTGGGGGGGGGGGGGGGGGGGGGGGGGGGGGGACTGAACAAGTATGTTTGGCTAAAATAGGAGGTCTATCTAGTATGAATGTACCATAAAGAAGGGTCTCGCTTTATGAAGGGTAAACCTGCTTGGTCCACTCAATACATAGGCATAGGAGGTAATGGATGGTCATCATGGAGGGTGTGTGTTCCCAAGCAACTGAAGCCTTCCATTGAGAGGGAAATGTAGGTTGTTTTGGTAGAGCCCCCCATGGATGGGTTATGGGTTCCTAGTGATGCCTTTATCCTTTTCTACCTTGTCTACTACTGTGGTGGCAGGTTGAGTGGATTGGTAGAAAGGACTAAAGGAAATGTAGCTAGATGGGAGGTGCTAAAATAAAGTGAATCAGAGAGGTGAATGAATAAAGGATAAGAAGTTTTTGGACCAGAGTGATGAATGGAAAGAATGAAGATGCTCTGTTTTATGCTCTGTTCTATTGTGTCAGATAAGAGTTTTGTCAGACATAGGATGTTGCTTTGTCTGATATTGGATGGAATTAGGATGTTTGTATTGTCTGTTTAGTATCTGGTAGCTAGTATGGTCAGTTGTATAAAAGGTTTGGGTTTGTCCAAATCTTTGTTATATTCTTATGATGTACATCATTTTGAGAAGTTAATATAAGTATCCACCTTGCACCAAAAAATAAATAAATAAATAAAATTAAAAAAAAAAAAAAAAAAAAAAAAAAAACTAGCAGTTACGTAGTAAATATTAAAAGCTCCTAAATGTGGCGAACTGCAGAAAAAATTATACTATTGATTAATATCTAACAATATTGGAGGGAATAAGAACAGTAGAAATTTCAGATCATATACCATAAGCAAGAGACCAACTGATTGTGGAATCATTTGGAGGGAATAGTGAAGTTGAACAGTTGAGTAACTAACGGTTTAAACTTGCAGTGGAGGCTTTTATATCGAAGCATCAAACTCTGATCAAACAACAAAACAAAACAAGAAAACACCGATACCATTGAGGCCTTGTTGATTAGTGGAAATGTTTTAAAGCCGCTTACTTAGAAACACCGAACACAATATTTTAAAATGGTTATCTCTACATCCAACTCCCTTAGGAAATAGAATCACATACCTATTTGATGTAATTGAAAATACAAAATTTAACCTAATGTTGGCTCGAGTTAAATGTTTGATATTAATCTTACTTACGTATGCATCAATGCATGTATCGGCAGATGTTAGTTGTGTATATATGAACAGAGGTAAAGAACAAGAAGAACATATCAAGAGCAAGAATAACGGGTGAAAGTAATAAGCAAATGCGGTTGATTCTGACCATACTTGCAAATGACTTCTTATTCACATTATCTACTCGACTAGTACTACTATCATTCACAATCTCCTCAATGTTGTTATTCACATCATCATTCACAGTATTATTATCAAACACCTTATTTACATCAGGCATTCCATCATTCTATTCACCACAATGGTCAATATACGAGGAATATCAACAAGAGCAAGTTCATGAAGGCGATTCTAATATTCTATACAAACGGAGACTTACATGAGTGATGATGAACACGAAGAAGACAATATCGGTTCGACATCACACGGTATGTTTGCTTAAATAAAATACACCGTATGCTGCAACCTATATAGTATTTCTCATATTGTTGGAATTACAACTTAACTTTTAGTTACTAAAGAATGATTACCAAAATAGTTTTCCTGTTCTGCAAAGTCGGGTAAACAAATCACAAACTACTCAGGTTAATCCCAATTGTGATAAAGATGTGAATAATCAATTGAATGGTGTCAATACTGATAGTGGTTCAAATGAAGACTGTGTTAACAAATCTACATGTGTGGTACTAGTGGGGATGTATGTGCTACTCATGAGGTTACTAGGATTGATGTCAATGATAATGGTGATTGCACTAATTTGAATAAGTCTAGTAAGGAAAACACAAGTACTTTGGCACAAATTCTTAAAACCAATACTCATGATAATACATTACAAATGATCCCAACTGAACTTAATGAAAATGGGGTAGAAATTGCTATCTTTGATGAAAAAATTGTTGAGTTAGGAAGTGCTAAGTGGAATAAGACTGTATGTGGCTAGCTCTTAGGTTGTATGGTTAGTTTTAATGAGGCTAGGTACCATCTAAGGAGAATGTGGAACAAATATGGCCTTGAGGATATGACCGTGAATGATAAAGGAATTTTATTTTTTAAGTTTCAAGATGAGCGGGGTATATTACAGGTTATTAGCAATGCTCCTTGGATGGTTAACAACAAACCATTGTTTTTCAAAGATGGGGAATTGATGTTTGCTTGGATAAGACTGAACCTAAGAAATTGCCGGTTTGGGTGAAATTACTAAATGTGCCACTTGAAGTTTGGAGTGTTAAAGGAATAAGCTCTTTAGCAAGCTGCTTAGGCAAACCATTCATTATGGATGAAGTGATTACCAAAGCGTTTATGACACGAATGGGAAGACTTCGTTTTGCTAGGGTGTTTATAGAGTTGAATGCTGAAAAGCAATTCAAAGATGTAATTGAAATAGCTTATAGGAAAAAGGATGCAAGTACTAGTATGACCAAATATGTGCAGGTTGAGTATGCTTGGAAGCCTACTAGATGCGGCCATTGTTGTGTGTTTGGTCATGATGATGTGAATTGTAGAATGATACCTAGAGAAGCTGAAAATGAGAAGCTGAGTAAGGTGAATAGTGGAGTTAATGATGGGTTTCAAAAAGTGACAGAGGAATGATTAGTTTTAATGAGGCTAGGTAAAGGAGAATGTGGAACAAATATGGCCTTGAGGATATGACCGTGAATGATAAAGGAACACCCCTGAATATAAGCTAATAAGCCCATGTATAAGCCGAAACAAACACCCCTTAATACTGCTAAAGTAAAAGCAAAATAAAGTAAATGGTAAAAATTGCTAAAGTAAAATAAAGAGGACATGTAAAAGAAAACAAAAGCAAAAGTTAATACTTAATACTATTAAATGGTGGGTCTCATATTTTTCTTTTCCTTCTTTTGATTTTTCTCTTTTCCTTTTTACTTATTACTATGTCTTCTCGATGTTATAAACTAAAGTATATTTCTATTATATAGTAAAATTCTGGATCTTTTATATTGTCGAATCTAAACAACTAATACACAATCATGTGGGAGCGGGATATGAAGAGTTAAGATGTAAGTAATCGCAATGTTGCAAAATCGTGAATCGGTACTGAGGCGGTCCATGGCCGAGTAGCGATTTTTAACCGATTAATCGGTCGATTACCTTGTAAAACTCACCAAGTTCCATGGCCGAGTAGCGATTAATCGCCGATTAATCGGCCGAGTTGGCCGATTTTTGCAACATATATACCCGAAAGTAAACCTGATGATAATAAATCGTTTTAAGAAAGAAATTCACCGAACACTTGTGCTCTTAAGAACTATGTAGTACAATGGCGACAAAACCATTTCCATAGGATGAATGTCTAGATAAAGGTTATTACTACCCTGGATTCCCTTGTTGTGTCATCCCTATTCCTCCTGGTCCCGAGGATGAGGATGATAGTGATGTTAAAGTTGTTATGGCACATTCACCTGTGGCTCTTGGTCCGTGATCTTACAAAATAGTAATTTGTATTTGCCAAACAATAATATGCAAATAGTATGTGTTTTTAATTCACTACAAAATAGTGGCTAGTGCACCCAATGCTGGCAATCGAGTACATTCAAATCCTATAAACCAGTAACAATATAAATATAAATAGTCATTAGTTAAAAGAATGAAATACAATATCAAAAGAAGCAAAAGCATAAAAGCAACACACTCAAGCATATGCTACTTTTTTTGTTCAAAAAAGTAAAAACAAGTATAATATGCTTCTTTAAAGTTCACCTAAGATACTACGGGAAACATAATAGGGAATTCGGGAAATCCTAAAATGCAAGCTAAACTAAAAACACAAAAGTTGATTAAAAAAACGTAAACACTCAAGATAAAACGTGAAATTTATGCTACACTAGTCCTACGGGTGTAAAAATGATTTTTCTGCGTACTAAATGACAAAATAAAATTTTAGAAAAAAAAAATTAATTATTTAATAAAAATTCTATTTATTATAATTTAAAAACTAATTTAACTAAATTAAATGAAAATAAATATTAAAACTATTGCAATAAATCTGAGATTTTTTTTTTGGAAATTAACTTAAGCTAAAAATAAACTAACAAAAATAAACTTTTGGAAAAAGCACTTGAAATAAGCAGTAAAAAGCAGTTTATAAGCTAAGAAGGAAAAAAACAAGCTAAAAACTATATAAAGGAATTAATAACGAGAGTTATAGCAGAAAAGACCAAGGGCACGTTTGGTTAAGGTGTGTGGTGTTGAGGCTTTGATATCCAAGAGGTCTGGGGTTCGAATCCCTCCCCAGACTTTTTGGCAAATTATCTTTTTTTTTTTTCAAATTTTCTTTTTGCAAACTAATTTAACAATAAAAACCAGCAATTTTTTTGAAATGAAATTTCCTTAAAAGCTTTAATAAGCTTGATGCAGGCTTATTAATTTCACAGATTTAAAGTTTGAGCTTTTGAAATATAGCAACTAACAAACACCACAATAAGCTAAACCAAATAAGCCAAGGAGTCCAAAAGCAAACACAAACATGAAAACATCAATAAACAACAACAACAATACAACAAGATCAAGCATGTTCAAATAAAAAGAAATCAACAAGCTCAGCTGTTCTAAGAACAAACAGCAGCAGCCAAAAGGGAAAATAAGGCTCAAAATTAAGCTACCTAATAAGCACTAGAGGGGAAAAAAAAGCACTAGCCTATAAAAAATCTAGGGGGGATTCTAAAACAATAAGAATCACAACCAATGACCCAGAATTGACCAACTTATGGTCAATTGAAAACTGACCCAAACCTATGCCTACTAGGTTAGGGGAGTTTTTTACTCAAACAGCCCCTTTTGGACACAGATTCAAGTGACCAAATCTATTCCAATTTGCATGTTTCTTTTTGAACTTGATAAAAAATCTGCCAAAGACTACAAAACAACAATTTTTATTGATTTCCAAGCAAAAATGAAACCTACAAGTGATTTAGAAAGCTGTCCCATTTCAACAGACTTGGAAATTTGACTTTTTGAGATTTTTCTAAAAGTTGACTTTGATTGATTTCTAATGCCCCTAGATGACTGATATTGATCTATTAGCCCTAAATGAGATTAATTCAAACAATTTTAACAAGTTGGGAGCCTAAATAAAGATTATGCTAACTCCAAATTACAACAGTTATGCAAATATTGGATTAGAAGATGGATTTTGACTTTTTAGCTAATGCCAACCACTTTTAAAGCTTTGACTGTTCTAATATACCCCTAAGAGTGTTATGTGAACACTTATTGACCCATGAAAGTCACAAGGGCTAGGTTAAACCAGCAAATCCAAACACCCTTTATGGTTGTGGATTGGTGACTTGGCAGTGGCAACATGTGATGCCAGTTGTTATCTCTTGATAGCTTTCTTGGAGAAGGAGATAGTGGGGAGAACTTTTGAGGGGAGGATGGAGTGTTGCAGGAAAAGGAGAGGGATGGAGGTAAGGATATGGCGGGTAAAGAGGTGGAGTAATAAAACGTTTTTATTGATTGTGTTTGGGTTTGGGCTTAAGTTGGGTTAGGAGTGGATGTGTTGGGCATGGAAGGTGTTGTGATGGTGTGGATTGGATTGGTGGTGGGTTTAGGATTAGTGGGTGTAGGAATATTAGTGTTAGTTTAGGATTAAGGTGTAGTAAAAGTAAATTGTTTTTTTAAAAAAATGTTATAGTAAAATTAAAAGTGAAACTGAAAGTGTAAAATGTTTTTGTAGGTTTTTTTTATTTTTTTTTTTATTTTTTTTAATATATAATAATAATAATAATAAGAAAATAATACTACTACTAATATAAAATACCTAATAAAACGTTTTGACAAAAAGGGTTTGGTGATTTTATTTTGAAAAGTGGTTTTTGGAAAAGAGTTTAGAAATTGATTTTTCGTTTAAGCTCGGGATGAAGGGTAATTTGGGGAATTGTGGTTTTGGGTGCGGGTATTTCGGTAATTTTGGGTTAAGGTTACGGGTAGAAAGGTGATTACGGGTTTTGGTTTTGTTTTCCACACTCCCCTCAATGTCACATTAACGGGATTGACTCAATCTTTGACTTTTTGCCTTTGACTTTGACTTTTCATCCTTTTCTTCAAAATCGTGTTGAGTCGATCCGGTAATGCTCCATTATGCTCCGTTTCCCATCCAAGCTCCGGCTTTTGACAATTTTCCAAATCTTGTGCTTGTTTTTGTCTTTTTGGCCTCAATTATGTCTGTTTTTTAATTATCCGTTCTTGCACGATCATAAACACAAAAACACGATATCTTTGTCATTTTTGGTTAGTTTTTGGTCGTTTTGATCTTCATTTAGTAAGAAAAAGGTGTGTAAATAAGCACACACCACGTATCATTACCAAAATAAACTAGTATACTCGGGTTTATCAACACAAACATAATAAATTTCTATGTAGTTACGACTCTATTCATCTGTCATTACAGGCTTGAATCTGAGCAGTCGCACGTTTAGGCAACTTTATTAAAGATTTGGCTTTTTTTTTTTTGTTTTTGAAATGGCTATGTGTGCCCATTTAAAAGTTATATGGGCATTAACGGACACCTATTTTCTCTCAATTGGAGAACATGACAATTGCTTTGAAATAAAAACTTGTAAATATAATTAATTTTATTTAATTTTTTAAATATAAATGAGGTGTTACGTTTGAGGAATTTATTTTGTTGTTTGGGGTATTTTCTAAAGCGATTTGTGTAATATGAGCCCGTTTGGCCCTTACCCGTTTGACCCTTGCCCCTTTAAGCTCGTGCCTGTTTGGGCCTGACCGTTTAGACCGTGGGATGTGCCCGCCTGGCCCGGCCGTTTTGCTCCTCCTCTGCATGCATCTTTGTAACTCAATGAATACTAATTCAATTTTAAATCCTAAAATAATAACCAGTAAGTTTCTATGAATGATGCATGTAATAATTATATCAATTGAATTCATGCATCTATAATCTTTTTAAGACGTTAAAACATGCACATGATGAAACTGATACATATCGATGTGTCTAACTTGTTCGTGTTTTTACATCAATATGCATATACTTTACATGCATATGACTTTATCGAAATATATATATATATATATATATATATATATATATATATATATATATATATATATATATATATATATATATATATATATATATATATATATATATATATATATATTGACGTGTCACGTTCATACAATGCATCTAGTCATATCGACGCATCTTGTACTATATTGACACATCTAAACCTCTAAACATAAGCAATTACGGGAATTAAGTGATGCATGTGATCGGTTTCGGATCATAACCGGTTCAAAAAATCAATTTTGGACCATGACTATCATACATCTGAATCTTTTCCTTAATTTTGAACAAACCATGCATCTAAACGTTCATACAATGCATCTCGTCATATCGACGCATCTTGTACTATATTGACGCATCTAAACCTCTAAACATAAGCAATTACGGGAATTAAGTGATGCATGTGATCGGTTTTGGATCATAACCGGTTCAAAAAATCAATTTTGGACCATGACTATCATACATCTGAATCTTTTCCTTAATTTTGAACAAACCATGCATCTAAACATTAATGCATGCATGACTTATTAAAATATATAAAATAGGTATAGAACCTCTTATATAATTTGTTTGAACAAATAATGCATCTAAATACCTTGTCACAATCATAACATGCTTTAAATAATGGATTTTTCAAGTATATATTTCTCTTTTGTCCTTTAATTAGCTTTTTCTTTTTCTTTTTCTTTTTCTTTTTCGTTTTTAACATAAAGAAAATGTAAGATATACAAAAGCAATGCCCCATAGGTAGGGTTTCTAATCATTGCACGCATCGCCGGTTTGTACAGTGTGCATCGCGGGTTGTAAGGTTTGATCAAACCCCCCTATGTGACAATATAGAGAGAGTTTGTATAACACAAACCCTTTTAAGTGATGCCTCGAATTTGATGACAAAGATGTGTTTTTTAAGTAATACGGAGTATTTGCTTCCTCAATAGACTTTTTGCTTTTTCATATTTGTGTTTTCAACTTCTAAGCCTTGATACTTGTGCTACTTTTTCTCGTATTCGACAGAAGATAAATAATTAATGATTAAAGTGGGACCTCTAATATATAATCAAAGTGCAACTCATAAATAAAGATTTTTCTTTTTCTTTTTCTTTTTCTTTTTTCATTTTTTAACTCAACATATGTCATGGACCAGGCTCTAAGACCAAATTTAGATTTTACTTCCAAATCACAAATTTTAAACTATTAGTGCATGTAAATTGTTTTTTGTTCCATAAATATCCGGTTATCTAAGTGACTTGTTTCAAGCATTTATCCGAGATAATCATTGTTTTTACTTCTTGTTTTGTATATCTTATTGATTATTTTCTTTTTTTTAAAATGAAAAGTAAAATAAAGTAAAAGCAAAACTTAATACTACTAAATATTAGTAATATATGTGGAATAATACATATTCTTGCCTCCTTATATAGACACAACTAAGAATTTTTAGCTTAATGCTAACTTAATGGGATGAAATTCCTATAAAAGCTTGCTCATATCATTTAATCTATATTGTACCCAATTCTGATTTCCATCTTCTTTGTTTTTCATCTACTATTTGTCCATATATTTCTCTTTTGTTAATCTACCCCCAAGTTTCATATATGGACTCCAATTCCAAATTTCCAAATCTTGAAAATATGATTACAGTGATGCAACATGAGCATCCGCTTCATCTCGTAGATTTGCAGCCATGTTATCCAGAGTCCAGACTATGTTGAATTTAATGATGACGAGGAGGAGGATAGGGTTATAAAATGGGATTAACGAAATAAATGCCACCTGATGAGCAGTTGAGCGCCAATAGCGCACGACACTCTCATATTGCAGGACACATATACCAATTTACTCCCAACATATGCCATGGACCGGGCACTAAGACCAACTTTAGCCCGACAATTGTATAGAATATAATTATACAAGGGACTCAGTTAAGGTAGTTGATTAGGTCTTATAACTAGCCAAAGTCTAGTCCAGATAAAATCAATCCTAATTGGTACCAGTTACTATACGTACGGTCTGTGGTTCTTAGTATGTTAAGTTGATTAGGGATTCACAAAATGAGAAGAAGATTAGATAATGGCAAAATGGTAATAAAAAACTAGATAGACCCTAATTTAAATGATGAGATACCTTTTGCAAAGCCATTAAATTCTAATAAGAATTAATAGATAAAACCGGCCTATATCATATTTTCAACAGTGATCATGCATCTTTTTAAGTTAATGAACACCAATTCAATTTTAAATCTTAAAATAATAGCCAGTAAGTTTCTATGAACGATGCATGTAATTATATCAATTTAATTCATGCATCTATAATATATTTTCAAGATGTTAAAACATGCACATGATGTAACTGATACATATCAATGCATCCAGGGCCGGATTTGAGCATGTGTAGGGTGCTCGACCGCATAGGGCCTCCGTTTTTGCAAGGGCCCCACGATTATAGACATAATGGTTGATTTAATTCGATTTCAGGCATAAAATTGTTAGCAATGTGTTCGGGAATGAAAAACTATTCAATTTTAGAGAAAAAATAAGGTAATAATCGGATTAGAATGAAGTGAGGTATACATAGTGTTGTTAGCAGTGGTATGTCTTTAACTGGGTGGAGAAGATGACTAGTTTGAGTCATCTACATGTTTGCCCCCTACAGTTAACAACGTTTACATATATGTCATACATTTTTAGCTTTAGTTTTAAAAAAGTGTAAAGGTTTACAAAATTATCACGCCTAACCCTAAAGAAGTAAACATTATTATCTAAGAGGTTACAAAGGAATTTAGCAAATATTAGTCTCATACATTTGACGGCAACCACTATTTCTATTTTTATAAGTATTGTGGATTTTTTGAGATTGCGAAATATTTAAAAATTCTTTTATCCATCTAAATTGTTTTTGAACCTTTTAAAAAAATAAAGTTATTTTCGAGTTCAAGGGCCCATGTAGTAGTTGCGGCACAGGGCCTCAAAAATTCATGAGACGGCGCATTATGCATCTAACCTGTTTGTGTTTTTACATCAATATGCATCTACTTCATTGTCAAACCTTGAATGCATAAAAATGTTTGGAACAAAATTGAAACCATGATCACTTAATTGATGCGTCAACACACGTTCATATATAATCTATATATGCATGTGACTATATATATCGAACAATATATATTGATATATCACGTTCATACGATGCAGCTAGTCATATAGACGCATCTAAACCTCTAAATTTAAGCCATCATACAACTAAATATTTTCCTTAATTTTGAACAAACCATGCATCTAAACATTCGTGCCCTCTAATTTCAAACGAATAATTAATGCATGCATGACTTATTAAAAGATTTAAAGTGGGTGGGTATAGAATCCTCTTATCTTCTTTGAACAAATAATAGATTTTTCAAACGAATGAGTACATATGTCCTTTAATTAGCTTTAACTTTAAATTTATCTTTATCTTTTTCTTTGTTAGTATAAAGCAAATGTAAGATAGACAAAAGCAATTCCCCGTAATTTTTGTTATTAAACATTTAAACAAGATTGAGCTATATCATGTACATATTTTTGAAACTACAAAAATACATGAAATATTTAAAACCAAAATACAAGATGATGGATGAATCAGCACCATATTATTAACGAACACAGAGAACTAATTAAATACGTGATACTTCCATTGTGGTTGGCCTAATAAGCACTCAAAGCATATTATGTTCTCCTTTTCTTTCTCTTATGGTAATTTAAATAACATCGAGTCAATTTTTGGTTTTTTATGAGGTTGGATTTTTGTACACACTTAAAAACAAAGCTTAATTAATTTAAAGTTAAATATTCTCTACCAATTATATGAAGAAAGGCTCGATACCAGTTGGTTCTACCTCGAACTTGACATGAAAAGCTCGATACATCCACAAATAAGTATTTACTTTTAGTGTATTTATATATTAGCATGTAAAAGCTGGAAAGCTCGACAATTACTCAATTCGAGTATATATAAGCTCGAGTTCGGCTCGATAAACATTCCAAGCTCACTTTCTGGACTCGAGCTAGAGACTCGATAAAGTTCTACTCGAACTAGCTCGAGTTATTCGACAAAAGCTTGACTCGTTTAGACCCCTAAATTCAAGTACTTGGTATTTAAATTCCCTTCTTATTTTAATAGTGTGTCAGCTTGTAGTGTTCTATGCCACATTTCGTACTACTTATTTTTTCTCTATTGATGTTATTATTTTCTTCTTCTAAAACATCCGACAAGCAATAGTTTTTATGGATTACAACTAAAGTATACATATTCTTACTTTGTATATCTTATTGAGTCTTTTCTTTTTTAAAAGGAAAAGTAAAAGCTAATGCTACTGCTAAATGTTAGTAATATTTGTGGAATAAAGGACAAAAAGAGAAAGAATGCAGATTCTTACCTTGAAGACCAAACTTAGAATTCCAAGAATTGATGCACAATGAATGTGTCGATATTTGTCTTTATAAAAGAATATTAACATTACAAACCTGGGAATCTAGCTTGCAAGTGTGGTCACCTTGATAGCTAAAGTTGAGCCATATAATAGGTCTCATATTTCGAGTCATCATATCTGATCTATGCTCCTTTTTTTTTTTTTTTTTTTTTTTTTTTTTTTTTTTTTTGATTTTCCTGTTTTCCTTTTTATTTATTACTATGTTTTCTCGATGTTATTAAGTAAAGTAGATTTCTATTAATATAGTAATATTCTAGATTTTTTATATTATTGAATTTGAATCTTAACAACAACAATTAATACACAATCATGTGGGTGTTGGGGGGGGGGGGGTATGAGGAGTTAAGATGTCAATAATCATACGTACCTGAAAGTAAACATGATGATAAGAAACCGCTTTAAGAAAGACATACGCTCAACACTTGTGCTATTAAGAACTACGTACTACAATGGCGACAAAACCATTTCCATACCATGAATGCCCAGATAAAGGGCTTAATGCAGATGGTAAATACTCAGTTTGTGATTATTATCACTTGAGAGGATTTATGATCGTAAAGTGTTTAAGTTGCAAATTTGAAGCTCACTGAGGTTATTTATTGTAATTTTCTTATGGGGTCATTTAAAATGTAAAAGATCATGAACAATTTTCAACACCAAGGCTATTACTGTCACTACTTCCGGCAATAAACTTAACGATATGGTTTGTAATTTTCTTATGGGGTCATTTAAGCCCACCCGTTCGGGCTGACAGTTTGGATCGTGGCCTGTGCCCGCCCGACCCGTCCGTTTTGCCTCCTCCTCTGCTTGCATCTTTTTAACTCAATGAATACCAATTCAATTTTAAATCCTAAAATAATAACCAGTAAGTTTCTATGAACGATGCATGTAATAATTATATCAATTGAATTCATGCATCTATAAACTTTTTAAGACGTTAAAACATGCACATGATGAAACTGTTACATATCGATGTATCTAACTTGTTCGTGTTTTTACATCAATATGCATATGACTTTATCGAACTATATATATTGATGTGTCATGTTCATACAATGCATCTCGTCATATCGACGCATCTTGTACTATATCGATGCATCTAAACCTCTAAACTTAAGCAATTACGGGAATTAAGTGATGCACGCGATCGGTTTTGGATCATAACCGATTCAAAAAAATCGATTTTTGACCATGACCATCATACCTCTAAATATTTTCCTTAAGTTTGAACAAACCATGCATCTAAACATTCGTGTCCTCTAACTTTGAACGAATAATTAATGCATGCATGACTTATTAAAAAGATTTAAAGTAGGTATAGAAACTTCTTATCATGTTTGAACAAATAATGGATTTTTCAAAAGAATGAGTATATATTTCTCTTTTGTCCTTTAATTAGCTTTAACTTTAACTTTAATTTTATCTTTTTCTTTTTCTAATTTAAAGAAAATGTAAGATTACAGAAGCAATGCCCCATGCTTTTTGTTATTAAACAAGATTGATTTATCTAAAGTACATATGTTTGAAACTGCAAAGTATTTAAAATTAAAGTAGAAGATGATGGATGAATCATCAACATATTATTAACGAACCTAGAGAACTAATTAAATACTTTATATTTCCACCGAGGTTGGCCCAATAAGCACTCAAAACATATTATGTTCTCCTTTTCTTTTATCTTCTGGTAAGTTAAATAACATCGAGGCAACTTTTGGTTTTTTATGAGGTTGGATTTCTGTACACACTTAAAAAGAAAGCTTAATTAATTTAAAGTTAAATATTCTCTACCAGTTGTATCAAGAAAGGCTCGATACCAGTTGGTTCTACCTCGAACTCGACACGAAAAGCTCGAAACATCCATAAATAAGTATTTACTTTTAGTGTATTTATATATTAGCACGTAAAAGCTGGACAATTACTCAAGTCGAGTATGTATAAGCTCGAGTTCGGCTCGATAAATATTTTGAGCTCACTTTTTGGGCTCGAGCAAGAGACTCGTTAAAGTTCGACTCAAACGAGCTCAAGTTACTCGACAAAAGCTCGACTCGTTTACACCCCTAAATTCAAATACTTTATTTAGATTCCCTTCTTATTTTAACAATGTGTCAGCTTGTAGTATTCTATGCCACATATCGTACTACTTATTTTTTCTCTATTAATGTTATTATTTTTTCTTCTTCTGGAACATCTGACGAGCAATATTTTACGAATTACAACTAAAGTATACATATTCTTACCTTGTATATCTTATTGAGTCTTTTCTTTTCTAAAAGGAAAAGTTAAATAAAGTAAAAGCTAATACTACTGCTAAAGTACATATTCTTACCTCGAAGACCAAACTTAGAATTTTTAGCTTTTTGCTAACTTAATGGCTATAAAAGCTTGCTCATATCATTTAATCTATATTGTACCCAATTCTGATTTCCATCTTCTTTGTTTGCCATCTACTATTTATCCATATATTTCTTTTTTGTTAATCTACCCCACCAAGTTTCATACATGGACTCTAATTCCAAATTTCCAAACCTTGAAAAAATAATTACAGCGATGCAACATGAGCATCCGCTTCAACTTGTAGATTTGCAGCCTTGTTATCCAGACTATGTAGAATTTAGTGATGACGAGGAGGAGGATAGGGTTATAAGATGGGATTTCAATCATACATGTAATCAGTGTCACAAAGATATCAATGTGTACCATAGGTATTACTACAAGTGCACTGATTCATGTGATTATGCGCTCCACACACTGTGTGCAAAGCTTCCTGCAGCGCTAGTAGTAAAATCCCATCATCCAAGTCATACGCTTACCCTTGCGACGTGGGGTAAATTCTATCCCCGTTGTCATGTATGTCGTACACTGGAGCCTGATAACTTGTGTTATGGTTGTTCAATTTGTGTCAGGTTGCAAAATTTTGATATGGTACATGTAAAATGCGCCATGATTGGAAGAGAAAATCATATCATCTATCATCCAAGTCACCCGCACCCACTACAGTCTGTTACATCAGAACCAATTCTTTGTACTTGTGATGCTTGTGGGGAAGAACATAGGG
Source organism: Artemisia argyi (assembly GCA_030686995.1). Taxonomy (NCBI): domain Eukaryota; kingdom Viridiplantae; phylum Streptophyta; class Magnoliopsida; order Asterales; family Asteraceae; genus Artemisia; species Artemisia argyi. Next base: position 7,880,904 of record CM060684.1, read on the forward strand.
GTATCTTCTATCATTGTACCACATGTTTTCACCACACCATCCATATTGACTGTGCATTCCTCCCCAGAAAATTACTCATTCAACATACTCACCCACTCACCATTTCTTATTCCTCCCAAGATATCCAAGATATATACAGTTCTACCTGCAGGATATGTCGTGAGGATTTCGATCTTGAATATCTTTGGATTTATAAATGTGAAAGTTGCAGGTACTATGCGCATCTAAATTGTGCAACATCAAGAAATGAGCCCTTCATGTCTATCTTCCTGTCTGCAGGTAATATTTAAATTACATATATATTGTACGAGGCCTTTCTTTTCAAATAAATTTACTAAATATCTCATGCTCCGATCAAATGATTAAGTGGGATATGGTTTGATATTTACGAACATCTTAATATTTAACCCATTTTCAATTTATCTGCAGGTATAGGCAAAACGTTCAAAAATTTCGAAGAGGCTGATCATCCTAATCTTGTCAATCTCCCATTCCCCGATCACACATACAGCATACTACAACACTGTTTTTCCAAAGAATTGGGATCTACAAGTGAAAGGAACCTGAACTATAACGGCCATCAGCATCAGCATGTGCTAAGTCTGGTAGGCACACAATCCAGTGACAGTAAAGGTGCGTCCACTTCAAGCGGCGTTAGTTCATTATCTTTGCACGACCCAATGAAAAGGATTGAGCTGTTATGTAACGGGTGTGTGAGACCAATCATGGATGTGCCCTTTTACAAATGCTCCAACGAAGACCAAAGTTGCGACTTTGTTCTTCATGAGTGGTGCACTCGTTTACCTGATGAATTGCCAAATCACCCAGGTCACACACACACTCTCACTTTCCTTCCAAAAGTTTCGGAAAATATATTCGGCATTTTCGACTGTAATATTTGCCATTTACCTTGCAACGGGTTCGCTTACGGGTGCACCACATGTGAATACTACATTGATGTTAACTGTGGATTCATCCCCGATGAAATTACACATGAAGCTCACCCCGATCACATTCTTTCACGGTGCGAGGGAAGAATGAAGGAGCCATGCGTTGCAGACGGCAGGTTTTATGGAAGTGATATTTATTTTAATTGTCGATCTTGTGATTTTTACCTACATTCTGATTGTGCTTTATTCTTGCCTGGTATTATACATCACAAGTTGGACAAGCACCCCATGAGGTTGACATACGGTCCGGTAGAGAACCATAAGAGTGAATACATTTGTGAAGTTTGTGAGGAAGAGCTTGACCCAAATTTTGAGTGGTTTTATCATTGCCATGTGTGTGCCTACTCTTTACATACTCGTTGTGCTCCGGTGATACTTAACTTTGAAGCAGCCTGTGACAATGGCAGAAGCGTTTATAGGTATTTGAATATTAAGTTTGGGGGAATTTATAAAATCGAAGGTCACGAGCACTCTGTAACACTTGCTGTAGGGTCTGTCAAAGATGGGAAATGCTCAAAATGTGATGGTGGCGTGATAAAAGGTATAATCATTAAGTGTCAGAGTTGCAAGCTGGCAATGCATTGGTATTGTTGTAAGAGATTGTAATGTGTTTTTTAAGTAATGTCTAGAATTTTGATGGCTTGGTCTAAGCTTGTAATATTTGCTTTCTCAATGAACTTTTTGCTTTTTCAATAAGTCTGATTTTCATGATTTATATCTTCAATAAAATCTATTTATATTTAAGTTTTTGCTTTCTTCTTATCTCTTTTTTTTCCGTCATTTTCTTTCTTTCACTTTTGCTCTTTTAATATGTTTACCATGTTTTAAGGGAAGGTATAACTTTTTCTTTTTCTCAGTTGTCTAGTGACTATTTGTCTTGTTGTAAATATCTTTTTTTACCAATGAGGCAATGACTCGAAGTTTTTTGGCGGTTGAAGTCTTATTTACAACACGATAAATAGTCACTATAAATTGGTTATGAAGTTTCCTTATTTAAGTCGACTTTTGTGAGAACAACGATCGTAAAAGGCTCACCGTTTGTAAGTTGTTTCATCATGCATGCTAGCGAGTCCATATAAATTAAGGAAATTTGATTTACACGCAACTTGCTGTACTTTATATGAAGTTGATCAATCTTTAGTCCTTTTTACGTAAACATAACAACATTGTTAATTTGTGCAAAATAGTTGATATGTTTTCACGATCAAACTCTATGAACATTCAACGAAGTTACAACGTGCTCTATGCACCCGCCGTTATATTAATGCAGGCTTAAATTCGTCCGGTGGGATGTTTTATGTCTATTTGACAAAGAAAGCTTGTTATTTGTGTTGTCAAATAATAATGTGCAAATAGTATGTACGTGTTTCTAATTCACTACAAAATAGAGAATAGTGCATCCATGCTATCAATCGAGTACATTCAAATCTTTAGTTGATAAACCATGTTTTCTCTATGTTATCATGACCTTCTCTGTAAACCTCCATTGATGCTTTTATTATCAATGATAAATATAGATAGTAGTTGATAGAATGAAATAGAATTGCAAAAGAAACAACACGCAAAAGCTTCAAACAGTAACAAATATAAACTCTTAGGAAGAAAAAATATGTTTTAGAATTAAAACACAGTCAAGCATATGCTACTTTTTTGTTCAAGCATATGCTCTTTCGTCTTCTATTGATACTCAATATGGTCTACTGGTAAAATCGATTGATCTGATTTTTCTCGGTTTGAGTCTACAAATGAGTTAAGGACACGTGGTTTTAATGCCAAGAATATCAGAAAATGTAATTACCAAAATGGATAGAAAATAATACATCTCAACCATAAATTTATAGCTTTATTGATACTATATATATAATAAGCGACACGTATGTTTACTTTGTTAGAAAAGATTATAATGACAAAACAAGATATTTGATAAAAAGTTATTAACAGGTTATAAATCCTGATAACTCACAGAAAGAGTCGGAAACGGTGACTCAAATACTTTTATTATACAACGTACATCTTAATAAAAAAAAATTAAGTAAAAGACTTACCTCGTGTTGATAACTTCATCCGTTTATAATTCTTAAGATCGAAGATAATACTAGCCGATAAATTAATAATGGTACACTTTCATAGCATAAGTTACAACATCTGTTGTACAAGTGACTTGGTAATTAATCTAACAAAATGGTAGTTTTTAAGGTCCCTAATAGGCTACATAAGCCATCGATTAATACATCGAGCAAGAGGTCTTCAAACGTCCAATTTGAATTCAAAATTAAGAAATAGTGTCCAACAAGGGATGTATTGCCCGCCGCAAATTTTGAGGAACAATTTTTTTTTTTTTTTTTTTTTTTTTTTTTTTTTTTTTTTTGCTGTACGTGTGCTATTATAATTGTTATAAAAAAGAGGGTTTGCGTGTATAAAAAATATGTTTAGAGACTAACAATGTGTCATACGATGAGCTTAATTGGTAATATATGATTATTCAAGTTTAAGTATTGTTGTCCCATATGTAGTTTATCCTATTTTCTTGGTAATCTCTTTTGACTATTTAGTAGGCTAACGATGATGCACGCTGTAGTTGTAATGGTTAGGTTCAATGTAATCTGGTTATCTTCTTTATGATTAACAGCCGTGTATTGTGTAGTTAAATTGATGTATTTGTATAAGAAATGCTACATGATGGGTGTTAATAATTTTGTATAAATATGGTTTCGAGCCTATATGTATTGTCTTTCCTAAACTGTTGCCAGTTATAGGGTCAAAGATTTTATTATAGGTTTTTTTTGGTAAGAGGATTTATTGAGGCTCAAATTACTTATTGGACTGAAAAGGAGCCCAATAAATATATTATTAAAAAAAAATTGTTGGCCCATCTCAGCTGTTTTAGTATAATACGAGAATGGCAGTAGTCCGCCGCGTTGCGGGCGGGCCTATTTTTTGGCGGAGGCGATTCTGTATAAATAAAGTAGAATATTTAGGCGTTACACGGATATAAGAATGGTAAAAAAAAAAATCATAAAACCACTCCTACAAATGACTACTTCCATTCTTCATTAGTAGCTCTATAGTTCTTCTATCCATTGTATACCATTAATTCTCCATTGTTTTTGTCACCATTTAATGCATCAAAATTTGGTATGGTTTACATGTAAGAAGCCAAAGGTTGTGATTCCATTGATTTTATAATCATCCTCCTAATCTGCTCATTTTATGTTGATAAGCTAGTCGACTGTTTGTTACGATAATGCACTATTGATCATCAATTTTCCTCTTACAATATTACATGTTTCAGGAATAGCATAAAATTTATCACTGAAGCAACATCATATAACAATTAAAAATTTAGAAAGCAACTTCATATAACAATTTAAATTTTATCACTGAAGCAAACAAAAACACATAGTAAGGTTACTCAAATCAACATAAATTAGATGATTAACACTAAGCATTTAAAAATCTGTAGAAAATAATATGCGTCACATGTGGCAGAACTTACACAGGAAAATATATATGTTGGAAACAAACTTACATTCTTTCTTCTTTCCAATTACCTTCACTGCAGCTTCATATTCTTCAGCAGCCTTCTGTTCCTCAGTTTTCTCACCAATGAGATCGATATCGTGGTCATCGTCCTCCTCCGCTGCAGCCTGAGTTTAATATATTACGTGTCATTTGCTGGGTTGAAAAAAAATGCACAAAGTACAATGCAGCACATTTTGACAAAGGCACACCCGAAAACTATTTTGTGCAGCAATGTTTAGCTCATCAAACTATCATATTCTGATTATTCCATATCACATAATGACTTTGAGAAACGCATAGTATTTCTGTGGTTAAAAAAGTAGCATACTTTTAACAATATAAATCCGTTTATCGCAAATATCAAACTCTCTCAAACTTTACATGACATTCAATTAAAACAAAGCTGTAAACGAAGGTCGTTTTTTTCCTCATCAAAAGATCCTTGCCTATCTCATTGCGAAGCTGAAGCAATCCGGTCTTGGCCTTTTAAGCGTTTCTCATTTTTATCCCACTTATAACTACAACACAGTATGAATCTTATAAACTTCAAAACTAATGATAGTACATGTAATTGATATTCATCATACTCAAAAGTTTAGATAGTACATATTCAATACATATAAGAAGCATGGAAACCATTTATCCAAAATACAGATCAAACTACAAATGACCAATTAACATTCACATTTTCACTTATAATCATTTTATGCAATTTTAAGCAAAAAAAAACTAACAGAGATTGTCAATTTCAGGACAATTACAGGGGCAGCAAAACAAATTTACGGTGACACGCCAATCATCTAAACAATTATTAATGGTAAAAATGGATTATGATGACTATATTTTAATACTTTTTCAGCTGGATACTGTTTTTATCAAGCACGTATTCTTAGAAACAACAATCATATTGAAGGACATTGTCTGTTATACATCTTTACTCCACTAATAGTCTAAGATAAATGGATCAGTTAAATAATTAAGTTAAGCACGATATCTAATGTAGTACTAATAAAGCAGAAAAGGAATCATATGCACAAATGGGAAGTCTCAGCAACAGTTAGAAAAGGTAAAAAATACAGTACCTTGCAAAAATGATTAATGAGCCCCTGCGGCTGTTGAGGTACAGCTGCCAAAATGATGGCCAAAAGTTAATTTCATTGTTCTAAATTAGACTCATACCCAAATGAACATAAGTTCAAATTTCAAAATACCAAACTCATAAAAACACAAAGACAATCAAAACCATAATCTTAACAACAAAAAAATTTACTAAATTTAGAAAACGAAACCTGCATATTGCAAACACCATTCCGTCTTCACTTTCTACAGAATCACTCAACATCAATTCTAGAGAGAGGCGGTGAGTGTCAATCAAGTCAGCATTGGTTTGTCTTAAACATACAGATGTCTTAAACTCTAACCCAGGATACTGACGCATACTTATGATAAACTTAGCATTACCCGCATGCGCTGCTACATTTTCCATTTTCCTCTTCCCTTTTCTGGTGACGGACGCATCTAACAAACATTGCAGATAACGGCCTACTGCCATAGTATTGAGCGAATCCATTTCATTTATCGCTATACCATTTGAGAAATAAGCTGCAACAACCTTCATTCTGTCAAAACAAAGAAAACGTTAATTCAATCAATCTTTATACATCAAGTTCTAAACGTTAATTCAATCAATCTGTGTGTGGATATATAAAATGATAGTATAACACATCATTGGGTGTATGCTACTTTTGAGTTGTAAAATCAATTTGTATAAGTGGTGGAGATGTAAGAGTATCTGTTTGACCCGAAAAGTGAAAGTATTAATCTTCCAATGCTAATTTTCGGAGAAGTACTTCGTAGAAGTTTATGCTGACTAAATCAATTGAGATTGCAAGTTATCATTAAATAATACAAAGTCTGTAGTCTTTATAGAAAAAATTCAGGAAAATCCAAACACGAACAACCCATTTGGACCCATTACTCAGCACGCCTGTTCTGCTATTGTTCAACTTCTAAGTATAATTTTAATGACACATTCTGATGTACATTCATTTAGTACACAAATGGCCTATTTCAAAAAGCAATAAGATATTTAGATCTTGAAATCAAATTTTGTGATGCAACATACCTATGACCTGGACAAAGTTGTATAACAGATTTGCTCCCAATTGCACCAGCAAAGAGGAAGTTTCAACAGTGTTCTCGTTCTTTGACTCCTCAACCTCACCAACAACTTTCTTGGTTCCTCTGCGAGTAGTAGCTCAGGTAGCAGTGGGAGGTAGATTCTCAGTTTTAGTTGTTTTCCGCTGTCAAGTAGATGCTCTGCATCAGGTCTGAGGAGCCATAGGTGAGAAACTTCAACCTTTTCTGATTGTTGAACCACATCACCTGCCTCATGTTGAAACATTTAAATACTCGTCAATAGTTTCAACCTATAGCCAATTTGATACAGAATTAAATCAGTGACCTGTTATTTGCACATAAATTACACTCTCGACTGAAACACACTGAGTTATATTAACCTTAAAATTAGTGTTACAAAAATGTTGATGCATACCGTCCAAACTTGTCTAGGGAGTATCCAAACAGATAATAGACCTAGAAATTTGGCGGGTGTTTCTTAACGTTCCCATACTTGGAGATCATTGCCTATAAGAAGAAAAACAACAACGCTTTGAATCAGTACATGATCAATATTTTACTGCAACCATAAAACCACATTTCTCACGTTACTTATAAATTCATAAGGCAAAGATTTCAACCTATTAAACATGACTGATCGAATCTTTTTAGTCATTTTGAATATGCTGATAATAAAAGTTGGTACAATAAGCATAAATAAAGTGTTGGTGAAGCTTGTTGAAGTGTAGTGATGGTAGCTTAGCAAATCTCTAGTAATATAATCTAACAATATAATAAAGTAGTAGACCAACCTTTATATCAAATTTTCTCCGTTTTGAAGTGAAATTCAGTTGTAGAACAGTTACTCATGGCAAGGCTTTTCAACTCGAAGTTAAGTTTTTTTTTTGGTACTGTTTGACACCGCAATAAGAAGTTGGTCTCCATGTTGGTTAATGTTCTCCTGTTTGATATGCAAAGTATTCAGGACATCAAGGTTGATACCAAAACAAAGTATAGATCAGGGAGCCCTCAGGAAGAACAATGGTTGTTGCTTTCCAAATTATTCCTTCAATAAACTACACTCTCTGAACCGTACCGACTGAACGACACCTTCTGATCCACACCCGCTGAACTAAACACCATGAACGCCCCGTAAACCACACACTTTGAATAACAACCTTTGAACCACTCCTTCTGAAAGCTGGTCGCTATAAAACCAATACACAATAAAGAAAAATATAGTTTTAATAAACAATCCCAAACACCCTCTTAGCAGCCACCAAATATAAGAACTTTAACATATGAAAAGACGGTAAAAGCAAACTTACCAACCGAAAACTGTGGAAACATCACGGGCAACATAACTGATCCAATGAAAAAAAAGGACCGTATGTATCATTGATCCTTGCATCATTGAACCACCTTAATTCTGCCACATAGAAAAAGCTGATGTTGAAGATCTATAAAAACACAATCCTTGTTTAAAAGGGAAAAAATTACAATTAAAGCAACAAATACTTAAGAGTTAAGAGCAACGCAAGGCATGTAACCACTTGCCTGTGACTACTCATCGTGCGCCATTATCATGACCAGACAGAGCTACGGTTGCATTCTGCGTCAACCTATTTATATCCACCAAAAGCCCTGCACAGGTAAAAAAAAAGGATCGACTTACAATTTTCTATTAGATTATTCATTTATGAGTCTTATTGCATCCAATAAGCAAACCTGAACACTATATATTGTAAGCTGCATATAAACAGAAACATAATCAGAAATAATAAGCAATCCTAGACACGCCCTCCATATAGGGTTAATATCACTTTCGTTTTGCCTATTCTAAACTACTTATCTACTTTCAGATGCTTAATCTTAAGTGCTTATTCCTTCTATTAACAACGCAATAAACACATAACCACTTATACAATCAATCCCAACTTACATTAACCTAACCTTAAAAACCAAACACCCCCTTCCACAAAAACAGCTATTCTAGCTTATTAACGCATCGATCATCAAAACTAACAAATACACAATTCATAATTCCAAAAACCCATATCAAAAAACACAAAATTTCAACACATACCCAAATCATATTGAAAACCCTAAAATTGATTACCCATATCATTTATATTCATAACAATAACGCCATAAGCCTGATAAATAAGATGAGAATAATTATTTTTAAAAAAAAATTCAGGAAACCATACCCGCATATCAGATGTCCCTTTATCATCGTCTTTTGGTTTTCCTTTCACATCCTTCGATCATCAGTAAGAGAGATATGTGTAAATGGATGATTGTAAGGTATGAAGATGATTATGGAACGCTTGGGAGACCAGCGTATTATTATGCATAAATAATACTCCGTAGCATTTGAAACGGGCCAGAAAAAAAAGAGAATAAGAAAGCCGGTAATTGGGCTAACTACTTGGGCTATTTTTTTTGGCGGGAAAGTGTACAGAGTATCTACCTTTTTTTTTTCATGGTTTAAATATCTATATCTATCTACTGTACCTGCGCGTTGCAGCGGCGGGTACCATGCAATTTTAATATTTAGCAAAAATTTATTTTAATTCTATATTTTACGATACATAAATATACAGATGACGACAATTTTAGTTTTGAATCATTTTATATAATAACAATATTTTTCAAATAAAAACAGTAGATTATCCACGCGATATTGTGACAATACTAAGTCGGTAGCTGCTATATTATAAAGGTATGGGGTTAAATTAGTTGACAAAAACCCGTAGTCACAAGTTATCATTAAATAATAACACCATAAAAAAATTTAAAAATCACTTACACTATAGTTATATTTATCCCACATAGAAGGATGATACAAGTAAAAAACTACTTATAAACAAAGAAAAAAAATTACATATTCAAGAAGTCATGTGGGTTATTTAATTCGCATAATTATTATTATTATATAAATATATATAATAATTATAAAATATATACTTAGCACTTAGCACTTTGCAACTTTGCTTTGAAAAAATCGTTCGATTTTTATAAAACAAAGTTTTTAGTTTTTACGGTAAGTTTTATCAAAACAATTCTAAAAGGTGTATATGTTGTTTTCTCGAGGCACTCTTGCGATTTAATAATATTTTTTTGAATATTTTAAATTAGTATGCATTTTGAAACTCTATTGATTTAATAATATCGTTTTCGGACGATTTTTGTGGGCTGACCGAACCGGTGGTGACTCCGGTTCCCGGTTGAACCCGCTGGTCCGGTCCGTATTTTAAAACCATATGTACCATTAACTTGTTTTTACATATAAATTGTATGAAGCTTTGTGTGTTTTATTATGTTGTACAATATGCATAATAACAAGTATTCTTCATATTAGGGGTGTTTTAAAAATAACATTTATTAGGTAATTATTGTTGTAGACGTTTTTTTTCCTTACATTAAATTACTTTGTATTTTCTTTTTATATTTTTTTAAAAAACTTGTCTACAAAAAGTGCTATAAAGAGTTGCAACCAATGCTATTATAGATGTACTTATTAAAATTTGCCATTATAAGTAAGTGTTGAATCTTAATTTTTTAAGTCTTCCATTTTAAGAATGTCCCAAATGCTTTATAATGTAGTATAGATACTATCTAATATAATAAGCTTTTGGACAAGTCGCCTAAGCACGGAGCATTAAAAATTCATTTAATGCTATGATGTGGACTTCCTAATTTAGAACCAATGTACACCTCCTTTATGCACTAATTATTTACAATAGTCAAATTCCAATTATACTGGGAAATGTTTTTTTTTTTTTTGGTCGACCTATTAAACACACCATTAAACTCATTACTATACTTTAATCCATTATAGAGCATTTTTTTTTAATTGAATGCTACGCTCCTCTTTGCTTTATTTTGGTAAGGTATTGAATACAATTAAAAATACATTCTTCCACAAGACGATTCATTCAAAAAATTTCAAATCAATTAGTCAACGCATTCTTCCTGTATATACGCTCCATAATCCCTCACCAACACTTTCATTGATTCATCCCTCGCACCACCTATCTTCATCCGGAAATCAAATGAAGCGCACCACATATGATTCTGGAAGCTATTCAAAGTAAGTTTATACAACGATCCCTAATTTTTAAAATAAATATTGTTCTTGATTGTGTTTAGGATGGAAACGATGAATCATCATGTTCCTATCCAAATTCAATGATCCTAAAACCAGGAAAAAATTGACCGTGGATGTTCATCGGTATTTTTCTCCTTTATACTTCCCTCTTGATCTTGATTAATTGTATGTTTTTTTATTATTATTATTATCAATGGTTATAACGGATTTTTATCTATGTTATTTGTTGTTAGACTATAATGGATTTTATGTTTAGTTATTTGTTGTTAGACTATAAGAGCATTAGGTGTAGTTGGGGAGGCAAGCCTTCTCATTCGGGTCCCACTCCGGCCACATCACCAAACACCTCAACTTCAACTATCCACAACAAACCCCCCCTCACCAAACAACAAACCTCAACTTCCTCATTAGGGCCCCACCTCTTACACATTTATTTTTTTATTCATTTCATTAAATAATTTAAATTCATTTCACAAATACTAAAAAATAACAAAACATACTAATTTTATTTCATCAAATAAAAAACTTACAATGCGGAAAAGAAAATACGATACGAGAAAAAAAAACACGCATACAATATGGAAAAGAAAATACGATACGAAAAAAAAACATACGATACTAATATGAAAATTAAACATTTTATGCGTCATCTTCGCGGTCGAGACTTTGGTATTTCTGAGTTATTCTTGCTTGTCTCTTGCGAATTACTTCGGCTCTAACCGGGCCAGTAACCGTGTTTGGATCGAGCATTAGCATCTGTATATCCTGCCACTCCAACGCCGCAGCTTCTTTCTCAAACGTCTTTTCCTCCCTCTTCCTCCGCGCCTCGTAACAAGCCGTTTGAGCGTCTTTTGCTTGATTATACTTTTCGGATAATTGTCCCGAAAAAGTACTCGTATCGCCGGAACTCGCCGCACTCGACGTTTCCGTCGACTTTTGTTTCTTTCTGGGTCGCCTGTTGTTTCTTTCGGGACGAGGTCGTTTGTCCGGCCCTAATATATCCTCAAGACATGTAATGTCTAGAGGTTCTTCAGCATCCCATTTCGGGTAGCATTTCAGGATCTCCCAAACGTTAACCAAAGTGAAACCCCTCTGTCCAAAACGTTGTGAGAAGTTCGTTTTGGCATTCTCGGCATGATCATGATCATGATCATGATCATTTTCACCACTGCGACGCTCTAAATGTTTATAAATAGCGTTGAATTTTTGGCAGTCGGCATTGATCCTCGACCATTTACCGGATAGCATGTTTTTGGTTCGAGGGTCTTCAGTAGTCCGCTCGTTGAAAAGTGCATGAATTTCATTCCAAAAGAATTCATTCTCTTTGTCATTTCCCAGATCTTCATCTTGGGAAATTTCTATCCACGCTTCCGCAAGAATCGTTTCTTCTTGTTTGGACCACAACTTTCGCGCACGCGTATGACCAGCTTCTTCCAAGTCATCGTCATCGTCCGCATCCAAATTTACGACGTTTTTTCCTCTTTGGGCTTTAGTTTTTTTTCCTCGGCCTTTAGGCGGTGATCGTGCCTTAGGTACTTTAAACGTACCTTGAGATGGTTGTGGTGGTTGTGATGGAGGAAAAGTGGATGGTTGATTCGGGTTATAAAATTGTAGCGACGAATTGAATTGTTGTTGACTTGCGAATCCTTGTTGAAACGCATATTGTTGGTTACGGTAAATTTCATTCGGATTTAATGGTTGCGAACCGTATGGCGGTGAAGGGTTTGGACTTTGAGACGAGGGACTAGAAGAGTTTGAGGCTCCCCCGTATTGACGTTGGTTTGACGTTAGGAGGTTCGTGAAATAGCCTCCTTCGTTCGGGTTTTGAGACATTTTTGTTTTGATTAGGAGAAGAGGTATAGAAATTTTTAGTTTAGATTGTTGAATGTAGTGAAGAGAAGTGAAAAGGAGGTTAGTATTTATAGTGTTTATGTAAAAGAGGGTAGGGAGAAAAAAAATACAAACAAACACTACTGTTGTAAACCAAACGGTAATATTTCAATTTCCACCTCTTATTCCAACGTAAACATTCACTTTTGTCAGCTTTTTTGGTTCGCCGTAGCCACGGGGAGGTGCCCAACAAAGAGGAATGGCGAGGGGTTTGTGGTGTAGCGGCGAGCTTCGGCTCGCCGTTGATTTTGCCATGTCGGACGGCGAGCCTAACGGCAAGCCCTACACCTAATGCTCTAATAAAATTTTTGGGGTATGTGTAGTCCATTGCCATTACACAAACTTTTGTTAGCAGGTTCTTTATCTTTACCTACAAACCTGCTTATCCAAGTGCTTATATACGTATGTTATATAATAATAAACTTATATAAGCCCATAAGTCTCAAAATTAGCCAGAAAATTGGGGCTTATGATATATGAGCCGAAACACTAATAAGCTCATGAGCCACATATAAGCTTAAACAAACACCCCCTAAGAGAGTGTTCGGGAGTGCTTCATAACTAGGTTAGAACCTCTTTATTTTTAAGTAGACAAGTACTTCAGTATAAGCAATCCCAAACACAGCTTAAATGGCATGGTAACAGGCTTGCTTATTAATTTTTATATTTTTTGCAGGAGGAATTTATTAAATTTGCTCCATGTTCTTAAGAGATCAAATGTCAGCGTTAATGGTTGCTTTATCCCTAAAGATGTTGTGGACCGAGCACAATCAAGAAGAGAGCACCTGGTACCTGATTTACTAATACGTCAAGTTGAAATTTGATATAGGTAATTGTAGAATTATGCTAATATCTTACTTTATTTCCTTTACTCGAACCATTATAGCTCTTGGTAGCAACTTGGCATACGTGTAACTTTTTCTTATCCTCAGAGGTTAAAAGCATTAATAGCCATTATAAATGTACAAATATGATTTGCTGTAATAGTATGGAAGAAGTATTCCACCATTAAATCATTATTGACTGTCCACATGGACACGGGCAAATCCGTAAGTATCAATTTAATTTTCATGTTTGAAATTAAATATTAAAGGTTAATAATAACTTGCGAAGTAGAAGGAAAGTTAATTAGTTGCTTACTGTCCTATACTCCTGTGTATTTGGTGTTCTTCTGAATCACGCTTTATTATGGTACTTATTCGCGTTATGATCTTCCGTCGATGCAGTTGGTTGTTCAAGGAGCTGTTGATGTTTAAATCGGTGCAAACCCTCTGCTGAAGGAGGAAATACTAAATCTAACAGTAATAAGTTGTTATCTTTTTCTATATTTATCATGTTCAGGATGAATTCAAGCAACATTTAGCAAAGGTGTTTATACCATTTGTACTAACATAATTTTATGTTCGTTAATGCTCATATATATTTTTGTTGGAACATCAAATATTTGTATTTATGTTTCTAAAATGGAATAGCATATTTTTTGTAGGTTTGTTTGATTGAGTCAAATATAAAGGCCAGGTATTTAATACGGTTGAAATGGAATAGCATCAAACTCACAGGTATTTAATACGGTTTTTGGAAATTATCTAAGTCGAATAATCAGGTAATTGTCTTATTCTTTGTAGGCCAAAAGTGCAGCACGTGTTGTATTTATTGATCTTTTGCTGATGCGGAAGCTTATCTCTTTTTCAGGTTCCAAATTCTTTTCAAGAGACGATGAGATTCATTTCCTTTAATTAGCTTTAACTTTAAATTTATCTTTTTCTTTTTATTATCACAGGTACATATTTTTGAAACTGCAAATATGTATGAAATATAATACTTAAAACAAAAATAGAAGATGATGGGTGATTCCAGCATATTATTAACGAACCCAGAGAACGAATCAAATACTTGATACCCCCACTGTGGTTGGCCTAATAAGCACTCAAAGCATATATGACCACTAAAACTTGCATATTTGTATATACTCAAAACATGCTTAAGTTGCATTGTACATCATGCATTAAAAACTTGTATTATAGGGAAATATGCAAGTATTTAAGTTTTAGTATGTATATATGCAATTACCCCTTAATCTTATGTACGTATGCATCAGTAGATGTTAGTTATGAACAGAGGTTAAGAACAAGAGCATATCAAGAGTAAGAATAATGGGTGGAAGTAATATGCAAATCGGGTTGATTGTGATCGGTATGATGCTTTTATTTTTGGGGCCTACTACTTCAAAAAATGTCATAGAGCCCTACTAGAAAGGCTCATTAAGCCCGGTTTTAAATAAGGGCTCAAAAAGGGTGGGGACTTTATGTTGCAAAGCAAATAGAGCTGAGTTTTAAAAACAGACTCTATGTGATTTTATATTAATGAAATTTATAATAGAGCCATGTTTTCCATTAAGAAACTTTTGCTATATCCGGAAAAAAAAATAAAAAATAAAAATAAATAAATAAATAAAAATAAAAAAAGTTGCTATGCCATATTTCCAGCTACAATGTCCAAAATTGAGGAGAAAAGAAGCCAAATCAACAATTGCTTCGGCTTTTGATCTCTCAAACAATTCCGAAGTGCATCTGCAACAATGCACGACATACTAAAAATTAATATTGATTTTGAAGAAACAATCACAAGTACTTAAGTAAACCAGTACTGACAATGTAAAATGCTATCTTTGTAGGATTCCTAGGGGAATCAAGTTCTTTGATTTTAAGAAACAATAACAAGTACTTAAGTATACCTTTAGTAAACTCAGAAGCTGCATAATTAAGTGTTATCTTTGTAGAATTCCTCACCGAGGGAATCAAGCTCTGAGATAGCTTCATTGAAAGCTTGTTTTGCCAAGTGGCAGGCCTAACACAAGTCAAAATAAAAACAAAAGATACACAGGTTAGCACATTTTTTAATATAACTGTAAAAATATCGAGGCATAAAGAACTTAAAACATACCTTTCAAGAGAGTTCATAATCTCGTAATGGAAGAAGTTGAAAGCCTAACCCAAACGAATGGGGTGGGTAGGAGATAAATCAGCTTCTGATGTGGTGGAAGCCAACTGTAAATAGAACATAAAGCCAGATACATCATAGAATATCAGATATCATTATGAAAGCCTATTGACGTGGACTGAAGATGTGTGCATAATTAATATTAAGATCTGATTACTTTGTTAATATTGAGATCTACTGAGATTTGAGAGAATGAAATAGTGTGTGAAAATAAGTTGTTATTTCATTAATGAGAAATGTGGTTACAATGAGTATTTATACAAATGAACTTGACTGCAACTAACTAAGCTAGTTCACTAACAAAACAGCTAAAGCTATGTACAAAGCTTATACTACTACTTTAACTATACAAGCTACATTGCATTACACTGTATGAGACATTCATTATGAAGCTGCTTCATCTTTGGAGGAGTTGCAGTCCTCTGCATACTTTGGACTTGTGCAGAAGTAGTGTTTGGGTTAATAGTAATTGTAGCAGAGGTGGTGTTTGGCACAACATGTTTCTGCATATCTTTTGAATTAACTTTAAGATCGGATCCAGGAATCTTAACCACGGATAGCACAAATGATTATGTCATATTACTCCCAAATTACATTAAACTAGTTAATACACATGTCAAGGCATCACCATCTAACAGGAAATCTTTGGTTTTCCATTTCGTGGGCAAGTCACATATATCATAAGCTATAGAGCTCTAACAGTTACTCTAGAAAAACATACTCAGACAAAATAGTTCAAGGTCAGGTATGATTGGTGGTCTTAAAGGTATCAAAGTGCAAATGCAATGACCATATCAATTAACTAGTAAACAAACTACCTATTAGAATAATAGTATATATCTCTTATGTATATGGAATGTATATCACTTCCATAATTCTCTCATAGTCAGTTAGGATGGATATGTATAACTCTTGTATATATACGCCTTTGGCATAAGGAATAAAACATACGATTATATTTTCACATGGTATCAGGCCTCCCTAATACCTAAACCTAAAAAGCGACTTCTCATCTTTTCTAATCTTCTGTTCTTCATTTTCCAGCCTCTCTAATGGCAGAACAAAAGATCCATCTAGCCCTCACTATCCCCAGCATCAAAAACACTTTTAAGGTTGAACTCAGTTCGGAGAATGGCCAATATTTATCTTGGTCAGAACTTTTCAAGGAAGATCCACCTCAACGCATACCCTTGCGACACCGGGTCGAGATGGGGGTCGGACCATCCGATTAATAGCACTTTGCCTACTACGTTAGCAATAGTAGTAGTCTTGAAAAAAACAGATCGGAAGATTCGGAAACGGAATCCACATATTAACGAATCTGAAGAGATAATCTTTGATGTACGTTGCATCTTTCAACCAAAGCTTAATGGTTTCTTCTGGAAATGTTGGAATAGATCTTAGAGTAAAAAATATGTACATTTTTGTATTGCAAACAATCCTTTTTTTTGGAGCTGACGCTCTTTTTTTTGTTGGTTCATAGTCCACACGGGGTTCTGGTCTTGTTACTTTATGTTCCGAATAAAATTGATCCCTCGATCAAAGTCCACCACCACCTGCTACTTCTTCCACACCACCACCAAAAAACACCCCACAACCTAAAGTTGTTGATCCTGAAACATGGTCAACTTTGGATGCCATTGTCCTTTAGTAGATCTATATCACCATCTCTGATGACCTGGTGACACCACCGCTGCTGAAGCATGGCCACGCTTGAAAGATATTTTTCAGGATAACAAGAACTCAAGGGCTGTATATTTGGAACACCAGTTCACCAATACGCGTCTTGACAATTTTTCTTCTGTTTCAGCCTATTGTCAAGAACTTAAGATGCTCTCGGATCAGCTCACTAATGTTGGAGCTCCTGTTTCTAATAACCGTCTTGTCTTACAACTCATAGCAGGTCTCAACGAAAGCTATGATCATGTTGCAAGTTTCATTCAACAAAGTGATCCACTCCCGCAATTCTATGATGCTCGTTCCAGGTTAGTTCTTGAAGAGACTCGCAAAAACAAACAAGCAACAACTGCTTCTATTGCTTCTGGAACAACCCTTGTTGCTGCTACTACTTCTACCACGCCAAACCCCAAACACCAACACAACACCACTTCTGGTTCTAACTCTCCCAACCCGTCACCACAGCGTAATGATAGCTCTAATCTTGGACGTGGAAGGAACAATGGATCTCGTGGTGGTGGTCGTAATGGTGGTCGAGGTCGTGGACGTGGTCGTTCTAACAATTTCCAGCATTCACAGTTTCAACAATGGACACCATATGGTCCCTGGACTTGGTCTCCATATCATTGGGCCTCACACCCTCTTTCTCAACTGCTCCATGGTCTCGGCCCACTCACCCACCATCTGGAAGCCAAGGTATACTCGATCCAAGACCCACTCAGACATATGTTGCATCTACAGTACCTACTGAACTTGATCAAGCTTTTAATACCATGTCTCTTAATCCTCCTGATGATCAATGGTACATGGACACGGGTGCTGCTTCACACATGACAACATCCCCAGGTACTTTCTCGTCTTATTTTAATTTGAGCATTCCACAACATATACTTGTTCGTAATGGTAACAAAATTCCAATTCGTGGTTATGGACATATGCATCTTCCCCCACCTTACCCTCCTTTACATTTAAAAAATGTCTTGCATGCACCCCACCTTATCAAAAACCTAATATCAGTTCGTCGTCTCTCCACTGATAACAGTCTTACTATTGCTTTTGATCCATTTGGTTTTTCTGTTTATAATTTTCAGACGGGGATACCAATCATGCGGTGTAATAGCATTGGGGACCTATATCCAATCACCAATTCCACCCTCCAACAACTTACCTCGGCTTCTACCTTTGCTGTCTTTTCTCAAGATCTATGGCATCACCATTTAGGTCATCCGGGCGCTAATGTATTACGCTCACTTCAGAATAAAAATTACATTCAATGTAATTCATCTAGGAGTTCTTTTTGTCAATCTTGTGTTTTTGTCAAACATATTAAACTACCATTTTATGATTCATCTTCTTTTACTTTGATGCCATTTGATATTTTGCACAGTGATTTATGGACTTCACCTGTTTTAAATATTACATTTTATTTCTTGATGATTATTCAAATTTTCTATGGACATTTCCACTTGGCCACAAATCCCAAGTATATACGACCTTTATATCTCTATATAACTTAATTCGTACACAATTTAACATGCCTGTTAAAACCTTCCAATGTGATAATGGCACTGAATATAATAACAACTTTCACCAATTTTGCAAACAACATGGCATGATGTTTCGTTTCTCTTGTCCCCATACCTCCTCTCAAAATGGTAAGGCTGAACGAAAAATACGAGCCATCAACAATATTATTCGCACCCTCCTGGCTCACTCCTCTATGCCGCCAAAATTTTGGCACCATGCACTTCAAATGGCCACCTACATCCTCAATATTCTACCTAGCAAGCTCCTAGCTCACCACTCCCCAGCAGAGATTCTATACAAACGTACCCTTTAGGGGGTCATTTAAGCCCGAATCCGAATTTATTTGATCAAATATTGCCCTAAATCGTTCCTTTTGTGATTTTAGGTACTTGGAGAGTGAATTCTGGAAAAGAAGCCATTTTGGACGTTTTTGGAGCATAAAAGTGAAAAAAAATGGCAAAGTCTCAATTTTCCATGCTGGAACAGTACATGAAGGCGTCAAGAGTTAACCCATGACGGCGTCAAACCCCGAGAATTAAAATCAGTAGCTCATGACGGCGTCACGCAGGCCGTCAGAAGTAGATCAAGGCCGTCCGAGGAAGTATTTGGCGGCGAGATGACGGCGTCACACCTTTGTTCTTGACGCCGTCACCCCGATTTTCCTATATATAATTTTCTAGTTTTTCACATTAAAGAGAGAAGTTTTGGAGAAACCCTAAAGACGATTTTGGTGCAACTTTTACAGGTTTTTCAAGGGTTTCAAACCCTTGATACCTTGCATTGTAATTGAGATAAGTGTTCTTCTAATTCAATCAATATGTCTATGTGTTGGTTGTCTATATCTTGTTCTTGTCTCAATTCTATTATGCTAGGCTAGATCTCTCTTGTGTTTGCTTAGATCTAATAAAACCTAGATATTGATTATGTGTTGATTACTTGTTTATTCTTGTCTTGGATGAATGATTTTATATGTTAGGCTTAAGAAAATTGGCAGATCTCCAAATGGTAACATGCTTGAACGTCTTAAGAAACATGAACCGAGGCGTACTAGGTCTTTATTGGTTGTATTTAATGCATGAGCCACTGTTTACAATCCCTATAGTTGTGCTGGGCATGGTGTAGGAGGAGATAAGAGCTCATAGAATTGGGGAGTTATGTATGCCACCCCATGAATGGTATTAAGGAATACAATCCGTCATCCATGCAATTATAACAAGTAATTAACGTGTAAAAGATATCTAGGGAGTAGTGAAATCTAAGTAAACACATTTTCTCCAATTACTGCTCACAACTTTAGTATAATTAGTTTATTTTCATTTTTAGTATTTTATTTTGATTGCATCTTCGTTTTGGGTTAGTTGAATAGCAACTAATTCCGCCCATTCTTCCAAAAACTGATATTTTAATTGCTTTCTAAAAAAAATATAAAAACACAAAAATAATCATCCCTCACCTTTAGAACTAGTAATTTAGGCTTTCTAATCCTAGCGACACTATTTCTAAGCTGAACGATCAATCCCCCGGTACTTGTCACTATACTATACTACAACGATCAGGTACACTGCCTGGTGGGGGTTGTAAGCTTCTCGAGATCCCTCGAGAGGTAAAGCCTGTTGCGATTCCCACGCATCATACCCCCACTTACACCCATCTTCGTGTCTTCGGATGTCTATGTTATCCTCTTATTCCATCAACCACTATTAATAAACTTCAACCTCATTCTTCTCCATGTGTGTTTTTAGGATACCCGCAAAACCATAGAGGATACAAATGTTACGACTTAGCCACCAATAAAGTCATTCTTTCTCGTCACGTCATCTTTGTTGAATCTCAATTCCCGTTTGCCAAACTACATATTCCAAAACCCCCCACCTATCATTTCCTTAACCATGGTGTTCACCCCATAGTCACATGGAACGCGGAACGCTCTGGTACGAAAACGAGAAACGGGAACACGGTTCGCTAAGTCCCTAAAATTCGGTACGAAGGGGGGTAGGCTCATTTTGGTACGCTCCGGTTCGATATACCATATAATTTGGTACGATGTACCCAATTTGATACAATGTACCATATTATACTTATACATATATAAGTTTTAATAGGTATTTATATATTTTATATACATATTTACAAAATTTTATTAATTTTATTATTATATTTAATAATCTATATACTAGCCAAACTTGAGTTCCACATAATCCATTATTAATCCAAATTTTTGTGTAGCCAAAAAGTCCAATAAAACTTTGCTTAGAGGCCCAATAATAAACAAGCCCATCAAATAATTGCAAGTGCACCTCAACCACACATAAGTACATAACCCTACATTGCACAGTCACGTCTTCTTCCTCCCAAAACAAAAATAAACAGCTCCCATATTATTCCCTTTTGAAAATGCATCACCCATCTCTTTTCTCCTTACAACCAAATCAAAAAAAAAAGTACCGGATCACTTTGGTATGCCGTACCGCTTCACTTTGGTACGCTGTACCGATCCATTTTGGTACGTCGACCTAATAGACTTGGGTACGCCGATTGATATTGTTTGGGAACGCCAAATATAGCGATCTAGATCGCGATCCTGAGCGATCCGAGTCGCGATCGTACCGCGTTTGGGTACGAACGATCCGAAACGCGAAACGCGGCTGAGTCAGCGTTTCCTGTGACTATGGTTCACCCACTAATCGTCCCATTTCTTTCTTCTGTTAACCCCACAGAAACAAACACCAGTGGGCTTGAGCCACACTCTGATCAACCCAATTCCTCACACCAGCCTACATCTCCTACTACCAACACTCCATCTACTTCACTCCCAAATGATACCAGCCCATCTCTTTTTACTATGACACAAAATCGACCCACATCCCCACCTCAATCTGGTCCAAATCCACCTCCAATCAGACCTTCTTCTCAGTCCACCCTCATCAACTCACCTCAACGACCCATCTTTCAATATGTTAGGCGTGGGTCTGCCATCTCTCGCCCCACTTCAACCACACGTCCATCCACTACCCCTGCTCGCACCATGCATACGCGTAGCATGTCAGGTATTTCCAAACCTAAAAATCCTATAAGTCTTGCAGCCATTACCTCACCTTGTCCAATTCCCCGTAACCCGAAAGATGCTTTGTCTAATCCCAATTGGAAAAATGCCATGATTGACGAGTATAATGCTCTTATTGAAAATAAGACTTGGGTACTTGTACCACGGACTAGTGATATGCATGTTATTCGTTCTATGTGGATTTTTTGACATAAATTGCGATCTGATGGTTCTTTTGAGCGATACAAAGCTCATTTTGTTGGTGATGGTAGGTCTCAACAGAGTGGATTGTGATAAAACATTTAGTCCCGTGGTAAAACCCGCAACTATTCGTACGGTTCTCAGTTTAGCGGTTTCCAAGTCATGGCCTATCCATCAATTGGACGTTAAAAATGCTTTCTTACATGGTACACTTAATGAAACCGTCTACATGCATCAACCAATGGGTTTTCGTGATTCTAAACATCTCGACTACGGGTTCTTATTAAAAAGTCACTTTATGGCTTGAAGCAAGCACCACGTGCGTGGTACCAACGGTTTGTAGATTTTGTGTATACAATTGGTTTTGTCCATAGTAAATCAGATCATTCATTATTTGTATACCACAAAGGCAGGGACTTGGCTTATCTTCTCCTTTATGTTGATGATATAATCCTCACTACATCTTCTGATACACTTCGTCACTCTCTTATTGATCTTATTGCTCAAGAGTTTGCTATGAAGGATCTCGGACCATTGAACTTTTTCTTGGGTATTGCAGTCAAACGTCATCAACATGGACTATTTCTTAGTCAGTCGCAATATGCTTCTGACATTATTGAAAGGGCTGGTATGTCATCATGTAAATCCTCTTCTACACCTGTTGACACTAAGGCAAAATTGAGTGCTAATTCAGGAAATCCTTATTCTGATCCAACGCACTATCGAAGTCTTGCAGGGCTTTACAATATCTAACATTTACACGCCCCGACATCTCCTATGTTGTGCAACAAATATGCCTACACATGCATGATCCACGAGAGGAACACATGACAGCCCTAAAGCGTATCCTACGCTATGTTCAAGGTACTTTACATTTCGGCATGCATCTTTATAAGTCACCCGCTTCTGCCTTAGTCTCCTACACCAACGCTGATTGGGGTGGGTGTCCAGATACTCGTCGCTCGACCTCTGGGTATTGTGTATATCTTGGTGACAACCTGATTTCTTGGTCTTCAAAGCGTCAACCCACGCTTTCACGCTCTAGTGCTGAAGCGGAATACCGCGGGGTTGCCAATGTGGTTTCCGAGTCGTGTTGGCTGCGTAATCTTCTCCTTGAACTACATTGTCCCCTTCAAAAGGCCACTCTTGTTTATTGTGATAACGTGAGTGCCATTTTTCTTTCGGGCAACCCGGTACAACATCAACGTACCAAACACATCGAGATGGATATTCATTTTGTACGTGAAAAGGTGGCACGTGGTGAAGTTCGTGTTTTACATGTTCCATCCCGTTATCAGATTGCCGACATTTTTACCAAAGGCTTGCCTCGTGTATTGTTTGATGATTTTCGAGACAGTCTCAGCATCCGTCCTCCTCCTGCTTCGACTGCGGGGGTCTATTAGAATAATAGTATATATCTCTTATGTATATGGAATGTATATCACATCCATAATTCTCTCATAGTCAGTTAGGATGGATATGTATAACTCTTGTATATATACGCCTTTGGCATAAGGAATGAAACATACGATTATATTCTGACACTACCTATATAGTTGTATTAGGAGTTCCATTATGTTTAAGTTACTAAAACTCGTTATCAAATGACTAACCGCATGAGGGAATTGTGCAACCTGAGGTCCTTGAGCAGGTGGAAGCTGATTTGATGAGCCTAAAGTTGCCTTCTTCTCATCCTCCCCAACATAATAGTGGGAGGATGGAGTTGATGAGCATTCTGTCCACCAAAACAGAAGGTGCCAGCAAATCAGATGGACCATCAACAAAATACTTTTGGTACAGTGATACACTATATAGTATATATAGATATATCTCCGAGGATTGCACGGGTAAATATGAATCCCCGAGTCGTTTTCCCAACGAAGGTTGAATTCGAGTTCGTTGGATCGGTGTCGTGAATCGTGAAGTGAATGTGAGGGGGTTTATGGGGAACCCTAATTAAACTACAAACAATCAAGTAAAAATGAACAATTAAGTAAACACGTAAGCATAACACGTAATTAACATTAAAAACGTAACTAAAACGTAAAATAAACGTAAACGCGCAAAATAAAAGTGAATTTAAGGCTACACTAATCCTACGGGTGTGAAAATGATTTTCCTAAGTTCTAAATGACAAAAGAAAATTTCGGGCAAAAGAAAAATATTTTTTTTTTGACTTTTTATTTAATTATTATTAATTAAAAACTATTTTTACTAATTAAAAAGTAATAAAAATAAAAGTGAAAATAAGTGTGAAAAATACAAATCTAATTTTGAAAAATCTAAAATAACCTAAAACTATTTTTAAAACTGAAAATATATTTTTTTGGCTTTTTATGTAATTATTATGAATTAAAAACTATTTTCTAATATTTAATATATATTAAAAATGCAAGAAATTATGAAAATAACCTAGAAAAATGAGATTTTAATTTTGAAAATTCTTAAATAACTAAAAACTAAGTTTAAAACGGCAAACTAATTTTTTTTTGGGGTTTTTATTTATTTTTTATGAATTTAAAATGATTTAAAAGACTTAAAATACTAATATTAATTAAGAAAAGTATTAAATGAACTTGGAAAAATCTGAAAAAATTCTGGAAAATCTAAAATATTATTCTAATACTAGGAAAAATAAAAAAGTTTAAATAAGCCTACTAATAAGTAGTTTGGACACAATAAGCAGTTTCAATAAGCAATTAGAATAAGCACTTATGCACCAATGACCACCAAAAGCTTAGGACAGGCTCAACTAACTTAAATAAGCACAACTAAACAATAAAACCCCAAATAAGCCCACAGAATAAGCAGATAAGCATGAAAAGCAGTTTTAATAAGCACTTGAAATAAGCAAATAAGCACTAGAATGCACCAAAAGCTCAGGTTTAGTGTAATAGACCTAAAAAAACCTAATTCAACTCAAAAAACAAAAATAAGCCTGGGTCGTAACCTAATTCGAGTACTTATGGAGTTTTAGTTATAAGGCTTAAGTGACCTTCTTGCGGCTGAATTTTAAGTTATCTAATAATCTAATTGGTGAGACCTAAGGGGGGAAAAATCAAGCTTATACTAGTGGCTACCTAAAAATCACAAAAGCCCTAATTCTAGACCTCAATTGCTACCCTAAAAGTGACCTAGATCAGGTCCTGTTTGGACAAGTTTTTGCTAAAGTTGACTTTTTAAATGCAAACCTAAGTTGACTAAATCCAATTTAAATGGCTTAAATCTATTACTAGATGTGTACTAAAGTTGTTTAAACACAGATATTGCCAACACTAACACAAAATGCAACTAAATTATCAAGTATACATGATCAGGTAACATTTATGCAAGCAATAATGAAGTTTCAATGCAAATTTGACTTTTAGTGTTTAAGGTGCAAGTTTTATGGCTCATCTAAGTTTAATATGACCTAAGTGAACAAACAATGCACAAGAACAAGCAGGCAAACAACAAGAACATGCAAAACTCAGTTGAACCAAACACCCCTTTAAAAGCTCACTTACACTAGCCTTTGAATCAACATGTTTTTGTCCCATTAGCCTTTGATACTTTTGGGGCGTTGGCACCGGAAGCTATCCGGTTCCTTGCCAGAGTTCAACGGGTCGTTCATAGCAATTATTCGACCCCCCAGGGGCAAGGATTTGTGTTTAGTAGGTTTGGTTTTGCTATTCAGAAAGGGGTGGCGGCGCAGCTTGTTGCCCGTCTACCAGTCATTATGTGAAAAAATTTAACCTTTTATGTAAATATTAAAACACTTCGATGAAAATAATACTACCTATTTGATTTTTTAGCTTACACCTACTGATTTAAGGACTAAAACAGATTACTAGGCTTGATTGGAAGCTAATGGAAAGATGGGAACCAACAAGGAGTACTGAGACCACAATAATGCAGGTTAAGGTTCACCAGGCAGTTAAGAGCTAAGTTTTACACTAGACCAAATAAGAGCACAAAGTGAGCATTCAAACAACTATTATTAGCTACACTAATGCAGGAATAAGCTATAAAATATAAGCTAAGCAAACCAAGATGGTGAATGCAGGAACAAAAAGGAAAACTTACTTGATGATGGTTAAGTGGAATAAGGACTGTGGGCTATGGCAAATTGAGATAACACTCAGAAGCTATGGATTAGCTTTAGTGAGATTATCAGAAGGAGAATTAAGCTTTACAAAGCTTATGTACCTTTCGGCTTAATAACTAATATTTATTTATTTTTATTTTATTTTTTATTTTTTTTTTAATTTATTGAACTTTAAAAGTTTTAAGAGCTTATAACTAAGAAAGCAACAAAACGGATTTGAACAAATTATGAAGGAAACAGTAACTTTTATTAATTAAAAGGACAAATTACACTATGAAAGCATGAAAACATTACAATGACTGAAAGCTAGAACTCTAATTGACTCTCCAAATCTCTTTATAGCCTCTTAAAGGCGGTGGAGGTGTATGCCAGAAGCTTCAGGAAGCTTAATTAGGACCCTTAGATCATAATCCCACCATAAGGTTCTTCTAATCACACACTCATAGCCACACGATCATCTTTCCAGTAGCTTCCAGCCAATACAATTGCTTGAATGATCCACGTGTGAGGGATATGACGTGTTGATTGACACGTTGTCAGAACTCTCTGGATGATACGAGGTCTTTTGGGTTAACCAGGGTAATTGGTGAATAGTAACCTGGGTTGAAAAGGAGGGAAGTGTTTGGGGATTTTGACCCTGGGTATTAATGTTTGACCGGGTGTGGGTGGATACGGGTAATATTAGTTTTGGGTGAGTCCGGGTTTAAAAGTGGATTGGGCTTAGGGTGTTCGGGCCAGTTGTAGTTAAGGGTGGATTGGGTTAGTTTGTGTTTTATTTTTGGATCCGGTTGTGTAATTAGTGTAAGGTTTGTAAGTTTAAATCATAAGGACCAAAAGTGTAGTTTGCTGAAAATTGAGGGACCTTATTTGCTAACTTTGCAAACTTCTTCCAGAGATCAATCTTAAACACTTTTGAATTTATGAAGGGTCTTGATATAATTTTCTTCATAATATTCTTCAAGGACTAAATCTAACAATTTTGAAACTCCAGGGACCTTTTTTGCCATTTCTTCAAATTATTCTTCCAAGGGTCTTCATTTGTCATTTCTTGAATTATGATGGATTTGTTTTGACCTCTGGGGCTCTCTTTGACTTTTTAAGCATTTCTGGTCCGCCCTTTGACTATTTCCATTTCTCGTGCTCGTTTTTCCGGTTTTGGCTCCATTTTTGTCCTTTTCTCATATTTATTTACTTGCATGTACAAAAACAGATATATTTGGCATTTATTTGTTAATTTTTGGTCTTTTTGGGTCTGATTATGGTGAATAAAAGGTGTGTGTATTCACTCACACCATACAGTCCAAAACATCTATAGATAACGAACCGGGTGTAATACATGTTATTGATAAGATGCACAAGCAGCCGCCAGTGGCATATGTGTGTGCCCAACCTGATCAGATGGACCAACAGGCATGACTGACTGGTGATTTAACTTGGTTTACAATAGATCTCACAGTAGAGTTAGAATTAACTTTGTTTTTTTGTTTTTAAAAAGACTCGAAACTATTTTTAGAAAAATCTGGATTTCCTTCAACCATCGACCCTGTTCTTAAGAAGAGATGACGGAGAAACTTCCTTCAAAATCTACAACAACTGAAACTAAAACTGAGACATATAACCGCAAGTGATGTAGCGATAAACATAAACCAAATAAGTTGCATACCTTAGAGGTAAATGGAATCACTCCAATCATTAGACCCATTCTATAAGCCTATAGGATTAATAAGTAAAACTAATTATATACCGTACCTAAGTGATTCAATAACTTTCCACACCTCCGACCCGACACCGATTTAACATTTATGATAGTAATTCAATAACTTTTCATAGCTCCTACCCGTCACAGAGTAAAGATAGAAATTCAATAACTTTCAATCTTTCATGGTTCCTACCCATCACCGATTTAGATAGACACATTCGCTACTTTTCACATATATTAAGATTGTACTTCAATAACTTTTCATAGCTCCTACCCGTCACCAATTTAAGATAGAAATTCAATAACCGGACTCTATTAAACGGGCTCTATTTCACAATCTCTAGTAGTGATTGAACCTATCTATTGCTGTAGACTATAGAGGTGAAATAACTACTTGTTGCTATGACGCCAACACGCCACTAGCAACTAACCACCATGGCTTTAAACTAATAAGTAATAACAATGCCTAATGCCTTGACCTCTGAACTAAGATTAATTACTAAGAATAAAATTATGAACAACGAGGATGCACAAGCAGTGCAAAACTGTAAATTAAAATAAATACATACAGATGTTTGAGAACGAGTATGATCATTACGGTCACCCAAACACACCCCATAGCTTCCCGCGACCTATAGTCTCTTGTAACTTCATTGCACCATCAACATCCATTTCTACAAGCTTTTGTAAAAACAAAAAGCACCCGCGTTTGCCATCTTTTTGCGACATTTCTTCGAATGAGTTAAAGACATTAGAATTGACACTGGGTACTTGTTATCATAAATTCGGTATAGAAGGATCTAATAACTTAACAACATTCACTATCAATATACTCTGTAACTAACAACGCTCTCACAAAACTTAACCGCCTTGGCACACTGAATCCTCACTCCCAACACCCCACAGCTCAACAACTCAACAATCCTAACCAAAAAACCCTCATACTCCTGCGCCAAAACCGTCCCAGACTTGACAACTCTTAACAAAACCTCAACAATAACATCAACAAAACTCGACAAATTCCTCAACACACAGCTCCAACAACGAACCTACAAAACCGCGTGAACTAATCAGCATAGCATTATCCTTAAACAACACACGCCCTATCTTTCAAACTAACCTTGGTTCATATGTGGAATCATTTCAAGCCAACAACCGAATATAGCCGGGTCTAACCAGGTCTTGACCGGAAATGACCAGGTCTAACCGGATATTGACTGGGTCTAGCCGGGTCTTGACCGAATATGACCGGGTCTGATCAAATATGACCGGGTCTTGACCAAATATGACCGGGTCTGACCGGAAAAGTACAATGCCTGTGACTGGACAAATCCGTGAACATAGTATTTCCATTCAGTAGTACCTTTTTATTTATTTTTGATGGGTCCCGTGTTCGAGTCAGCAACACCTTCAGTAGTAACTTATTTATTTATTACCATGACTTCTCAATGTTGTTGAAGTTATTGTGGTTGAAATACGTCTTAAAATTATAACAAATGCATCTTAAGTCTTAACATTGATGAAATGATAACTTGGCACTAAAATGATTAAACTTTATATTTTACACCTCTTAAATATAACAAAACAACAAACTAATCTTTAATCTAATTAAACTTTTTAGTTAATTCTTTAACTTTTTTCGCATTATGTTTCTTATTACTATCAACACTTTATATTATATAAAAGAATAGCATAATGTTATTGACACTAGACTATTATATTTATTATTTGTGTAGCTATGAATATTTGCGCTTCATTTTTGCCACTCAATATTATTATTTAGAATGTATTTTACATTTTTTAGTAAGATTATTTGAGGTAAAACCTTGCTCGCGGGGCTACTCATTTAACACAGTTGTTATTTACACAATTAAAGGCTACTTAAAAGTTATTAAAAGTATTATAGACCAAAACAAAAGAAAATAAAAAAGTAGTGTGGTGGATATTTTTAGTAGAAAAAACAATGCTTTTGAAGCTCCTTGAGATGCGGTACATATATAACATCATGAGCAGTAAATAAATTGTATTTGATAATAAAATTTGAGAGTGTTGATGGCTTGTTGGCTAAGCTTGATAGCCTATAACTGGTGGGTCTCGTGTTCGAGTCAGCAATGCATGAACATTCCCTTTATTTATTTATTTATTTATTTTTATTTTTTTTCTGCTCTTTAATTTGTTATAGTGTCTTAATGGATTCTATTTGAGAATGAAACTTGAGAGTGTGTATGGTCTCGTGTTTGAGTCAAAAGTATCTCTGCATGCTCGTTTTTGTTTTTCCGTCATTTTTTTTCTTTCATTTTTCCTCTTTAGTTAATTTGTTACAATGTCTTAATGGATTGTATTTGAGAAATATCCTTGTTGAGTATGGGTGGCTTGACGGCTAAGGACAATCACTTATGAAAGGCTGATATCATGTTCGAGTCGTCTCGGTTGCCATACTCAATTTTAACTTCATTCTGTTTGTCTTTTTAGCTTTTTAATAATATTTATGTTATTATAGCATCCACTATGATAAATTTTTGTAAATGTTTATAATAATGCCAAATCATCCTAAAACACTAATTCATAAACCTTTTTATGTTATAAACCTTTCTCCACTATGAATAAACTTGATAAAGCTTTATAGAAATTTCATTAACTCAAATACATTAAATTTAGAAAAAGGTTCAAGATGTTAGACTTTTTCATCCCACATAAGCATAAAACTCATCTCCACTATGGTTAATAAAATGATAAACTTCTTCATCATTTTATAAACCTTTTCATAAACCACCATAGTAGATGCTCTTAGGTTACCCACAGTAAGTGAGTCGACCGACTCGGTCGTCCTCGGTCCAATCGGTCGAGCTTGTTGTCGAGTGTCAGTCGCGACCGAGATGAGGCAAGGAAACCAGGGAAAATGGTCGTGTACTCAACCGAGTACTATTTCTTTCTTTCTTGCGGATTTGATCCGTTGCATGCATTAAAAAAAGCATACGTTATTTCACTAGCCGTTAGCATTCCAAAGTAAAAAAAAAAAAAAAAAAAAAAAAAAAAAAAAAAAAACTACACACTATAAATACAACTTTTCGTCATATAAATACTCAAATCAAACCCACTTTCAAAGATAAATGACACAACAAATCAAACACAAAAATGGCTTGTAATTTTCCCCACACTGTCAAACAAGTTCAAAACTATGTCAAAAAACAAGTCGACATAGACGACAAGGAACGACAAGATGCAATTGTTGAAGTTATCAAGAGGTTTGAGCTCGCAAAGTTACGCAAACAACGCCTGAGAACACGATACGGAGATTGCAAAGACATTTTTGAAGACAAAAAGTTTGTGATCGACCAGTTTTTGTATGATGAATTTCGCAAAGACGTTGATGTTGTTGAAACATTGTGGGCTTGTGTGCAGAAGATAGAGAACAAAAAATCCAACAAGATACGTTATAGTTTTGAAGAAAATGTGGCAGCTGCTGATGCACCACAACAACAACAACAACAATTTGTGCATTCTGCATCAAGTTCATCTGCACCAAGAGTTGTTGAGCCACAACAATAGCAACCTCATCTAGATCATTTTTAGCTAAATTGTGAGGAAAATATGGAAGCTGCGGTTGTTGAGCAACAACAACCTCATCTTGATCACTTTCAGTTAAGTTTTGAGGAAAATGTGAAAGCTGCTGATGATAACTGGAACTCTGAGGATGAGCGGGAGCTGAGCAGGTTCGAAGCTCAGTTAGAAGCAGAGAGGTTTGCGAGCTTTGATCCTTACGACGACGGTTACGACACCAACAACTCTCAAACCCATGATCACCCGGATCACAATTGAGGTTTTAATTATTAAGTTTGTAGTTTAATTGATAAGTTTTAACTATTATGTAATGTTTTCAATCGATGTAATATTTTAATTATTAATGAAATTAATGTTTTATTAAGTTCGTAGTTAATAAAAATGAACTTGGTCACCCTTACTGAGGCACCGAATCGCTTGCAGGTCGCTGGAGAGAGAAAACTGACGTGGCAGGAAAAAAGAGAGGGATTGGATCGCCTTACTGTGGGTAACCTTATAGTTATTTTTATTGGCTTTCACATGCATTTAAGTGGTGCACTCAGGCTTATTAACACAAAGATTGTGAATTTTAACCATTAAATTTTTGGTTTTGTTGATACTATAGATTAACCAAACACCATTTTAGTTGGTTTAGCTTTACTTTCAAGTTAGGCGAAAATTTTTCACAAGAATAAATTTAATATCACTGCATATGAACATCGAAAAAAAACGTGGAGGTTTAATAAGACCCAACATACAACTCGTACTTTATATCAACCCTTTGCCAATTTGTAAGTTTTGATTGCTAAATTTTCAATAGTTTACATTTTTCATATTTTACCTTTTTTAATAGCAACTAACTATTTCACAATATTTACATTGAAAATCAATATGTTAACCGCATATTATGGATATGCATCAAGTGATTTGTGTGAGTTGGACATCAGAGGATAATCACATAGCCATTAGTTGTATATTGATGGTGATTAGCTAAATTAGTGGGTTTACCTTGTATAACTTATGCATTGTACTTATCTATATGTTCTCATAGAGTGGGTAATAATCAATGAAATCATTCTCAGTGTATATACTCATTGTATATTCTTACATAGTATCAATAGCATTTGTCAACCGATCCTAACAAACCTAAACTCTTCCGCCGCCGGTTACATGTCGGGAGGTTCGGAGGGCTCCCTTAAACCTTAACCTCTTTGCTGTTCTTCGCAACTAAATTGTTACTCGTCCCCACATCAATCCATTAGTCAATAAAATTTTTAGTCAACTGAATATTTACATCATGCACATCGTCAATATTTCACCTGAGAAGGAAGAGTCTGATGATGATATGGGATTCAAGTGTTATGTTCAGATCCTTAAAAATAAATAAATAAATAAATAACGGTGGATCTTTATGTTTTTCTAGGGAAAAACACGCTCCGTTTGTTTGGAAGGTTCTTTGGGGGTTGAAGTTTTAGAACCAACTTTTGTTTTCTCATTTTTTTTTTTTTTTTTTTTTTTTTTTTTTTTTTTTTTAGTGCATGAGTCTTAGTTGTAATTTCATTTGTTTTAGTTGTAGGAGATACTTTGGGTTATCCTATTTGTTTTAGTTGTAGGAGATACTTTGGGTTATCCAATGTGGTTAGGATACTTTGGTTTATCCTGTATGGTAAGGGATACTTTGGTTTATCACATTTGGTCAGGATACTTTGGTTTATCCTATTTGGTACGGATACTTTGGTTTATCCGATTTGTTGCGTGTTTATGTGTAACACCCCCAAAATTAGGTTGCAGCGGAAGACATTGTCACTCGGGTGCTACTAAATTGGATAACAACACAAAGTAAAGAGAACGGATTTACCTCAAGAGAATTTACATTAAAATATTTAATAAGTTCAAACATGATTCAAGTGCGGAAATACAAGATCCATTTATTTAAGTATTCCCAAATGTAAAAGTAGTCTATGACCATGCTCTACTAAGCACTTCAGAAGTCAAACAGCAACAAAAGAAATCACACACCTGAGAAATACATGCTAAAGTGTCAACACAAAGATTGGTGAGTTCATAGGTTTATAATAAAGCAGTAAAAGTAATGTGAGTTCAATAGAAAGCTTTGTGACCATTGTGTCGCTCACAATGTCATAAAAATAAAGTTTACCTTCATGTAAAATTAGTAATGTGGACCACAAGGTTTTCGAGTGTGCGAATCATTGTTCACATACAAGTCAAGTTTAGTATAAGTGACCACTGCTTCACTCACAATGTCAAGAGAAAATCAGTAAAATAGACTATAGAGTCTTAGGCATAAAGTTTACATTTTTAACATTATAAAGTGCATAATGTTATACGAAAGTGTGTTAAGCATAAAGTTGGACTATATGTCAAGCACATGCACATTACAACGAATATAATGCTATACAAAAATAAAAGTTTATTACGTCAGCACTAAGTTCATGCAACCTGAAGCTATGACATGTCAAGCATGCTCATGTGCGCATGTAGTCAAATAAAAGGGGCCCAATGAGTGTTTAACCCGATCCCGACCCGTCCTGAAAGTAGTCGGTTTTTGCTTGTATTTTGTCGGTTTTTGGCCCGTCCCGAATCCCGAAAATGATAAAAATCCATCCCGACTCCCGACCCGATTAGCTATTATTCGTTTTCGGGACTATCGGTTTATGTCGGGATCGGGTCGGTTGTCGGGATTCATGCGGTTTTGCTCACCCCTACTTAGCCCTTCTTATTGACACAAAAGTATACAAATGACTTTAGGAAGTGTATATACTTACAAAATCTTGGGGTTAGCCACCTTTGACCTCTGCGTTCCTGAGTTTTAATTTGGAAGGAAAAGAAAAGAAGCAGAGAGGAAATTCAAAAAAGATTGCGTTCCCGAGTTTTTTTGGAAAGAAGAGAAGAGGAAATTATGCCAAAACTTCTCTCCTAATCTTCTTCCCAAATTGGGATGATTTTGAGAGAAGGTGATTTTAAAGCCTTTTTTTGCTAACATCTCTCTTCCTTTCTTTTCAACTCGGGAACCCAAGATTAAAAATCAAAATTTTTTCATCTCCTCTTCTTTTCTCTCTTTTTTAATCTCTTCATTTCTCTTATTTCCGTTTTGTACTCGGGAAAGGTGCAATTTTTTTGAAACTCGAAGATTTGTCAAATTTTTTTCTTTCATTCTTATGTAAGATATTGTATGCATTATCTGCGTTACGATGTCTTTCGAACACATATAAAGGAATACGAAAGAAAATGAATAGAATTGGAAATAATATAGTTTGCTAATGGGTAGCATACAGCGGTGACAAAGGATGTTCAATTGGTATTTTTGGTATTTAGAAAAACTAAATTCGTCAATACCCTATTAGTGTAAGTAAACATGAAAATAAATGTCATGTTAGGTCATAAAAATGCAAAGTTCCTTAAGGTAATTCTAAGTCTATAAAACCAAACAAAGATTTATGGGTAGCAAGTAACCAAATTTTTAATAGAATGAAATACATTCATAAACGAAATACAAACTTTAAAAAGTAGAATCGTAACTTAAGGTTTATGCAACAACAAAAAATTAGAAATATAACACAGCCACAAAAGTATTATGGGTGTTTACGGAATAGTTCGAATCGTTTAATAATTGGAGGTTTTAAATTATCTACTGCGGGACAGGCAATTCATTTTACTACTCGAAACCGCATCATACTAGGCGGGTTACCGGACATGCGGGTACCCAAAATGAACGATTATCTACGGTTCGGTTTATGGTTAACGTATAAAACAAGTTTAAAAGTATGAACAATAACATGATCCAAAGCATAAATTGTCATTTTAGTATATGAAATGATATTGAATAGATTAAAGTTGCATTAAAATTATTCTGTCACAATAATTGCATTCAAACACACATAACACATTCAAAAATAAAAAATTATTTGATGTTTATAAGTTACGATCACATTAATCAATTTTCACACATACATATTTAGTAAATATTTGCATTATGTGCAAATTGTTATACAATAAGAATAGAGCAATAATATAATCAATACTTATACAATTATTTGAATTTTTAGTTAAAACCTTCCTCTATATCATACACGGTTATGTTCAGTTAATCACGGATATCTAAATATAAAACTGATATTGGTCCGTGATAAGCACGTATTTCCTATTTCAGGAATTTTTGGCTTCGAATTGAATGAATCGGCTTGGTTTCTCAGATTTAAAACCTTTTAAGTATTTCAAAAAGAAAGTAGAGGGGTACGATGGTTTTCTTTAGCATAGGTATAAATATTGTATTTGGGAGAAAAGCATAAGCCACAAGGTTGTTCAATGGCTAAAGCTCATCTCTCCTATCAATGATAAGTCTCATGTTCGAGTCTTTGACATATCTTGTTGTGACATTTTTTCTTCTTCTGATTTTTTGTTTATTAGTATGTCTTGTCAATGATATCACCTAGAGTAATTTTTTTATTAATCATTTGCTATTGTAGAAATTAGTGATTATTACAAGACCGAAGATGCGACTTTCACATTTCTCTCGTTACAACAATTTTAAAATCAAATTAGTGTAATAAAAAGATCGAGGACACCACAAAAAAAATATCTCACTTAAACACAAATACAGTATATAAAAATTATTTAATAAAAACACCACGCGCCCACACACACAAAACCTCACATGACTCGGTTTTAATTTCGACCGAGTTCTTCTCTTTTTGGCCTAAGAGACACGTTCGGTGAGAGGAGATGCAAGGGAAAGAACACATCTTTGTTGGGGGGTCGACCATGTTAGAGGACCGACCATTATGGCCGGTTATGCATTTTATAAGGTCACGATTGCAATTAGATCCTTATTTTATTTTTTCTAAAGGAGAAAATTCAGAAGAAAAAGTCACTTGTGCTCTAGTTGGTGTACAGACACCTGTTTAGTTATCTAACTTAATTGTTTAAATTTATATTAGTTGTTGTTACTGTTCATAATACTCACACATAATTTCTCATGATTATATTTGTTTATAATTATCGAGCGATGATCAAGCACTAAAAGTAAAACTTAAGATCCAGTTTTTCTAACTTAGATGATCGAGCAAAGCTCGGCCCGATTCATTTAATGTCTTTAATTACTGTCAAGCTTCAATTAAGTTGCCCGGATTTTAACGATATCTTAGCTTGTACTATCCTAAGATACACAACATACTACAACACGATTGGCAACTTGCAATCACTAAATTTATATGGTCTTTTTGTCTTTTCTAAAAAAACAATCCCTATTAAATAATTGTATTTGAGAAAGATGATTGGTGAGTGTTGTTGTCTTGATGGCTAAGGATCATCCCTCATAAATTGTAGGTGTCATGTTTGAGTCATCAAAACATCTAATATTCACTTTTTAGTTTCCAATTTCTCCATTTAAAAATATAAATCTATAAATATTATGTTCCGTTTTAAGTCACGTCTTAAAAAATGTCTTCATGACATCTTAAGCATGAGGCTTGACCATGTCATTTCGTCACATCACGCCTCACACTATTTCTAATGTTGGTATAAAGACACATGTTTAGTTATTTAATTTAATTATTTAGTTTTATATTCGTAGTGGTTAATATTCATAAGGAAAATGATTAAGAGGCCAATTATGTGCCTAAATTAATGTCTATACATATGTAGCATGATCTTGATAGTTTGTGAAAAAGTAGATCCCCTGACTATAGCCATCATGATAATGACACGTAGGCTTAGACATGAATTTAAACACATAATTTATGCCTCTCAATCAAGACTCTATTCATAATGCTCACACAAGTTTTCTCATGATTATAGTAGTTTATAATTATCGAGCAATGGTCAAGCACTAAAAGTAAAGGCTGAGATCTAGCTTTTTTAAGTTAGACGAGCAGAACTCGATTTGACTTGTTTAAAAGGTATTGATTATCGTCGAGCCTTATTTAAATTCTCCGGGTTTTAACGATATCTAAACTTGTACTATCCTACGGTCTTTTGGTCTTTTCTAAAATAAGATTCCTAATAAATAATGAGCATTGATTGACATGTTTAAGTGATGCGCCTAAATGTATGTCTACTTTTGTGTGTCACTGAAGAAGAACCCATTTTTTTACAAACCAATAAACAACTTCCACATCCATTCAGGCTCAAAATTAGTTACACATTTCAGCAACTCAAAGATTTTTTATTTTTTTTTTTATTTTTTTTAATAAATAATTGTATTTGAGAAACATGTTTGTCAAGTATGCTTGGCTTGATGGCTAAGGATCATCTCCCATGAAGAGTAGATCTCTTGTTCGAATCATCTACTTTCCAAACTCGTTTTTAATTTCTTTCAGCTTTTTTTTTTTTTTTTTTTTTTTTTTTTTTTTTTTTTTTAATAATATTCTTATTCTGGTTATTGTTACTCTTTATCACACGCATTCAAAAAGTGCATTTCAGGTTTATTAACTAAAAAATAGTGAATTTTAACCATTAAATTTTTGGTTTTGTTGATACAATAGATTAACCAAAAACCATTTTACTTTCAAGTTAGTCAAAAATTATGAATACTTTCACACGAATAAATTTTGATATCACTACATATGTCATACGCACATGAAGAAAAAATATCGTACAAACCAACATACATACTAAATTAACCCACCACCTTCTCTCTAAAAACCACCACCTTTATGTGTTCATACGTTTCTGAGGTTATTGTTACACTTGAAAACTTAATGTTGTGGACGATTAGCTTAACTGTTTGAGGTAATGGTAGTCGCAAGTCACGGAAAGTCGTCACTTTGATCGGACATCATATACTTTTGGACAAAGCTTACATTTTTTTAAGATTAATACAGCAGTATTAATCTTAACTACTTATAATGTAGATTTAGTCAAAGGAAAAAAGTGGAAAACTGAATTTTCAGTCAATCCCCATTTTGCCCTTCTATATTACAAGGGTGAGAGAAAATGAATTGTGTAATTAATGCTCTTATTAAAACATCTCATAACTTAAAATTATAATAATTTATTCATATGGTACAATCAATTAAAAGCATCTATATCAAATTAAAAACAATCAATTAAAACACCCCTTACTAAAAAAAGTACAATAAAATTTTCACAATATACAATTTAAACAAGCTACAACATAATATAAAATAATTAAACACACTAATTAATGTTATTTTTAAAACACCCTAAAATGAAAAGTATATGTTATTAATAAAACACACAAAACTTTATACAAGCTAACAAGTTAATGTTGCATATAGTTTTGAAAACTGGACCGGACCAACGGGTTCAACTGGGAAAAACATATAGTTTTGAAAACTGGACACGACGGGTTTAGTTATTAAAAGCATGACTCGGTTTAAATCGACTCATTTTTCGACCGGAACGGTTCAACCGGGTTTCAAAACATTATGTTGACATGAGCTTAAGTATCAAAGTCAATAAGTCAACAAAGTCAATAAGTCAACACATTTAATCCCTAAATCTTCAAACTTTTATTAGAGGTGGCAAAACGGGCGGGCACGGGCACGGGCTAAAATGGCACGGGTTAAAACGGGCACGGGCTAAACGGACAAATTATAAATCGGGCCAAATGGGCACGGGCTAAAACGAGCAAATTATAATTCAACTATTAAAAACATTCGGAACAGTCCTAAAAACCCCTTTAATTCATCTTGTAAAAAAAGATCAAGCATCTAAGTCTTAACTATATTTAATTATTTTTTCTTAAAAAAAAATAATAGAGTATTAAATGAATAAAAATGAAACTAATTAAATATATCTATCAATTAATTAGAGTATTAAATAATTATGCATAAAATAGTTAATAAATGAGATAAATTAAAATTAAAATAGTTGGAATGTTTTATAGTTACCAGTGACAAGTGAATTGGTCCGAAAAAAAATGAGAGTAATTGCTTGAAAGTTGAATTGTGTGATTCGAAAACCCATATAATAATATCTGTTTTTATCTTTTGCCTGTAAGAGCCCATCAAATAAATGCAAGGGGGCAAAAAACACCCCAAACTTTTAAAAAAGTGTCAAAAATCGCTCAAAAATTATAAATTGGGCAAGATTTACCACCCCTAACTTTTATTATTTTTTATTTATAAACCATAAACTTTCTTTTATCACTAAACGATCTGTCGATATAAAATCCCGTTGCTATGCACGGGTATTCGTCTAGTAATTTAAATATGTATTGGAAAAGCATGTACTACTACATTGAGTTACCGGAGCACTTGAAGTGAGTTGTCAAGATTGTGACTGGAATTTGTTTTAATATTCTTATTTGCATGTTCTTAACCAAAACGTTAATCATACTTTACTTTTTATCGTGTATCAAATACGTACTTACTTTCGGTATGTGAATGGCAGGTTAGTCAAAGGACCTCCTTACATGAATTAAGTCATAGCAAAAAGAACCAACTTTTAATTGGTCCTACTACCAGAGATTAAATTTGCCAAACTGTGAAACTTAAAATGTTTATATTTTGAGAAAATAAAATGTTTGATACTCTTTACATAAGTCAATAAGCTTGGACCTTGTTGGTGCCAAATGGTCAACTTACATCACCTTCATCTTAAACTGCAACTATATTGACCCCACCAATTGACCCCCTATGAATAACAATCACTCTTAACAGCTATTCAACCAAATTAATCTTAAAACCAAATTCCTTTCTGGGTTTTGTTCAGATCCGTAAATGGCATCTGAATAACCTTTTGATTTCACTTTTAAGGTTTGTTTCGTGGGTCTTTCAAAATCTTTACTATTTTGTCTTTTTATGTGTTTTTTATGGTTATTTGATTGAGCTTTTATTTGAATTATATGATTTTAGCTAATTTGTTGTAATTATAATTTATAAGTATTGATTTTGATGGTTTTGGTATAAACATTTGTGGCCTTTAAGTTGTTGAATTATTGTGTTTTGTTAATTTAGTTTGTGTTCAACACTACATATTTAAGGTAGAATGATGAGGACTTATACCGAATTTATATAAGTTATTTTGTTCGATTATCGTAAGGGTTTTTCTCATCTTATTCAAGGTATAAATCACAACTTGTTCTCAAATTCATGTGTTTAGGCCTTTATGCCAATTATACATGATAATGTGAACATATGATTTTTCAGAAAAACACGTGTTAATTTTGAAACATTTAGATGTTATAACACGTGTTAATTTTCAGAAATATTGTTGGTATGGTTACATAAGCCACGAACCAAACACCCCTTATGGCTTATCTATCCTTTTACTTCTTCTATTAATAAGCTTCATATAATTGTATGTTCCTAGGCTATAAGTGTTAAGCGGGCTCGTGATTCTACTCGAGCGATTTCGAGGTGAGTAACATATTTAAGCGTAGAAACGGGTCCTTGGTAATCCATTAGTATGCCACTTTAATTGTGGTATTCACGTTCATGTTCATGTAGTATATTCGAGTTACGAGTTCATGGTGTTATAATTATACGTTATGTGCCTAAATGAGTTACTCGTAGTATGTTTATTTGTCAATTATGCTAGACGGGTTGAAACAGCCTCGAGTGACCCGTTTGGGTGTAGTTATGCGATTTTAACTCTAATTCCACTTTATTGCTAGCATAGCGTCCTAAGTGGGCGACATAGCTGAATTAGTCGTCCTAAGTGGACGACATGTGTTATTATTGTCATGACATGCTCCGAAAGGGAGCCTAGACGTCCTAAGTAGACGACCGAGCCTTTATTAGTATCTAATCTTGTAAAATGGCACTTAGATATCCTATGTGGATGACTACTGTGTATGAGCGGCTCAAAGTCATGGAATATATGAGTTAGACGTCCTAGGTGGACGACTAGAACATTTTTAGCTATATTGAACCAACGTGGATTCATAGCGTCCTAAGTGGACGACTAGTGCAAGGCTAATAGCAAGCATCCTCAGATTTACAAAGCAACACTAGTATTATGCCGTTTATGTTATGCTTTTATATGTTATCTCACTAAGCGTTGTGCATACGTTGCTTTGTTGTACTTGTTATAGGTGAAGCTAGTGGTAGTGCATGTAAAAGGTAAATACATACATACATACAATAAACCTTTGATACGAGTTTAGACTCTAGATTAAGAACATGCTAAAATGTAGGTTAGTGTCATCCAATCTATATACGAAGTAGCATCATACAGATCGAGCTATTGTGACCGATTGTATGTTTTAGTTATGGACGGCCATGTGCAGCTATGGAGATAGCTGTAGTTCTAATCATTGAACCAACATTGTTCATGTAAAAGGTAACAACTTTATTTTGAAAGTAATTTAGTGTTTTGTACAATATAATTTAGTTTATTTTGAAGGTAAGAACTTTATCATCTTTTTTGTACAATATCTGTGAAAAACTAGAAGAAAAAAAATCAGCAATGAGAAATGGTACCTATCTGTTGCAAAATCAAATGAAAAATTATCATTGGGACCTGGATGCACCAGGGGAAATGGTACCTATCTGTTACCATTGTTTGAAATAGATAATCTTCGTTCATGAAGGAAAATTAGATGAAAAAATATGCAATTGTTTGAAATAGCTTATTTTGTTGGTTTATCGGCTTATTTTAATTCGAACAGCTCATAAATTCAGTTTTTCAGAATATGGGCTTATAGACTTTCATGAGCAATTAGCTTAAGTTAATAAGCTCATAATCCAAAAAAAGTGAATTCATTGGTCTTTCCAAGTTTAAATAAAGCATATAAGCCAGGCAATTGACCTTATTTAAACACCCCCTGTATACAAAATTTGTTACACGTCAGACATTTTAAAGTCCAAGATTGTTCCATTATTCTTTTTGTTACAAGGTTTGACGGATCAAACCAAAATTGAATTTTATGCCCCTTAGGATATCTACGAGTTGAAATTGCTCTTTAGTATTTATGATATATTAAGCAGAAATGCAGCTCATGTCGTTTGGGTTACAATAGGATATAAGCACCCCGCGAACATATGACCCTCTTAATCTCATTTTGTTGTTTCTACGATCTTTGATTCATCTAAAACATGTTTTATGTGAATTCTGCAGGCATTTATTACACGTTCATTTACAGCAGTGTCGCAGCCGAAAATGAAATTAAATATCAGCAAAGCACACCTGCTGTCAAGATGGCTAGGACTTTTGGATGTAGAAGTTACTGTTTTCAGGACACCATGGGACTGAACGTGTATAACTATTTTGTTGACCTGTATGACTATAAGGTGATAAGCCTTGATCGATGACTATAAGGTGATAAGCTTCTACGTGTATGACTATATGTGCTAATTAACTTTTTTATTTGTAATGAACCAGGGCATTAGGCAAGAAGCCGCCTTGGTAATGGCTGTCGGATTGGATGCTGAAGTGGGAGCTAAAACGGCTGCGTTTGGGTGCTGAAGTGGAAACTAAAGTGGATGCGTTTGGCGGCTGAAATGGGTGGATTTGGGTGATGAAATGGGCGTGTTTGGGGGCTGAAGTGGGGACTAAAATGGGTCAGTTTA
This sequence comes from Artemisia argyi, assembly GCA_030686995.1. NCBI lineage: Eukaryota > Viridiplantae > Streptophyta > Magnoliopsida > Asterales > Asteraceae > Artemisia > Artemisia argyi. Next base: position 7,923,770 of record CM060684.1, read on the forward strand.
GTTGATTTATTTAAAGTTTTCTAAATTGTCCATGTTATGAGTCAAAATGGGTAATTATGACTCTGTTGAGATGGGTTGGCTTGGGTTCGCTTGGCTTGGAAACCTTCTAACCAGCCATTTTCACTATACCTAATCGTTGCTTTTAACCATTTAATCCATCATAGACCCACATTGATTCATTTATAACTTAAGGGATTGATTTTGGCATCTTCAATAGTAAAACACAATAATTTGTGTAAATCATATATTTCTCTTTCATGGCTCACCTTCCGTTGTTACAGGTTGATGAAGTCTTGGGAACTTTAGTGAAAGCCTTTAAAGCCTCTTTCTTGGGTAAATTATGATGCACAATTTCACACAATTACACTTAATTGAAGGGCAAGGGCAAATACAGTTTAAGAAAGAAGAATTCTTGGGTATGTTACATATAGCTGTGCGGTTGGGCATTTACGGTAACAGGTCATGACGGGTTTGGGTGGAAAAGACCATTTAGCATTGGTAGAAAAGGGTTGCTTCCGATTGGGTTGACCTGCAACCTAACCCTTTAACTGTATTTAAGCTTTAAAATATTTTTTGTATCTAACAGGTCCAGTTCAGACTTCAGAATATCAAATTTGGTGTGAACGTAAACATGACGGGAGTCTCAGGCACAGTGATGGCACCACCTTCTGTAAGACTTGGGTTCTTAAGAGAGGTAATCAAGTGGTTGGTGCTATTTAAAACTGTAGCTGTAACGGTGTCATTGGTTCATATGTTTGCTGAATAAATGTTTCAGGTGATTGAAGTGTCTTTTCTGAAAAAGTCTTTTCTGAATAAATAAGAACAAAATTTTGGGGGAGATCAATTCAACTAGACCCTTTTGGACTTTTAACTCCCGAATTTGAAGATGGCGAGGTTGAATAAGTGATGATAACATGTAATATTTGGATGCTTATTTTGAATAGGTGCATGGGTTTGTTGAAGATACAACTATACAAGTGGTAAAAAACACGCAACAATAACCGGGAATTTGGACGAGCATTTATTATATGTTTGTATGTTTGTTCAGTTAGTTAACTGATACTGTTGTTGGTGTATTTACATATTGGGATTAGGAAAGGTTTAGGTTGTATGTGTTATCTTTTGTGTTTCTTCCATTTTTCTGTACTTCCTTTGTTTAATTACCAATGTGCAAAGTTATGTTCTCTATGTTTTAGTTTTAAGTTTTTGTCTTTGTGGTGAATTTGTACACGGCATTCCCGCAGTAACGTGCGGGCTCCCCTACTCGTTTTTTTATAAAAGTGAACCCTGAAACATTTAAGTATTTCCATAACCAACTAGTAATTTAGAATGCCAGTATAGGACCTTTATGTGTTCACACGTTTTTGGTTAAATTACTTTGACTGAATAAGCAATTTCCCAGAGGATGTATTGGGTTGCTTTATTTTTTTATTTTTTATATATGAGTGGCTTATCTTTCTTTTTCAAACAGTAAATCTTATCTTTCATTTTCATTGCTTTTGTTTCTCAACATCACTGCATCTGGAACTAGTTTCTTTCTTCACATAAACTCTTTCAACTATATCAGTTTCATCATAATTTACAACACCTAACCAATCATCTTTCACATTTTATTCACTTTTCTTTGCAGTCAGTTTGTAGAAATGTCCATAACTCCAGGGGCGTCCACTTCAAGCTCATCCATTCGAAAGAGCTTCAAATATGATGTGTTTATAAGCTTCAGGGGTGAGGACACTCGCAAGAAGTTTGTTGGCCATCTTTATGAAGCTCTTAAGCAAAAAGGAATTGAAACTTTCAAGGATGATAAAAAAATGAAGCAAGGAAAAACTATCAGTAACCAGCTTATCCAAGCTATTAAAGACTCAAGATTTTTCATCATTGTTTTCTCACAGAACTATGCTTCTTCATCTTGGTGCTTGGATGAGCTTGCTGAGATCATGGAGTGTCAAAAGACTGGCCAACAGACTGCCTATCCCATCTTTTTGGATGTGGAACCCACCCATGTCCGAAAACAAAGTGGGGCATTTGGAAAAGCCTTTTTGGAAAACAGAAAAAAAGACGCTGCTGGGAAATGGATAGAGGCTTTGAAAGGAGCATCAAATCTGGTTGGGAGGGAGTTGCAGGCGACCGCTAATGGGTAATTACTCCACATATTTCTACTTAGCGATATTCATTACTTTTGTTTCCTCATACTAGCTAGTATTATGTTACATAGTTTTAATTAGTACTTTGTATATAACTGTATTTATGTTATATATAGATCTAAAACATTGTTTATGTATTTAGACTATGCTACACAGAACCTTCTTTTACCATACATACAGGAACGAAGCTGAATTCATCAAAAAAATTGTTGGGGATATTTCACTAGAGTTACGGCCCATCAATTCCGGCTTTGACGAAAAATTAGTCGGCATGGAGACTCGAGTAAAGGATGTTGTTTCATCTTTAGAAGTTGGTAGTGATGAAGTTCGCATGATAGGGATCAAGGGCATGGGAGGGGCTGGGAAGACAACTACGGCGAGAGCTGTTTTTGATCATCTATCTGCTGATTTCGAAGCTATAAGCTTTGTTGAGAATGTGAGGGAAGTTTCAAAAGCCTCTATATTTGGTTTGAAGAATTTACAAGAACGATTCCTTTCAAAAGTGGTAAATGAACCCGTCACTCTAGATAGTGTTACTGATGGGAAAAACATGATGAAAGAGAGGATGCGCAGTATAAAGGTTCTTCTTGTTCTAGATGATGTGGATGACATAGAACAACTTGAGGCATTAGCCGGTGGACCTAACTGGTTTAAGTCGGGAAGTAGAATTATCGTTACAACGAGAAATGAGCAAGTGTTGGTAGCACACAGAGTTAATGTGATTCGTGATATAGCTCTCTTATCAGAACAGGAAGCAATTTCCCTCTTTATTAGGTATGCATTTGGAAGAGAGAATCCACTTAAAGGATACGAAGAGCTGTCAGGAAAAGTTGTTCGTTATGCTGCTGGTCTTCCCTTAACACTCAAAGTCTTGGGTTCATTTCTTTGTGGTAAAGGTAAGCTTGAATGGGAAGATGCCATAGAAAGACTAAAAAATATTCCCTTGAAGGAGACTCTGGAAAAGCTAGAGTTAAGCTACAATAGTCTCGAGGATGATTACCAGCAAATATTTCTAGACATTGCATGCATATTGAAAGGCAAGAAGAAAGAAGATGCAATCAGAATTCTTGAAAGCTGTGGATTTCATGCTAGAATTGGTTTAAAAGTTCTTGAGCAGAGATCTCTCATAACTGTTGATAAATATGAATTTTATGAGATCTTGGGCATGCATGACCATATAGAAGAAATGGGAAAGAACATTGTTCGTCGTGAGCACCCCGATGAGCCTAACAAACATAGCCGATTGTGGATTCGCCAGGAAATTGAAGATATATTCGCTAATGACAAGGTAAAGATCAGTTTATTTGTAAGGTGGAGAAAACTAATACATTTTCATTTGTTCTGACTTCTGACATTGTTTTTGGATTGCAGGGTACTAAAGCAACAAGATGTCTAGAACTTGGTTTGTGGAGAGGAAATTCAAGAATTGTTATGAAAGGTCTTGGAAAAATGAAGGAACTTCGATATCTTGAAGTGAACTTTCCATATTTTGATTCTAAAAGTGATCCGAAATTTGATGATAAGTCCAACAGAATTGGGAGAATTGTTCTGAAAGGTCTTGGAAAAATGAAGATACTTGGATGTCTTGAAGGGTTTTCTGAAAATTATGATTCTGAAAGTGACCTGAAATTTAATGATATCAGCCAATGCTTCACAAATTCTTTGAAATATCTGCAATGTAGGAATTACCCTTTCTTGTATTTACCCAAAACATTTCAAGCAAACAATCTTGTTGGACTTGGTATGGAGGGCAGAATGGTACAACTTTGGGAAGAGGGAGAAAGAAAGGTAGAATAACTGTTGATTGTTTGTTTTGCATAATTCATAATAATGCTATTAATTTATTGATTTGTTAATATGCTAATATTAATCTTTTTGTCTTATTTTTGCTAGCAGGTTCTAATAAAACTCAAATTCCTTTCTCTCTATGTGTCAAAGTTAAGGACCTTTGACCTGGGGTTGACTCCGAATCTCGAAACGTTATCTCTTGAAAGTTCTGGTAATTTAGAAGAACTTTGCATGCCATTTAGTTGTCAAAAGCTCAAGCATCTCACCATCCCTTACTCAAAGTTAAGAACCTTTGACCTGGGGTTGACTCCGAATCTCGAAACGTTATCTCTTGAAGGATGTGCTGATTTTGTAGAACTTCACGCGCCTGTTGCATGTCCAAATCTCAAAATCCTCAACCTTCAAAATTCAAGGTTGAGGAGTCTTGACCTTGAGCTGATTCCAAATCTTAAGAAGTTAGATCTTGCATATTGTGAACAGTTGGTAGAAATTAAGGCTCCCGTTGGATGTCTAAGTAAACTCGTCGACTTAAACTTATGCAGTTGTTTGAGGTTTAGAGACTTTACGTTTTACAGTAGACGTGAGCCCAAGGTTAATTGTTCTGCAGATACTTTATATCTGGATGGTGTGTCCCTAGATTCATGCCCATTGCACCCCAACAGTAATCTCCCAAAGTTTCAGTTTACTTGTATTTATGAAGAATATCTACCGTCATCAGTTGGAAATATTGAGAAGCTTATTTCTTTTGGTCTATGTGCTTGCACAGACTTTGAGAAATTTTCAATTGTGATTTGTAGTTTACAATGTCTACAAAAACTTTCACTCGGTGGCAAAAATATTCCAGAGTTTCCCAAAGATCTAGGACAGTTAGAATGTCTAGAAGAGCTCTCGTTGTGCTCTGAGAAGATAAAACATCTTCCAGAGAGCATTTGTATGCTAAAACATCTGAAGTATCTCAGTCTTAAGAGTTGTGCTCTTCTTGAGAAGTTGCCTGAGGACATTGGCCAGTTGGAATCTCTGGAGAGTCTAGATTTGTCATATACAATGATTAAACATCTTCCAGATAGCATTTGTATGTTAAAACATCTGAAGTATCTCAACCTTTATGAGTGTGCTCTTCTTGAGAAGCTACCTGAAGATCTTGGCCGATTAGAATGTTTAAAAGAGCTAACGGTGAGAAGTGAGAAAATTGAGTATCTTCCGGATAGCATTTGTATGTTGAAATGTCTCAAATCTCTCGATGTCGATAATAATCTTCTTGAGAAGTTACCAGAGAATCTTGGCCAATTAGAATGTTTAGAGGAGCTAGATGTGAGTTGTAATAAAATTGAATTTCTTCCAGATAGCATCTGCATGCTACAACGTCTGAAGTCGCTCAGAGTTAGATGTTGTTGTCGTCTTGGGAAGTTGCCTGAGGACATTGGCCAATTAGAATCTCTGGAGAGTCTAACTTTGTTGGATACAACGATTAAACATCTTCCGGATAGCATTTGTATGTTGAAACATCTGAAGGGTCTCATACTTTTTCATTGTGATCTTGAGAAGTTACCGGAGGATCTTGGCCAATTAGAATGTTTAGAAGAGCTATATGTGAGGAGTAAGAAGATTGAATATCTTCCAGATAGCATCTGCATGCTAAAACGTCTGAAGTCGCTCGATGTTAGTGACTGTTCTTGTCTTGGGAAGTTGCCTGAGGACATTGGCCAGCTAGAATCTCTGGAGAGACTGGATTTGTCAGCTACAATGATTAAACATCTTCCGGATAGCATTTGTATGTTAAAACATCTGAATTATCTCAACCTTGAGGATTGTGCTCTTCTTGAGAAGCTACCAGAGGATCTTGGAAAATTAGAATGTTTAAAAAAGCTAATTAAAGAAAACACAGGCTTAAATAAGTGATCTTCCCCAGACTTAAAGCTGCATCTTCTGAGCTTCGGTGAGTAAATAACGCACTTTCCTTTTTTTCTAAATTCATTTCTCTTATTTTAATATCGAATTTGATATTGGCCAACAAAAATTATTGGAACAAAATAATACTAGCTTTGTAGAAAGAAAAAAGAAAGTAAATTACACGATAGTCCTTATAGTTAATTCCATATTACATGTTTGGTCTCTAAATACCAAAATTTACATAAGTGGTATCCATTATAAAACTTGTTACACTTTTGGTCGTTTATTGTGTGAAAGTTTCAAAAAGATGGTAGACGGTCCATGGATAAAATGCAACTATTGTACCTGTTTTCAAAGATTCTCTATTGTCGATTGCATTTTAATTTCATACTAATGGCGCAATTCCATATAAGCTAAAGTAGTTTTTTGGTTTTTAAGGTTGCACTCTGGCATAAACTCAGGATCAAGCAGTGGCGGATCTGACTCAGGATCAAGCAGTGGCGGATCTAGATAGGGTGTTAACGATCCGAGCTGAGTCGAGTTTAGGCCTAAACGAGTGAGGCTCGTTTATTAACTACTCGGTACTCCTCTTTGATGCATTGTTTTCTATTTGCCATCCCCTGTACGTAGAGGTGCATCTTCAGATGAGGCTCAAGCCGCTGATTACTTCTTGAAGCTAATTGATATTGTGACGATGGAAAACAAATCTGGAAATTGGAAATAAGAAATGGTCTCGAAGGAGAATGGTAAACACTACCAAGCTCTTCGTTAAGTTTAGTTGGTGAATGGTCTCAATGTGTGTTCAAACTTACTTATTGCTCTCCATAGAAGCTGCCTATCTTCACTTGCATTGTTTGGTCATTTTACTATTTCTATTTACAACGTATTTAGCTAATTTGTTTTTTATACTTTCGTTGAACCAATTTGTGATAATATGGTAGAATGTTTATTGTGACAATTAATAACAACACATAGTAATTCTCCTTTTTTCCTTTAACATCTCACTCTTCTTTCAAGTCGTCACTAGTATTAATGAATTTAACACAAGCACTAGTATTCATGACTTTAACACAAGCACTAGTATTCATGACTTTAACACAAGCACTAGTATTTGGATCAATAAAAAGTGTGGGAATAGGGAAGCACTAGTATTTCAGTTTTCTTACATCAACTGTTAGCATGTTTTATGAATCTAATTGTTTTGACTTTTAATCCTAACTAATCAGCTTAATAAGACATCCAAACACCCCCTAAAATATATAAATACTTATGCTGTTATAATAAGAGCTTCTTGATTTCTATTAGGATGTTGCAAAACAAGTTACAACAGAGTTGCAAATGAAACCGAATCTGATTATTGGGAACTACAGTGACGGAAACCTTGTTGTCTCCTTGCTCGCTCATAAATTTGGTGTCACTCAGGTATGAAGTACATGATTGGTACTTTAAAATCAGAACTAGATATAAAAAGTGGCAAGATGGGCGTGTTGGGTAACGGGTCAAAATGGGTTTTGGTTGAAATGGGTCATTTTTGTACGGTTGAAATTGGCCAGGTTAGAATGGGTTGACCTGCTAGAATCTTTGTTTTGTTTAGAAGAAAATGATTTAGAGAGTTTATATGCACTAAAAATTGATTTTGGGCCACTTTTAACCCATTGTAGCAAAAGGTTTTTATTGGACCCGTTTGCGATAAAAACACAGCCCCAATCGGGTTTAAATGGTTCATTTCTGTTCGGCAGAGCTGGGCCGAGTCAGACTGGGTTGACCTGCTAGTAAATCCTTACAAAAACAATACTATTCAAATTAATTTAAACTTTTTTATGCATTAATAAGCGATGTGTGCGACTTTCAACCCGTTGTAGCAAAATGCTTTGATTTGACTAGTTTGAGATTATAGAAAAAGCCCCAATCGAGCCAGTAGACAGGTTGCCCACCTCTAGCAGAAATTGTTGCTAGGTCTAGTTGACTAGAGGACGATTTTTTCCTGCAATGTACCATCGCTCACGCATTGGAGAAAACCAAATATCCTGATTTTGACATCTACTGGAATTACTTTGAAGAAAAGTATCACTTCTTGTCACAGTTTACCGCTGATCTTATAGCAATGAATCATACTGACTGCATCGTCACAAGTACTCTTCAAGAAATTGCAGGAAGGTTAATAAAAAATTATCTTTCATTTTTTCATATTAATAAAAAATGATATTGGTATTCAGAGTTTTTTTTATCTAAATCCAAAATCATTTTTTTATTAATGCAATGTTAGTGCCGATTCCAAAGACACTCCCATCCATAAACTGAAGTAACTAGCAAATACAGAACTCTATTCATAGAAGTACTAGAACTAATCAAAAAGCCATGTTTTTTCATTTAATTATCCCACATTCTGCACATTTGCTCAAGCCTTTTCACGTATCTTAGCTACGAGTTCCATATTTCTTCGAACTTTTGGCCCCTTTACAAAACTGTTTATCTTGTCTGCGTTGATACTACCATCAAATTTGCCATCCATAAATCAGTAAATAGGTTAGTACCAACTGTTTGTTTGACTTTGAAAATCAACTTTAAGTCTTGCTGCTTCAAATCTAACACTATATAGTACATCAGCTGATCTTGTGATACTTTGAAAGCTCATAAATTTCTTTTAGTTTGATCATTAGCTTATCGCAAACACTTGTGCAAATCCTGCTTCTAAAATAGCTTTTAAAATGTCAGTTTAAATAAAATTGCATAGGCAAGACGGTCAAAGTTATGGACATAAGCATATTTCTATTGACTAAACTATTTTTCGAATGGTTTTGCAGAAGATAACCCTGAATATCCATAGTTGTAAATTTACATGATGATATTCCAAATGGTAGCATTAGAACTCCATTGACGAGCTTGTAGAATCACGAAGCATATTTCCACAATATTCATCCAAATTGGTGGGAATGTCTCTCACTGTAGAACGTTATGACTTATGATGTAATGCTTGTATATGATTTATGTTTAACGTGACATACATTTGTCACTTGTTTCACCAAAATGTATTCCATCCGTTCAAATATTATTGTTCAACTTTCTATTTTGGTATATCACAAAATAGTTTTGTAAATGGTTTCAAATAGTTTTGAATTTATTCCTCAATCAATTTACCGCTGATCTTATAACATTAACTTGTATCCAAAATTGATATTGGTATTCAGAGTTTTATATAGGCATAAAAGGAAAAGAAGGTTTAAATCAGTTACAATGAATGTTACCTTTTCATCAAATAGTTATCTCTAGCGGAGTATTGGCAAGGACCAAAAATGTGCAATAAGATTTCTCATTGGGTTGTGACTTGCTGTCAATATAAATGCACCATTTGCTTTTGAACCCTGAAACATTTAGAATGCCGGTATAGGACCTTTATGTGTTCACATGTTTGAGGTTATTGATACACATGGAATGAGATTAAATTACTTTGACTGAATAAGCAATTTTCCCAGAGGATGTATTGGGTTGCTTCTTTTTTTTTTTTTTTTTTTTTTTTTTTTTTTGTGTGAATCTTATCTTTCTTCTCATATGAGTCATGAGTGGCTTATCTTTCTTTTTCAAATAGTGAATGTTATCTTTCTTTTTGACCAAAAAGACCTTATGCTGAGTGGCTTATCTTTCTTTTTCAAACAGTAAATCTTATCTTTCATTTTCATTGCTTTTGTTTCTCAACATCACTGCAGCAGCTGGAACTAGTTTGTTTCTTCACATAAACTCTTTCAACCAGGTAAAATAAAGGTCGCTTGAAGTCCTTAATGTGGTCAGTCTAACAAATCATGTTGATATAAAAAAAAAGGCCTTTATCATGTTGGTAAAGAATCTAACACAAAGAACCAAAAAGTCAAAAAAGAAAAAAAGTGGAACAAAAAGCAAGAAAGTAACAAACAAATTCTGGATCCACCAGTCCACTACTCCACTCGGCCTCTTTTCCTAACCGCATCTTTGTACATCACGCTTCAAAACTTGGACATTCAAATTAACCCAAACTATCATCACATAATAAAACGAAATGAAAACGAGGATATCATAATTTAAATAAATAAAATTAATTCATTTGCGAAGTAGAAAAGGCTCTGTTTATCTTGTTAACGTAAACTGTAATTCTGCGTTAATTCTGTTAGAAATCAGTTGCTGTTGTAAATGTGTATAGATTACTTATAAGGTAATTTCTACTTAGTTACCTTATTAGTTTCTTATTATTGATTTGATTTGTGTTCTTTTTTTGTTGGTTGGGAATATTGCGTATGGTAAAAGCTAAAGTTTTGGTTAGGGGTAATTTGGTAATAGTTTTAATGATTAGGTTGGGGATTTTGTGCTTTGTGTGATCCCAGTGAAGTGACACTTTTGATGTCGATACTTAATAAAGATACAGAAAACATAAATATCAAAAACAGTTAATCTTTTTCATTGACTAAAAGACCATATGAGTTGCTTTTTGTTTCTTAACAAACATAAGCACATCACTGCAGCAGCAGCAGCTGGAGGAACTAGTTTGTTTCTTCACATAAACTCTTCCAACCATATCAGTTTCATCATAATTTACACCTAACCAATCACCTTCACATTTTCAAGTTGTTGTTTTTCCATTGTATTCACTTTTCTTTGCAATCAGTTTGTAGAAATGTCCTTCAGCAGATCTATTCGTTTTTCCTCCGATCCAAAAAAAGAAAAATCGTCTTCTAACTCATTTGCACCAAAAAAAGAAAAATCGTCTTCTAACTCATCTGCACCAAAAAAAGAAAAATCATCATTATCATCTGCACCAAAAAAAGAAGGATCGTCTTCTAACTCATCTGCACCAAAAAAAGAAAAATCGTCTTCTAACTCATCTGCACTAAAAAAAGAAAAATCATCATTATCATCTGCACCAAAACAAGAAGGATCGTCTTCTACCTCTTCTGCACAAAAAAAAGAAGGATCATCTTCATCATCTACTTCCAGACACATTGAGGGATGGACTTACGATGTGTTCTTAAGTTTTCGAGGCGAAGACACTCGGAAAAACTATGTAGATCATCTTTATACAGCCCTGTATAATGCACGAATACACACTTTCAAGGATGACCAGAAGCTCCAGAGGGGGAAATCCATCTCCCCTGAACTCTTGAAAGCAATTGAAGAATCGATGGTTGCGGTGGTAGTCTTCTCAAAAAACTATGCAAACTCATCTTGGTGTTTGGATGAACTTGTGAAGATCGTCGAATGTCAGCATCTGGGTCAGATGGTGTTACCGGTGTTCTACGATGTGGATCCAGCGGACGTCCGTGGACAGAAAAGAAGTTTTCATGAAGCATTTGAACAACATGAGTTGAAATTAACACATAATATGGACAAAGTGAAGAAGTGGAGGGAAGCTTTAAAGACCACGGCTAATTTAGCTGGATGGCATGTACCCCAAATAGCCAATGGGTTAGTTCTTCTTTCTTCATTATTCCAATTGCGGTCACTATATTTCAATGTTGTTATATCGCGTCGATAAAACAAACCTTGTCCTATATAGTCGAGCTCAATTAGCTAAACCTTGTTCATAATACGTACAGGCATGAAGCGGAATCTATTAAACAAATTGTACAGAGAGTGAGTCTTGAGCAATGAATTCCTTCCAGCAGAAAATCTAATTGGGATGGAATCGCGTGTACGAGATGTCAAGTCATTGTTAGGTAAAGGGGACGATGGTTTGATGATTGGAATTTATGGAATGGGTGGAATAGGCAAGACAACAATTGCCAGAGCTGTTTATGATCAAATCAAGAATGAGTTTGATGGTAGTTGCTTTGTGAATGATGTTAGAGAAAATGGATCTGATAAGAAAGGTCTCAAAAAATTACAAGAAAAGGTTCTTTCAAAAATCTTAATGCAAGAAAATTATAAAGTCAATGATTGTGATGATGGAAAATGTGAGATCCAAAGAAGACTGGGCCGTATAAAGTTTCTTGTTGTTCTTGATGATGTTTATATGTTTCGGCAGCTTGAATTCTTAGCTGGTAATCGTGAATGGCTTCAACGTGGTAACCATGGTAGTAGAATTATTGTAACAACCAGAAACGAGCACTTGTTATCTTGGGCACAAGAGAAATATTTATCTAATGGTTTAGTAGCATTATAAAAGAGTTTTAACTTTTGGAGTAGCTGAAACTGCCAAATCTGAAGTCCATTTATAGTCCGACTAGAAGTGCCAAAATAAAAGTTCTTAGACCAACTGAAAGTGACACGATAGCTTTTTTATTTATTTAGTTTGCTTTTTTCAGTAAAATTTGGTGAATCATACATGGAACAGAATTGCATGATCTCTATATAGTTCTTGATGGCTACCTATTATACAAACAATGTCACTAAATTTTTTATATTTTTATTGTTTTGTATTAGTCTCTGGCTCAAAAACACAGTATTTCTATTCCCAATGATAAGAGCTGTTTGGATAATAGTTTATGGCACGTTTGGTGCACGTGACTAGTTTTATACTCCCTCCGTCCCAATTTTATTGTCCAGGTTTCCTCTTTGAATCATGTTTCCACAACTGATTCCAACAGAAGTTCTCGCCCATTCCCAGTTTAAATACAAACCCAGTTCATTCTTTCATTTCTTCTCTGTAATCATTCCTCTATATTCATCGTAACAAATCCATCAACTGATAATACATATTCTGTTTCGATAATATGTTTCTTATTGCTTGATTATCCTATTTAGTTGTAAATTTGTAATCCTTTTAATGAACTATGTCTACTTCAATGATTTGTTGTAGCGACGAGAGACTGTCGAGGCCATAGAGCATGAACATTACAGGACTATGACCTGTTATGATGTAGATGTCTTTACGAGCATGCAGAAACTGAGACTACTTATTCTTAGAAGGGAATTCACTTCAAGTGAACCTACATGTTTCCCTAAACAGTTAAGATGGCTTCGGTGGTCTCAGTACCCATTTGAATCTCTGACACTAACAAGTTTCGGCAAGCTTGTTGGATTTGAAATGCCGCTCAGTGGCATGAAACAACTACAAATAGAGGAAAAGGTACCTTTTTTTAAATCTAATTATCTCATGTATAATTCTTACCTCAAGCTCCGAGGCAACTGTCATTTATATGTGTGTGTGTGTGTCAGGTAAGCAACATCAAGTTCATGGATCTTCGTCACTCATCTAAAATAAAAAGTTTTCCAGATGTGACAGCTGTACCAAATCTGGAGAGCTTAATTTTGTCAGATTGTGGACTGGTGGAGGTTCACCAATCTGTGTTGCTCCACAATAAGATTAAACACTTGGACCTTAGTTTGTGTTGCAAGCTTAAGTTCCTCCCACCCTCTATCCAGATGAGATCTCTTGAGACTCTGCTTCTTAAATGCTGTTCGCGTCTTGAAAGATTTCCAGAAGTCACTGGGGTGATGAGGATGTTGTTGCTCTTAGATATGGATGAGTGTGGCTCAATGCAGGAACTACCAACATCAATCCAACTTTTGACTGGCCTTATCTTTTTGAAAATGAATCACCATGGTGCAAAAAAAATTCTTTTTCAGGGTTCCGCACACTTACGTTGTTTGAGGATACTGGGTTTTAGAAATCAATATGTTGTAGATGACAACTACTTAACACGAAATACGCATAATGCATGGCCTTCATTGGAAGAGTTGGATCTAAGTCTTACCATGCTTACACGTCTACCTGCAAGCATTTCTCAGCTCTCTCACCTCAAATACCTCGACGTGAGCTACACCAACTTAGAGGAACTGTGTGAGCTTCCAAAACTTATTCAGGTTCTGAAGGCAAGTTTCTGCAGCAGATTGCAAAAGACTGATGATTTATCTAATAAATATAAGTGGTTGTTTAAGATCTCATTCATTAACCACCCTTTGAAGGACCAAGAGATTCAAAGCCACCTTGATAACTTGTTGATGAAATCTTTCGTCCAGGTATCTTCTTCGTCTTCTTTTCTGATAGACAACACATATTTTGTACATTTATTTAATGATTATGTTTTGCTGATACAGAAATGTGCTGTTATGAATCATCGATTAAGTATCATAGTTCGTAGAACCAAACTTCCCAATTGGTTCACCAACCGACAGTTTGGTAACGATGTAAGACTGAAGTTACCACATAATCAAATTAACAAAATGAGAGGGTTGGCCGTATGCTTTCGCTTTTTTGCAAGACCAGGCGGACAGGATAACTTCAGAATCAAATTCAAACAGTCAGGTGAGGAAAATTTGAGTATTAGGCCATCCGGTGCTGATGCTATAGGGATAACCCATGTGTGGATTGGATACATGTCAATCAATATTCTTAGAAATCTATGTCACGGTTCTGAATCGGAAGATCTTATCATAACTTTTGAATATCATGGTATAATCCTGGAATGTGCGGCATGTGTGATATATGAAGATGATATTAACCCATCGACAGAAATTGGATCAAGAATTACAGATTACGAAGAATTGAGGACGATTGAACGTGACAATGCAAGTAGTGAGAGCTTGCGGCAGGGGAGATGGTCCGAACCCACTTTTTCATTTGGTAGCGAAAAAACTGGAGACCAGAACACTGTCAAAGTATTCTTCTGAGGTTGAATGGCTCCTTTAGTCATTGACATGCGGTCTCCACAAGTGTGTAACCACTCTATTAGCAAACCTAGGGGTGCAAACAAGCCGAGCTTTTACCAAGCAACTCGAGCTCGAGCTCGAGCTTGGCTCGATTGAGTCGAGCTTTTAGCAAGCTCAAGCCGAGCTCAAGCCCAATATATTGGCTCGAAACATATAATGAGCCGAGCCTGAGCTTTTGATAGCTCGGCTCGAGCTTTTATCGAGCTTTTTCGAGCTTTAAGTAAATGAGGGTTAATTTGAGTATTAACCTAATTAGAAGGACTTACTCCATAAACAATTAATTAACTATATACCCTTCAAACCTTAATTATTCCCACTTAATGTTTTGTATTCTACAATCTAAATAGTGCACACTTCTTGACCATCACTTCGTCTTTATCAACCATAGTCCCATCATGTATTTTCTTTTTTAATTATTCAACTACTATATATGTACTAACTCCCTAAGTTTAGAGTTAATCTTTTATTTGGAAGAATTTGTAAGTTCATTTATCTTCAACTTTTATTTATGTATGTTTATGTATTACTTCTAATGACTGTGTGTTTTTCTTATCTTGTTAGTTGTTATTGACTTGGAAAAAAATTACCATGCATTAGTGAATGTTAATATTACAATGAACTAATTAAATTTATTACTAAGATATATGGAGATATTTATTTTGCTACATGTTGAAATAGGGGCGTAAATGTGTAATCATGTATTCATATACATATATTCGAGCTTTTCAAGCAAAGCTCGAGCTTTGCTCGAAACTGAATCGAGCCGAGCTCAAGCCAGGACGGTTAAAGCTCGACGAGCTATCGAGCCGAGCTTGAGCCTAGTTTTTTTTATCGAGCCGAGTTCAAGCCTTGTCAAGCTCGGGCTCGGCTCGACTCGTTTGCACCCCATACAACGTTTGTATTGATATTGTTTGTATTGGGATCATGCCATTGTACATAGAAAATTAGATTGAAGCACCCAAAATTATACATAGGCCGATTAGGGTTTTAATTCGATATTAGGGTTTTTATTTTCTTTTAATTCATATGATCAAAATAACATGCATGGCCATTTATTTCACGTATATTATGGATTAAGATGATGAAAATAGGGATACAAAAATACCCTTGAAGGATTCGAACACCAAAACGATTTTAACACCTCTGAATTAGACAAATCGGACCAAATAAATCCCAGCCTTCAAACAAAGACACCACAGCCTTAACCACGAATTTTCTCACTTTCCTAGCCTTGAAACACGTCCAGGAAAAATAGCCTTAGCCTTGGAAAACTTTGTGCCGTCATTTTGGATTTTTTGTAGGGTTTCGGTATTTGTTTTTGGAATGGGAAAAAAGAAACCGTGTGCCAAAATATATGGGGAGGGGGGAGGAGTAGTTTTGGCCAAATATTATGTGATTAATGAGACCAAATAAATTATTTTAAGACTTTCCCACTTTACTTGTTCTTACCCCTTTTATTTTTAAGGTGATTTAAATAATAAAACCATAATAATCGGTCAGTAATTATTTAAGCAGGTAATCTTTTTATTTTTCTTACAAAAGTGAGGTAATTTTTTCCATGCATAATTTTATAAATGTCGTATGTTGTCATATTCCAAGTCTTTAGGGTTTATTTAGGTGTTTTATGGAAAATTTTAAACTAGGGGCATTTTGGTAATTTTACACTCTTCAGATTTTTGGGTTTTACATCTTCTATCATTGTACCACATGTTTTCCCCACACCATCCATATTGATTGTGCATTCCTCCACAGAAAGTTGCACATTCAACATACTCACCCACTCAGCATTTCTTATTCCTCCAAAGATATTACATACGGTTCTAAATGCCGGATATGTCGCGAGCATTTCAAATTTAAATATCTTTGGAGTTATAGATGTGAAAGTTGCAGGTACTATGTGCATCTAAATTGTGCAACATCTCCTGCAGGTAATAAAATACATATAAATTTACATACCAACATCTTAATATTTAACCCATTTTCAATTCATCTGCAGGCATAGGCAAAACAATCAAAAAATTTGAAGATGCTGATCATCCTAAACTTGTCAATCTCCCATTCCCCGATCACAAATACAGCATACTACAACACTGGCTTTCCAAAGAATTGGGATCTACAAGTGAAAGGAACCTGAACTATAGCGGTCATCAGCATCAGCATGTGCTAAGTCTGGTAGGCACACAATCCAATGACAGTACAGCTGCGTCCACTTCAACCGGTGTTAGTTCATTATCTTGTCACGACCCAATGAAAAGGATTGAGCTATTATGCAACGGGTGCGTGAGACCAATCATGGATGTGCCCTTTTACAAATGCTCCAGGGAAGACCAATGTTGCGATTTTGTACTTCATGAGTGGTGCACTCGTTTACCTGCTGAACTGCCAAATCACCCAGGTCACACACACACTCTCACTTTCCTTCCAAAAGTTTTGGATGATATATTCGGCATTTTCAAGTGTGACATTTGCAAATTAGACTGCAACGGGTTCGCTTACAGGTGCACCAAATGTGGATACTACATCGATGTTAATTGTGGATTCATCCCCGATGAAATTACACATGAAGCACACCCTGATCACATTCTTCAAAGAAGTGAGGAAAGTGAAACGAATTATTGTGTTGCAGATGACGTCAATGGTGAAGGAATTTATTTTAGTTGTCGATCTTGTGATTTTAACCTCCATTCTGGTTGTGCTTTATTCTTGCCTAGTATTATACATCACAAGTTGGACAAGCACCCCATGAGGTTGACATACGGTCCGGTAGAGAACCATAAGAGTGAATACTTTTGTGAAGTTTGTGAGGAATGGCTTAACCCAAATAAGTGGTTTTATCATTGCCATGTGTGTGCCTACTCTTTACATACTCGTTGTGCTCCGGTAATAGTTAACTATGATGAAGTAGCCTTTCTATCCGACAGAAGCCTTTATTGGTATTTAAATATTAAGTTTGGGGAAATTTATAACATCGAAGGTCACGAGCACTCTGTATCACTTGCTCTAGGGTCTGACAAAGATGGGAAATGCTCAATATGTAGTTATGACGTGATAAAAAGTATAATCATTAAGTGTCAGAGTTGCAAGCTCGCAGTGCATTGGTATTACGATTGTTATAAGAGATTGTAATGTGTTTTTTAAGTAATGTTTCGAATTTGATGGCTTGTAATATTTGCTTACTCAATGGACTTTTTGCTTTTTCATATTTGTGTTTTCAATAAGTCTATGATTTCCATGATTCATATTTTCAATAAATCGATCTATTCATAGTTAAGTTTTTGCTTTTTCATGATTTATACTTTCAATAAATCTATTCATATTTAAGTTTTTGCCTTTTCATATTTGTGTTTTGTGCGTGCTATGTTATCTTAAAGAGGTCTTCAAAGTGTTTAATGTAGTAGCTTAATGATTGTATAGGACTAAACAATCATCTTAGCATTTGAAGAAAGCCTCATGGAGTTGTATTCTTTTCTTGATAGAGAACATTTACCTTTAAATTTATTAAGCTTTCTTTTTTAAAGTGTACAAAAATCCAACCTCATAA
This sequence comes from Artemisia argyi, assembly GCA_030686995.1. Classification (NCBI taxonomy): domain Eukaryota; kingdom Viridiplantae; phylum Streptophyta; class Magnoliopsida; order Asterales; family Asteraceae; genus Artemisia; species Artemisia argyi. The sequence continues at coordinate 7,941,749 of CM060684.1, forward strand.
AAAAAGGACAAGTCGTCATGGTGTTATTTAACTTGCCATATGATAAAGAAAAGGAGAACATAGTATCCTTTGAGTGCTTATTAGGCCAACCACATTGGAAGTATCAAGTACAGAGTATTTAGTTCTCTGGGTTCGTTAATAATATGTTGGTGATTCGCCCATCATCTTCTATTTTGATTTTATATATTTCATATATCTTTGCAGTTTAAAAAAATATGTATCTGAGATGGCTCAATCTTAACTACCTATAATGTAAAAATGGTCAAATGTGAAAAGTGGAATAGTCGTTTGTGAAATGTTGAAATGTTGAATACTTAATTTCGGTAAGTCTGACTTGTGAAAACTTAAACAATTAAAACGGAAATGTTGATATTAAAATGAAATATGGTGTGAGGATACGACTGAGATTAGGAGATGAGTGGTTGATTATTTTAAATGTTTTGCGTAGTTCATTTGACTTTGTTAAAGTAGGAGCGTGAATCATCACAGTAAATTTTAAGCGTTTTTATCTTGTTATTAAACTATTAATTGGTGGACTTGATATAAAAACTGTTTTGTTTTTATAGGGACAATGGGAGTACTAATTTTTCATAAGGATGATATAAGTTAAACAAGGCAGTTTTTGGAAACCAAAGAGTAACTTGTATATATGTTAAAATTTCATTATTCATTAGTTCCATTTAAATTTTTTGTCAAATGTATATAAATAAAATAAAATAACTAATCTATACTACTTATAAAGAGAAAATGGTCAAAGTGGAAAAGTGAAAACTTAACTTTTGGTCAATCCCCATAATGCCCTTATTAATTAAGGAAACTTGAACAATCTAATTAATACTCTAATTAAAACACCCCATTACTTAAAAGTACAATAATTTATTCATATTGTACAAACAATTAAAAAAACATATCTATCAAATTAAATACAACCAATTAAAACACAAACCGGGTTGACCCGGTAATTTGACCCCTTTTCGACCCAACCTAGCAAGTTAACCCGGTTTAAATCGACCAATTTTTCGATCGGAGCGGTTCAACCGGTTGAACTACCCGGGTCAAACCGGGTTTCAAAACATTATCCATTACTTAAAAGTACAATGATTTATTCACATTGTACAACCAATTAAAAACATATTTACCAAATTAAATACAACCAATTAAAACACAAACCGGGTTGACCCGGGATGCTTCAAACCTGGCGGATTGACCCGGTTTAATTTGACCCGTTTTCGACCCAACCTAGCAAGTTGACCCGGTTTAAATCGACCCATTTTCGACCGGAACGGTTCAATCGGTTGAACCACCCGGGTCGAACCGGGTTTCAAAACATTATCCTTTACTTAAAAGTACAATGATTTATTCACATTGTACAACCAATTAAAAAACATATATACCAAATTAAATACAACCAATTAAAACACAAACCGGGTTGACCCGGGACGCTTCAAACCAGGCGGATTGACCCGGTTTAATTTGACCCGTTTTCGACCTAACCTAGCAAGTTGACCCGGTTTAAATCGACCTATTTTTCGACTGGAACGGTTCAACCGGTTGAACCACCCGGGTCGAACCGGGTTTCAAAACATTATTTTTCGTTTATAACCTATAAACTTTTTTTATCAATAAACTATTTGTCGTTATAAAATCCCGTTGCTATGCACGGGTACTCGTCTAGTAGTTATAGAAAAAGTGTTCAACTAAAGTGAACCAATATTTAACAAAAAATGCAAACTAATGTAATCTAACTTGGATTATGATCATTATTAACATCCCAATCGTGTTAGGAATAATCTTTGAAATATTAATGAAGACAATACTTCTAAGTACCATTTTTAAAATAACTAGAAAAATATTAAAGCATGCCATTTTGGTTGAATAACGAAAGATCATTTCAAAGATTTAAACTATTTGTTATTTAATTGATAAAAATACATTAAAAAAAAAAAAAAAAAAAAAAAAAAAAAAAAAAAAAAACGTACGTGCACTATAACTATCTATATTTAGCTACATTATAAAGCATTTGGTACTTTCTATAAAAGATAGTCTTAAAATTCTAAGACAAAAAACATTACTATAAGAAGAAAATTAATGTAAATTTTGAAATTTTAAGTCTCATTTAAATCATATAATAGCCCCTCTAATAATGATATATCTATACAACATATAAAAGAAAAATAGTCAATGTGAAAAGGTGAAAAGTCAAGTAATATGAAATGTTGAAAACCTTAAATCTAAACAAATAAAGAAAACTATTGTAATTTTAATGCAAATAAACAAAAAACTTAAAAATGGGAAATGTGAAAGTGGTAAATTTGGTAACGAAAGGCTGTACATTAATGGCAATAATATGTTTCAAAAGGAAACTATCAATATATATCGAAAATCGAGTTGACCCTAGACACTTCAAACCCGGCGGGTTGACCCGAATTAATTAGACCCGTTTTCTACCTAATCCGTCAGGTTGACCCGTTTTAAATTGACCATTTTTTGACGGGAACGGTTTTATTGGTTGAACCACCCGGGTCGAACCGGGTTTCAAAACATTTTAATCCATAAATCCTTAAACTTTTATTATTTTTCGTTTATAACTCATAAACTTTTTTATCACTAAAACTATTTGCCGCTATAAAATCTCGTTGATATGCACGGGTACTCGTCTAGTCTTGTTTAATTATTGATTGTATCGTGATAGCATTGCTACAAATCTCAAATTTTAATTGCAAGTGTACGGTAACTTTGGTTCGAGCATTAATTTGAAACTATTGTCTTTACTTCTCTTTAGTCTTTTGTATATCTTACAATTTTTTTTTTAATTATTATTATAAAAGAAAAGGGTAAAGCTAAAGTTAAAGTTAATAATACTTAAATGGTATATGCATGATAAAGGAAAAAAGAGAAAAATAAAGTACTACACAAATTCTTACTGGGAAATGATTAGGAAGTTTTAGCTTTTAGCTAACTTAACATAATCGATAAATACATGCAGTAGATCAAATCATATATTAATCTAAGTTGGGTAAAATGGTTAAATTTAAAAAAAATAAAAAATAAAGAAAATATAGCTAAAACAATGTACTAAAAGGGTTTGATTTATTTTTTATTTTTTATTTTTATTTTTTGGAAATAGGAAAGGTTCGAATTTTTGTGGATCTGAACGCTTGAATCCATTAAAAGTTTTATAAAATGTATATTAGCTTATAATCATTTCAATTTTGTTTAATCAAAAAATGAATTATAGACTAGTATGCGCCTTTGTTATGAATTCCCGGCACTAATTGTGATCACACTATTAAATTAATTTTGAAAGTTTTATGAAGAGCCAATTTTGCAACAATTAAGATATCTTTGTTATGACAGTCATACTAATAGTTCTTGTTACAGAGGCAAGAATCTAGTAATGAAGTTTCATTGATCTCTAGCCCCACTTCTTCAATTCATGTAGATATGGAATTATAAACGTCCATGTAATCAGTGTCGCAAAGATATCAACATGTACCATATGTATTTCTACAAGTGTACCGATTCATGTGATTATGTGCTCCACAAACTATGTGCACAACGCAGCTTCCCGGAACGTTATTATAGTAAAATCCCTTGGTCTTAAGTCATGAGTTCTCCCTTAATCAATTATGCGCATACAAGTAGGTTTTGCTATTCATGTAGTACATATATACAGGGGCGGAGGAGGTAGGGGGACCGGTGGGTGCTGAGCCTCCCCCAACTTTCCAACTACCTTAGTTGTGTACAATGCTAAAGCTTATATTTCACGTATTTTTGTCTACGAGTCTCCCTTAACAATTGGCCACACATAAAAACAAGCGTTGTAAGATATAAGTTTATTTAGTTGGTTATGGTAATCAATTATGTTTACTTAATATTTCTAAACAATAACTAGCTTAAACTTTAGGTGCATTCATTTACACAAATTATGTTCATTTCTAATAGACTAGCCTAGTAAAATACCATTGCTCAAAGCAAGCAAAGAAAACCAACAATTTTAAATATATTCAATAATCTTCAATCTCCATTTTTTTTGACCATATTTTAATAAAAGCTAGAGTAATATAACTATTTTAGAAATTCACTTGTAAACTTGTAATATTGACGGTGTTTGTATGAATTAAAAGATATTAGTATGATTAATGTTTGGTGCATAGAAAGGTACTACTCCCTCCGTCCCATAATAATTGTCCACTTTGACTTTATTGAGTATTTTTTGTTTAACTTTGACCATTAATATTGTTATTTGTTTTATATAATACTTGATAAAAATTATACTAATGAAAACAAATTTAAAATCTAAAATAATTATATATTTTTCATCAAATATTATATTACACAAATAAAAATATTTATGGTCAAAGTTGAATAATAAATACTAAAAAAAGTCATAGTGGACAATTATTGTCGGACAGAGGTAGTAGTATACAAGAGTTTCTTACTCTTACATGGCTTGCATATAAAATCATGAATAACGTTAGAAAAACTATATATAATCTAATTTTATAAGCAAAGAGACGAGTTATTCATAACCAACAACACAATCACAACCACGATATGACCTATAGGTTATAGAATCTATATTGAAACTTCAGACTACGGGACATGATGGTTCTGTTTGCATATACGTAATAATATTAATTGCTATTTTATTTGAAGAAAGTCAGCACCCCCTAACTATAAATCCTGGCTCCGCCCGTGCATATATAGATGATGAAGTGTATTGTGGTGGGGTGTTATAGTACGGTTCCCCTTCCTCCTGGTCACGATGATGAGGATAATAACGGTGTTAAAGTCGTCATTGCACCTTCAACTCGTCATTGCACCTTCAACTGTGGCTCCTGGTCTCTTGATGTAAGAAATGATATGTAATAATTTTCTAATAAAGATTAATGTTATCGTGTATGTGATCAAAAAATCTTGTGTTTATGCATGATAAGGACATGTAATGCCAATTGAAGTTTTGTTATAGTTAAGAACTTTGTTTAATCATCATGTGCATGCAACTTGTTTTACTTTATGAAGCTAATAGATCTTTAGTCTTAGATTCATGCAAAACATACATAACTTTGTTCATTAGGTCGTGCAAATCAGCTAATATGTTTTCACCTTTAAACTCTATGAACATTCGGCGCAACGCGGTTACAACTCTATGCATCCCCCATTACAGGCTTGGATTTGAGCAGTAGAATGCTTTATATGTAGAATTTACAAAGAGAACTTGCTATTTGTGTTTGCCAAACCGATAATTTGCAACAGCATGTGTTTTTAATTTACTACATAATAGAGACAACTGCATCCCGCCATAAATCGACTAAATTCAAAAAGGGTAAAAACGATTCAATTTAAGTCGAAGGTAGGGCTTAACTTGAATCGAAATTATTATGTTTGGATTGAGCTTGGCGAACCTTCACGAAGCAAGCTCGAGCTAAGCTCAAGAAAGTTTGAATTCGGCTCAAAAAGCTCGATTTACTTACGATAATGTGTATTTTGAACCAACTAAAATTAAAATATAAGATAAAGTTCAAATTCGGCTCGAGATCGGCTTGAAAATCTCGATACATCTATAAATATGTATTTACTCACTCATAAAAGCTCGAAAAACTCGACAATTACTCAACATGAGTATTTATACCACATATCGTACTACGTAAGTATGTTTTTGTGTTTTTAAAATAAACTTTTCTAATAAATAAACGAAAGTATAGGTTGAGGGATATAAACCTCGTTTCTCATAAACGGTAGGTCTCGTGTTTGAGTCATCGCCCTTCCTAATATTTTTTTTTCTCTATCGATGTCATCATTTTGTCACATCTAACCAGCATTATTTTTATGAATTACAACTAATTGATATCAACACAAATGTATTTTCATAAAAGCTGCTAACTCTTGCCCAGTAGTGATTCTAACAGAGCAGCCTCTTCTTCCTACAAAAATATATTGTTAGTACAAAACTGGGGCACCCCTCTAGACTTGATTAAGCACGAGCCTTGAGAGGGTGAGTTATGACTGTTAAGATCTTCGAGTAAGCTGCTAAGAAAGAAACACCGTTAGCCTCATCGTGGAAGGGGTGTTCCGCGGTCAACCTCCGGTGTGAGAGTAAGTGTATGGTAGAGAGATATAAAAGTATTTAGAAATAAAGTGTGAGAGAGAGAAAAGATCTGCCTGAAGAGTGAACCTTTTTGCTCTTTATATAGGCCAAGCATACTTGTCCTTTTCGACCGTTTATGCATATTTCTCGGAATTGCGCACTCCCCTTATTGTTCGGCTTATTCCATGATCATGTACCATCTGTCCTTTTTGTCTCTTATCCATTGTATGACAGCTGTTTGAACTATTGCTTTTAATCCGCGTCCTGGGTTAGTCCGGATACATGTCAGTGTCTGCGGGCTATCCCGTTCGTTTCACCGTGCTGGGCTGCGGGATGTGTGTTCCGCGGTTGCTCTTATTTACGTTCGGGGAGCCCATACGTGATCAAGTCCCCCCAGTCTAGTACATTTGTGGTCTAGACCAAGTGTACTTGACTCGATGGTTTAACGCGGCTCTATCTGTCCGCGGCGTCTGAATTGGTGTGCTGCTGACTGGACTTTCCACTAATCGGTTTTTTCTTCACGCCAGCTGTCGTTGGTATTCGCGAGGTGTTTTAATCCACTTATTTACTGACTGATGTGACGTTTTGACGGCTGACCGTTCGTCTTCTGCGTCAATCACAACCGTTGAGTTGGGATGATTTCAAACCACACGATCTGAAAGTGGGGTACGTGTCGCGTGTTTATGCCTTTGATTTGAGGTGTGGGACACGTGTTGCTACCTCGTCTTTTTGATGAAGAAAGAGAGTAGGTGTGTTTGTGGGGTATAAATACCCTCATTGGGTCATTGTTTGCACTTTTTTTACACACACTTAATATTTTACCACTCTCTATTGTCCGCTCCTCCTTTCGTTGGCTGTTTGTTCCGTATTTCTGGCTTTAGACTTCACAGGTTAGGTTTCATACCATCCCTTATTTTCTCCTCTTTTTGCGTTTTAATAGTATAGGATGACGGCCGATCATATAGATACCACTTATTCTAAACTTTCACAAGTGGAAGTGGACGAATTTTGTAGGAAGTACCATATTCCCGGTCATCTTCTGCCGGAGGCTCCCGGTCCCCTTACTAGTATTAGGAATGCTCCCGAGGGTAAGATAGGAGTCTACACTAGGTTTTTTGAGATGGGTAATTTTAGGATTCCTCTTTCGGCTTTCCTCCTTAAGGTTTTAGAATATTATTAAATACATCTTTCTCAGTTGTCCGTCTTAGCGGCCTGTCGGATTAGCCATTTTGAAATTTTGTGTCGAGTGCACGGAGGGGTCCCTACTCTGCCGCTGTTTAGGAAGTTTTATTGGGCTGGTGTAAATAATGGCTGGTTGACTATAGAGAAGAGAAAGGGTCCAAAGTCTTTGGTGGTTCCCGTTTGCTATACCTTGGTCCTTGATGGCGTAAAGCACTGGAAGGATCATTTCTTCTTCATTAAACGGACCGTTTTTCCTCTTTCCATTCCTTGGTCTGACAAGGTTTCCGCTGACCGTGATCCGCCACCCTCTGACACGGATGTGGACCCCGGACTTTTGGGGCTCCTTACCACTAAGAGGGCCGGCTTCAAAAAATACCCGGAGGAGTTTTTAAATGTCATAGGGTTGAGCCAGACATGGGATGATGATACTAGCCGTCCTACATTTTTGTGGCCGGATGAACAGGGTGGGTGTTTTTTTTTTTTTATTATTTTTTTTAAACGGGATTGTATGTGTTTCTGATTTTGCAGAGATGGATTTGTTTGCGTTTATTAGCCAACCTGATCCCTTCAAAGTGAATACTGGGGAGAGAACCTTGAAGGCAAATGAGCCCAAGCTGCGTGCAGAAACGGCGGATCGGGTGATCGAACCCTCTGAGAATGTGATTTCATTGGTTCAACGCACCGTGGTTGAGGAGATAGCGGATGAGAAGGCGAGGAAGAAGTCGGGGAAAAGGAAGGTTACTATTAGTGCTCCCCCCAAGTCAAGCAAGAAAAGGCTTGTTTCCTTGGCCACCAAAGAGACCGGAGAAGACTCAGGTACGCATTTTTTCTTTTTCCGCGTGCTCCGCTATGTTCTTCCGTTTCTTCTGTTTATTTATACATATACTCCTTTTGTTTTTTAGGTGATGCGCCTGTGGATACTACTCCCGCTCATCCGGAGCTTCAGGACGAGTCCGGTGACGGGTTAGAGCGCTCAGGTCCGCATACGGATGCCAACATAATGAAGAATGTGACCATTCTTTCTTCTGATTCCACCGCATCTCCTCATCCGAAGGCTACTGAACAGTCTTCCGCTGTTTCTGCTTCTGCTGCAACTCCTAATCTTCAAGACAAAGTTGTTGAGGAGCCTCGCGCCACTTCTGCTGGGTCCACTCATGTTCCCTCGGATTCGGCTGAGTTGAATGTGGAGAGTCCGGGTTCTGGTCCTCTTGAGGAGAATTTCGGGCATTTGAATGTTGCTAACGAGGAGGAGGGGAATTCAGATGATTTTTACCAGTCATTATCCGTGGACACTGCTCAAGCTCCATCTATCTATGTTCCCAAATGGACCGCTACAAATGGTTTCAAGATGGACGACCCGTGGGTTTGTCGGAGTCTTGTAGATAATTTTCCCACTCCCGGATATGTGTCTGTTCTTAGGAACATGGGAGCGAAAGAGCTGTTGGATCACTACAATATGTTGTCTTCTCAACAATTTAGTGCGGGTGGGGAAGTTAGGTTGAGGCTGGAACATGAGTTGCAGGCTGTGGGAAAGTTGGAACGCAAGTTGCAGAGAAAGGAGAAGATAATTGCATCCTTGAGGGGGAAGGCTGAGGGCGAGTCTTCGCGGATGGCCGAAGCTCGTGGTAAAATTGCTGAGTTAGAGGGGATGTTAGAGTCTCGGGATAAGGAGATTGCTGATCTCCGGACAGAGAACCTTTCTTTGTCCGGGAAAGTTGAACATCTTTCTGGTTTGTCAGAGCTGGAGATTCGGAATAAGGAGCTGGAGATTGTGAAGAAAGAGTTATCTGAGAAGGTTGTCGGTCTGGAGATCGTGTGTAGCACGCTTGAGGGGCAAGTGAAGGGAGAGGAATGTTTGAACAGGATGTTTGAGGAGAGGGAAGAAGTTATCCGGGAAAGCTTTAAGGAGCAGATATCCGAACTGGACGCCCGGCTAAATGTTCTTAATGCTGAGTTTGATGCAGAGTTGTTTCCTCAGATGTTGATGGTCGTAGAGGGGAAGAGATGGGTTATCGGTCACGGTTTTCGTCGAGCTTTCCAGAAGTTCAAAGAATGTGACGAGTTGAAGACAAGGCTTGGGGATTGCATTTCGGCCGCCATTGTAGAGGGTCTTCGTCAGGGATTGGAAGCTGGCATAGAGCATGGGCGTAAGGGTACCGAGCTAGCGGATGTAGAAGCCTACGATCCGCGGGCCAAGGAAACTTTTGCCGAGGCTGTGGTTAGGTTGGGGAATGTGCCATTCCCCTTGTTAGATTCTATTGAAGCCTGTAAGGACTCACCTATGGAGTTTCTTATGTCCCAGCTTGTGTTAGAGGAAGTCCGTCTTCCGGGGTCGACTGAAGTTACTTTCGGACCCCCGGTCGCGGAGGAGCGTATCTTGCCGGATTCCTTGCGTAAACGATTGTGTAATAGGCCGGGCGCTGTAGCTTCCTACAAGTCTATCAAGAACAAAAAATATGGTAAAGAGTTTGATTTTTCCTTGACAGTTCCTCGCCTGATCCCCCTCCATGATCCAGTAGTGCCTTCTTCTGGGGGCGGGGTTAATGTGAACCCGTCCGCCCCTCTTACCGGTCCGGAGGGAGATGACGAAGCTCAACGTGAGTTGGAATATACTGACAATGAGTTGTTTGATTCCGCCATCCTTGATCAGCCCGAGAATCCTGCCGCGGAAGAGTCGCAGCATGAACCTTCTTTGGAGAAGTAGGATGGTCCTTTGGCAGCATTTCTGGGGGTATTTTGACTATACCACCCTTGCCAACACATTTGTGAAGCTTTTAATTATCTTTCTCTTAGTTGTCCGGACATGCGTGTCTGGTGACAGAAATAGGGGTATCCGCGGTTTGTGCGGTTACTGGTGGCTTACTTCTCTTTTATATATATATATATATATATATATATATATATATATATATATATATATATATATATATATATATATATATATATATATATATATATAAAAAAGAAAGTATGTTTGTAGATGGTCAGTGGGTTTTGTAGCGCCACTGCTTTTTGTTAATTCTCATGATTTTCGCGGCCAATGGGTCTATAGTACCACTTACACGGCTTAGTGTATATGTATGTATATATATGTATGTCCGCTGGGCTTGCAATACCACTTACGCGTCTGTGATTGCCCGCGTATGATTGTTGCGGGAGTGGTCTATGACACCACTTATGAATTGCTGTGCATATGTATGTAAACACAAATGATAAAATTAGAAAGACAACGAAGTAATTATTAGGAAACATTTGTGAAGTTGATCAGACTCCACGTTTAATTCATAAAAGAAAACATGACATAAACTTAAACATTCATAATGATGAGTTTCTGCTGCCGGGTAGGACCGCGGTCAGTTTGCAGGGAACACTTACACTTAGAAAATATTATATATAGCACTTTTTCAAGTTGCGGACGTTCCATGTCCGGGGTAGATCTCGTCCTTCCCGATCCCTGAGTTTGTATGATCCTTTGCCTGATGCTTCTATCACTTCGTAAGGCCCTTCCCACTTTGGACCCAACTTTCCACCATTTTCTGCGTGGCTTGCCTCATTGCTCTGGTACACAAAGTCACCGGGTTTGAAAGACGTGCCGCGAACCCTAGCATTGTAGTATTTTTCCATTTTGGCCTTGCTTTTTGCCTCTTCGATGGCCGCGACTTCTCTTCTTTCTTCTGCTAAGTCTAGGTTGGTGCGGAGAGCTTCGTCGTTTGTTATTGGGTCAAAGAGGGCGCATCTGAGTGAGGGCATTCCTATTTCAACTGGGATTACTGCTTCCGTGCCGTATGTTAAAGAGAATGGGGTGTCCCCATTGCTGGATTTTATCATGGTGCGGTGTGCCCATAACACGTGCGGTACTTCCTCTAGCCAATCTCGTTTTCCTTGATCTATCATTGCTTTGATTCCTTCTCCTAGACTCCTGTTTGCCCGTTCTACCAAACCATTTGCTTGTGTGTGTTTCACGGAAGCAAATCGTTGCTTAATGTTGAGTTTTTCGCACCAATCATAAGGGATTATCCCTGAATTGCTTTCCATTGTCGGACACTATTTCCCCTGGTAGGCCGTATCTGCACACTATGTTGTCCCACACAAACTTTTTCACTTGGTTTCCTTTGATGGTTGCAAGGGGTTTGGCTTTAATCCATTTTGTGAAGTAGTCGATTCCCACGATTAGGTATTTTATTTTCCCCGGTGCTTCTGGGAAAGGACCGCTTATGTCCAGGCCCCATTTGTAGAACGGCTAAGGAGAAGTGATGGGGACTAGGTTATGCTGCGGATTCTTGGGTACTGGCCTGTAGACTTGGCAGTCCTGGCATCGCCGGATGACTTCCCTTGTATATACGTAATAATATTAATTGCTATTTTATTTGAAGAAAGTCAGCACCCCCTAACTATAAATCCTGGCTCCGCCCGTGCATATATAGATGATGAAGTGTATTGTGGTGGGGTGTTATAGTACGGTTCCCCTTCCTCCTGGTCACGATGATGAGGATAATAACGGTGTTAAAGTCGTCATTGCACCTTCAACTCGTCATTGCACCTTCAACTGTGGCTCTTGGTCTCTTGATGTAAGAAATGATATGTAATAATTTTCTAATAAAGATTAATGTTATCGTGTATGTGATCAAAAAATCTTGTGTTTATGCATGATAAGGACATGTAATGCCAATTGAAGTTTTGTTATAGTTAAGAACTTTGTTTAATCATCATGTGCATGCAACTTGTTTTACTTTATGAAGCTAATAGATCTTTAGTCTTAGATTCATGCAAAACATACATAACTTTGTTCATTAGGTCGTGCAAATCAGCTAATATGTTTTCACCTTTAAACTCTATGAACATTCGGCGCAACGCGGTTACAACTCTATGCATCCCCCATTACAGGCTTGGATTTGAGCAGTAGAATGCTTTATATGTAGAATTTACAAAGAGAACTTGCTATTTGTGTTTGCCAAACCGATAATTTGCAACAGCATGTGTTTTTAATTTACTACATAATAGAGACAACTGCATCCCGCCATAAATCGACTAAATTCAAAAAGGGTAAAAACGATTCAATTTAAGTCGAAGGTAGGGCTTAACTTGAATCGACATTATTATGTTTGGATTGAGCTTGGCGAACCTTCACGAAGCAAGCTCGAGCTAAGCTCAAGAAAGTTTGAATTCGGCTCAAAAAGCTCGATTTACTTACGATAATGTGTATTTTGAACCAACTAAAATTAAAATATAAGATAAAGTTCAAATTCGGCTCGAGATCGGCTTGAAAATCTCGATACATCTATAAATATGTATTTACTCACTCATAAAAGCTCGAAAAACTCGACAATTACTCAACATGAGTATTTATACCACATATCGTACTACGTAAGTATGTTTTTGTGTTTTTAAAATAAACTTTTCTAATAAATAAACGAAAGTATAGGTTGAGGGATATAAACCTCGTTTCTCATAAACGGTAGGTCTCGTGTTTGAGTCATCGCCCTTCCTAATATTTTTTTTTCTCTATCGATGTCATCATTTTGTCACATCTAACCAGCATTATTTTTATGAATTACAACTAATTGATATCAACACAAATGTATTTTCATAAAAGCTGCTAACTCTTGCCCAGTAGTGATTCTAACAGAGCAGCCTCTTCTTCCTACAAAAATATATTGTTAGTACAAAACTGGGGCACCCCTCTAGACTTGATTAAGCACGAGCCTTGAGAGGGTGAGTTATGACTGTTAAGATCTTCGAGTAAGCTGCTAAGAAAGAAACACCGTTAGCCTCATCGTGGAAGGGGTGTTCCGCGGTCAACCTCCGGTGTGAGAGTAAGTGTATGGTAGAGAGATATAAAAGTATTTAGAAATAAAGTGTGAGAGAGAGAAAAGATCTGCCTGAAGAGTGAACCTTTTTGCTCTTTATATAGGCCAAGCATACTTGTCCTTTTCGACCGTTTATGCATATTTCTCGGAATTGCGCACTCCCCTTATTGTTCGGCTTATTCCATGATCATGTACCATCTGTCCTTTTTGTCTCTTATCCATTGTATGACAGCTGTTTGAACTATTGCTTTTAATCCGCGTCCTGGGTTAGTCCGGATACATGTCAGTGTCTGCGGGCTATCCCGTTCGTTTCACCGTGCTGGGCTGCGGGATGTGTGTTCCGCGGTTGCTCTTATTTACGTTCGGGGAGCCCATACGTGATCAAGTCCCCCCAGTCTAGTACATTTGTGGTCTAGACCAAGTGTACTTGACTCGATGGTTTAACGCGGCTCTATCTGTCCGCGGCGTCTGAATTGGTGTGCTGCTGACTGGACTTTCCACTAATCGGTTTTTTCTTCACGCCAGCTGTCGTTGGTATTCGCGAGGTGTTTTAATCCACTTATTTACTGACTGATGTGACGTTTTGACGGCTGACCGTTCGTCTTCTGCGTCAATCACAACCGTTGAGTTGGGATGATTTCAAATCACATGATCTGAAAGTGGGGTACGTGTCGCGTGTTTATGCCTTTGATTTGAGGTGTGGGACACGTGTTGCTACCTCGTCTTTTTGATGAAGAAAGAGAGTAGGTGTGTTTGTGGGTATAAATACCCTCATTGGGTCATTGTTTGCACTTATTTTACACACACTTAATATTTTACCACTCTCTATTGTCCGCTCCTCCTTTCGTTGGCTGTTTGTTCCGTATTTCTGGCTTTAGACTTCACAGGTTAGGTTTCATACCATCCCTTATTTTCTCCTCTTTTTGCGTTTTAATAGTATAGGATGACGGCCGATCATATAGATACCACTTATTCTAAACTTTCACAAGTGGAAGTGGACGAATTTTGTAGGAAGTACCATATTCCCGGTCATCTTCTGCCGGAGGCTCCCGGTCCCCTTACTAGTATTAGGAATGCTCCCGAGGGTAAGATAGGAGTCTACACTAGGTTTTTTGAGATGGGTAATTTTAGGATTCCTCTTTCGGCTTTCCTCCTTAAGGTTTTAGAATATTATTAAATACATCTTTCTCAGTTGTCCGTCTTAGCGGCCTGTCGGATTAGCCATTTTGAAATTTTGTGTCGAGTGCACGGAGGGGTCCCTACTCTGCCGCTGTTTAGGAAGTTTTATTGGGCTGGTGTAAATAATGGTTGGTTGACTATAGAGAAGAGAAAGGGTCCAAAGTCTTTGGTGGTTCCCGTTTGCTATACCTTGGTCCTTGATGGCGTAAAGCACTGGAAGGATCATTTCTTCTTCATTAAACGGACCGTTTTTCCTCTTTCCATTCCTTGGTCTGACAAGGTTTCCGCTGACCGTGATCCGCCGCCCTCTGACACGGATGTGGACCCCGGACTTTTGGGGCTCCTTACCACTAAGAGGGCCGGCTTCAAAAAATACCCGGAGGAGTTTTTAAATGTCATAGGGTTGAGCCAGACATGGGATGATGATACTAGCCGTCCTACATTTTTGTGGCCGGATGAACAGGGTGGGTGTTTTTTTTTTATTATTTTTTTTTAAACGGGATTGTATGTGTTTCTGATTTTGCAGAGATGGATTTGTTTGCGTTTATTAGCCAACCTGATCCCTTCAAAGTGAATACTGGGGAGAGAACCTTGAAGGCAAATGAGCCCAAGCTGCGTGCAGAAACGGCGGATCGGGTGATCGAACCCTCTGAGAATGTGATTTCATTGGTTCAACGCACCGTGGTTGAGGAGATAGCGGATGAGAAGGCGAGGAAGAAGTCGGGGAAAAGGAAGGTTACTATTAGTGCTCCCCCCAAGTCAAGCAAGAAAAGGCTTGTTTCCTTGGCCACCAAAGAGACCGGAGAAGACTCAGGTACGCATTTTTTCTTTTTCCGCGTGCTCCGCTATGTTCTTCCGTTTCTTCTGTTTATTTATACATATACTCCTTTTGTTTTTTAGGTGATGCGCCTGTGGATACTACTCCCGCTCATCCGGAGCTTCAGGACGAGTCCGGTGACGGGTTAGAGCGCTCAGGTCCGCATACGGATGCCAACATAATGAAGAATGTGACCATTCTTTCTTCTGATTCCACCGCATCTCCTCATCCGAAGGCTACTGAACAGTCTTCCGCTGTTTCTGCTTCTGCTGCAACTCCTAATCTTCAAGACAAAGTTGTTGAGGAGCCTCGCGCCACTTCTGCTGGGTCCACTCATGTTCCCTCGGATTCGGCTGAGTTGAATGTGGAGAGTCCGGGTTCTGGTCCTCTTGAGGAGAATTTCGGGCATTTGAATGTTGCTAACGAGGAGGAGGGGAATTCAGATGATTTTTACCAGTCATTATCCGTGGACACTGCTCAAGCTCCATCTATCTATGTTCCCAAATGGACCGCTACAAATGGTTTCAAGATGGACGACCCGTGGGTTTGTCGGAGTCTTGTAGATAATTTTCCCACTCCCGGATATGTGTCTGTTCTTAGGAACATGGGAGCGAAAGAGCTGTTGGATCACTACAATATGTTGTCTTCTCAACAATTTAGTGCGGGTGGGGAAGTTAGGTTGAGGCTGGAACATGAGTTGCAGGCTGTGGGAAAGTTGGAACGCAAGTTGCAGAGAAAGGAGAAGATAATTGCATCCTTGAGGGGGAAGGCTGAGGGCGAGTCTTCGCGGATGGCCGAAGCTCGTGGTAAAATTGCTGAGTTAGAGGGGATGTTAGAGTCTCGGGATAAGGAGATTGCTGATCTCCGGACAGAGAACCTTTCTTTGTCCGGGAAAGTTGAACATCTTTCTGGTTTGTCAGAGCTGGAGATTCGGAATAAGGAGCTGGAGATTGTGAAGAAAGAGTTATCTGAGAAGGTTGTCGGTCTGGAGATCGTGTGTAGCACGCTTGAGGGGCAAGTGAAGGGAGAGGAATGTTTGAACAGGATGTTTGAGGAGAGGGAAGAAGTTATCCGGGAAAGCTTTAAGGAGCAGATATCCGAACTGGACGCCCGACTAAATGTTCTTAATGCTGAGTTTGATGCAGAGTTGTTTCCTCAGATGTTGATGGTCGTAGAGGGGAAGAGATGGGTTATTGGTCACGGTTTTCGTCGAGCTTTCCAGAAGTTCAAAGAATGTGACGAGTTGAAGACAAGGCTTGGGGATTGCATTTCGGCCGCCATTATAGAGGGTCTTCATCAGGGATTGGAAGCTGGCATAGAGCATGGGCGTAAGGGTACCGAGCTAGCGGATGTGGAAGCCTACGATCCGCGGGCCAAGGAAACTTTTGCCGAGGCTGTGGTTAGGTTGGGGAATGTGCCATTCCCCTTGTTAGATTCTATTGAAGCCTGTAAGGACTCACCTCTGGAGTTTCTTATGTCCCAGCTTGTGTTAGAGGAAGTCCGTCTTCCGGGGTCGACTGAAGTTACTTTCGGACCCCCGGTCGCGGAGGAGCGTATCTTGCCGGATTCCTTGCATAAACGATTGTGTAATAGGCCGGGCGCTGTAGCTTCCTACAAGTCTATCAAGAACAAAAAATATGGTAAAGAGTTTGATTTTTCCTTGACAGTTCCTCGCCTGATCCCCCTCCATGATCCAGTAGTGCCTTCTTCTGGGGGCGGGGTTAATGTGAACCCGTCCGCCCCTCTTACCGGTCCGGAGGGAGATGACGAAGCTCAACGTGAGTTGGAATATACTGACAATGAGTTGTTTGATTCCGCCATCCTTGATCAGCCTGAGAATCCTGCCGCGGAAGAGTCGCAGCATGAACCTTCTTTGGAGAAGTAGGATGGTCCTTTGGCAGCATTTCTGGGGGTATTTTGACTATACCACCCTTGCCAACACATTTGTGAAGCTTTTAATTATCTTTCTCTTAGTTGTCCGGACATGCGTGTCTGGTGACAGAAATAGGGGTATCCGCGGTTTGTGCGGTTACTGGTGGCTTACTTCTCTTTTATATATATATATATATATATATAAAAGAAAGTATGTTTGTAGATGGTCAGTGGGTTTTGTAGCGCCACTGCTTTTTGTTAATTCTCATGATTTTCGCGGCCAATGGGTCTATAGTACCACTTACACGGCTTAGTGTATATGTATGTATATATATGTATGTCCGCTGGGCTTGCAATACCACTTACGCGTCTGTGATTGCCCGCGTATGATTGTTGCGGGAGTGGTCTATGACACCACTTATGAATTGCTGTGCATATGTATGTAAACACAAATGATAAAATTAGAAAGACAACGAAGTAATTATTAGGAAACATTTGTGAAGTTGATCAGACTCCACGTTTAATTCATAAAAGAAAACATGACATAAACTTAAACATTCATAATGATGAGTTTCTGCTGCCGGGTAGGACCGCGGTCAGTTTGCAGGGAACACTTACACTTAGAAAATATTATATATAGCACTTTTTCAAGTTGCGGACGTTCCATGTCCGGGGTAGATCTCGTCCTTCCCGATCCCTGAGTTTGTATGATCCTTTGCCTGATGCTTCTATCACTTCGTAAGGCCCTTCCCACTTTGGACCCAACTTTCCACCATTTTCTGCGTGGCTTGCCTCATTGCTCCGGTACACAAAGTCACCGGGTTTGAAAGACGTGCCGCGAACCCTAGCATTGTAGTATTTTTCCATTTTGGCCTTGCTTTTTGCCTCTTCGATGGCCGCGACTTCTCTTCTTTCTTCTGCTAAGTCTAGGTTGGTGCGGAGAGCTTCGTCGTTTGTTATTGGGTCAAAGAGGGCGCATCTGAGTGAGGGCATTCCTATTTCAACTGGGATTACTGCTTCCGTGCCGTATGTTAAAGAGAATGGGGTGTCCCCATTGCTGGATTTTATCATGGTGCGGTGTGCCCATAACACGTGCGGTACTTCCTTTAGCCAATCTCGTTTTCCTTGATCTATCCTTGCTTTGATTCCTTCTCCTAGACTCCTGTTTGCCCGTTCTACCAAACCATTTGCTTGTGGGTGTTTCACGGAAGCAAATCGTTGCTTAATGTTGAGTTTTTCGCACCAATCATAAGGGATTATCCCTGAATTGCTTTCCATTGTCGGACACTATTTCCCCTGGTAGGCCGTATCTGCACACTATGTTGTCCCACACAAACTTTTTCACTTGGTTTCCTGTGATGGTTGCAAGGGGTTTGGCTTTAATCCATTTTGTGAAGTAGTCGATTCCCACGATTAGGTATTTTATTTTCCCCGGTGCTTCTGGGAAAGGACCACTTTTGTCCAGGCCCCATTTGTAGAACGGCTAAGGAGAAGTGATGGGGACTAGGTTATGCTGCGGATTCTTGGGTACTGGCCTGTAGACTTGGCAGTCCTGGCATCGCCGGATGACTTCCCTTGTATATACGTAATAATATTAATTGCTATTTTATTTGAAGAAAGTCAGCACCCCCTAACTATAAATCCTGGCTCCGCCCGTGCATATATAGATGATGAAGTGTATTGTGGTGGGGTGTTATAGTACGGTTCCCCTTCCTCCTGGTCACGATGATGAGGATAATAACGGTGTTAAAGTCGTCATTGCACCTTCAACTCGTCATTGCACCTTCAACTGTGGCTCCTTGTCTCTTGATGTAAGAAATGATATGTAATAATTTTCTAATAAAGATTAATGTTATCGTGTATGTGATCAAAAAATCTTGTGTTTATGCATGATAAGGACATGTAATGCCAATTGAAGTTTTGTTATAGTTAAGAACTTTGTTTAATCATCATGTGCATGCAACTTGTTTTACTTTATGAAGCTAATAGATCTTTAGTCTTAGATTCATGCAAAACATACATAACTTTGTTCATTAGGTCGTGCAAATCAGCTAATATGTTTTCACCTTTAAACTCTATGAACATTCGGCGCAACGCGGTTACAACTCTATGCATCCCCCATTACAGGCTTGGATTTGAGCAGTAGAATGCTTTATATGTAGAATTTACAAAGAGAACTTGCTATTTGTGTTTGCCAAACCGATAATTTGCAACAGCATGTGTTTTTAATTTACTACATAATAGAGACAACTGCATCCCGTCATAAATCGACTAAATTCAAAAAGGGTAAAAACGATTCAATTTAAATCGAAGGTAGGGCTTAACTTGAATCGACATTATTATGTTTGGATTGAGCTTGGCGAACCTTCACGAAGCAAGCTCGAGCTAAGCTCAAGAAAGTTTGAATTCGGCTCAAAAAGCTCGATTTACTTACGATAATGTGTATTTTGAACCAACTAAAATTAAAATATAAGATAAAGTTCAAATTCGGCTCGAGATCGGCTTGAAAATCTCGATACATCTATAAATATGTATTTACTCACTCATAAAAGCTCGAAAAACTCGACAATTACTCAACATGAGTATTTATACCACATATCGTACTACGTAAGTATGTTTTTGTGTTTTTAAAATAAACTTTTCTAATAAATAAATGAAAGTATAGGTTGAGGGATATAAACCTCGTTTCTCATAAACGGTAGGTCTCGTGTTTGAGTCATCGCCCTTCCTAATATTTTTTTTTCTCTATCGATGTCATCATTTTGTCACATCTAACCAACATTATTTTTATGAACTACAACTAATTGATATCAACACAAATGTATTTTCATAAAAGCTGCTAACTCTTGCCCAGTAGTGATTCTAACAGAGCAGCCTCTTCTTCCTACAAAAATATATTGTTAGTACAAAACTGGGGCACCCCTCTAGACTTGATTAAGCACGAGCCTTGAGAGGGTGAGTTATGACTGTTAAGATCTTCGAGTAAGCTGCTAAGAAAGAAACACCGTTAGCCTCATCGTGGAAGGGGTGTTCCGCGGTCAACCTCCGGTGTGAGAGTAAGTGTATGGTAGAGAGATATAAAAGTATTTAGAAATAAAGTGTGAGAGAGAGAAAAGATCTGCCTGAAGAGTGAACCTTTTTGCTCTTTATATAGGCCAAGCATACTTGTCCTTTTCGACCGTTTATGCATATTTCTCGGAATTGCGCACTCCCCTTATTGTTTGGCTTATTCCATGATCATGTACCATCTGTCCTTTTTGTCTCTTATCCATTGTATGACAGCTGTTTGAACTATTGCTTTTAATCCGCGTCCTGGGTTAGTCCGGATACATGTCAGTGTCTGCGGGCTATCCCGTTCGTTTCACCGTGCTGGGCTGCGGGATGTGTGTTCCGCGGTTGCTCTTATTTACGTTCGGGGAGCCCATACGTGATCAAGTCCCCCCAGTCTAGTACATTTGTGGTCTAGACCAAGTGTACTTGACTCGATGGTTTAACGCGGCTCTATCTGTCCGCGGCGTCTGAATTGGTGTGCTGCTGACTGGACTTTCCACTAATCGGTTTTTTCTTCACGCCAGCTGTCGTTGGTATTCGCGAGGTGTTTTAATCCACTTATTTACTGACTGATGTGACGTTTTGACGGCTGACCGTTCGTCTTCTGCGTCAATCACAACCGTTGAGTTGGGATGATTTCAAACCACACGATCTGAAAGTGGGGGTACGTGTCGCGTGTTTATGCCTTTGATTTGAGGTGTGGGACACGTGTTGCTACCTCGTCTTTTTGATGAAGAAAGAGAGTAGGTGTGTTTGTGGGTATAAATACCCTCATTGGGTCATTGTTTGCACTTTTTTTACACACACTTAATATTTTACCACTCTCTATTGTCCGCTCCTCCTTTCGTTGGCTGTTTGTTCCGTATTTCTGGCTTTAGACTTCACAGGTTAGGTTTCATACCATCCCTTATTTTCTCCTCTTTTTGCGTTTTAATAGTATAGGATGACGGCCGATCATATAGATACCACTTATTCTAAACTTTCACAAGTGGAAGTGGACGAATTTTGTAGGAAGTACCATATTCCCGGTCATCTTCTGCCGGAGACTCCCGGTCCCCTTACTAGTATTAGGAATGCTCCCGAGGGTAAGATAGGAGTCTACACTAGGTTTTTTGAGATGGGTAATTTTAGGATTCCTCTTTCGGCCTTCCTCCTTAAGGTTTTAGAATATTATTAAATACATCTTTCTCAGTTGTCCGTCTTAGCGGCCTGTCGGATTAGCCATTTTGAAATTTTGTGTCGAGTGCACAGAGGGGTCCCTACTCTGCCGCTGTTTAGGAAGTTTTATTGGGCTGGTGTAAATAATGGCTGGCTGACTATAGAGAAGAGAAAGGGTCCAAAGTCTTTGGTGGTTCCCGTTTGCTATACCTTGGTCCTTGATGGCGTAAAGCACTGGAAGGATCATTTCTTCTTCATTAAACGGACCGTTTTTCCTCTTTCCATTCCTTGGTCTGACAAGGTTTCCGCTGACCGTGATCCGCCGCCCTCTGACGCGGATGTGGACCCCGGACTTTTGGGGCTCCTTACCACTAAGAGGGCCGGCTTCAAAAAATACCCGGAGGAGTTTTTAAATGTCATAGGGTTGAGCCAGACATGGGATGATGATACTAGCCGTCCTACATTTTTGTGGCCGGATGAACAGGGTGGGTGTTTTTTTTTTTTTTTTAAACGGGTTTGTATGTGTTTCTGATTTTGCAGAGATGGATTTGTTTGCGTTTATTAGCCAACCTGATCCCTTCAAAGTGAAGACTGGGGAGAGAACCTTGAAGGCAAATGAGCCCAAGCTGCGTGCAGAAACGGCGGATCGGGTGATCGAACCCTCTGAGAATGTGATTTCATTGGTTCAACGCACCGTGGTTGAGGAGATAGCGGATGAGAAGGCGAGGAAGAAGTTGGGGAAAAGGAAGGTTACTATTAGTGCTCCCCCCAAGTCAAGCAAGAAAAGGCTTGTTTCCTTGGCCACCAAAGAGACCGGAGAAGACTCAGGTACGCATTTTTTCTTTTTCCGCGTGCTCCGCTATGTTCTTCCGTTTCTTCTGTTTATTTATACATATACTCCTTTTGTTTTTTAGGTGATGCGCCTGTGGATACTACTCCCGCTCATCCGGAGCTTCAGGACGAGTCCGGTGACGGGTTAGAGCGCTCAGGTCCGCATACGGATGCCAACATAATGAAGAATGTGACCATTCTTTCTTCTGATTCCACCGCATCTCCTCATCCGAAGGCTACTGAACAGTCTTCCGCTGTTTCTGCTTCTGCTGCAACTCCTAATCTTCAAGACAAAGTTGTTGAGGAGCCTCGCGCCACTTCTGCTGGGTCCACTCATGCTCCCTCGGATTCGGCTGAGTTGAATGTGGAGAGTCCGGGTTCTGGTCCTCATGAGGAGAATTTCGGGCATTTGAATGTTGCTAACGAGGAGGAGGGGAATTCAGATGATTTTTACCAGTCATTATCCGTGGACACTGCTCAAGCTCCATCTATCTATGTTCCCAAATGGACCGCTACAAATGGTTTCAAGATGGACGACCCGTGGGTTTGTCGGAGTCTTGTAGATAATTTTCCCACTCCCGGATATGTGTCTGTTCTTAGGAACATGGGAGCGAAAGAGCTGTTGGATCACTACAATATGTTGTCTTCTCAACAATTTAGTGCGGGTGGGGAAGTTAGGTTGAGGCTGGAACATGAGTTGCAGGCTGTGGGAAAGTTGGAACGCAAGTTGCAGAGAAAGGAGAAGATAATTGCATCCTTGAGGGGGAAGGCTGAGGGCGAGTCTTCGCGGATGGCCGAAGCTCGTGGTAAAATTGCTGAGTTAGAGGGGATGTTAGAGTCTCGGGATAAGGAGATTGCTGATCTCCGGACAGAGAACCTTTCTTTGTCCGGGAAAGTTGAACATCTTTCTGGTTTGTCAGAGCTGGAGATTCGGAATAAGGAGCTGGAGATTGTGAAGAAAAAGTTATCTGAGAAGGTTGTCGGTCTGGAGATCGTGTGTAGCACGCTTGAGGGGCAAGTGAAGGGAGAGGAATGTTTGAACAGGATGTTTGAGGAGAGGGAAGAAGTTATCCGGGAAAGCTTTAAGGAGCAGATATCCGAACTGGACGCCCGACTAAATGTTCTTAATGCTGAGTTTGATGCAGAGTTGTTTCCTCAGATGTTGATGGTCGTAGAGGGGAAGAGATGGGTTATCGGTCACGGTTTTCGTCGAGCTTTCCAGAAGTTCAAAGAATGTGACGAGTTGAAGACAAGGCTTGGGGATTGCATTTCGGCCGCCATTGTAGAGGGTCTTCGTCAGGGATTAGAAGCTGGCATAGAGCATAGGCGTAAGGGTACCGAGCTAGCGGATGTGGAAGCCTACGATCCGCGGGCCAAGGAAACTTTTGCCGAGGCTGTGGTTAGGTTGGGGAATGTGCCATTCCCCTTGTTAGATTCTATTGAAGCCTGTAAGGACTCACCTCTGGAGTTTCTTATGTCCCAGCTTGTGTTAGAGGAAGTCCGTCTTCCGGGGTCGACTGAAGTTACTTTCGGACCTCCAGTCACGGAGGAGCTTATCTTGCCGGATTCCTTGCGTAAACGATTGTGTAATAGGCCGGGCGCTGTAGCTTCCTATAAGTCTATCAAGAACAAAAAATATGGTAAATAGTTTGATTTTTCCTTGACAGTTCCTCGCCTGATCCCCCTCCATGATCCAGTAGTGCCTTCTTCTGGGGGCGGGGTTAATGTGAACCCGTCCGCCCCTCTTACCGGTCCGGAGGGAGATGACGAAGCTCAACGTGAGTTGGAATATACTGACAATGAGTTGTTTGATTCCGCCATCCTTGATCAGCCTGAGAATCCTGCCGCGGAAGAGTCGCAGCATGAACCTTCTTTGGAGAAGTAGGATGGTCCTTTGGCAGCATTTCTGGGGGTATTTTGACTATACCACCCTTGCCAACACATTTGTGAAGCTTTTAATTATCTTTCTCTTAGTTGTCCGGACATGCGTGTCTGGTGACAGAAATAGGGGTATCCGCGGTTTGTGCGGTTACTGGTGGCTTACTTCTCTTTTATATATATATATATATATATATATAAATATATATAAAAGTATGTTTGTAGATGGTCAGTGGGTTTTGTAGCGCCACTGCTTTTTGTTAATTCTCATGATTTTCGCGGCCAATGGGTCTATAGTACCACTTACACGGCTTAGTGTATATGTATGTATATATATGTATGTCCGCTGGGCTTGCAATACCACTTACGCGTCTGTGATTGCCCGCGTATGATTGTTGCGGGAGTGGTCTATGACACCACTTATGAATTGTTGTGCATATGTATGTAAACACAAATGATAAAATTAGAAAGACAACGAAGTAATTATTAGGAAACATTTGTGAAGTTGATCAGACTCCACGTTTAATTCATAAAAGAAAACATGACATAAACTTAAACATTCATAATGATGAGTTTCTGCTGCCGGGTAGGACCGCGGTCAGTTTGCAGGGAACACTTACACTTAGAAAATATTATATATAGCACTTTTTCAAGTTGCGGACGTTCCATGTCCGGGGTAGATCTCGTCCTTCCCGATCCGTGAGTTTGTATGATCCTTTGCCTGATGCTTCTATTACTTCGTAAGGCCCTTCCCACTTTGGACCCAACTTTCCACCATTTTCTGCGTGGCTTGCCTCATTGCTCCGGTGCACAAAGTCACCGGGTTTGAAAGACGTGCCGCGAACCCTAGCATTGTAGTATTTTTCCATTTTGGCCTTGCTTTTTGCCTCTTCGATGGCCGCGACTTCTCTTCTTTCTTCTGCTAAGTCTAGGTTGGTGCGGAGAGCTTCGTCGTTTGTTATTGGGTCAAAGAGGGCGCATCTGAGTGAGGGCATTCCTATTTCAACTGGGATTACTGCTTCTGTGCCGTATGTTAAAGAGAATGGGGTGTCCCCATTGCTGGATTTTATCATGGTGCGGTGTGCCCATAACACGTGCGGTACTTCCTCTAGCCAATCTCGTTTTCCTTGATCTATCCTTGCTTTGATTCCTTCTCCTAGACTCCTGTTTGCCCGTTCTACCAAACCATTTGCTTGTGGGTGTTTCACGGAAGCAAATCGTTGCTTAATGTTGAGTTTTTCGCACCAATCTTTGCAGGGATTATCCCTGAATTGCTTTCCATTGTCGGACACTATTTCCCCTGGTAGGCTGTATCTGCACACTATGTTGTCCCACACAAACTTTTTCACTTGGTTTCCTGTGATGGTTGCAAGGGGTTTGGCTTCAATCCATTTTGTGAAGTAGTCGATTCCCACGATTAGGTATTTTATTTTCCCCGGTGCTTCTGGGAAAGGACCGCTTATGTCCAGGCCCCATTTGTAGAACGGCTAAGGAGAAGTGATGGGGACTAGGTTATGCTGCGGATTCTTGGGTACTGGCCTGTAGACTTGGCAGTCCTGGCATCGCCGGATGACTTCCCTTGTATCCTTGTGCATGTTGGGCCAGTAGTATCCGGATCGCAAGGCTTTTGCTACTATCGACCTTGGTCCTGAGTGCATACTGCACGCCCCTTCGTGAATCTCTCTTATTACATAGTTGGCTTGCAGCGGACCCACACACCGGAGGCATGGTTCCAAAAATGATTTTCTGAAGAGGGTCCCGTTGACTACGGCGTATTGCCTTGCTTTTATCTTTAGTTTCCGGGCTTTTTTATCTTCCGCTGGGAGTACTCCGTTTTGCAAATAATCGAGCAACGATGTCATCCATGTGTCTCCCTCTTCTTCTACCACAGGCATGATCTCTTTTTCCTTGATGGACTTCTCCTTGAGAACCTCCACCAATACTTGTTTAGTTAGATGAGCAAAGCTAGTGGAAGCGATCTTGCTTAACGCATCTACCTGCTTATTCTGGCTCCGGGGGACTTGTCGTATCAAGAACGTCCTGAAACTCCCAATCAATGCCCTTGTTTTCTCTAGATATTGGATCATGGCTTCTTCCTTAGCCATGTATGAACCATTGATCTGATTTGCGACTAGCCGGGAATCCACATTTGCAGCTAGGTCTTGTACGCCCATTTGTTTGGCTATCCGTAGACCTGCTATCAGTGCCTCATATTCTGCTTCGTTGTTGGAAGTTTGGAATTCGAAGCGAAGGGCGTATGTGAATTCTGCTCCTGCCGGATTTGTCAATATGAGACCAGCTTCGGACCCTTCCTGGCACGAGGAGCCGTCTATGTATAGATTCCATGGTTCCGCGTAGGGTAGCTCTTCTACGGTTGAATTCGCCGCTGCGGTTATTTCTTCTGACATTTCCGTGATGAAGTCCGCCAGAACTTGACCCCTGATTGCTGTTCTTGGTCTGTAATTGATGTCATGCTCTCCCAATTCCATTGCCCATTTTTTCATTCTGCCCGTTTTTTCCGGTTGTGCTAGCACCTGTTTGATTGGTTGGTCGGTGATGACGATGATTGGATGTGCCTGGAAATATCTCCTTAATCTTCTGGCCGCGTGGACTAGTGCTAAGATTAGCTTCTCCATTGCGCTATAGTTTATTTCCGGGCTCTGTAAGGCGCGGCTGACGAAATATATTGGCATTTGGCGCGCTCCTCTCTCTGCTAGCAATACGGCACTGATTGCTTCTCGTGCAGCGGCTAGATACATTACTAATTCTTCCTTTGGGCGAGGGGCTGTCAGAGTTGGGAGATTGGCAATGTGTCCTTTCATTTCTTTGAAGGCCGCTTCCGCTTCTGGTGTCCACTGGAAGTCGCTCTTCTTGATGCACTTCTTTAGTGTTCGAAAAAATGGTAGTGACTTTTCTGCGGATTTTGAAAGGAAACGATTGAGGCTTGCCAGCTTTCCATTGAGGGATTGCACTTCTTTTAGGGTTCTTGGGGATGGTAGTTGGGCGACGATCTGGGATTTCTCTGGACAAGCGCGGATCCCCTGCTTGTTAATCAGGTTTCCCAAGAACATGCCTTCCTCAGCGCCAAAAGCGCACTTCTTTAGGTTCAACTTCATATTGATTTTTCTAAGGGTTGCGAAAGTTTCTTCTATGTCCCTTAGCATCTCCATTTCTAAGTTACTTTTTATGACCAGATCATCTACGTATACCTCCAAATTTCTCCCAATCTGCTTTTGAAAAGCCATGTCGACCAGTCTTTGGTACGTGGCTCCCGCGTTCTTGAGACCGAAGGGCATTTTTTGATAGCAAAATATTCCTTGGTTTGTGTGGAAGGCGGTCTTCTCTTCGTCTTCCGCGGCCATTTGTATCTGGTGATACCCTTTGTACGCATCCAAGAAACATTTGAATGTATAGCCGCACAATGATTCCACTTTCCAATCAATTTCTGGTAGGGGGTAGCAATCTTTGGGACAGGCTTTGTTTAAGTCTTTGAAGTCGACGCACATTCTCCAGCTCCCATTGCTTTTCTTTACTAAGACGGGGTTTGACAACCAATCGTGATAGTGGACCTCTCTCATGATACCGGCTTCTACTAACTTGGTTACATCGTCATTAATAGCTTTGTTTCTTTCTAGAGCTTGCCCTCGCTTCTTTTGTCTTATCGGGGTGTATCCTTCCCACACATTAAGCTTGTGTTCTGCAATGCTCCTTGGTACTCCGGTCATGTCTGATGGTTTCCATGCGAAGATATCCAAATTGTTTCGGAGTAGGTCGCACAAGTCTTTTTTCCCTTGGGTAGTCAGGCTTCCCCCTATAGTGATTGTCTGGTCTGGGAACTCCGGGTGTAGCGCAACCTTGATGCTTTCCGCCACGGCTACTTCACTGTTCTGCTGTGGTTGTGTTTCTGCTACCATGCGACATTTGGCGGGTACGACTTTGTCGCTGTGGATCGTTACTATGCCTCCCGCAGTTGGGAATTTTATCATGCCATGGGCTATTGAGGGTATGATCTTCAGCAACCTTATTCCCGGCCTACCAATGATTCCATTGTAGGGTGATGGTGATCGTACCACCATGAAATTCATCCATGTGCTCGCTGAATTTTCCTCATTCCCCAGAGTTACTTCCAGCAGGATTTGGCCTAGAGGCCATGATATTTCGCCGCTGAAACCGAGTAGTGGGGTTGTGGCGGGAATCATCCATTTCCTGACCTCTGGGTTTAAACGGTTAAAACAGTGTTCATAGAGTACCTCCGACGCACTCCCGTTGTCGACGTACATTCTGTGAACGCGGTGGCCCCCTATTTCTGCTTTAATTACCAGCGGGTGGTCGTCCAAGTCATCTCCTTGTACCGGGGAAAGGATATCTCCATGTCTGGACCCGCGTGCGGTGGAATTTTTTGCTTCACATTTCTTTGCCAAGATTGAATCATAAATATGGCGGGGGTTTTGTCTTTTGTCACGACGTCTTTTTTACCGCCCTTGGCTACTCCTGCTTTTTGGCTGCCATTCTTTATTTCTTTCACCAAGTGTGCCAGTTGGCCGGATCTTACTACTTCCTCAATTTGCTTCTTTAACTGAAAGCATTCGTCCGTGGTATGTCCTCTCTCTCTATGGAATTCGCAGTATTTGTCTTTGTTTCTTGACTCCACCGGACTTGCCATGGGCGGTGGTGCCGTGAACTTGACGGAGTCCATTGCTAAGATTTCCCTTGGCGTCCTAGTGAGAGGTGTGAACCGGTCAACTCGCCTCCTATCCGCCCTGGAGTGTCCCTTAAATTCTGACTTTCGCTCAAACGTCTGGGTAGCTTTAGACCCGTTTTCTTGAGCTTTCCACGTGGGCCGGTGTTGCTTTTTCTTAGACTGATTTGTCGCGGCTGTAGTACCGCGGAGGAAGGCTGTTGTTGCTTTCCACATCTCATCCATTGTGCGTGGGATATTTTTATTGAGTCTTTTTATCAGTTCCGGGTTGGTGATCCCGTGCATGAATCCGGAGACTTTCATGCAGTCTGGGGCCCCTTTCACGTGCATGCTCTCAGCTTTGAAACGTTCAACGAAGGCTCCAGTCGATTCTCCTTCTTTTTGTTTGATGTGATGCAATTCCACTGGGTCTTTTGCATATTTCTTTTGTTGGAGGAAATATGATAGGAAGCTTTTCCGCAGATCTTCAAAATTGTCAATGCTTTCCACGGGTAGTTCATCGAACCACACCCGAGCATGGCCCATAAGAGTAGAATTGAACATGTGACACCAGGTAGGCATGGCCCATCGTTCCACTTTGGCCGCGGTACAGAATTTTTCAAGTGATCCTCCGGATCGCTTGTCCCGCCATAAGTTTTAACGTTGGACGACATTCGTGTTCGCCTGGGGAACTCAAAGTTTCTGATCCGGTGTGTGAATGGATCGCTATCTTCGATATCGTACGGGCGGTAGAGATCATCTTCACTGTGTTTGATGCTTCTGGGCTTGTATTCCCAATGCCTTCCGTCACTATCTTCGCTGTCTAGGGAGAGTCGTTTTTTCTTTTTTCCGGGGTCAGAGTATGCGGACCGTCTCCCAGCGCTTCGCTTCCTGGAATAGGGTGCGCTGCTGTAAGTTGGACTGGGGCTTCTTCTTTTTCGTCCAACTGGTCTATCCCTGCTTTCCTCTCGCCATGTCCGTCCATCCTTGGCTCTGTGTTCTTCTCCGGCCCGGATTTTTGAGCTTAGCCTTGAGAACACATCTGCTTTTCGGTCTCCCAGTCGCGACCGGATATCCTGCCTTTTCTCTCCTAGGCGTGTGAAGACGGTCGACCGAGGGCATCTCTGCTTCTCATGGATTTCTTCAGGAGCTCGTGTATTTCTGCTGCCAAGTCGAGAAAAGACACTCCGAGAGTATGAGTCGTCGGTGGAACCGGACTTGGCGTTCGGGCTACCTTGCCGCTTTGTTCTGACCTCTTTCTTACTCCGGGATTTGGACTCGAAATCTTGGATTTGTTCCCGAGTTCCTCTGCCCTTTCCTTCTTCGCCATCGAAGTCAAGGCGTGTTTGCACCTGCCTTAACTTTTCTTGATGAACCTTCTCGGCCATTAGGGGCAACAATTGGTCGTAATGCTTGTCGCAAAACTCCCTTAGTGCCACGTCTGGCAATGGTTCGTTTGCTTCTTGACTCTTTTCCTTCTCCAAGGTGTTCCGTACTGCGGATTGTTCTTGGGTGGGAGCGGAGCCGCTTCTTGCCGGATGGCTCATGTTGGTTTGAGTATCTTTGGAAACGTAGTTAAGTTAACGAGTCCCGACACGGATGGCGTCACTTGTTAGTACAAAACTGGGGCACCCCTCTAGACTTGATTAAGCACGAGCCTTGAGAGGGTGAGTTATGACTGTTAAGATCTTCGAGTAAGCTGCTAACAAAGAAACACCGTTAGCCTCACCGCGGAAGGGGTGTTCCGCGGTCAACCTCCGGTGTGAGAGTAAGTGTATGGTAGAGAGATATAAAAGTATTTAGAAATAAAGTGTGAGAGAGAGAAAAGATCTGCCTAAAGAATGAACCTTTTTGCTCTTTATATAGGCCAAGCATACTTGTCCTTTTCAACCGTTTATGCATATTTCTCGGAATTGCGCACTCCCCTTATTGTTCGGCTTATTCCATGATCATGTACCATCTGTCCTTTTTGTCTCTTATCCATTGTCATTTGAACTATTGCTTTTAATCCGCGTCCTGGGTTAGTCCGGATACATGTCAGTGTCTGCGGGCTATCCCGTTCGTTTCACCGTGCTGGGCTGCGGGATGTGTGTTCCGCGGTTGCTCTTATTTACGTTCGGGGAGCCCATACGTGATCATATATGCAAAATAAGTTGTTATGCATAAATTCAGGCTACAAAGCTATTCACTTGGTAGGGAAAGAAAAAAAACACTTACCACCAAAGCACTAAACTCGGTTTCCTCATCTATTATAAGAAATGTCAGTCTAAGTTTAGAAACAAGTCCGTTTCTTAATTGAGTAACTTGTGGTAATACATACAATCATCTACTGTATATGCATACACATATTGTGTATGGACATTCATGCTACTAACTAAATAGTTACTTACTCGCGTCCAGAAATCCTAATTCCTAACTAGCCTGACAACGTTTATTACTTACCTATAATATGCTGACATTACACCATATATAGTGCTTCATATCTTCCTCGATACAAATGATATATTATAAATTTAAGTTACAAAAGCAACTGATGAATATAATGATACGTTTATAAAAATGGAATGCTTACATATCAGCAATTTGTAATTGGCCATTGCCATCCTGTAGATTCAAGAATAATTGAATGAGTAAAATGAGATAGGAATAAAAACAAACATAAATAGGGTTCTACTTCCTAAGTAGAAAAAATAAAACGAGACAAAGGCTACTAAAGAACATATATGAATATCTAGTATACCTTAACAACTACAAACAAAAGTGGATTCAGATGGTGTGTAGATCATGTAATGAGAACCATCCTGCTTGGAAAATATAATTAATATAAGATTTCGTATACGAGAAGGATGTAAGTCATATGTTACTGATTTGTTCCTCATAAGGATTTGTTGATATATGTTATCTGAAAATACACGGTAAAAATCAAAGAGGGGGCAAAAATCAACATCCTACGAGGTGCAAAGATGTTTCCTCAATGGCTTGGTCTAAGCTTGTAATATTTGGTTCCTCAATGGACTTTTTGCTTTTTCATATTTGTGTTTTCAATAAATCTATTCATATTTAAGTTTTTGCTTTTTCATATTTGCGTTTTATGGGTGCTAGTATATGTTATCTTAAAGAGGTCTTCAAAGTGTTTGATGTAAAAGAAATGTAGTAGCTTGATGATTGTATAGGACTAAACTGTTGTGTTATAATTTGATATGGAGTTGTATTCCTTTCTTGATAAAATTGGTAGAGAATATTTAGCTTTAAATTAATTAAGCTTTCTTTTTTAAAGACAGAAATCCAACCTTGTACAGCAAAAAACAAAAAGTCGTCTCAATGTTATTTAACTTGCCATATGATAAAGAAAATTAGAACATAGTATGCTTTGAGTGCTTATTAGGCCAACCACATTGGAAGTGTAAAGTACAGAGTATTTAGTTTTTTGGGTTCGTTAATAATATGCTAGTGTTTCGACCATCTCGTGGATTTATTGCAATGGGCTCTCAATATTTCAATGTCCTTGCGTCAGTTCTTTTACTGGATTGAGACAGTTTTAAAGTATTAGTTTTAGTTTTGTAATTCTTTGTTTGTAATTTGTTCTTTTATATGTCCTGTCCTCTTTTAATTATCTTGATTATTGAGTGGGCGCCATATTTTGTATTTTTTTTGTTTTACCCTTTCGGGGTCTCGTAATAATATCTTGCCTTTCAAAAAAAATCTGAAACAATTGTCTTTACTTCTCTTAATCTTTTGTATATCTTACAATTTCTTTTTATTAGTATAAAAGAAAAGGATAAAGAAAAAGTTAAAGTTAAAGTTTTAGCTTACAGGGAAATAATTCAGAAGTTTTAGGCATTACACAAGCAGAATGTATAGTAGGTTAAAATCACAAGATCGACAATTTAAAAAATTTCTTCATCAATGAAGTCACCTGCATAATCATTCAAACATTGAATAGTTAGTAATCAAAATAAAAATATAAAATTATAAGGCTACCAATGAATTTTGCTGGCTGGGATGAAACCTGATCAAGACCTAGTATGCAATGTTTTAAAAACCGGGTTTTTAATCGACCCGGTTGAGTCACCGGGCACCGGTTTAACCGGTTCGACCTCCGGGTCAACCCGGTTTTCCGTTAAATTTTTTTTTGACCGGGTCAACCGGTTCGACCGCCGATTCAATCCGGTTTTTATTTTAAAAAATTGAAAAAAACCAAACCTGGCTGGGTTTCAAGACCCGGGTTGACCCGGGTCACTCAAAACCTGTCGGGTCTAACCGGTTAACCCGTTTTAGAAACCCCGGGTTCTTTTGACCCGTTTTTGTGCCCGGGCATCGGTCCGACCGGTTGAACCGGCTGGGTCGACCCGGGTTTGAAAACATTGCACGTATGTACTATATAGTATGTAGTATGGACATCACTTTGGTCAAGAAAAAAACCCCACTTATCTTCGTTACATTTGTCCAATTTTTAAGAAAGTTGCACGGTCTAACGGTCGCACAAAATTAAAATTAGAAATCATTTTTTTTACTGCAATGTGAACCATAGGATTAAAAGTGGACATTTTTTGCATTTTCTGCATTTTCTCTTTTAATAATGTGTAAGCTTGTACTATCCAAAGTTACATACCGTAATATGGTTTTGTCTTTTACAAAATGAGTTTTCTAATAGATAAATGCATTTGATAATGTAAAAGTTTGGTTGTCCTGATGGCTAAACAATATATATATATATATATATATATATATATATATATATATAGGGGGCCATTCTTGTGAGAAGTCCATTTTTTGTGAGAACGCGAGAAGAGATCATAGCCATCCATCTAGTCCCTCCTTTTTTTAGATCTAATGGCTAATATTAATTCACCATTTACACTAAGTGTATACTAAACAAGGGTATTTTTGTAATTACAATTCAAACAACTAATATGAATGAAAAAAACACACAGTTCACAAATTTGAGCGTGAAAAACAAGATTCATCCTCTCCACCAACTACCTTCTACCACCGTTCAAACCACCACTACACCGCCCGATAGAACCACCATTACACCGCCGCAATTATAGCTTCTACCACCGTCTTCCACCGTCTACTACTGGAATCGCCACCGGAATCACTATAGGAATCATAATCGATCATAAGAAGAAGATGTTAATGGAATTAGGTCAACCGAAAATGAGATTGATGAAGAAGATGAACTTTTTGAATCAGATTACACATAAATTTCAAGTAATTGTTACTTTTTTCTATTTTTGAGTAAATTTAATTGTATAATTGTGAATTATTTTGCATTTGAAATTATTTTTTATTGTTTTAATTGTAAATATTTCACATGTGACATACAGTAGGTATTGATGTTAAAAGCTACTTAATTAGTTTTTCTTCACATGTGCAAATTTTTTAATGCCAATTAGGTATTTGATGAATGTGTAATTTTTCTTCACATGTGCAAATTTTTTAATGCCAATTAGGTATTTGATGAATGTGTAGTTTTTTTTTCACATGTGCAAATTTTTTAATTCCCATTAGCTATTTGATGAAATGTGTAGTTTTTCTTCACAGGTGCAAATTTTTCAATGCCTAGTAGGTGTTTGATGAAATGTGTAGTTTTTCTTCACTTATGCAAAATTTTTAATGCCTATTAATGAAATGTGTAGTTTTTCTTCACATGTGCAAATTTTTTAATGCCTATTAGGTATTTGATGAAATGTGTAGTTTTTCTTCACAGGTGCAAATTTTTTAATGCCTAGTAGGTGTTTGATGAAATGTGTAGTTTTTCTAAAAATTTAGGATCAAATTTAATAAGTTATCTTTGCATATCACCTTACTAGGTATCGGCTATACATCTAAAGTAAAACATTTTCCTGTACCTATTTAATATTATGTCGTAAAACTTATAACAGTACTTCCGTAGCTGCTCTGATTAATTTAGATTATTCACATATTATTGGATACTACGAGAAATGATCTAAAATGAACAATATTTAATGTGAGATAAAGATATGTCCGATGGAGGTTGCTTTTATGTTTATTGATAACGCAAATAAGTAGGCTACAGCCATCATCAGTTTTCTTACGCGTGGTCTGGCTTATGTAGCTCTGTATGTTAAACTATAATTACATTATATAACCATTAACAAGTGAAAATTTAAGTTTTGACGTTTTATAGATGATTGTTTAAGTTTTGTAAGAAATTCTTCGCACGTGAAGATTTTCAGCAAGGATTGATGCTTTGGTCTTACTCGCGTTCTAGTTATAATAGAGTTGCAAAAATAGGAGATATTGATGTTTTATAGATGATTATTTAAGTTTTGTAAGAAATTCTTCGCACGTGAAGATTTTCAGCAAGGATTGATGCTTTGGTCTTACTCGCGTTCTAGTTATAATATTGTTGCAAAATTAGGAGATATTGATGTTTTATAGATGATTATTTAAGTTTTGTAAGAAATTCTTTGCACGTGAAGATTTTCAGCAAGGATTAATGCTTTGGTCTTACTCAGTTACTTTTTTTAATCTTCAGATATTTTTCCTTAGGGGAAGATTTGTATTTGGACCAGATGTGAGTACTTTGAATTGCATGCCACTGCAATGCTTTGTCTACCTTCTGGTGAATACATGTTTCCGGATGCCACCTTGTGCACATCACTGACTAGTGCCCTTTATTCTTCAGTAAGTGACAAAGTTGTATCAAAGTTACAGGTATATTTACTTTTGCGCATAATAGAGATTGCAGATAATAATTTACCATGATAAATTTCATTTTTTATTGCTCATCTTATGTTTAGGTTAATGTGTCTATTTCTGGAAAGGACAGTAGCTCAGTTGAAGTTGCACTTAGGTGCTTGGCAACAGAGAATGATGGGTTTGGCCCAAATAAACTTGCAGATGGTGGTATACTTGCCGCAGTAATTGCAGCTGGTGTTAAAGGTAAGTTTTTGGGACATTGAAGTCAGTTTGATTTTGCTTGATCACCAATGATGACAGATATTTATCATGCTTTAGGCGACAAGCTGGTGTAACAATGGAAATCATGAGAGTAGATGCCTGGTATTCTGGAACTGATGGTTCTCTGGGGAACCCAATGACTTATATTCTACGGGGTCTTTCTCACAGATGTATTCCAGAACTCATTCTTCGGTGTATGCAGGTACACACACCTTTGGGCATAACTAGATGTTCCAAGTGATACGTTTCTGAATGATTGTGATACTAGCTATTAATGTTGTCTTCTTTTAAGTTTATAATTGTAGGTTTCTGTTTCTCTTATGGAGTCTGGTAATGCACATGAAAGCCATGATGAGTTAATTGAATTAGTTGCGAGTTCCGAAACTGGGATCCTTAACTTGTTCAGTCAAAAGAAAAACTATACTTTGCAGGTAACCTTCTGTTGCTTCTTTTCGGGTACATTCGATGTTTTAATATTGTTTTAAGAGTTGCTATTGTAGCTACAGTACTGGAGGAGGTATTGGCAATTTTTTTTCTTGCTTGTGAAAATAGTCTCTCCAACCTTTTAGTAGTGAATCCTAATGTAATATTTTAATGCAAATTTTCAGGACCTTCATAATGCAAGGGCTACATTTGAGCAAGCTCGATTCAATCTGGTTAGAATGTTTACAATCACAGAATTATGCATCTTCTGCTAGCTATACAATATATTGATATACTTGAGACTTGTCCACACAGGTTACTGCACTTTCCAATGTTGAAGCAGAAAAGAGATTTAAATTTTTGGAGGCAGTTAGTGGTACAATGGATGCTCATCTTCGTTTCTTTAAACAGGTAAAATCTTATTGTTTGTGTCATGCTTCATTGTGTATTTGTGTCTGACCTTTGTTTGCCTGTACCCTGTAGGGATACGAGCTTCTGCATCAGATGGAGCCATATATAAATCAGGTTTGTTTTTATACGTGTCTTCAGTTACACAAGAACTAGGAAACAGTTCCTTTCATATAGTAATTGAAACCAGTTAGTTCATCTTTTTGGTTGTAGATAGAATTATTACATCAGGTTATGTGATATTCCACTCAAATTCAGTGGGAACTCAAATATAGTTTGTTTATCTTGTCCTACTCAGGTGTTAACGTATGCTCAGCAGTCCCGAGAAAGATCAAATTATGAGCAAGCAGCCCTTAATGAAAGAATGCAAGACTATAAAAGACATATTGACCGGGAAAGCAGATGGTCGTCTTCAAATGGTTCCAATGGATCTCCAAATGGAGATGGCATGAGATGGCATTCTGGGAATTGGTAGAAGTTCCCATAAAATGATCGAGGCAGTTATGCAATCTGCTTCAAAAGGGAAGGTAGCAACTCAATACTTATTTTCCTCTTTTTAGCCGGGGTTCCTTTCATTTCGACCGTAAACATGAGTTTCTCTTCTGTGTATATCAGGTTCAAATGATTCGGCAAGGATATCTTTCAAAGTGCTCCTCAAACTTGAGGGGTGACTGGAAAAGAAGGTTTTTTGTTCTTAATAGCCGAGGAATGTTATATTATTATCGGAAACAAAGCAGTAAACCATCTGTAAGTTGGTATACCAATGCACATTATACGGGTCTGGCAGTCAAATATGCTCTATTGATCTTTATTAAGCTTTTTCTTTGACAGGGTTCTGGTAGTCAAATATCCGCTCAAAGGAATAGTTCTAAACTTGGTCATTGGCTGCTGAGTCGTTGGCTTTCATCTCATCATCACAATGGTGGGGGCGGAGTACATGATGAGAAATCTGTTGCTCATCACACTGTCAATCTGTTAACATCAACAATAAAAGTGGATGCTGACCAATCGGACCTGAGATTTTGCTTCAGGATAATATCACCCAAGAAAACCTATACTTTGCAGGTAACCTACTGAGGTTTTGTCAAGCATTCAGATGGGGTAAGTCAACTTTATGCAACTTGTAACAGTGTCGGTGTCTTCTTATCTAAGTGGTTTGTTGTTTGTCTTGATTGTGTTTGTTAATGTTTTTTACTTGTTGTCCGGTGTTAGTGTGTTTTTACTAGTAATACTTAAAAGTCATTTGTGGGTCAGTAATTGAAAACTTATTCAAATGTCTATAATACTAATTACTTGTTGTTAGGTTTAGTTGGTGTTTCTGAAAGCGTTACAAATTACTCTAATTGTTGGAAGGGTAACTAGCTCGTGTGTACTGTCAGATTTTCGTAATTTAGGAGTTTAATTCACAGATATTTCAAGCGAATTGGTGTTTGCAGCCATGTGGTATCACATTCCTTTTATCCTCTTCCAAAAATTAAATGAGTCTCTGACACTTTATAAGATCAAATAGCCATTGTTGTCAATCCCTCACTTTTGTTTTTAGATCTTCTCACAATCCATTTATAGCTCTTGAGTTGAATATCTTGAATAAAGTTATTGATGCTTGAAACTTTCCCTTTCAACATACGCATATTTCTTTCTTTCCAAATGTAATATCCGGAAGTCCAAATAACCGCTTGCCACTACTTGTAAACAATAATCTAGTAAGGACAAATCGGGGAACAATTATCTGCTCAGAAAAACAGAATGAGGCTCTGGCGAGTATGACAGTAGGTGTCATAAAAGTTGTTGCCACATCACTAACTTGCCACTGCATGCTCCGTTAACTAACAGATCATGTTGGTTTAGTAGTATAAAGTTTAGCTTTGTGATCTTAATTTTGCCTTCTGAGCTTAATTTGTGGCTTATCCTTGGGCTGCAAATCAGCTCCTCCGACCTCAGTTCAGCATTTGCAGCATCTGTCCAAGAAGCCGCTTTCTCAGCCTATTGATATCGGGTCGGGTGCGGGTTAAATAATTATTGATATCGGGTTATCGGGTCAACCCGATAAGACTCGAAATCAGTTATTGATTGAGGTATGGCACTACAAATTCTTTTGTTCTTGGGATGTTAGTTTTTGATTTCACACAATGGGAAACTGTCTTTCTTGCTAAGGAACTAAAGTGTACATCATATTTCAGGAGCTAATCGAAAAACTTAGCAAAAATGAACTACCAAAGGAAGATTACCCATGTATGAATGATCCAAGTCTTACTTTTCATGGAAGAACACAGTCCGAATCGGAAAAAATGGTTGAGTCTCCACCTGCTCATTCAATGATATCAAGACGAACAACAACATGGGCTCGGCCTTGAAATTCTGATGATGGGTACTCAAGGTATGCATTATTGTAGAGACATGTACACACAGAATTTTTCTATATTTCAAATGTGGTAGATTCAGTCATATAAGAAGACCCGAGGCCTTTTTTCCTTTGTTGCAGTGATTCCGTTCTGAGGCACGCATCTAGTGATTTTAAGAAGATGGGCCGACGAGTTTATGTTTTCATCGTCGGTGGAGCAACTAGATCGGAGGTAAGTAATTTCTAGTTTCTTTGGCAGTTTTATATGTAAACATAGAGACCTTACATCCCATGCCTCTCAGCTGCGGGTTTGTCACAAGTTAACATCTGATTGTAATACACATCCCAGTTAAACCTTTTCTATGTTCCTTGAACTCTTTAGCACCAGTCCAACGCAAACACTTCAGGTTTCCCCCCAAGACATGTTTTGATGCAATCAATTGTCCATCAAAACTATCATATATATAAATTGTTCATTTACACTCCTGCTACCGTGATCCTACTACAGTGATCCCAGTATGGTGAGGTGATCTTGTCTGCTGGTGCGATAGGTAGTCCTCATTTGTTCTTGTTGAGTGGTATTGGACCGAGGGGGTATTTGTCATCTTGGGGGATACCGGTTGTTACTAATTCGCCTTACGTTGGTAAGTTTTTGTATGATAATCCAAGAAATGGGATATCGTTTTTGTCACCAATGTTACTGCAGCAGTCTTTGATTCAGGCTGTGGGGATTACGAATTCTGGTGCTTATCTAGAAGCGTCGTCTAATGTTCTTCCATATCCTCATTCTGATTTCATGAGGCCACAGTCTTCACCGCTGTATTATACTATTGTTAGTATTATGGAGAAGATTATTGGGCCGTTATCTGCTGGGTCATTGCGGTTGGCGTCCCCTGAAATCATCACGAATCCAATTGTGCGGTTTAACTACTTTAGTAATGCTGTGGATTTGCAGAGGTGTGTGAATGGAACGCGTAAGATTGGTGAGTTGCTTAGGACCCGAGCTATGACTGATTACAGGTTTTGGGGATGGTCTGGTCCAGAGTTTAGATTTGTAGGTGAAGTATTGCCGGAGAATCAATCAAGTGATGAGGAGATGGGTAGGTTTTGCAAGCGGACAGTGAACACTATATGGCATTATCATGGGGGATGTTTAGTGGGGAGGGGGGTGGATTCGGAACTGAGGGTGTTGGGAGTTGGTTCTCTTCGAATGATTGATGGTTCTGTGTTCTCTATTTCACCTGGAACCAATCCACAAGCGACTGTTTTGATGCTTGGAAGGTAAACTTATGTTTCTTTTTAGGCATTGTCGGAGTATGAGTTTGACTGATAGACTGATCCTTGTTTGTTTGTGAATGTTTGCAGGCACATGGGTTTGAAGATTTTGATAGAGAGAATGCAAAAGGCAAGTTCTTGATTTGCTCATGCTGTGAATATTACGACTTGTTTGTATTCATCCATTCTTCTGTTATAATAGCATTTTGGCCTCGTTGTTGATAGTTCAAATTTTATATGCATGTTGTTGGAAATGAGAATTTAGTTACTGACATTGGTAAGTCAAAATTATATGTGCCGTGATTGTATTGCCCTGTTCACTGTCATTGGTAGTAAGT
Organism: Artemisia argyi; assembly: GCA_030686995.1. Taxonomy (NCBI): domain Eukaryota; kingdom Viridiplantae; phylum Streptophyta; class Magnoliopsida; order Asterales; family Asteraceae; genus Artemisia; species Artemisia argyi. Next base: position 7,982,008 of record CM060684.1, read on the forward strand.
AGCAATGTTACACAGGCAAAGACATATATCGAAGCTGTTACATTGGTTTATTCATTGTTTCAGCCTATGTTCATGCCTAATATATGCTGTTTTATGGTACAACTTTCTTTTTAGCCATATTTGGCAGATCAGACCATCTTTCTTTTCATTTTGCTAATCTGAGAGTGTCTGGTTAGTGTTTACGATACAAAGTGCATGTGTTAATTGGAGCTTGTTACTGCTTAGGATCTCATGATTCTTGCTATAATGTATCTCCATCTTGTTTGATGAACTTGGTCATGAAGAAATAGTAAAATAATAAAAATTGAGAAGCATCCATATTACTGAGTATCAGATGGTGTGACTTGTGATCGAGCTTCCCCTAAATCATGATGGTTGAGTGAGATATGATGTTCTCAAAAGGTAAATGACGGTGAGGACATTAGGTATTATTGGATCTGTAAAGGTTGCTGGATATGTAAAAGGCCTTGGCAGGCATGTTACTATACCCCCTTTCACATGATACAAGATTTTTTTCAAATACGGATTATTTTTCTCTCCATTTGTCACTTGATACAAGATTTTGAATGATGGAGCATTGGATTCAGACGTAGTTATTAATGGAGATGCCTTCTAAGTTCTAATGGCCTTCCATGGTAAGGTTGCACAGGTATGGCTTTAAAATAATGAAGGTTCATTATGGTATATATGATTTCTATTAATGACCCAATCAGAAACTGTGGAGTCTAATAAGATATCTATCATTTGAATAAAGATTTATGATCATACATGAAGCAATGTAGGTGTTCTGTCCTGGAAGTAGTCAATTTGTTATATAATCTACTAACACTAAAATGATGATGCTTAGATGGTCATGACAGAGTGCACGATGCAATACAAAAGCTTCTTCAATGTTTTTTACAATCGATGTATATCATGTTTACTTGAGCGCATTAATGTGTGTTGGAATCTGTTATCTATGTTGCAGACTACATTACAGTCAAGCAACTTATTACAGCACCCTACTACGCCTCATCTTAAGCTAGCACAAGTAAAAGACATAGGAGAAATTTGAGTGTCTTGAATGCACTTTTTAGGTTTTCCTTTAGAATCGTTAACTCACTGTTTCTTAACTGTAATGTTATGTCAGGAAGATATAGTTGTAGATATAGTATTAGTCGAGGCTCTAGTTGTAACCTCATTAGGTGAACTTTCTGCAGCTACTGTAAATTCCCCAAAACACACACTCATAAGACCTTAGGTTTTAACTTTTAAGTAAGAAGAAGCCATTAGATTATAGTATGTTATCATGTGTGTAGTTTCAATAATTCAAAAACATTTGTTTTCACTTGCCAGAAAACAAAAGTTAGGCTTCAAATCACTAAGATGAATGTTGTTTGTTGGTATCAACATGGTCTATCAGGCTGTATCAGAGTCATGCTAGCCTAGAATATACAAGACTAGTAGCAGTTTAGAGTATCTCTTTATTTCTGCATAATCCCCTTAGCGTGTTTGGTGTATATAGAAGGATGTTTGTATTAAGAAAAATGGCTCTGCATAATCCCCTTAGCATGTATAAAGAAAAACAGGCTCTGATAAGCCATATGGAATTTCCCTCAATTAGTCACATTGTGTTGTATGATATGGTACCAAATGGAAGTGGTGCACTTTTCATTCTATTACAATCTGCTATCAGGCCTCATCCTTTTGTTTATTTAACCCATTTATTTTTTGTAGCTAATATTTACTTCGAAGCTTGCTTGTGTTTTTATTAGCTTGTCTTGCTGCATATACTTGATGGATTTTTATGTGGTTGCATTTTGACAGGATGATGATGCTGTGAATGCAGAGGCTTTTATCAACAAAGCTTCGTTTTTGGTTAGCAACAGTCAGCATGAAGTATTGAATTTACAGTACAAGGTTGACATCTTTTGAATCTTGTTTGAACTTGTATTCTAGCTGGAAGAATGTCTGTCGCAAGATGTTAAATTGGCACTTGGTAAATTGTATTTTCTTTTTGGTTCTTTTATTCAAGGTTTGTTATGCAAGGATACTGGATTTAAAAAGGAAGTTCTTGGAAGCTACACTTCGTTATTATGACATTCCACAAATTGAGAAGCGGCAAATAGGAGACAAGTACGTATTATAATATTGAGGTGTCGCTAGACTTTTTGTGGTGGACTAATAATAACTTGTCATGATGGCAGATGGTTGTAGTCCTTTAACATTAAAACTTAAAAGCTAGTGAGATCATCTGTGCTTTTAGTGCATTCCAGTTCTCATTTTAGTCAGAACTATAGGTTATTCATAGAACATAATGTCTCTGGTTATTTATGGACTAATTATTCAAGCACAGGATTCATTGTCTTTTTTTCTAGTTGATACCATATAAGCATACATCTTTAGGTAGACTGACAACTACAAATGTTATTACTACAAGTAACTAATAAGAATTTGTGCGAATAAACTTTATTCACTAGTAAATACACGTACATTTTTAGATAAGCATATATTTTTTTCTTCGCACATTATTAGACTTTCTTCATTAGTAAATGCACGTACATTTATACATAAGTATATACTTTTTTTCGCATGTGAAAAGACTTTCGTTCATTAATAGATACCCGTACATTTATATATGAGAATATACTTTTTTTCTTCGCGTGTGAAAAGGCTTTGTTTCACTAGTAAATAAATGTACATTTATACATGAGCATGTTTTTTTTCTTCGCATGTGAATAAAATTTCTTCACAAGTAAATACACACACATTTATACATGAACATATACTTTTTCCTTCGCGTGTGAATAAACTTTCATTATTAGTAATACATGAACATTTATTTTTTAATTCGCGTGTGAATAAACTCTCTTCACTAGTAAATGCACGTACATTAATATACATTCATCTTCACATGTGAATAAACTTTCTTCACTAGTAAATATATGTACATTTATATACTTTTTCTTTCGCGTGTGAATAAACATTCTTCACTAGTAATGCATGTACATTTATACATGAGCATATATATTTATCTTCGCGTGCGAATAACCTTTCTTCACTAGTAAATAAACGTACATTTTCACATGAGTATATATTTTTTTTCTTCCCGTGTGAATTAACATTAGTAAATACATGTACATTTATACATGAGCACATAATTTTTCTTCACGTGTGAATAAATTTTCTTCACCAGTAAATACACGTAAATTTATACATGAGAATATACTTTTTTCTTTGTGTGTGAATTAACTTTTTTCATTGGTAAATACACGTAATTTATAAATGAGCATATATTCTTTTCTTCGCACGTGAATAAATTTTCTTTACTAGTAAATGCACACACATTTATACATGTGCAAATACTTTTTCTTCGTGTGTGAATAAACTTTCATTACTAGTAAATATACTTACATTTATACATGAACATATATTTTTTAATTCGCGTGTGAATAAACTCTCTTAATTAGTAAAAATATGTACATTTATACATGAGCATATACATTTATCTTCGTGTGTGAATAAATTTTCTTCACTAGTAAATGCACGTACATTAGTATACATTTATCTTCACATATAAAAATAAGTATCGTGAAGCATTTTTCACCATTGCCAAAGCTCAAAGATCAAAAATATAATAACAGTACCCAAAAAGAGGTGAACGGAAATGGTATTTTCACATGTGAAAAAGAATTTCACAAATTTTCACATGTGAAAATTTTCAATTTCATGTGAAAGAAAATTCACTAGTGAAAATTTAAAATTTTAGAAAAAGATTTTTTCTGAATTTTTTTTTTTCCAAATTTAAAATTTTCGAATTTTTTTCTTCACATGTGAAAAATTTAGATTTTTTTTTTAAAAAAATTTCACATGTGAAAAATTTCTTAATATTATATTATAATGCAAAAGAATTTCACAAATTTTCACATGTGATAATTTTCAATTTCATGTGAAAAAAAAAATTCACTGGTGAAAATTTAAAATTTTCGAAAAAGATTTTTTCTGAATTTTTTTTTCCAAATTTAAAATTTTCGATTTTTTTTTTCTTCACATGTGAATAAAAAATGTGAAAAATTTCTTAATACTATATTATAATGCAAAAGAATTTCAAAAATTTTCACATGTGATAATTTTCAATTTCATGTGAACAAAATTCTTTCACTTGTGAAAATTTAAAATTTTCGAAAAAGATTTTTTCTGAATTTTTTTTTTCAAATTTAAAATTTTCGAATTTTTTTTCTTTACATGTGAAAAAAAAATTTGTCACATGTGAAAAATTTTAGAATTTTTTTTTAAATTTTTTTCACATGTGTAAAATTTCTTAATATTATATTATAATGCAAAAGAATTTCACAAATTTTCACAGGTGATAATCTTCAATTTCATGTGAAAAAAATTGTTCACTAGTGAAAATTTAAAATTTTCGAAAAAGATTTTTCTGATTTTTTTTCCAAATTTAAAATTTTAGAATTTTTTTTCTTCACATGTGAAAAAAAATTCGTCACACGTGATAAAAATTCACTTGTGAAAATTTAAAATTTTCGAAAAAGATTTTTTCTGAATTTTTTTTTTCAAATTTAAAATTTTTGAATTTTTTTTTCTTTGGTGACTAAACAAATTAAGTTGCTATCAGTTCTTGTGGCATATGTACTCATATGTTTCCAAGTCGAATCCGGTCGCATACACATGATGTTACACTGTGTTTGACACATGGACAAAGATTTGTTAACAAAACAAATTTATAAAGTATACAGTGGGAAAAATTTTGTAAAATATTCCTATATTCCCACACCAGCATTCAAATATTAAGATATTAATGTACATATATGAGAAAGGTCAAAAAAAAAAGCTACACAAGCCTAAGCAATTCGCGCAGCACAAAACACAGATACAATCACTCTAAAAGCTAGAAACATTAATCGAGATAGATCACATTACTAATAAGAGGCGTACACAGTTTACACTTCCTGCATAAAACCATCTGAGAAGTTAAACATGGTTGATGCTCCAAAAATATCTGCCATTTGCTGAACTGCTTAAACGGAAGAGCAAGTCATTGCTAAAACACAGTCAGGGAGAGGGGGTGAACATTCAGGTAGATATTCCTTTTTGTTGAATGTGGGAGCGTATAGTACTAGCACTGCCCGGATAAATATGAACCTGAGAGACCATCATAAATTTTAACTACCAAGCACAAGTACTAGAGATGGCAAAATGTGTTGGTACGCTGGGTCGGGTAATGGGTCGATCGGGTCAGCCCGCAAGTATTTGATTGTAGTATTTTTGCAATGTGTATATAACAATTTCATTACATTTTGTGAAGTAAACATCAAATCTCTGAGAATTATTGAGAAACTTCTATTTCATGGTTTAATTTTACTCGTGTATATACTTATAAAATACAACATCTAACGAAGGACTATAATAATATATCATTATTTTGTAAAAAAAGGATAGAGTTTAATGATGTACCACAAAAGGAGCCGCCTAAGAAATGGAACACCTAATACTTGAGACCAGACAGGATGAAGCGTTTCTGAAGATGCCAGCATTTCTCCCCAGATATTTAAAGAGGATGAAAGAACCTTATCAGCCTGGTTGAGCTTATCCTGAAAATATATTTTTATTTTAGCCAGCTATCATTTATATAACACTGCAACTAACGAAGTCGCTATAGGTGGCAACTTTGACCCATATAATCATAAGTGGGTTAATTTGTGGTATTTTTCCCTCTCTAATTGGGTCAAATAGCTAAAATATTGAATTTAGTTCAAAAGGATATGGGTCAAACAAGTTGAAATTCGCCCAAAGTGTATACTTAATGCATACAACCTCCCAAGTTGTTTTGTTCAAAGAATATAATTATTATTGTAAACATAGAATTTTTGTGACTATTTTAAATTAAATATTTTATAGAAAGAAAAAATGGGAGAGAAAGTGTTTTAAGTCAATACAGCTCATTTCAACCGCACAATTAATTGCCCATTTTACCCTAACTTGTTTTGACCTGTTGCCAACAAAGACATTATTTCACTTTTACAAGCTACAACAGAAAATATGATTTATAGAGAGACACGCACCATCTGGATGTCCGAGCCTGAATAGCCAAGTAAGATGAGAAAAGCTTGCAATGGTGCTTTCAGAAAGCTGGTGAACTGACTTCCACTTGGCTGGCGAGGATCTATGGTACCATGTATAGGACTTGAAGAGCTTGGAGATAAGAGCATTGCTACTGGCTCTCCTTTTACTGCTGTGTTTAAAGCCTGTACATATATATGCCGAATTAAGTAAGGTATAACTTTATGCACTATATTAATATCATCTACAATGCACAACATAACTCTGTCCTAAAATAACAGCAATATGTTATGTGCAAGCTAAATATAAAACAGATTTATACACCCGCAATGATGACAAGATAGTGGAATCCAAAGATCCTACACTAATACCGTCAGTATTTAGTATACTATACTAATAAGTAGACATGTCATGTTGAGCATATAAAAAAGGAGAGCCATGTCATGTTGCGCAATGATGATATGTCATTGCGCAAATAGTACCTAATATACTTGATACAAACCCAACATGAATAGCTAGCCTTTATCATAAGTAGACATGTCATGTTGCGCAATGATGACATGTAATGTTTAATCAGTATTTAGTTTACTATACTAAAGAGGAAAATGTTGCATTCATTTTGGCAATTTCTAGAGCATACGGATATACAGAAATCTGCTGGATCAGAATGCATAACACTTTGGAAGCATCCAAAAGTTCAGTGCATTTACACTCTATATATGTCCACATGGTGACAATTGAATCTGTTAACACAAAGGACTGTGCCATAACTATACACTGGATTTGTGTCTATATTTTGACTAGCGAATCCCAATAAGAGGTATATAAAAGCAATAGAGTGTCAAAGTAAAATGTCATTAACAAGCAACTTAGGTGAAAGTTTATCCATTCATTAATATGCATATCTCATTCAAGTCTAGTAGTCTACATAAGGGACCAATGCTTTTCCATCAATTAAATATTTACACATGAACACCGTAAAATAATTATGCTTGCCTTAAAACTGTTACTGGTGCTACAGTCAATAACAAGGAAAAGTGGCCTTCTTGTAAATGGAATCAAGTCACAAGGATAAATCAGATTTAAACCTGAAAATGAAGATCATTGTTCGGTATGGAAGTCTAATGTTGAGACAACATTACAGAAATATTTTAGAGCATGAAGTGTTTATACTGAGGGAGTTTGGAATAGATGACACCAAACTTATTTTTATGTTAATCGAAATTATCAATGGAGTTTAACAGCACTCCAAATAACTTTTGAATGTATTTCTATCAGTATGAGTACCTCCATTTCCTTTAACGCCAAGATTTAGGCCACCAGAATGGTAACCTGAGTTCAGAATATTTTTATCTGGTGAAATGGTTGTGTTATCACAGAAATAGGTATGTGGCAGAGTAGACGCAGGATCTGAGTGTGTTATCACAGAAATAGGTTGTACGCTATCAACATTGTATTCTGTAGAGCCAAAATAAGTTTCCTTGAGGGATGAAAATGAAGCGTTTTAGTAGCCATGTCTTTGCACGGTTGATGATCAACCGTGCAAAGATATGCAAAGTATGGCTTACCTCATTTAGTAGCCATGCAAAGACATGGTTAATGATCAACCGTGCAAAGACATGGTTAATGATCAACCGTGCAAAGACATGCAAAGTATGGCTTACCTCTTAAGGATGAACTGATCTTCCGATAATGCCTTTTCTAATCTCTGCTCAAATGGTGTCGCATGTCAACTAACCTTCTGATCCTATCAACTTGAAAGAAATTTATATTTTAGAGTCTTCATAAATAATCAAGAAGCGGGCAAATAAAGATAAGATTGTGTTAATTGGCCACATTTTACCTCTTTGTACTTAGTAGTTGTATTAGGGATGCCATTACCACCCCACAACTTGGGTGGTTCATGTGGTTCATCAGCATCCCAGTGAGCAGCAACTGTCCCCAATATAGGCCGATCACCAGGGGTTTTTACCAAAGTCAAGAATCCCCTCAGAGATAGCAACCGGTGATTGGTCAATACATCCTTAATTTTCTGGCCTTAATTGTAGCCATGATGACAAAGTAGGACACACATTCGACTCTTTCTCGTTTGAACTGTCTTATAAGTTTACTTTTGAATGAGGGGTTTCTTTACCAGGCTGCTCAAGACAATCATCAGGAACAAACTCTTCTATTGGTGCCTTAAACTGAGATAACTTCTCAGGGTTTAGCCCTGATTACACATACTGATATCTGATCCTTTTATTCTTCCCACTTTCGTTGTCATACACATATGAAGGGAAAACAGTGCCGGGTGTTTGCATATCATCGGTTAATTTGAGAGGAGTTGGGTAAGGTGAAGGCTTTGAAGTATTGTGACTGAATGGTGTTTCAGATGGATTCGAGCGTTCATTAGTAGTTTTAGGGGAAGAGCTTCTTGATGAAAATGAGAATGCAACACTCTAGTCTTCGAAGTGAACGGATTTGTTTTTAAACTGTGTGGTTGGAACAGTTGGTTTGTGTGACGCAGAGGAATTTAGTGAGTTCGAGTCTGCAACATGTTTTACACTACCTCCAGAATAGCTGATAAAACAGCTACTTGAACTTTTCCTAGTTTTGCAGCTATAGAAACACAACATATTAGTCAATGCTAGCATACTTTATAAACAAAATGTAAGAGTCCAGTGTATCATAAGTACTGTTTATATACGAAACTCAGATAGGGGCATCATATTTTGAGCTACTGATTAACAAGAACCATAAAGTAAGAAAATACAGTAACTCTTGAGCATTTGTATGAGTATGAATTACCTACTTGATGAAATTGAAGAAGGTTCAGATCCATTATCCCATTTCTCAAAAAGGTTGACTGGAGACTGCAACTGATCAGGGTCCTTTTCTAATGTCTTTTCAAGAGCAGTGTTTGGAAACCATGAGTGAATTGGCGATTCTGTATCTCCATTACAAGCTTGTGAAACTTTTGATTTCTCTGCTTTCCTGATTTCAGCTGGTGTCTGGGGTAAAGTGCCACAGGCTTTGAGAAATTTTGCCTGTAAAGTCATTATTTAGTTTTAATTCTGCACATTAAATAGCCATACGGCACAAAACATCATACGAGCAGCTCGGACTCAACCGTTTCCTATACCACTTTACAGTAGTTAAATGGCATGAATCTAATACTCAACTTCCCTATATAGGTGTTTCTGTTACTTTTGGTCTTTCACAAAAAATAGCTCTTCTGTTTCGCTCTAGTACTCTTGTTAACACATGTTAGTGACGTAATAAGTGAAAGACATACTAGCAAGTTTCAAGGCTGGGGTCAAAAGTGAGAGACTGAGACTTTGGACTTCATGGTTGAAATCAAAACAGAAACATCGAAAAGGTCAAATTGTTCAACTCAAGACTACATCAAGTCAACAGCTATATATAACTGACACACTATTGGCAGTAGTAATATCAGAAAACGTTGAAACACAATCCGATCATAGCAGTGCATACAATCTGGCTCTTGCATGTAATTTAAATTTTATAACTACACAAACAGGACGACAATCCAAATATAGCAGATCCAGTATTCCAATTTTGGCACGCACTGATTCACTACAATAACAACAACCACATATTTAAACTACAAAAATAAAAAATCTCGCATAACTATCACTTGGACGGTCGACTTCCCTACAGGCTAAAGTAGCTTAAATACTACTAAAATAACCAGTACCACTACGGCTGCGGCATAACTGACACATTTACTATAATCAAATTTATTTAATACATTACAAAAACAATTACCTCAGCCCTGAGCCCATCCGAGACCACCGGAGATCCAGCAACACCACACCTCCCGTCCTCAATATCCAAGTAATCGCTATTTTCTGCCAAACAACACACAATCAGCACAAATAAATCGAAAACGTCTAGTAACACTTAAAATTTGCCGAAAATGAGCTCAAATGATGTCCTGACTGATGTTAATGATTCATATCAGTTTAGTATAAGAAAATTTCTTCACATGTGAAGGTATTCGATACCTAATTTCTTCACATGTGAAGGTATTCGATACCTAATTTCTTCACATGTGAAGGTATTCGATACCTAATTTCTGCACATGTGAAGGTATTCGATACTAATTTCTGCACATGTGAAGGTATTCGATACCTAATTTCTTCACATGTGAAGGTATTCGATACTAATTTCTGCACATGTGAAGGTATTCGATACTAATTTCTGCACATGTGAAGATATCAATTTTGGCGGATTCAAGTGAGAAGCCCCTACCAAATCAACATTTTCCGATACTAATTTTGAAGTGCATTCAGTTTAAACTAACTGGATACCCCGTCACAGTAATGTCAATAATGCCTAAAAGAAAAAAACTAACTGGATACCACAGTAAACGCCATAAATTAGGGTTACAACTAACCGGACACTAAATTTCAACTAAAATCAAAACAAAAAGGCGACATATCTAATCAGTTAATTACATAGAGCATCATATAACATATTGACATGTGACGCAATAGATACACAGTACAAAACACATATTTTATAACTACAAACAGTAAAAACATTGATTAGTTGAAAACAAGTACCAATATTAGCCTTTAAATCCACAGAAAACTGCTCCAAATGATTAACAGATGGATTCATCATGAAAAGATTATTAAAAAGTTAAAATTTATATCAAATTGAATCTGAAAACAATCAGTTACAAAAGTCAACGCCGGAGTCAACACCGGATATTATTGAGGCGGAAGAGATGACTGAGATGATTGAGAAGACGGATATGATTGAGATGATGGAGATGACGGTTAGCATTCAGGTGTGGTTACTATGGCGTTTGTGTGTTTTTTGTGTATGTTTACATGTGGGTTTGAAGGACAGAGAGAGAGAGAAAAAATCAGGATAAAATTTAGGGGTGTGGAAGCAAATGAGGATAATACACTTAGACCCCTAAAAATTTCGTTCAATATTTACAAAAATGCCATTCCGCCCAAAATTATATTGACTTGATCCTACGGTCCAGATCTCTTCTCGCGTTCTCACAAAAATTAGACTTCTCATTTGAACGCTTGTCTATATATATATATATATATATATATATATATATATATATATATATATATATATATATATATATATATATATATATATATATATATATGTAACACCCCCAATTCATGATGCAGCGGAATTCAACTTGGGTGTTACTCGACGGCACAACAGTCATAATAATAGAAAACGATCTCTAACCGAGTCGTAATAAAAAGAGTTGTCATTCATATTATTCAAATATATCAGAGTTTACATAGTAAGGTCCCAAAAGGTTCCATGTTTCAAAATACATCAATATAAAGTCTTTGATGTTTTTAACGAATGACATAATAGTTTATAGCCTCCTTCCTTCGGTACGTGCCCTTCCACTCCATTCTTGATTATCATGGACCTGAAATACATGCTTAAAAGGATCAACACAAAGGTTGAGTGATATTCATAGAGTTTGTTTAATGGTTGAACACAATATGTTGGTAGTAAGAGTTAATTAGACTCATACTCATGTTAGAAAACAAAACAGTTATTATTATATACTAAGCTCATGCAACCAAGACGTTAACGGGTACCAATATCAATCGGCGGTTTTGTTGCCCCGGTAAGTACTTTGCCGTCATACTTAATGTTCAAATATAGTGCATTCGTTTGAACTAATCTGCTCAAACAAATGGGATTCGTCAATCCCAATAGGCCTATTCACAATACTCGCGCTCACAAATACTAGTGATTAAATGGTTCATGATAGGGGCCTAGGATTGGCAAGGTAGGTACTTAGTAATAATAAAACAATCAAGCAGCATACAGTTTCAAAGCATTGTGTTCGGTTTAGAAATAGCATGTACTTCCCCCAAGGGTTTGTAAAACATTGAAGTAATGTAAAGTGGGGCTATGAACTCACCTTAAGTACGATAGCAAGTAATGAAGGTGATGGTTGGATCGTGTAGGTTTCTACGAGCAACCTATAATAGAATGTTACGACTTAGGATTTGTGTAAAGAATATGAAGTAGTGCCCATATATATATCTTGCATTATAGTCCATGATGTGGTATGATGTATATTGTATGTCTTTGAAAGAAAAGATTCATGAACATGTATGTTTTGTATATCGTTTACTACCGTTCGGGCTGACATATTTCAGAAGTCATGTTAGTAAGCGTTCGAGGAGCCAGGACACTTTAATTCGTAAATCCACAACTCATCTCGACGGCTTACATAATGAACTCCTCACATGAGGCTCCCTACTATTGTAGTAGTTGATAAAATATATAGATATAAGTTTTGATCCGAAAAGTTACATGTCCGATATTTTGAATAAACTTAGGAAAGTTTATTAGTACATGAAGATTGTTATTAGGGGTAGTTTCATAAGTCTTGAATGACCATTTTCTCTTGGTAATATCTCATGGTTTCCTTTTAAGTGAAGTAGATCCAAATTGCTTGTTCATGTTATCGCCTAATTCATTGTTTCATGTTTACGCCTATGTAAGTTGGTATGGTCATTTCGTCATGGCCTAGCCATGACCTTTGGTCCTTGTTCCAAGGTTATGAGACACAACCTTGGCTCTAGCCATGGTTGTGGTCTTGATTATAGGTCATAAGACCTCTTGTTCCTTTCAAAGTATAACCATAATCTAGTGACTTTCGCCTAAAAATGGGCTGTTTAGAATTTGAAGAATTTTATCACTCGGAAAGCGTTTTTAGGTCTCGAGCTTCTTTTATCCTGAATGAAAATGGCGTTCCGGACAACTTTCATGTTTTAACTTTTTGATGAATCGGACCAGAAGGGTGACTTTCAAAAACTCAGAATGCAAGACAGGAAGGTTTAGGCAGTTTTGCCGGAAATCTTTGGTAACTTCAAATGGGCGTAACTTTTTACTCGTATACTCGTTTTAGGTGGTTCAAATTGCTATGGTTTCCTTGTTAAGTCTCTACTGTAATATGTAATGATCCAATATCATATTTTTACCATTTTGATCAGGTCTTACCAAGAAAGTCACTAGTTTGCTTGTTTTAGTAACTTATCTTAACAATCCATTATAACAACATCTTTTACTCATTTTTATACATCATGGGCATTCATACAAGACATAATATAGCAAGAATAACATGTAAATGATATGAACATGATAAATTAACAAGAAGCATGTTAGGGTTTGGCTTACAACTTTTGGCTTTCTAATAAAGAAAGGAAGTAACAAGTAAGGAAATGGACTTTGATAGACTTGCTTCAACCCTTTTTCACTTCATGCAATCTTTCTACCCTTGGTATTCTTGAAAGAGATGTAATGAAAGTTGAGGTGAATTGAGTGGATTTAAACTCAAGAGAAATCACCAAGTATATTAGGGTTTGGAAGTGTTTTGGTAACCTAAGATCACCCTAGGGTTTCTATCTTGAAGAAGCACTTGAACCTTGCAATATTTGGAAGAAATAAAACTAAGTGTGGAGTGTTTTGGGTTGTGGTATGGACGGCATAACAAGGGGGGAGGGGGGTATTTATAGTTCCATGAGGAGGTTACAAAGTATGACTAGTCAAAGCTTCCTAAGTACATTTCAACACATGTAAACCATCCAAGACAACATGATACAAGATCAAGCCACATGAGGTGTGACTCCCCCCCTAATGGCGGTTCACAAGAGCTAGGGGGGGTGAGTTGGCTTGGCTTGGATGATAATATCTAGATATTTGCTAGTTTTGACTCCGGGAAATGCCAACCGTAAATGATTAGGCCTCAAAACGTAAAACCGGGTGTCGTAAAATTATGAAACTTTAAAGTATTGTTAGATATGTCCATATGTCCCATAATAAAATATAAAATTAGTGGTAGGTTCTATTTGGGTGGTAAAACCCTGCTAAAACTGGAAACACGGGTCTAAAACGCGTAATACGTAAAATGTACGAATATTGCGTAAAATTGAGAAAAGTAAAATGTTACTTTTCTAATATGATATAAATGATTTAAAATGACTTATAATGTCTAGACTGGGCTCAGTCTAGTGTCGGTTGGTATTAAATGTCTTTTAGACATCAAACCGTAAGCCTAAAAATCACGAAATGACTTTATAAAATCAAGGAATGATTTTTAGTCAATGGAGGAGGGAAAAAATATGTTGACTTATTTTAATAAGTTGAAAGCTCAAATCATCTTAGAAATGCGGTGCAGGTATAGGCTAGGGTTACGGCTGAGTAAAAACGCTTAAAACTGAAAATTCCAGTTTTTCACGGCCGAAGTTTATTTTGGTCATGTTTTTCTCAGTCATGATTTATTCTCAAATAAATCATGAGTGTGTTAAACATTTTTCTGATACTGGGAAAATTAACGCGACCGAATTTCGTTGTGCGTAGAATTTCTGAATGACGTTTTACCCTAAAACGTGTAGTTACGTGTAATTCCTTAATAACTTTCACGAAAATGATCTGACGAATGTCAAACATTTAATTTGCCATGGAAATGATTTATCACTCGAGAATATGAAATAAAAATCAACTTTCGGGAAAATTTCAAAAAGAAATGAATAGTAAAAATGAATAGTAACATGAATAGTAAAAGTGAATAGTAAATTTTCCGGGAATAGTAATTAACCTGAAATTGCGAATTGTTACAATATATATATATATATATATATATATATATATATATATATATATATATATATATATAGTGTATCTTTATTTTCAAAACCCTGTTAAGTGCGGGAACTGCGAGAACTCTAATTTTGCATTAGAAAACATGCATTCATATAAAACATGTATGTTTTCTTACATACATCTTAATACACATACCTGTGTAACATACATGTTCGTATAAAACCATTTTGCATTGATATATTGCACTTAACAAGGTTTTATATGAACATGTATGTTACGCAGGTATGTGTATTAAGGTGTATGTAAGAAAACATACATGTTTTATATGAACATGCATGTTTTCTAATGCAAAATTAGAGTTCTCGCAGTTCCCGCACTTAACAGGATTCTGAAAATAAAGCCCATATATATATATATATATATATATATATATATATATATATATGGGGGACTTTCTTACGAGAACCATTTTATCTGCGAGAACTGAGAGAACCACCAAAAACATGCATGCACGCCTTTTAAAATAAAATAAAAATACATGCAAATCATCAATAATCGTTAGCATCCACCTATGTTCTTCAATATCATTATGAACTCATCATCTTTTTTCACAAAAACTTTACCCACGGCCGCAATATTGTCGTTGCACGTCTTATAAGAACATACATGCACACCTTCAAAGAAAAATTTTGTATTTTTAATTTCTTATCAAATTTTTTAGAACAACTATGTTTTTTTAAAAACATATGTGTTGTTTTGAAAACATATGTGCAAAAATACAATTATTGAAGGCGTGCATGTATGTTTTTTGTGGTTCTCTCAATTCTTGCAGTTAAAATGGTTCTCGTTTGAAAGTTACACACACACACACACACACATATATATATATATATATATATATATATATATATATATATATATATATATATATATATATATATATATATATATTCATTTTGCTTACTGTTATGTCAAATTTTATTTAATGACAATCTATACTAATTATTGATATATTTCAGTTTGAACTTTGAACACACATCACAAGAATTAAACAGTACATGTTCTCATGTTTATTAATGCAAAAATAAAGAATTATACACCATTATTTTAAGAACTTAATTTTCTTATGTATTTCAACTTTAATTTTGTGAGAAATTGAACCGTATAGAAGATTCACCAACTGTAAGTTGTTCAATCATGCATGCTAGCGAGTCCACCTAAACCAAGGGAGCTGATTTACACGCAACTTGTCATACCATTGAGGCCTTGTTGATTTGTGGAATCATTTTCAAGCCGCTTACTTAGAAACACCGAACACGACATATTAAAATGATTATCTCAACGTCCAACTCCGATATAGGAATAGAATCACATATATGCCTATTTGATAAACATAGATGAATTAAACTTTCTCAAAACTAATTATTTCAACTTAGTATTGCAATATACTTTTGACAATTTTTTAAAATTTAAAACTTTTTCTTTCTTGATGTAATGGAAAATACAAAATATGGACATAGTATTGTAGATAAACTAATGTTGGCTACGAGTTAAATGTTTGATTTAATCTTATGTATGTATGCATCGGTAGATGTTAGTCGTTGCGTACATATGAACAGAGGTTAAGAACGAGAACATATCAAGAGTAAGAATAATGGGTGGAAGTAATAAGCAAATTGGCTTGATCAGTTGATTGTGATATGTTTGATGCTTTTATTTGTTAGAAAAGCTCATTAAGCCCGGCTTTACATAAGGGCTCAAAGCCTCAAAGGGGTGGGGATTTTATGTGCAAGGCAAATAGAGCCCGGTATTAAAAACAAGAGTAAATTACACCATTCGTCCCTGTGGTTTGGCTAAAATAACATCGCAAGTCCCTATGCTTTCATTTTTGCATGGCCGATCCTTATAATGAAGATTTCTAACGTCATTGATCCTTATCACTAACAGCCGTTAAGTTAGTTCGTTAAGTTGTACGTTTTCTTAAACATTATGAAATATTCTGTAAAAATATAAAAAAATAAATAAATTCTGAAATAAATATTTAAGATATATACCTGCATAAATTTCTATGTCGTCCTCTCCACATGTATAACAAAACCGCTGACCACACTTACAATCATGTATAATCCACTTAAATTCATTGTCTTAATAAACAACTAAAACAATAAACAGAAGGAATTACTACATACCCTTTACTTAACAAACTTTTAGCACTGCAAATCATCCGAACCCGAACCAGATTCCCCTTTCTTCACTTCATGCCTTTTTGCACCATGTGGGTTCGGCCCATTTCCACCAATTTCGAAAACATAAATTTTAACTGCAAATTTAGGTATCCTTCAGCAGCTACAGATAACACATTTTAACAGCAATTTAGAAAACATAAATTTAGCTATCGAAATTTAAGCTCATAAAATAAGCCATTGCAAATTTAGGTATCCTTCATTTGTATGTTTACCTCTACTAATTAGTAAACACGGTTGAAAATGAGTAATGAAATTACGTCGATTAATCGAACGTGTAGGCCTATTACTTCCATGTAAAACATGTTTCCGTTTGTGTCGATATACCTAAAATGATCATTAAATAAGTATATGGTAATATGAAATTCTAGTAAATGTGATTTGAAATAACTGACCAAATCACCTAGACTGATTGAACGTCGAGGGCTATTATTTTCATCTACTGCGCTGGAACCTGTACTTGTTTGTGTGGCCATATCTAAAATGATAACAACAAACAGAAAATTAGTAGATGGTATTATGCAACTCGAATAATGTTTCAAAATAAGTAATCAAATTACCTCGAGTAAGCGAATGTGCAGACCTGCTATTTTTATGCAAAGTGCCGGGGCATGTTGCCATTTGTGTGACCACACCTTGAATGACAATGACAATAACAATCACAAAATTAGTATACGGTAATCCCAAGTTCGAATAGATGTGATTAGAAATAAGTGATCAAATTATCTCGACCGACCAAGCACAAAAGCCTATCAGTTCCATGTAACATGTTGGGACCCTGGTTTTATGAAATGGCACGTACATTTTGTAAGTGATTGGGTGCTTACGAAGCACCACGTACATTTTGCAATCACAGTTATCGTTATGCGCACTGAAATGAAAAAATCTTAAACTTGCACTACGGCGGTAAAATTTGTTAACCATAAAGACAAACCAAATATATTACGTTTACTAATAGGCTCGGCATGTCTGTCGTCTCAATCAGTAGTAACTTCGTACTTCAATATATTTAAAATACTTACCTTATATATAGTTAAAGATAGAGCATGAATGAAAATTTCTGAAAGTAAAATGTACCGATGTTAACAGCAGTGTGACAATGGAGTAGCGGGTCTTGGTACCAGACATTGATCCCCATTACCCAACCACATAATTGATCCCCATTCTTCTAGCTACATATTCATCTAGCTGCAAGAAAAAGTAAGACACACAGTAAGAAATATTGGATGTGCTTGGCACCAGACATTCAAAGACCGGCTCAGAGTCATACCCAGTCTGTTGTTCCAGAAACAGCAAGCTCAATAAACGCAGGAAGATACATATCCTGCATGATAATCCTGCATTGATAAAGTTAAATTGTAAGTAAAACCAAAATATCTTTTCCAAGGGTTACAGAACTACAGAAGAGATAACATACTACAATTAACTTGTACTATCCTATCAACTCATCATGTGCATAAAATTTGGATAGGATAAGCAGTTTATATAAACAATTTTATACCAACCTTTAATGATCACTCGCCAACCTATACACAGAGGTTCGTGTGAAAAGCACATTAAAATAAAGTAAAGGAACTTACCAAGCTCGCATTAGTATGCACGCGTCATGTTAACTACTTGCAGATTATCACCAATCGGCTGCCGCAACAGAG
Source organism: Artemisia argyi (assembly GCA_030686995.1). Taxonomy (NCBI): domain Eukaryota; kingdom Viridiplantae; phylum Streptophyta; class Magnoliopsida; order Asterales; family Asteraceae; genus Artemisia; species Artemisia argyi. The sequence continues at coordinate 8,000,579 of CM060684.1, forward strand.
CTCCCACCACTTAAATACAGGCACCAAATCATAACTTTAGGCGCAACGCCAAAACACCGTCAAAACTGATATATCAAATAAGCAATATTCACCATAACAGAAATTATTCGTTGACCAAAAAAAAGAGAAAAGAAAAAAAAAATGCTACTCAACTTACAGGGCTAACAAAGGCATGCTACATGTGAGAACCGCCACTGCGAAGGCAACAATTCCCTTTCCCATAGCAGTGTCCTAAAAATCTAGTATATCAGTGTCTTTTTTGTTCAATACCTTCAAAGTTTAATCATAAAGGTGTATTAGTAATCTCGCCTTTCAACCGGATAATTGTTTATCCGCTCAATAATTCACAATAAACTAAGGTAGCTAATAAATAAGCATGTGTGCAAAAACCCAAAAATCAAATAGTTTCATCCTTTTTTTTCAAATCACCAAAAACCCACAAATCATATCAATAATCAAATAAAAAAAAAAGTCTATAAAGTGCAACACTTAAAAGAAACACACCTATAGCCGCGGACTGATATTTGTCAAAATCCGCTCCATAACCCATATGAATATAACGCCAAACCCTGGAAAATGAAAATACTAAAACTCAATCCGAAAGCAATAAACAACCTTATACTAAAACTGGAATTAGCTGTGGCATACTTATCTGCGAAGGACGCAGGCCATATTGGTGTGGCCTAAGCCTAGCAACCTCAGCAGCTGCATTTGTAGCAACCGCTACTGCTTGAGCTGCAACCATTTTCTTCTCTTTGTTCCCTTGATGATAAGCTGCAATCAACACTCATAATCTCAAGCTCATATCTTTTGAATAAGCCATAGGCTCAAGTAAGCGTCCTCATAAGCCGACAAACATAATCTTATGAGCTTTCTGAAAATCTTAAAAATCGAAAACTTTTTTCAGATACCTTAACCCCAAATTAAAGTATACCAACTAAACCCTGCCCAAATGATGTTAAACGCAAATCAATTGTAACCCTAAATCTAAGCAGTTAGGAAAAGTTACCACAAACGCAATCTTCTCAAGCAATTTATCAAACACATGGTAGGCATCAAATCCACCAAAGATATTAATAACAATCATCTTTTTTTCACAATAATCAAAAACCCACAAATCATATGAATAATCAACACAAAAAAAGTCAAGAAACTCCAACAATAATCAGAACACATACCTTTTTTATTTGCGCAGCCAGATTTATGGTGTAGATGAACAATCCTTGTTTTTTTCTATACATTAACAGCTGATCAAATTTTGCGGTCTAAGAGTTACGAAGCTAGGGTTTTGCTGTGGGAAACTTTGGAATCGGATTTTGCTTGATTCTCTGCATCTTATTTTTTCTTTTCTGGATCTTCTTGACAGATGAATACTTTGGAAAGTGGAAGAAGAGTGGCGCCTCATCTAGGGTTACAACAACTTTATCTCATTATTATGGTTTGGGTTGGGTTACCGGCAAGGAAAGCAGGCCAAAAGGGCCCAAAAAGTTTTGGCGGGAAACTGTACTGTAGATGAGCAGTGCTAAACGACGTAGTTTCCTTCCGGTTTTATATAAACTTGTAATGTGCTTTAAATACAAACAAGTAGGGGGAACCAGCTGCGTTGCATCGGGTATTATTTGGGTTGTTTTGCGATAATTGGCTTGCAGTTCATAGTTTTTGTTCAAGTTGGTGCTTCTTTTTCGATATGTTGATTACAAAGTATATGTGTTGTTCTTTGAAGGATAGTTGTTGGGCTTCGTTGGTTACGTTTATTATTTATTTGTGGCATGAAGTTGTTTTGGTTTTGTAGATACACTTTTGTGATATTTTTTTTTTTTATATTTTGAGTTTGTTTGTTTGTTTTGTTGTATTTTGTTATGTAAGTTGTTTCAAAGCTAATATATTGTTGTTTCCAGTGTCAATTACTTTTGTTTTGTTGTGCTTCACAGATATCTTAACTTGGGAAAGCGTAACTCAAGTTGCAATAGTGGTAGTTTTGTTGGGTTATAAACTTCTTGCTGTTGCTATATAAAGACCATTCAATTCTTTATGTATTGGGCAAAAATAGGAAAACAAAAAGCCACCAAAGAAGCTCAAAAAGAAAATCATTTTTTTATGTTTGCACTGCGCTCAAGGTGGTGAGTAATTCCCTCTAAATACTATGGGGCATGGACTCGATTTCCGTGTCGGGTTAAAAAAATATTTTTTCCAATTAAATATTACCGGAATGTGCATTGAGAAGAGTACGGGATTTCGAATTCTGGGCTGGATAAAAAAACAATTTATCAAAGATAAGTGTAACAAGAAAAAAAAAAAAAAAAAGATAACACAACTTTAAGCACCGCCTCCCACACACACAACTTCAAGCACCGCCTCCCAACGTTTTCGATTCATATGCTGGTGAACATTTGAAGATTCATCAAATCTGCAGGTCCATAAAATCTAATCGTTTTTATTATTATTATTATTTATTTATTTATTTATTTATTTATTTATTTATTTTAAGTTTAATTGTTAAGGGGGTTGTGCTAAGTTTGGGTTTGTTTATAAATTTTAGGTGATTCTTGCTTGCCGTCCATGTTTTTAGCATCTTCGACAATCATCGTCATCATAACGAACTGAAAGAGACACATCCCTGGTAAATTCATCTTTATTAGTTCAATTTTATGCACTTTTTTAATTGGTTTAAGCAGTTTATTATGTAGTGGGTCTTTGGGATTGCTTATTTTTAAGCAGAATAATTGCTGTTCATATTGCTTATCGTATTCGAAATAACTTTTACCCCTAAAATCGTTAATTCATGAGTTTGATTTTTTATTAGCCGGAAATTTAGAGTTATGCAAGAAGAGAATGATAAATTCAAAAGGGTATGTAATTTCAGAACTTTGGATTTTATTGACTTTTACTTTGAAATAATTATTTCCTAATCTTTATTAACTAATAGTTAATTTTTAGTTATGCATACATGATATTGAATCAATGGCACCGAACAAGCGAGAACTTTGGGCTGTGGTAAATATGTGTTCTGCCCCACGAATGCGTTGCCATACCCTTTGGTAAGGAATAGCACAATTCGTTGTTCGCATTTATTGACAAGTAGAAGTGTCGTAACAAACTTCTATCTTTTTTGTTTGCAGGGATACGGTCGACGCACACTTCTGCTTGCATAATTGCATTCTTACGATCTAAATTGGTTCATATTAAAAGAGAAGCTGTTGCGTTGCCGACGTTTGGTTTGCTAAGCTAAAGTTTCGTTTCGACTGCCGAAGGCGTTGGGTTAGCTTTTGGTAAGAAATACCATGTTTCGGTTTGAAATTTGTTACCCAGTGAAATGGATGATAATTATGTATTAATTTATTAATTTAATGCTTTCATATAATCAGCATTCATAATGTGCTAACCGCCTCGGTTTATAGGATGTGAGTTCATGAACTTTTTAGTTTTGGAATGTAGTTATTTATATATTTTTTTCACCTATTTACAACATCGGCATGATAGTTAAGAGTTACAACAACAAAGAAAAAAAAAATAATAAAATAAAAAAAAAAATAAAAAAAATGCTGTCATATCGTTATGATGCTAATCGAGAAGTGTAAATTATTCGTAGGTACTGAAAGTTCAAAGAACGCGGCTGGTCTCAGTTACTCACTAATTACGTCTGTCCAACCGAAGAATCTGTAAGCATTATTTCTTCTTCGAATGGTGTGGTCTATTTCAATTTGTTCCTAGATTGATTATATTGTATATCTTTAGTTTTTCTTCTATGCTATGCCTTGGACTCTTCAATCCATTGTTTCGTTTGGTGTTTGCAGGTAATAAAGGTTGAACTGACTATACCATTTTTCACGATAAAAACATGTGACTTTATGCGTCGGTAAGTTCCTCAGGCGCTGCCACAACCGCATTTGTCGGTTTAGTAGTTGCTCACTTAAGTAGGTACAATTTGTGAAATGCTTAAATAGCCATACTGCGATTAATACGACTTTAACAAAAGACTTTTAATTTTATTCAACATGCTACCTTGGATTATGGCACACACAAGAAAGATGGGTTGTAATTTTGGTTTCAGTAATGTATCATCATTTTGGTACGTTCTTTGATAACAGGAAAGATTAGGAGCTCGAAGGGTTTTTTGTGAATTTGAAGCGAAACTTGAGAAGGGGATGCATTTGGTTCGAGGTATTTATTTATTTTTTATTTTTTAATTTTTGTAAACTGATTTTATTGTGTGTTTTGTATTGTCTGAAGTTTTGGAATTAGGCAACGTTTACTTTTTCATGTTTACTTGAATTGCGGCTACATAAAGTTGCAGGTGATGATTTATGAAGTAGATGATCATGTTGATGGGGATTACGTTTATAGAACTAATGATACCTCCACCTCACATACAGGTTTCTTTTTGTTTATTAATTACTGTAATATATATGTATGTGTGCATGTATAATTTGGATTTCTTTTGTGAAATTAGTGTAGATGGGACTGCGATTTCTCATACGTTGGCGCATTCGAAGACAGAGGAGATGATGAACCAAGATTTGTGACAGGTATGCATATGCTACACTTTTTGTGAGTAGGCTGTTGCATACACACGTTATTGCATTCATTTTTGAGTTGTCAGATGTGTTTTTACTAAATGATGTCAAGTAAAGATTTGTGTTTGGTTTTCTATTAAGAAATAAAAAGAATGTTTTGGGAAAACAACGATTTTATATGGACTGGTAAAAAGAGGAGGTCAACTTCATGTTGCAAATGCTGTTATGCGCATTACGCGACACTATAAATTTGATGTAAGTTTAAGACTGGCTACAGATTTTTCGATTTTGGTACATGTGCTTTATTTAAATTTTCTGTGTTTATAGATACAGTTGCACACTGTTACGAGGTTGTGTCAAACAAAAAGCATACAATCCATTGGTATGTGTTCATTTCTTTGCTATCTAACAAGTTGAAAATTGTGTACGTACTTCAAATTTTTAATGACACGATGGTTAAATGTTGTTGTTCAGGGAAGGCATGGAGCTCGACAACTTGAAAGTGAATAAGCTGAGGAACAAGCATGCATAACACAACGCCCGATTCAAATGGGCCAATGGTATGTTCCCAACTTTACTATTATCAGGCAGCCAGGAACACTATTGTATCATCTACATGTTGTATGGATCAGGTCCACTCTATGCGGCCTAGCTGTTATACTCCCTAGGCTTAGCACTACTCACCCTTTTGTGAAACTTTACAAGGGATCTAGATTGGGCTTTTTTTTCCGGGTACGTATGGTCATATTGTTGTAAATTATAATCTTATCCGAGGGGCTCTCGATCTCGCGTTTTTTTTTTTTTTTTTTTTTTTGTATTCTCCACTATTTCATTCAACTTATAATGTAAATAATGCGAGTTAACAAATATGTTTTAAAATATAGGGCTGATATTGATACTCAACCAAAGGAACATGTGGTGGTTGTAACTAATCTTACACGACGCCTTTTCCCGTCGTTTGGGGACCCCTTTCTTCGTCTTCCTGACATTGGTGGCCTATTATCTCCGTACGGGTACAAAAGGGTGTTATAACAGGTTTTCAAACATGTCCTACTACTATGTAGCTACAGTATAACAAAAGGCTACGATGAATCTTAGTCATTACAACTGGACTTGATATTATCCGTACGTTGGTGGTACAACATACTATGTTTTGCGCGATGAAACTGCTGTTGCACCCGCGGTTAAGGTAGGTACATAACTTAGTTTGAGGGCTTCATGTATGGAGGCCGTTTATTAGTATTAGTAAAAACTGATCATCTCTGTTGTTGCAGGCGCAGCTGCTCGGCTGCACGATGTAAGTGCGTCCTTGGACTTTGGCGATCCGGGATGCTTGCAGATGTTACCTATAATAGTTGGTAAGCAATGTTCTAGCAATATTGTCATTGTCATTATAAGCACAGTTGCAAGGTCAGGAAGTGTTCGTATTCCCCGGGAAAACGCATGGTGTCTTAGACTATTGGTAGAGCAAAAAATAAGTACTACTAATTATTCGTGTTGTTGTTATAGGTAATGATCAGAGGTCAGCCATTTGTGGTGCCATTTCCCACCAACACGAGAGACAGTGGCGTTCTACAGGCCAAGGTGAAGTATACCGTTTACGTTTATTATGTTCACATTTTTTTCCCGTTAAATACCATCAATATTTTGGATCACTTTATAATAAGTCACTCATGATTATTACCATTGCAAGTGTTAACAGCCAAACAGAAATAAGTTCTTCCACTTCACCTGAGAATACTAGACACGCACGCACAATCTAATAAACGAGGTTATTCATGACAACATGTTTTAAAGTAAAGATGTCATTAAGGATGTTCCAGTAAATATTTCGGGCGGTAGTGATTTAAATGCTACATGTATTCTCCGTGTTTCTCAAGGCATTGTTGTTCATATGGAGGCCATGTATGTTGTCGCAGGTTTTCATGTTATGTTATTTTGATAGGTATACATACGCGACCCGAAAATGTGAACACTACTCGCGGTCATACTGATCGTATACATTCATCGGTTTCAGGCAAGTCAAAACATGTTTTCGCTTGCTATTGGCTTAATGCATCTTAAGTATTGATCACTTTTGTTTTTTCGTTTAAGAACATCAAAGCAACTAGATTCGGTGACTAAAGACGCTCAAGAAAGCAAGTAAGATATTCCAAAACTAAGAACTGAAAGCATGGCACGATAAGTAAGTTTGATAGAATTCATTCAAATAACTGAATATTTTGGACTAATTTTGCTGTATTAACTTTTTCCCTATATATTTTTTACGTAGATCCAACCAAAGCGGAAAAGAATTTTGTAGGAACGAAGAAAAAATCGTCATTAACCATACCCAACTACAGCGAGGTCAGAAAACATACAATATTTTTTGAAAATATAGCATCTACTATCGTATTCTCCTACTCTTTTGGTAGTTACCCACTTCTTTAAAGTTACTCTACTATAGTTCTGCTGAAATATGGAAAAAAAGTTGTTTATGAATCTGCCGATAAATTAAACCTGACTATTAGTTCAACTAAAAATTTTCTGATGTTCGTATGTTGTCCATTCTTTTTAGATGTACTGCATCTATGCATGAATGAAATGGACTTTTATTCTTTGTGCTATTTAAAGTTTGAAACTAATAAGGTTGGACAATATTGAACATCATGCATGTATAATGGAAGTGATTTTAATTTCATATATAGTTTTTTAAAGTCAAAAATGTTAAATAAAAAAACTAAACTACATGAAAGCTAAGTCTTGGACGTGTTAGAAAAATAATTAGTGGTGATGATGATTTAACATTATTCGTTACCTAATCAAATTATTGATTGATAATGAAATTGATTATATATGGTAATTTTAGCTAAGTTTTTTGTGGTCCCGTACTGATATTGTGTGAGTAGTTATTAATCAAATAATTATGGATTCAAGTTTTATTTGTGATATGTGAGATTAATTTGTAATTTGCGAGATAGTAGGATGATTTAAAAAAGAAAAATAGATCTAAATTCTCTAACTATACAGCTAGAGAAAAGTTTAACATAAATCACAAATTCTCTAAATATTACGTCAATGTTTGCCATTTATTTTTCATCTCGATCAAAAAAAAAACAAAAAAACAAACCTCACTTTCATTTTTATTTTTAAAAATTAAATATCTCACAAACCGTTAATTGTTATGTGAAACGAATCATATCATCACGACAAGAATTAGATCATCTTTCTATACCGTGACACTTTTGTATACTTTCGATAAATTTCCTTTTGAGTTTTTTTTAAGTGTTAAAATTTATGAAAAATCACACGACTTATAAAATCACATTGATTTTTTTATAAAATCCTACTTGATTTGTTATAAGTTGTAAATGGGCTTATTGGCCCAATCTACTATCCACAAGAAAAGTCTTCTTTTTAGATATTGTATTGTCCAGAAGCCATAAAAAAAATAAAAGAATTTTGAATTCATTTTGAACTATTTTTAGCATAGTTACCATATATTTCTTTGCGAATTAAACTCCGATCTATTTTACCAAGGTGGACAAGTACGAGTTGGGGTGAGTATGAGTTCGATGAGACGTCCTTAGCGTAATTCTAGCTCCTTTCGATAGCCGCATGTTCCTGATGCAAAGCTCGAGCTCACCTCGAGAGAGTTGGAATATTACTAAAACATATTAGTAATAAGTAACTGCACCTTGATGTTAAGGTTCAATTATGTTCGACTTCAACAACTCGATTGCTTGTTTGCATACATATATGAATACTTCAAGCTAGTTTGAGTTGAGTTCGAGCACGAATAACTACATAAAAGCTCAACTTATTACTAATAATAATAATAATAATAATAATAATAATAATATGACAATAACACTCGATCGTGAATCAAGTTATTTAAAAGCACGAAAACATAGCATAAAGTCTTGATCCAAAATGAGTCGGTACGATCAATGATGTGTGATAGATGGGACTACGGAGTAAGCCTTTCGACCAAGCACCTTTTTGCTACCAGTAAAGCTGGCAGACATCGGTGTCATGGCGGTTGGCACGTTGGCGTCCCAACAACAATGATATACATCACCACTGCAGCATGCTATGCCTTCCACCACCACCGTTGTCGTCCTCAAAAATAAAAGCATCAAACCGAACACAAGTAACCCCATGTTCTTATTACCGCCAGCCATTGTTCTTATTTTTTAAGCTCTATAATTGTATATACACAACAATGAACGTGTTCATCTATTTATATACACAAATACAAGCATATCATGTACTTAGGATTAATATCACACATTTAGCTTAGAATACTATGTTCATTGATTTGTCCATTTATACTTAGTATTTTCCTTCAAGGTTAAAATAATCATTGTGTGTGTTGTGTTCTACCTAAGTCGATCGGCTACAAATTATTCCACACATCAACAAGGTTAAAAAGGTATCGGGTCGTTTTTTCTTGTTTCATTGTAGTGCTTGGTTTGAACGTATGTATCATTTACGGATTTGAACTTGGCATAATAGAAACAAGTAGTCAAACCAGCTGCAATTTCATGTTACATTTGTCTTTATCTTGTTTTGGTCCATGATGCTTTTGATGGACTTTGAAGTACCATGTACGTGTCTGACTTTTGATGTTTAGCAACAAGACTTCAGATCTATTACCTTCATATAAAGTTAACCAAGCTGTGTGTAAATCCGGCTAAGATCCGGTTACATCCGTCCAAGACCCGGTTAGACCCGGCTATATCCGGCCAAGAACCAGTGAGACCCGGTCATGCCCGGTTAAGACCCGGTTAGACCCGGTCATGTCCAACCAAGACCCGGTCATATCCGGCCAAGACCCGGTCATATCCGGCCAAGAACCGGTCAGACCCAGTCATATCCGGCCAAGACCCGATCAGACCCAGGCATATCCGACCAAGACCCGGTCATGTCCGGCCAAGACCCGATCCGCCGTTTCCGCACGGAAAGTAGGTTCATTTTTCTTCAAGGTTCTTTCCCCAGTCTTCACCTTGAAGGGATCAGGTTGGCTAATAAACGCAAACAAATCCATCTCTGCAAAACCAGAAACACGTACAAACCCGTTATACAAAAAAAAAAACCCACCCTGCTCATCCGGCAACAAAAACGTAGGACGACTAGTATCATCATCCCATGTCTGGCTCAACCCTATGACATTTAAAAGCTCCTCCGGATATTTTTTGAAGGCAGCCCTCTTAGTGGTAAGGAGCTCCAAAAGTCCGTGGTCCACATCCGCGTCAGAAGGCGGCGGGTCACGGTCAGCGGAAACCTTGTCAGACCAAGGAATGGAAAGAGGAAAAATGGTCCGTTTAACGAAGAAAAAATGATCCTTCCAGTGCTTTACAGAATCAAGGACCAAGGTATAGCAAACGGGGACCACCAAAGACTTTGGACCCTTTCTCTTCTCTATAGTCAGCCAGCCATTGTTTACACCGGCCCAATAAAACTTCCTAAACAGAGGCAGAGTAGGAATACCCCCGTGAACGCGACACAAGATTTCAAAATGGCTAATCCGGCAGGCCGCTAAGACGGACAACTGTGAAAGATGTATTTGATAATATTCTAAAACCTTAAGAAGGAAGGCCGAAAGCGGAATCCTAAAATTACCCATCTCAAAAAACCTAGTGTAGACGCCTATCTTACCCTTGGGAGCATCCTTAATACTAGTAAGAGGACCAGGGGCCTCCGGTAAAAGATGACCGGGAATATGATACTTCCTACAAAATTCGTCCACTTCCACTTGTGAAAGTTTAGAATAAGTGGTATCTATATGATCGGCCGTCATCCTATACTATTAAAACGCAAAAAGAGAAGAAAATAAGGGATGGTGTGAAACCTAACCTGTGAAGTCTAAAGCCAGAAATACGGAACAAACAGCCAACGAAAGGGGAGCGGACAATAGAGAGTGGTAAAATATTAAGTGTGTAAAAAAAGTGCAAACAATGACCCAATAGGGGTACTTATACCCACAAGCACACCTACTCTCTTTCTTGATCAAAAAGACGAGGTAGCAACATGTGTCCCACATCTCAAATCAAGGGTATAAACACGCGACACGTACCCCACCTTCAGATCATGTGGTTTGAAACCATCCCAACCCAACGGTTGCGATTGACGCAGAAGACAAACGGTCAGCCGTCAAAACGTCACATCAGTCAGTAAATAAGTGGATAAAAACACCTCGCGAATACCAACGACAGCTGGTGTGAAGAAAGACTGATTAGTGGAAAGTCCAGTCAGCAGCATGCCAATTCAGATGCCGCGGACACATAGAGCCGCGTTAGACCAATAAGTCAAGTATACTTGGTCTAGACCACAAATATACTAGACTGGGGGGACTTGATCACGTATAGGCCCCCCGGACGCAAACAAGAGCAACCCAAAGGAACCACATCACACTTCATAGTCCTGAGGTACAACCGCGGAACACGCACTCCACAGCCCAATCCGGTGAAACGAACGTGATAGCCCGCAAGCATCGATATATATCCGGACTAACCCAGGCCGCGGATTAAAGCGATAGTACAAACAGCTGTCATACAATGGATCAGAGACAAAAAGGACAGAGGGTACATGATCATGGAATAAGCCGAACAATAAGGGGAGTGCGCAATTCCGAGAAACATGCATAAACGGTCGAAAAGGACAAATATGCTTCGCCTATATAAAGAGTAAAAATGTTCACCTTTGAACAACACAGATTCTCTCTCTAATACTTTATTTCAAATAATTTATCTCTCTACCATAAACTTACTCTCACACCGGAGGTTGACCGCGGAACACCCCTTCCGCGGTGAGACTAACGGTGTTTCTTTCTTAGCAGCTTACTCGAAGACCTTAACAGTCGAAACTCGCCCTCTCAAGGCTCGGTCCTCACCAAGTCTAGAAGGGTGCCCCAGTTTTGTACTAACAGTATCGGGTCGTTTTTTCTTGTTTCATTGTAGTGCTTGGTTTGAACGTATGTATCATTTACGGATTTGAACTTGGCATAATAGAAACAAGTAGTCAAACCAGCTGAATTTCATGTTACATTTGTCTTTATCTTGTTTTGGTCCATGATGCTTTTGATGGACTTTGAAGTACCATGTACGTGTCTGACTTTTGATGTTTAGCAACAAGACTTCAGATCTATTACCTTCATATAAAGTCAACCAAGCTGCGTGTAAATCCGGCTAAGATCCGGTTACATCCGTCCAAGACCCGGTTAGACCCGGCTATATCCGGCCAAGAATCGGTGAGACCCGGTCATGCCCGGTTAAGACCCGGTCATGTCCAACCAAGACCCGGTCATATCCGGCCAAGACCCGGTCATATCCGGCCAAGAACCGGTCAGACCCGGTCATATCCGGCCAAGACCCGCTCAGACCCAGGCATATCCGGCGAAGACCCGGTCATGTCCGGCCAAGACCCGGTCATATCCGGCCAAGACCCGGTCAGGTCCGGCCAAGACCCGGCTATATCCGCAATGACCCGGTTAGACCCGGCCAAGACCCATTGTCAGCTTCAAATGATTCCGCATATCAACAAGGTTACTGGTATCGGTTTTTTTTTTCTTCTTGTTTCGTTGAACTGCATGGTTTGAGTATATGTATCCATTAAGGATTTGAACTTAGTAGTTTCATACTGTAATATACTAATATGTACGCAATACTCAGCCCACTGCACTTGGTAAATTAGCTATCTCGATTTTGAGCTTTTTTGTAGTGAATCGAAAACACGTACACATATTACGAAGGCAACATATATGTTATCTAACAAAGTTTGATACGAAAGCAAAATGTAGTTTGTTTCAAAGTACATATTTGAATAACTTCAAAAGCTCATATATATAATAGATAGAAGCTTGATTAATTCTCAACCCTCCTGAGACATATTGAGTGTTCATCATACCTTTTTCTCACGAACAATGGTGGCCGGATCGAGCAGGCATAGGTGCCATGGTGGTTGCTAGTGGCGTGTTCAATCCCCATCGTTGTCGTCCCCAAAAATAAAAGCATCAAACCGATCACAATTAAACCTATTTGCTTATTATTACTTCCACCCATTATTCTTACTCTTGAAACGTTCTTCTTATTGTTCTTAAACTTTGTGTTCATGTATACACAACAACGTAACTAGCATCTACCTACATGCATACGTACGGAAGATTAATATCAAACATTTAACTTGTACCCAGCTTTTTATTTAACAGCTTATCTAATCCTATAATAAGCAGACACACACAACCAGTTTTCTCCAACGTACTAGTACTTTATGCAGTTTTAAATGGCCTAAAAAAACTTCATACATAAATAAGCCGGTAAGCACATTTTTGGTCCTTGCCAAAACTCCGCTAGAGATAACTATTTGATGAAAAGGTAACATTCATTGTAGCTGATTTAAACCTTCTTTTCCTTTTATGCCTATATAAAACTCTGAATACCAATATCAATTTTGGATAAAAGTTAATGTTATAAGATCAGCAGTAAACTGATTGAGGAATAAATTCAAAACTATTTGAAACCATTTACAAAACTATTTTGTGATATACCAAAATAGAAAGTTGAAGAATAATATTTGAACGGATGGAATACATTTTGGTGATACAAGTGACAAACGTATGTCACGTTAAACATAAATCATATACAAGCATTACATCATAAGTCATAACATTCTACAGAGAAAGACATTCCCACCAATTTGGATGAATAATGTGGAAATATGCTTCGTGATTCTGCAAGCTCGTCAATGGAGTTCTAATGCTACCATTTGGAATATCATCATGTAAATTTACAACTATGGATATTCAGGGTTATCTTCTGCAAAACCATTCGAAAAATAGTTTAGTCAATAGAAATATGCTTATGTCCATAACTTTGACTGTCGTCTTGCCTATGCAATTTTATTTAAACTGACATTTTAAAAGCTATTTTAGAAGCAGGATTTGCACAAGTGTTTGTGATAACCTAATGATCAAACTAAAAGAAATTTAAGAGTTTTTCAAAGTATCACAAGATCAGCTGATGTACTATATATAGTGTTAGATTTGAAGCAGCAAGACTTAAAGTTGACTTTCAAAGTCAAACAAACAGTTGGTACTAAGCTATTTGCTGATTTATGGATGGCAAATTTGATGGTAGTATCAACGCAGACTAGATAAACAGTTTTGTAAAGGGGCCAAAAGTTCGAAGAAATATGGAACTTGTAGCTAAGATAGGTGAAAAGGCTTGAGCAAATGTGCAGAATGTGATTGTGGGATAATTAAATGAAAAAACATGGCTTTTTGATTAGTTATAGTACTTCTATGAATAGAGTTAAGTATTTGCTAGTTACTTCAGTTTATGGATGGGAGTGTCTTTGGAATCGGCACTAACATTGCATTAATAAAAAAATGATATTGGATTTAGATTAAAAAAACTATGAATACCAATATCATTTTTTATTAATATGAAAAAATGAATGATAATTTTTGATTAACCAAAAGATTACCTTCCTGCAATTTCTTGAAGAGTACTTGTGACGATGCAGTCAGTATGATTCATTGCTATAAGATCAGCGGTAAACTGGGACGAGAAGTGATACTTTTCTTCAAAGTAATTCCAGTTGATGTCAAAATCAGGATATTTGGTTTTCTCCAATGCGTGAGCGATGGTACACTGCAGGAAAAAAATCGTCCTCTAGTCAGCTAGACCTAGCAACAATTTCTGCTAGAGGTGGGCAACCTGTCTACTGGCTCGATTGGGGCTTTTTCTATAATCTCAAACTAGTCAAATCAAAGCATTTTGCTACAACGGGTTGAAAGTCGCACACATCGCTTATTAATGCATTAAAAAGTTTAAATTAATTTGAATAGTATTGTTTTTGTAAGGATATGCTAGCCGGTCAACCCAGTCTGACTCGGCCCAGCTCTGCCGTACAGATATGAACCATTTAAACCCGATTGGGGCTGTGTTTTTATCTCAAACGGGTCCAATAAAAACCTTTTGCTACAACGGGTTAAAAGTGGCCCAAAATCAATTTTTAGTGCATATAAACTCTCTAAATCATTTTCTTCTAAAAGTTAAAACTTTATAGCAATACTATCGTGTTTCTAAACAAAACAAAGATTCTAGCTGGTCAACCCATTCTAACCTGGCCCAATTTCAACCGTACAAAAATGACCCATTTCTACTCAAACCCATTTTGACCCATTACCCAACATGCCCATCTTGCAACTTTTTATATCTAGTTCTGATTTTAAAGTACCAATCATGTACTTCATACCTGAGTGATACCTAATTTGATAGCGAGCAAGGAGACAAGGTTTCCGTCACTGTAGTTCCCAATAATCAGATCCGGCTTCATTTGCAACTCTGTTGTAACTTGTTTTGCAACATCCTAATAGAAATCAAGAAGCTCTTATTATAACAGCATAAGTATTTATATATTTTATGGGGTGTTTGGATGTCTTGTTAAGCTGATTAGTTAGGATTAAAAGTCAAAACAATTAGATTCATAAAACATGCTAACAGTTGATGTAAGAAAACTGAAATGCGAGTTTACTAAACTATATCCTTAAACACCTGATTTGTCAGATTATTCAGTTACATAACATTCACCAACAAAACATAACGAAGAGCTAGTTAGTGTTTACCATCTTCTTTGTTTGCCATCTACTATTTATCCATTTATTTCTTTTTTGTTAATCCACCCCACCAAGTTTCATATATGGACTCCAATTCCAAATTTCAAAACCTTGAAAAAATAATTACAGCGGTGCAACATGAGCATCCGCTTCAACTCGTAGATTTGCAGCCTAGTTATCCAGACTATGTAGAATTTAGTGATGACGAGGAGGAGGATAGGGTTATAAAATGGGATTTCAATCATACATGTAATCAGTGTGACAAAGATATCAACGTGTATCATAGGTATACAGATTTGTTTTCCATCGTCACAATATCAATTAGCTTCAAGAAGTAATCAGCGGCTTTGAGCCTCATCTGAAGATGCACCTCTACTTACAGGGGATGGCAAATAGAAAACAATGCATCAAAGAGGAGTACCGACTAGTTAACACCTATGTATAGATCCGCCACAGCTTGATCCTGAGTTAGAACCGCCGCCACCGCTTGATCCTAAGTTTATGCCAGAGTGCAACGTTAAAAACCAA
Organism: Artemisia argyi; assembly: GCA_030686995.1. Taxonomy (NCBI): domain Eukaryota; kingdom Viridiplantae; phylum Streptophyta; class Magnoliopsida; order Asterales; family Asteraceae; genus Artemisia; species Artemisia argyi. The sequence continues at coordinate 8,016,221 of CM060684.1, forward strand.
GAAACTACTTTAGCTTATATGGAATTGTGCCCTTAGTATGAAATTAAAATGCAATCGACAATAGAGAATCTTTGAAAACAGGTACAATAGTTGCATCTTATCCATGGACCGTCTACCCATGGACGGAACTTTGTAGGGGCAGGGGAGGCCCCCCCCCCCCCCCCCCCCAAAAAAAAAAAAAAAAAAAAAAATTTTGCGGCACCTAGTATAAATATTATAGGTTTTAAGGGTAATTTAATTGAGGTTACAAATAAATCTCCGATTCGGCCCTCCCAAAATAAATTCGCCCCCCCCAAAAAAAATGTTCAAGTTCCGTCTATGCGTCTACCATCTTTTTGAAACTTTAACATCTTTAACACAATAAGGGATCAAAAGTGTAACAAGTTTTATAATGAATACCGTTATGTTAATTTTGGTATTTAGAGACCAAAAAATGTAATTTGGTATAACTATAAGGACCATCATGTAATTTACTTTCTTTTTTCTTTTTACAAAGCTAGTATTATTTTGTTCCAATAATTTTTATTGGCCAATATCAAATTCGATATTAAAATAAGAAAAAAATGAATTTAGAAAACAAGGAAAGTGCGTTGTTTACTTATCTCCCAAGGAAAATCATATGACTGAGGAAGCTCCGAAGATGCATCTCCGAAGATGCATCGATAATTATCTCTTTTAAACATTCTAATTTTCCAAGATCCTCTGGTAGCTTCTCAAGAAGAGCACAATCTTCAAGGTTGAGATAATTCAGATGTTTTAACATACAAATGCTATCTGGAAGATGTTTAATACTTGTAGCGGACAAATCTAGCCTCTCCAGAGATTCTAACTGGCCAATGTCCTCAGGCAACTTCCCAAGACAAGAACAGCCACTAACATCAAGCGACTTCAGACGTTTTAGCATGCAGATGCTATCTGGAAGAAATTCAATTTTATTACTACTCACAACTAGCTCCTCTAAATATTCTAATTGGCCAAGATTCTCTGGTAACTTCTCAAGAAGATCATTATCGACATCGAGAGATTTGAGACATTTCAACATACAAATGCTATCCGGAAGATACTCAATTTTCTCACTCCTCACTTTTAGCCCTTCTAAACATTCTAATCGGCCAAGATCTTCAGGTAGCTTCTCAAGAAGAGCACACTTATAAAGGATGAGATACTTCAGATGTTTTAACATACAAATGCTATCAGGAAGATGTTTAATCATTGTAAATGACAAATTCAGTCTCTCTAGAGATTCTAACTGGCCAATGTCCTCCGGCAACTTCTCAAGAAGAGCACAATAACGAAGGTTGAGATACTTCAGATGTTTTAACATACAAATGCTATCAGGAAGATGTTCTATCTTCTCAGAGTACAACGAGAGCTCTTCTAGACATTCTAACTGTCCTAGATCTTTGGGAAACTCTAGAAAATCGCCACTGAATGTAAGTTTTTGTAGACATTGTAAACTACAAATCATGTCTGAAAATTTCTCAAAGTCTGTGCAAGCACATAGACCAAAAGAAATAAGCTTCTCAATATTTCCAACTGATGACGGTAGATATTCTTTATAAATACAATTAAACCGAAACTTTGGGAGATTGCTGTTAGGGTGCAACGGGCATGAATCTAGGAACCAACCATCCAGATATAAGGTATCTGAAGAACAATTAACCTTGGGCTCACATCTACTGTCAAACGTAAAAAAATGAAACCTCAAACAACCCCATAACTTTAACTTGACAACTTTTCTTAGACATCCAACGGGAGCCTTAATTTCTACCTACTGATCACAATATGTAAGATCTAACTTCTCAAGATTTGGAATCAGCTCAAGGTCAAGGCTCCTCAACCTTGATCTATGAAGCTTGAGGATTTTGAGATTTAGACATGCAACAGGCACGTGAAGTTCTTCAAATTGAGCACATCCTTTAAGAGATAACGTTTCGAGATTCGGAGTCAACCCCAGGTCAAAGGTTCTTAACTTTGAGTCACTGATATTGAGATGCTTGAGCTTTTGACAACTAAATGGCATGCAAAGTTCTTCTAAATTACCAGAACTTTCAAGAGATAACGTCTCAATATTCGGAGTCAACCCAAAGTCAAAGGTCGTCAATTTTGACTCTTTGAGAGAAAGGAATTTGAGTTTTTTTAGAACCTGCCAGCAAAAATAAGACAAAAACATTAATATTAGCGTATTAACAAACCAATAAATTAATAGCATTATTACGAATTATGCAAAACAACCAATCAACAATTATTTTACCTTTTTTTCTCCCTTTTTCCAAAGTTGTACCATTCTTCTGCCATTCATATTTAGTCCAACAAGATTGTTTGCATGAAATGTTTTGGGTAAATACAAGAAAGGGTAATTCCAACATTGTAGATATCTTAAAGAGTTTGAAAAGCATTGGCTGATATCATCAAATTTCAGGTCACTTTCAGAATCATAATTTTCAGAAAACCCTTCAAGACATCCAAGTATCTTCATTTTTCCAAGACCTTTCATAACAATTCTCGCAATTCTGTTGGACTTATCATCAAATTTTGGATCCAAATATGCAAAGATCACTTCAAGATATCGAAGTTCCTTCATTTTTCGAAGACCTTTCAGAAGAATTCTCGAATTTCCTCTCCTCAAATAAAGGTTTAGACATCTTGTTGCTTCAGTACCCTACAATCCAAAAACAATGTCAGAAGTCAGAAATGAAAATGTATTAGTTTTCTCCACCTTGCAAGTATTCTGATCTTTACCTTGTCATCAGCCAATATATTTTTAATTTCCTCGTAAATCCACAATCGGCTATGTTTGTTAGGCTCATCGGGGTGCTCATGACGAACAATGTTCTGTCCCATTTCTTCTATATGGTCATGCATGTCCAAGCACCCCCATTCATCAACAGTTATGAGAGATCTCTGCTCAAGAACTTTTAAACCAATTATAGCATGAAATCCACAGCTTTCAAGAATGGTGATTGCTTTTGCTTTGGTCTTTCTTTTCAACATGCATGCAATGTCTAGAAATATTTCCTTATAATCATCTTCGAGACCGTCGTAGCTTAGCTTTAGCTTTTCCTGAGTCTCCTTCAAGGGAATTTTTTTCAATCTGTCTATGGCATTTTCCCATTCAAGCTTATCTTTACCACAAAGAAACGAACCCAAAACTTTGATCGTTAAGGGAAGACCATCAGCGTATTGTACAACTTCCCCAGATAGCTCTTCATATTCTCGAATTGGAAGCTCTTTTTGAAATGCATACCTACTAAAGAGGCAAATCGCTTCTGCAGATGATAACAGATTGACGTCATGAACAAATTTCACTTGGTGGGATATGAGCACTTGCTCATCTCTTGTGGTAATGATAATTCTGCTTCCTGATTTAAACCAGTCATCAGGCTCGCCAGCTAACGCCTCAAGCTGTTCTATACGATCAACATCATCTAAAACAACAAGTACCTTTCTACAACACATCGTGGCTTTCAACATGTTTTTCCCGTCATGAACACTACTAAAAGTGATGTCTTTTTTATCTAACACATCTTCTAATATCCGTTTTTGAAGCTCCTTTAAACCGGACAAAGAAGGGTTTGAAACTTCCCTTACATTTTCAACAAAGCTTTTTCCTTCGAAATGATTAGAAATTTGATCATAAACAGCTCTGGCTAAAGTTGTCTTCCCCCCACCTCCCATCCCCCTAATTCCGATCATGCGAACATCTTCAGTACTAATCTCTAAAGATGAAAGAACATCACTGATTCGGGTCTCCATGCCCACTAACTTTCCATCAACGTTTGAAAGAGTGGAACATTTCTTTATGAAAATAGCATCAACAATCATTTGAATCAATTTAGATTCATCTCTGTATCAGTAAAGATCATATTAATAGCTTGTTCAAAGCCCACATAAACAATTAGGATTCATAACACAAAAGGATTAACATTTATATTAATGTAGATTAGAAAGAATATTACAGAAATATGATAAAGAAAATTGTATTTACCCGTTAGCTGTGGCCTTCAACTCCCACCCTGCCAGATCGGCTAATTCTTTCATAGCGTCTCTCCATTTCCCAGCAGCCTCCTTCTTTTCATGTACGGCAAAGGCTTCTTTTACTGGCCCACTTTGTTTGCGGACTTCAGTGGGCTCCACATCATAGAAGAGTGGGAAAGCAGTATGCTCGGTCATCTTCTGGCACTCGATAATCTTGACAAGCTCATCTAGACACCAAGATGAAGAAGCATATGTCTTTGAGAAAACAATGATGAAAAATCTTGACTCTTCAATGGATTTGAGCAGCTGATCGTTGATCCTTTCCCCTTTCTCGATTTTTTCATCATCCTTGTATGTCTCAATGCCTTTTTGCTTAAGAGCTTCATAAAGATGGCCAACAAACCTCTTGCGAGTGTCTTCACCCCTGAAACTTAAAAAAACATCATGCTTAAACCTCTTTTGAATGGATGTAGACGCCATTATTTTTGGTGCAGATGAGTTAGAAGAAGATGCCATTGAATAAAAGTAATAGATAAGGTGTAAATTATGATGAAACTGATATGGTTGAAAGAGTTTATGAGAAGAAACAAACTAATTCCGGCTAGCTGCTGCAGTGATGTTGACAAACAAAAGTGTCTTTTTGGTAGATGAAAATGAAAGATAAGCCAATCATATATGGTCTTTTGGTCAATGATAAAGAAAGATATGATTAAAAAAAGAAGAAGAAAGAATAATAAACCCAATACATCCTCCTGGAAATTGCTTATTCAGTCAAAGTAATTTAACCAAAAACGTGTGAACACATAAAGGTCCTATACTGGCATTCTAAATTAGTTGGTTATGGAAATACTTAAATGTTTCAGGGTTCACTTTTATAAAAAAATGTTCTAGGGTTCAAAAGCAAATGGTGCATTTATATTGACAGCAAGTCACAATCCAATGAGAAATCTTATTGACAGCTCTACCACTATCTTTGTGGGTTTGCTTATGTAAGCGGTTATTGCATTCTGACCATCAAACAAACAGGGTTTTAAAAGTCCTTATCTAAGCCACCAATCAGAGTATATAAGCAACTAAAAAGCAGTTAGCAGATAAGCATCTCGGATGACTTTTGAAAGGCTAATTTTGACCTTTTGGATGACTAATAAGCAATTAACAGATAATTCATTTGACGTAGAAAAAGGGTAAATTGATAATTTACCTGTATCATGCCAGGATGGTCTCTCGGGTTATTTCCGACCTTTTGCTAATAATGCATTTACCCTGACTTTATATTCCTCATATTCTCTCTACAATCGATATAAAAACAACCTTTAGACTCATGCGCTAAGTTTTAATTTGATTATATGAAGCTAATCAAAACGCCCAGTTTTTTTTTTTAAACAAACAAAACATACTTTAGATTATAAGAAAACTATACACAACGTACACTATCCATTTAGACCCCGTACAACATCAAAATGGGTCATTTGGGGCTAGAGTGGCGCTATGCCAAACACCCCTTTGATCTTAAAACACAACTATAACCATCAAGTTATTAACCAAATCTGTGTTTACATAATTACAAACCAAAACACGACGTCCTAGGGTGTTTCTTGGTAAAAAAGCATGTAGGGAAAAGTACAACAAAGCAACATATGTCGTACCCTTCATAGCACTACCACTAGCTTCACCTGTAACAAGTACAACAAAGCAACATAAGCACAACGCTTAGTAAGATAACATATAAAAGCATAACATAAACGGCATAATACTAGTGTTGCTTTGTAAATCTGAGGATGCTTGCTATTAGCCTTGCACTAGTCGTCCACTTAGGACGTCTAAGTCATATATCCCATGACTTTGAGCCGCTCATACACAATAGTCATCCACATAGGATGTCTAAGTCCCATTTTACAAGATGAGATGCTAATAAAGGCTCGGTCGTCCACTTAGGACATCTAGGCTCCCTTTCGAAGCATGTCATGACATAATAACATATGTCGTCCACTTAGGACGTCTACACCCTTCTTTCGGGTCATAATGCATATATTTATGCAAATCGTCCACTTAGGACGACTAATTCAGCTATGTCGCCCACTTAGGACGCTATACTAGTAATATCGTGGAATTAGATTTCAAATCGCATAACTAAACGTCATTCGGGGCTGTTTCGACCCGTCTAGCATAATTGACATATAAACATACTACGAGTAACTCATTTAGGCACGTAACGTATAATTATAACACCATTGCATCATAATCCCTAAACCTGGAAAAGGATCTCCTGAGTTTAGTAATCCTCCCAGATGCCTTATCAATGGTGATAGCAGTCACTGTTACATAAGTAACTTGGTTCGTAACTCTAAGATAGAACATAAATAAGCCCATAAGCTGTTACATAAGTAACGCATCATGCAGTTTTAGTTTAGGGTGTTTGAATTAACTTATGTTGAAGAGCTTATGCAGTTTAGGAGTAATATTGCACAAATCCCAAAAACAATACAATTAAACAGAATATGGAAACCATATACTATTTGATTAAAATCTTATAATACCGAAATGGGCAACGTGGAATACGAAAATCAATAGCGCAGTCTTACACGTCACCTCATTGACAGTAAGATCAAGTGTCTGAAGCAAATGCTTGAATATGTGTTTTGGTAAATGGTTATCTATGTTTGTCACTTGTTAAGGTGATTGCTAGTTATTTTGGGTGTTATAAGACACATTTAAAAAACCAATTAATATAAAGCAACCAACATAACTTTATTCAATTATCCTGAAATGTAACTAAAATAACAGATAGGAAGCAAAATGATAAGTGAAAGTGCAAATTTGATGAGATTGAGTTATTTGTTATAAATTTAGTAACCTCTAGTTAAATAATTTGAGTTAGACATATCGTCAAACATGTTCTATGCAACAACAATTTTAGAGTTCAAATTCAACTAATGACAACTAGTATATAACTGTAACTACAAACCTCTAATGAACATGGCGCATTTTACATGGTACTTTTCCGGTTACATTCATTGTATTTTTCTGGTTAGACCCGGTCATTTCCGGTACGAACAGGCCATTTCCGGTCAAGACCCGGTTATATCCGGGCAAGACCCATTGTCAGCTTGAAATGATTCAACATATGAACAACTTTGGTTAGTGGTAGTTGAGTCAAGTAGACACGTGTTGATAGCTGAAGGTTATTATTGCATCCTTTGTTTGATAACTTTACTAGAAGAATCAGGTAGTAGCTATGCTTAAAGCATAGCTACTAGGGGTGCAAACGAGCCGAGCCGAGCCCGAGCTTGACAAGGCTCGAACTCGGCTCGATAAAAAAAACTAGGCTCAAGCTCGGCTCGATAGCTCATCAAGCTTTAACCATCCAGGCTTGAGCTCGGCTCGATTCAGTTTCGAGCAAAGCTCGAGCTTTGCTTGAAAAGCTCGAATATATGTATATGAATACATGATTACACATTTACGCCCCTATTTCAACATGTAGCAAAATAAATATCTCCATATATCCTAGTAATAAATTTAATTAGTTCATTGTAATATTAACATTCACTAATGCATGGTAATTTTTTTCCAAGACAATAACAACTAACAAGATAAGAAAAACACACATTCATTGGAAGTAACACATAAACATACATAAATAAAAGTTGAAGATAAATGAACTTACAAATTCTTCCAAATAAAAGATTAACTCTAAACTTAAGGAGTTAGTATATAGTAGTTGAATAATTAAAAAAGAGAATACATGATGGGACTATGGTTGATGAAGACGAAGTGATGGCCAAGAAGTGTGCACTGTTTAGATTGTAGAATACAAAACGTTAAGTAGGAATAATTAAGGTTTAGAGGGTATATAATTAATTAATTGTTTATGGAGTAAGTCCTTCTAATTAGGTTAATACTCAAATTAACCCTCATTTACTTAAAGCTCGAAAAAGCTCGAGCCGAGCTATCAAAAGCTCGGGCTCGGCTCATTATATGTTTCGAGCCAATATATTGGGCTTGAGCTCGCTAAAAGCTCGACTCAATCGAGCCAATCTCGAGCTCGAGCTCGAGTTGCTTGATAAAAGCTCGGCTTGTTTGCACCCCTAGCTATGCCAAAGATAGACCATGTGAGTGGGGGAAAGCCATTTCATAACAATATATATAATATATATGTGTTAGTTGTAAGTGTTTGTCAGGTTTTCCACATCATTATTCTCGCATATAAAAAATTTTTTGAAATCTCTTAGACCATGTTTATCGGTGGGATTGACAACCCAACCAAAAGAAAAGTACATGACAAATGGTCGCTGGCAACCCAAATCCCCAACCCACAACTTGCCACATAGCAATATTTTAGTGGATGTTTATCATTCGCTGTTAAATACACCAAAGAATTTTTAAACATTAAAAAATTGTGCTACCTTTATACTCGTAATTTGCAAAAAAGGATTATGTCATTAAGTAGCACTCCTAGTCTCTTAAATGTAGTAGTAGTAGGCTTAGCTGTTTTAAACTTATCATAAAGATATTTATTTCATTTTTAATTATTATTGTATACATTAATTACATTCATTAGTTTTTTTGAACGTTTTATTTTTTCGCTTTGAGTTGATTACATTGTTTTTTAACTTTTAATTAATGTTTTATTGCGATCTCTCATACATAGTATAATATCAAAAATAACAAAAAACTACCAGTTTTTTTTTTTTTTTTTTTTTTTTTTTTTTTTTTTTTTTTAAGTCAAATTTTTATTACACCACTTATCATACAAATTGTATCTCATAACAAAACTTGAATCTACAACCTCCAGGTTGATAGACCACTCACATATGCTGGACTAAGATGTCATCCTATTCTTGTATACTAAGTATTAAAAAATTTTAAGTAGTACAGTTTTTATATAACTTTTTTTACGGAGTAACATGTTACTATTGGTCAGATGCGAATGACGGTTACATTGTAATTAAAACTTTTAGCAAACAATATTATTTGATCATATGTTTTTTGTGATGATAACTTCACGTATGACGAAAATTGTAAGGAATAAATTTATCGCCCAATATTTTATATAAGCATGGTATAGTACCTGTGCATCATGATGAGTGGTTGTGGTGTGAAGTGAAAAAGAAAATGAATAGTAAACTCAAAAAGTGTTCTTGCAAAAAATGTCCCTGAAGTAGACGAGAGTAAAATAGCCATTTCACACGGCCAATTTTACCCAAAAAACTATTTTTGCATGAACAGTAGCATGCTAAGGACATTATTTGCAGAAAATAAAATGGTTAGGAACAATATTTGCAAAAAAATTTTCGAGGATATTATTTGTATTTTTTACAAAGTTAAAAGACATTTTTTTGCAATTTACTCTAAAATCTAATACAACTACTTTTATTATGGGTTAACATATAAATATTTTAAGGGGACATTTTCTATCCTATGTAATTTTTTTAATTTTTATTAAATGACTCATGCTATTTCATTTTATAAACATGTTGTTTTTATTTATAAATTTTAAAATAAAAGCATGAGCAAGTGAGCAACTATACACGATATTGTTCGTATAGCAACGATGCATGTAATTACTCTTTCAAATTTAAACTAGAACATTAAAAAAAAAACATTTATTAAGGGTTATTACGCGCTATTAAATAAGCATAATGTCTAAAATATAATATTATAAAAAAATCTTATTTAACAACTACGTGTATACACTTTAACAAACTTTACTATGACAAATTAAAAGTGAAAAAGTAAAACATAAGAAAAAATTATGAGTATATTTAATGTATAAAATAATAGTTATAAAAAATATATTCTTTTAACAAAAAGCTATCACTTGTATATAGTATACGCATGGATAAATTCTATCATATAGTGTTGTTAAATCTTCTCAAAGCCCTTGGAATGCTATCATACGCATGGTTCATCGAATTCAAGAGAAAGGCATTGATATGCTATCTGCTGTTAAACGGAAGGTTGGAAATGGGTTTAACATCAGGTTTTGGGACGATTAGTGGTGTGGGGATAGGCCTTTAAAAGTCTTGTTTCCATGTGTTTATGCTTTAGATGGGAATAAACAATGTGTAGTTGCTCAACGTCTTAATTGCTCATATTGGAGTATCAAGTTCAGGAGAATGCCGATAGGTGGTGCTGAGGAGAGTCAGTTTACAGCTTTGTTTGAGGCTATCCGATATGTGAGGCTGTCAGATGCTAGTGATGGATGGATATGGGGCTTAGATCATTCTGGTTTTTTATTGGCTTCTGCTCGAAAGTATATTGATGAGCAAGTGTTAACCGGTGGGCACACGACTACTAGATGGCCTAGATGTGTCCCTATAAAAGTTAACGTGTTTATGTGGAGGTTGGGTCTTAATAAGCTCCCAACGTTGGTGAACATGGATCGTAAAGATATTGATGTTGCTTCTCTTCTTTGCCCCATTTTTAGTGAACATGGATCGTAAAGATAGTGGTTTGTAAATTTTTATTTGTTCTGAAATTGATTTTAGACTATACAACATAGCATATTAGTCGTACTTGAAAACTAAATTGTTTGTGGAATATGATGGTTCGTAAATTTTTCCTTGTTCTCAATTGTTAGTGGAAAAAAAATCTGGTATGAGTATGAAAAAGGAGGGCTTTACCTAGTTTGAGTCTGTATGCGATGGGTTCAAACTCCGTGGATTAGTCGACAAAAAAAGTCGGAAATCATGGTTACTAGCAAAAAAATAAAATAAATAAAAATAAAATAAATAAAAATAAAATGTTAGTGGAATATGAATGGGTGTCTAAGGTAACTTACTTAATAAAAAGTTATTATTAAGTTAATCCACATTAATAAGACAATAATGATTAATGAAAGTCTCTTGCACTGGCAAAGTGATCATAAACATGTACGACATATGTAACGTAACATCATAGCCAACTACTACGTTTTTATACATTCTTATACGTTAATTGGTGACAAGTGTACATTTTTATACGTTTTGTATGGGTAAAAATGGATAAAACAGATGAAAACGGACAGAAACAGATAAAAACGTACAAAACTGTATAAAACGGTTGAAAACGTACAATAACGGATAAAAACATAAAAAAATGGACAAAAACGTATAAAAACGAATCAGAACAAACGAATTCGGGCGAAAAATGACAAAACGGACGAAGACGTACAAGCTTCAAATTAAAAAGATCACTTGTTAAAGTAAAGCTAATGCTACGAAGCTTCAAAATAAAACACGAATTATGGTGTTTGAATCATAGTAAAGTTCTTTCAAAACAAAAAGAAAATTGGGTAATGTTCTTTTGGATAAGAGCAAAAAGAAAATTGGGTAATGGCGTTTGAATCATAGTAAAGTTCTTTTGAAAGAACATTAGGATTGTATGTATTATTTAATAAGATGCCATGCACGGTTATATACATTTGGATAAGTAAATAAGAGAAAAGAAATTTTAATATGAATATTTGAGATAATTTTATATAAAATTTTTAATGAAAAGATAAAAACATTAATGATTAGTATAATAATTAAGATGTAATTAATGGTTAGTTAAAATATATTAATGATTAGCTAGTAAGTAGTAACTCTTTCACTGTTACAAATCACAAGGAAAAAGCAACACAATTTTCTATATTTAAGTCAATGATTAATTAATCATGTTGGTGTATTTAGCAAAAGCCCTTTTTTTTTTTTTTTTTTTTTTTTTTTTTTATTATTATTATTATTTGTACCATTTATCATTTTGTATTATTATTAAAAAATATATAAAAAATATATCAAAATTTATATAAAATTTTATTAGTAAATATTTTATCAAACCTATAGTTTTATATAAAATTTTAAATAATTAAATTAAATATAAAAATAATAATATTATATGTTAGGTTGAGTTGTTGATAAATAGTTAAAAAGTATGGATTAGTTATATGTATTGATTATATAGGTGGAGGAAAGAGAAAATAATATTTTAATAAGAGATTGGGTTGGGTTATTGATAAAGATAGTCTTACTCGTCAAACACTCTCACCAAAAGTATATGATTTTGACGAATTAAGTTTGTATTTATTAAAATTAAGGTTAAAAGTTGTAAAATTTGAAACAAAATAAAATAAACTCACTAAAATGTAAAAACTAAAAACTTATATAAAAATATATCAAAATGAATGTTAATTAAAGAGCACAAAATTTTAGAAAATATTATGAAATTAGATCATAAAAAAATAAATAGATAAAAAGATATTTTAATTTGAAAATAAAGGTGATTTTTTAGTTGATAAGGGACACATGTCACTCCATGAGTGGAGCTTCTTATCTTAATTTTTGATAGATCCCACAACTTAAATGTTTTATACTTTTATATATATATATATATATATATATATATATATATATATATATATATATATATATATATATATATATATATATATATATATATATATATATATATATATATACTGATTTTTTCGAGGAACACAAGGATTTATCGGAAGGAAGAAAGAGTGATAGTGAATGTAGTCCAGTTATTAGATCCTTCTATACCAAATTTTGATAACAAGTACCCCGTGTCGATTCTAATGTCTTTAACTCATTCGAAGAAATGTCACAAACAGATGGCAAATGCGGGTGCTTTGTTGCTTTTACATAAGCTTGTAGAAATGGATGTTGATGGTGCAAAGTGTAACACCCGTTTCCTAGGCGCAAATAGGCCCCACCCTAAATGAAATGGGCTAAGGACTTAATGTGATTGGTTAGTCAATGAAGGTTTCATTGTAGTCAAACCCGATAGTCAACTTTGTGGTCAAAGAATGTGTTAAAGGGTTATGGAAGTATCATGTGTCACAACTAGAAATAAAATAGATTTCAAGGACCTATGTTGCCAAGACTAAATGTGTTATAATATGTAATGTGGCCAAAGTAGAAGAAAAGAGTCTAGAGGGATCATTCTTGCCATAGGCCCAAACTTGTGCAAGTAAATATCTATTATGTGGAGGATTCTAGAGAAATTGAGAAGTGTAGTGAGTGTGTTTGTGTGTGGTACGGTTTATAAGAGTGTGTTTGTGTGTGGTACGGTTTATAAGAGAAAGGAGGGAAGAAGATGAGCAAGGTATACTAAGAATGATGATGATTAAGGTCTTATGCAAGAAGATCATCCATAGCAACCACTCCTACACAAGTAAGTAATCTATGATCTTGATTCAATGAAGTTAAGATTATGAGTAAAGTGGGATTTTATCATATGATCAAGGTATGATCATATGATGATGTAGAAAGGAAGATTAGTATGTTTTAAAGGGTTATATAAACCCTTGATCATAATGTTGTGTTATTAATAGGTTTTGATTTTAATGACAAAGGATGTTGATGATGGAAGATGGTGACAAGGATGATGATGATGTTATGACTCAAGGTAAGTAAACCAATTATAAGATGAGATTGTAATGATTTCATCATATTATGCCTTATATGTTTATAGGTTATGGTTTTGAAGGGAATTGGAATGTATGTGCTTATGTGTATGTGGATACAAGGTTAGTATGGCCTAGTTTGGGAAGGATGCGGTAGTGAAAGTAGGGTTTAATGTTAATGTTGTAGAATATGTGGCTTAAGTGGTTAAGGTATATGTTAATGTTATAATGGTTGATGAATATAATGTGTGATGTGTGAATGAATTATAGTATCATGTTGTAATCGTGTTACTTACTAAGCATTCGTGCTTACGGTTTAAGTGTTCAATGTTTTGTAGGTTCACATGTGATGTTATGGCTTAGATCAAGGTTTGGATATATGCAATGTTAGAAGGTTTGGGTAAGAAAGTAGAGCTTAGGTAGATACCGAGCTCGTTTCAATGATGTACCCCCGTTGGTCCTTTAATGATTTGCAAAGTGTAGTTGAGTGTCAAAACGTATGTCAATGTTGTCATAACGATTGGGTGGTCTAATGGTGTGTCAATGTATGTTTATGTGTTTATGGGTAAAGTTAAAGGAGTGTTTGGTATAAGTGCAAAAATACCCATTTTGGGTTGTTAACGGGTCAATTAATAATGGAACTGGTTTAATATGTTATAGTAATGATATTGGTTATGTTTGGTGTACAATGGAAGTGGTAAAAGTGATTTGTTGTGTAAATGGGTCAAAACGGGTTTTGGGCACAAAACCAGTCAAGTTATAAAGCATTATTCCGATTGTCAAATGGTAAATGTTTTTGTATGGAAATGAAGTTATAGTATTTAAATGAGTGCTGGAAGTTTTTGTGTCGTTTGGAGTTATAGAAGTTGTTTTCCGGAAATCATACAAATGTATAAAGTTAGTGTAACACCCCCAAAATTCGATACAGCGGAAGACTCAACAAGCTTTCGGGGTGCTACGGGGATTGGTATCCAACACAAGACAATATAGAACGAGATAAAGTAAACATAGTAAAAACACAACCAAATACGGGGTTTTAAGGTTTACATTTATCCCAACATCATTCAGAGTTAGGCCCAAAATAAAATAACAATAGGTCCAAATTTAATTATCATAGTTTAGAAAATATAGATCCATAACCGTGTGCCACAGCCGAGCCTTCCAATCCAAGCATGCACCTCAACACTTAATTACCTGAGAAAACGTGCTAAAAGTCAGCTTTCGCTGGTGAGATCATAGGTTTAAGTTCAACTAATAATATAGTGGACATGTACGCAAAACGCTTGCTAGCTAGACTAAGGATTCGCTAAAAGCCTGCGGATACCCTCCGCTCTCAACATAACACACGGAAACCCTTCCGTAATAACCAAAACACACGGATACCCTTCCGTAACAACATAAGTATTCGGGTAACCCCCGCAATACCAATAATTACTCGGATAACCTCCGAAGTAATAATAACCTATAGGTGCACACTACAGTATCTAATAAGTCAACCTTGAATAGTACACACTAACCGTGTGACTATAGCTGACAATAACCAATAAGCCAACCTTGAATAGTACACATAAGGAGTGACTAAAGCTGACTATAGATCCTAGTCCATACGCATAGCAAGTTTAGAAATAATATAAAAGCGATAATAGTCCACGTAAAATGATTTGCACGTTTCTCACCCCAATCGTTGAAAACATAGTTCAAGAGTAAAAAGTGGGGCTATGACTCACCTCAAGTCCAGAAATATAGCAAGACGAGGTAGGTAGCAATAAGATGTATGATAACTCACGAAACAGCAACTACGGACTTGGCACGACCTAACAATGTTAACTCTTTCAGAAATCATTTCCTCAAATATATAATATTCCCAAACCCGGACGAGAATCCGTTTTATTACCGAAAATCCATTTCGTATTAGTTTGGTGTATTTGCGTTTGGTATCCATACGGGTGGTGGGTCGACTCAAAACAAACCAACAAGATCACACGTAGAACATATAATAAACTATAGATCTAATATTAGCCCAATATATCATTTAAATAAATCGCCAAAGTTTACCAAATCCGTCGATTTGATAATCCTCGCATTTATTTACGTAATATACCGTTCCAAGATTACACCCAATCTAAGGCACATATAAAGCACATAGCACATAATTACTATATAGTATATATCATAGTTTAATAAATTCCTCGTATATATCGTCAAATTGGCCAGATTTCCCGATATATACACTCGCAATCTATTACCCTTTACATATACTACAACCTATGGGCGTCGTAGGATACGATGCCCACTAATATATATTCGTTTCATATAATTAAACAACCCGACTCAACCTTACGGTTGGGTGGTTATTTATTTATAGAAAACGTCTATATTAGTCGTCATATATCCGAGACAACACGAATGTCGCAAATAATAACTTACCTGGACCCGAGTGACGACAATTTCGCCTAACTCAATAAGTTTATCCGTTATATATCCAAAACGACTTTTTATTTAACGTTTCATAATTGTCGGGAGTTTTCCCGTTTATAACACAATTTTTATAATAATAATACGTTTAATAATATTACGCCACTTTCGTAGCCTAATATGTATCTAATCGTATTATTTATAATACGACTCGTGATTATTATTATTATTAATACACGCGTTTATATAGTTATATATACGTTATTCACGTATATACTTTCGTATAAACGTTCATATTACTAATAATTATTATTACGAGTTTTATTATTCGCGTTTTATTTTTAATATTTATTGAGTTACACGAAATGGTCATATGTCCGAGTCATGACTCTCGGCTCATTGTCCAAGTCCAATAACGAGCAAAAGTCATAAAATAACCAATCTCCGTCCAAACACAATCTCAAACACGGGCTACAACAATAAGGTCCGACTACGGTACCCAACTAACCTATCTCCGTCATCTATCGACCGTCTCATAACCGGTCCTCGTATCATATCCCATTCGACAACAACTTCACAATATTCGAACCATAACCAATAATCAATATCAATTGTCCCATTTCGACCCAAAGTGTTCGGCCGAGAAAAAAAATACCACGACAAGATAACAATAACAATAATAATTAACGACAATATACACTTAGTTCACATTAGACAACTAATAACATTGACCAAGTCAATGTGCGGGTCGGTTTACCAAGCCGACCCGAGCCCCCGACTCACTTGAGTCTCGGCTCAATACTACGAGTCGCGATGACTCGAACCAAACATACAATCATCACTTAGCTCACAAGAGCACCACAAAAATAGTCAAATAACCCATTCGACCTCAAAAGGTCATCGGTAACAAAAATAGAGACGCGGCTAAGAGCCGCGACCCACCGGGGTCAAACTAAGGCAACCACGAGCCCAAATCTCGAGCTACAACCAATCGAGAACCCCATACGGGTCTCATCTAAGATATACGAGTGACCAAGTAGACCCCGAGACCTCAAGGGTCTCGGTTAGGCTCGGATGAAAATTCAAGCCCTCGACAAAAACCAAGCAACACCCGAATCCATCACCAAATGTACCCAAATCGACCCAAATAATAAGTATTCGAGCACCAAAGCTCGGATTCACACCACACCCGGATACCAAACTCAATAGAAAACGTTTTTCATCCAAGATTCATCAAGTACTACACGTTTTAATTAAAACCCATTCGGATTCACACGCAAATAATCCGTGTAGCCACGAAACAAAACAATTCGTGGCTCCCAAAACCTTGAAAACGGTTCATCTCACCTTCAAAATACTTCACAAGCTTAGATCTAGAAAAACTAGTAAAATCCGACTAGAAATCTTTAAATTTCGTGATGTTAGGGTTTGTTTTAGGGTGTGTATGATAGCTCAAATGAAAGAGGAGAAGATAAGGAACAAGATGGTGGTGTTTGTTTAGTGATGAGGGTGGCGGTGTGATGGTGGTGGCCGGAATAGTGTTCGGCGGCTAGGGTTTAGGTGGGTGGAAGATGAGAGTGAGTTAGAGAGAGAGATAAGATTGAGTGAGTGTTTGTGTGTGTGGGTTAAACCGGCCAAACGGACCCTTTATCTTCTTTTCTTTTTTTTTTTTTTTTTTTTTTCTTTTTCTTTTTGTAACAATAATAATAATAATAAGAGTAGTAAGAATAGTAATAATAATAAAGATATTATTACGGTGGAGCGGGTATTACGGGTAAATGTAAAAACACGTGGCCCGAACCCGAACTCATTTTAAAACTTCCATATTACACGAGAACCTCTCGTAATCAATTAAAATATATAACGGACTCGTTAAGACGAATCATAAAATTATGTTAGGTAATCCTAGTGCCAAAGTCAACGTAGTACCAAGTGAGAATTCAATTATACATCACCGATCACATAATCAAGAACGAATTATGAACATAATTCACGAATACCATAACGTCATTAATTAAAACATCCATAAAATAGGTCTTACAAGTTCGTTGTGAAATGAGAATTTCAAATAAAAATTATAAACGAACTTATATCGAAATGCGGATTTTTAAAATGGCTCCCTAAACTGCCAGTTGTCACATCCTCCCCGTCTCAGAAGGAAACCCGTCCCGGGTTTCACTCGGAAAAATGTCCATCTACGAAGTGAAAAGCTTCGGATATTTCTTCCTGAACTCGTCCTCACGTTCCCACGTAAATTCCGGTCCATGTCGGGAGTTCCAACGAACCTTGACGAGCGGAATGCGACTCCTCTTGAGTCGTTTAACTTCACGATCTAAAATCTCGATCGGCTCCTCCACGAAATTCAATTTCTCATCAATACGAATGTCCCTCATTGGAATGACGGGCATTTCATCAGAAAGGCACTTCTTTAAATTACTCACGTGAAACACATCGTGAACTTTGCTCAGTTCCGACGGTAATTCCAACCTATAAGCCACGGGCCCAATTCTTTCTAAGATCAAGAATGGTCCAATGTAACGCGGGTTGAGTTTACCACGTTTCCCGAAACGTATTACACCTTTCCAAGGCGAGACTTTCAGCATCACTTTGTCTCCAACCTGGAACTCTAAAGGTTTACGTCTCTGATCGGCGTAGCTCTTCTGCCTATCTCTGGCGGCTTGCAACCGATCACGAATCTGGGCTACTTTCTCGGTAGTTTCTAAAATAAGCTCAGGGCCTGTAAGTTGACTATCTCCAACTTCTGCCCAACCAATAGGCGAACGACACTTTCTGCCATATAAAGCTTCGAATGGTGCAGCCTTAAGACTTGTGTGGTAGCTGTTATTATAGGAGAATTCCGCAAGGGGCAAATACTTCTCCCAGCCTTTACCAAAGTCTATGATGCATGCACGAAGCATATCCTCTAACGTCTGTATGGTCCTCTCACTTTGACCATCGGTTTGGGGATGATATGCAGTACTCATATCAAGCCTCGTCCCCAAAGCCGTTTGTAGTGATCGCCACAAAGCTGACGTAAAACGACTATCACGATCCGAAATAATAGATATCGGGACTCCATGACGCGAAATAATTTCCTTCACATATAACCTCGCAAGCTTATCCACACTATCATCTTCACTAATAGCTAAGAAATGAGCAGACTTTGTCAGACGGTCCACAATTACCCAGATAGCGTCACAACCGCTAGCTGTTCTCGGTAATTTGGTAATGAAGTCCATAGTAATCCGCTCCCATTTCCAGACTGGAAGTTCTGGTTGCGTTAGCAGTCCTGACGGTCTCTGGTGTTCAGCCTTAACCTTGGCGCATGTCAAGCACTTACTAACGTACGACGCTATTTCTGCCTTCATATTTGGCCACCAATAGAACTTCTTAAGATCTTGGTACATTTTATCGGAACCAGGGTGAATGGAGTACTTTGACTTGTGCGACTCCTGCATAATCAATTCTCGAATTCCTCCATATAACGGTACCCAAATCCGATCTCCAAAACATAACAATCCATCCGAACGCTTAACAAATCCTTTCTCATTATCAGCCATCCCAAATATGTTCTCGGCAGATCTATTCTCTGCTCTCAATGCTTCCGTTTGAGCTTCGAGTATCTGAGATGGTAATGGCGATACTATAGTCATTCCCAATGACTTAACTCGTAATGGTGGTATCCTTTCTTTTCGACTAAGAGCATCAGCAACAACGTTTGCTTTACCAGGATGGTAGCGAATTTCACAGTCATAATCGCTTAGCAACTCGATCCAACGTCGTTGTCTCATGTTGAGCTCTTTTTGATTCAAGATGTGTTGTAAACTTTTATGGTCAGTAAATACAACACACTTGGTTCCGTACAAGTAATGTCTCCATATTCTTAAAGCAAAAACCACAGCACCGAGTTCCAAATCATGGGTAGTGTAGTTTTTCTCATGCTTTTTGAGCTGTCGGGAAGCATAAGCTATCACCTTCTCTCGTTGCATTAACACGGCTCCTAAACCTTTATGTGAGGCGTCACAATAGACGACGAAATCCTCGTTACCTTCTGGTAACGCTAAGATAGGAGCGCTACACAACATTTTCTTAAGCAATTGGAACGCTTCCTCTTCTTTATCTCCCCATTCATACGTAACACTCTTTTGAGTCAATTTGGTCAATGGTTTAGCTATCTTCGAAAATCCCTCTATGAATCTTCGGTAATAGCCAGCTAAACCCAAAAATTGACGAACCTCGGTTGGGGTTGTAGGTGCAGCCCAATCTTTTATTGCTTCAATTTTTGCAGGATCCACGTGGACTCCTTGTCTATCAATCACGTGACCCAAAAATTGTACGGTCGGAATCCAAAATTCACATTTCGAAAACTTGGCATAAAGTTTCTCCTTCCTGAGCAATTCCAAAATGAGTCTTAAATGCTCCTCATGTTCTTTCTCACTCTTTGAATAAATCAGAAGGTCATCGATGAATACAATCACGAACTTATCCAAGTATGGCTTACACACACGATTCATGAGATCCATGAATATTGCTGGTGCGTTAGTCAACCCAAACGGCATCACCTGAAACTCGTAATGCCCGTAACGGGTTCTGAAAGCCGTTTTCGGAATATCCTCCTCACGAACTCGAAGTTGATGATATCCCGATCTCAAATCGATCTACGAATACACACTTGATCCTTGGAGTTGATCGAATAAATCATCGATCCTAGGTAACGGGTATCGATTCTTCACCGTTAACTTATTTAACTCTCTATAGTCAATACACATACGAAACGATCCATCCTTCTTCTTCACAAACAAGACTGGGGCTCCCCAAGGTGAAGAACTTGGTCTTATGAATCCCTTTTCGGCTAACTCCGCCAATTGTTTCGACAACTCTTCCAGTTCGGTAGGTGCAAGACGATAAGGCGCTCGTGCTACAGGTGCAGCACCGGGTATCAACTCAATCTGAAACTCCACTTGTCTAGTCGGTGGGATTCCCGGCAAATCATCGGGAAACACATCAGGAAAATCACGAACTATAGGCACATCTCCAATACACCTTTCCTTTTTCTTCGTCTCTCCCTTCTCAGAAATTTGAGCTAAGAAAAGATAACATCCCTTCTCTATTAGCCTCGGTAACTTAGTGCAAGAAATCACCGCTAATCGGGATGGGCTCCTAGAATCCTTTCGGTCTCCTAGTATATTTAGGACCTCCTTTCCGTATGGTACACGCACGATCTTCTCGACGCAAAGTATGTGAGCACGATACTTCGACAACCAATCCATACCAATGATTACATCAAAACTTCCTAACTTGACGGGTAGAAGATCTATGTTGAAAGGGTGGTTCAAGAAATTTAATGTACAACCGCGAATGATGGTATTAATCCTTTCTATGTTTCCATTAGCTAACTCAATATCATATCCAATTCCTAAGGCCATCGGGGGTTTCTCTAGTAAGGGTGCAAATGTAGTGGACACAAAACTCCTATCGGCACCAGTATCAAACAGTATGGAAGCATAACGATTATTGAGGAGGAACGTACCAGTAACGACGTTCGGATTTTCTCCTCTCTCGTTCCCGAGTGCATACACTCTTCCTTGAGCGGCTCCAGCTTCCACACGTTGGTCCCCATTATCTTGTCGTCCACGATTTCCTCCAGCTCCACGGTTTCCATAATTGTACCCATTACCACCCGAGCCTTGATTTCCACGGTTCCGCGATTCTCTACACTCATTCCTATAGTGTCCCTTCTTTCCACATCCATAACAGGTAACATCTGCCTTGTTTCTCATCTCAGGAACAGCTTGAACCATTGCAAGAGGTCGAGCTCTACAGTCCCTAGCTGTATGTCCTTTCTTTGAGCAATTCTGGCATTTCACACTACACCATCCAGTGTGATGCTGATGGCAACGATCACACTTGGGTGCATCACCGTTCTGATTCTTCTTGTCTCCATTCCCAATAGCATAAGCCTTAGCTTGTCTCTTGCTTCGGTGATCATTACTCTTAGAGTGACGGTCTCTCTTTCTCTTTCCATTCTTCTCCTTATCAGCTTCTTCTAATTCCAACGAATCCATAAGTTGTTGAGCAATTGTGATTGCCTCATGGATATTTGCAGGCCTAGCAGAAATTACATCATTCCTCGTAGCTACAGGCAATCCATCAGTATACCTCTCAATCTTTTGAGTCTCGGTTTTCACCATGTCAGGGCACAACAAGGCTAACTCCTGGTAACGACGATTGTAAGTCGCCATATCATTACCTTTCACCTTGTGATTCCAAAACTCAATCTCTAGCTTCTTGACCTCATTCCTTGGGCAATAAGTCTGAATCAACAAGGACTTAAATTGCTCCCAGGTCATAGCATATGCTACATCACTCCCAACTGCATTTCGGTAGTTGTTCCACCATGTCAAAGCTTCATCCTTGAAAGTAAAAGAAGCAAACTTTACCTTCGCATTCTCCGCACAACCACTGACATTAAACACTGACTCAGTCTTCTCAATCCATCTAACTAAGTAAACCACTCCCTCATTTCCACCAAACTCAATGGGTCCACAAATCTTGAATTCCTTATAATGACATCCATTAGCACGAACAGGTGGAAAAGTTCCAGCAGAATTGTTGGAATGATTTGACTCAGCGAGTAGTTCAGCAACTCTTTGCTCCACGAGTTGGTTGATCATTGCTTGATCCACAGTAGGTGCATTAAGTGGAACATGACCATTGTCTCCCTGAACATCAACATTTTGATTCCTGTTGTTACGGTTAGTGGTGTCCAAGTTGTCAGGAGTAGGGGTTTCAACATTTCGAGTAGGTCGACGACCTCGACGAGCAGGTGTAGGAGTAGTCACAGCAGGACCAGTCCTAGTAGACCTAACAGGGTTTCGACGGGGTGCCATTGATCTGTAACATCACACAAGTTCATGAATCTCCGTTAGAACTTATCGACATGCTCAACAAAACATCTCAACGAAATCAAGTCATAGCAAGAATGGCAACGACATGCTATGTAATAATAAGCGAATAAGGACTCAATTTCCATAACACCCAAAATCACATAATACCATATACTAACAACCATCAATCATACAATAGCGATCTAACATCGTTCCAACCAACGGATAACACCAACATACTAATCGTTCCCAAAAGAGACGAATACCCAACAAAATACATCAAAATATGATAACTAGCTTTTCTAACCGAACACTCCTCGGCTAAGAAAGCAACAAGATAATATAACTCAAGCAACTAGCCACGGGGCTGACGGAGAATCCTCAACTCCTGCCTCAAGCCATCAAGATCCCTCCATAACGATCCTAACTCCACGCTATGGGTGTCTCGGTCTCTCTTGAGGTCAGCCACCTCCTTCTCTAGCTCGGCATTCCTTTGCCAAAGCTTGCGGTCGGCCTCACGAGCAGTAATAAATCCTCGCTGAATACTATCGATATGCTCATGTACCTCCATCAAAACTCTCCTCATCTCGGTAACCCTTCTCTCAGCCATAACCATATCAACCCTCAACTGCCCAATAAACTCAACAGTCACTCTATCAATCCGCTCAGATATATGAGTAACTCTCTCACCAAGAGCCGTAATCTGAGTCCACAACCTGCCAACCTCACCTAACTCTGCATGCTCAGCAGAAACCTCAGAAGGTGCATCCGACTCAACGGGACTACCAGGTGGCAACTCAAACAAGAACGGATGATCAGGTGAATCGGGCACAATCGGGTGCACAGGTGAATCAGGCTCCTCAGCCTGAGCTGGTGGTGCTAACTCATCATCATCATCATCAGGCATCTCATCCTCCTGAGGGTCATCCTCCTCCTCAGGGTCGTCATCATCACCATGCTCAGCCTCCTGAGGGTCATCCTCCCGCTCAGGGTCATCAGCCTCATCCTCACCCTCGTACTCCTCCTCCTCATCGGAAGAGTACCTCATCACTCGTCGTCTCCTACTAGGTGAACCATGTGAAGATGTAGTAGGTGATCTAGGACGACGACGCAATGATGTGGGTGGCGCCTCAGACAGAAGAGAATGAGCATCAATCTGTAAAGGTGATGGAGTAGGGCGTACCGACATGCGTGCAGTAGCTCGGTGGGCAAAGCGTGGTGCCACACGAGCCAAAGCCTGATGAAGAGTAAGCTGCCTCGATGTACCAGGGAGCCCTAGAGAAGATGAGGGTCCCTGCGTAGATGCAGCAGGTAGTGCTGAAGTAGAAGCTGCCTGTGACACAATAGCTGTAGACATGGCCATCTGGTAGGGGTCATCAGATGCCATAGTGAACTGTGCAGGTAAAACTGGTGCAGTAAGGATGTCCTCAACGACATCAGGCATATGGGAGGCCATAGTCTGTGACAACGGCGTAGGGTAGGTGTAAGTGTTTCAAAACAACTTAAATCACAACTCATAAAATCGTACCAAATATGCACATCAAATAGTACCATATAATCTTAATAAAAGAATTTCAAAGACCGCATTTCTAAAAATGTTTATAAAACATATAGACCATATAAATCCTCAAGAACGCCATCTTAATACTAAAATCCATAAGCCTCAAATCATCTCAAATATCTCATAATACCTCAAATAATAGAAGATGCTTCGGCTTGGCGGGCTGGCGGGCGGTAGTCAAGGATCATTTTCTATAAAAATACGGTTATAGTTTAGGCGTTTATTTACCTAGTTCTCTATAACCTTGGCTCTGATACCAATCTGTAACACCCCCAAAATTCGATACAGCGGAAGACTCAACAAGCTTTCGGGGTGCTACGGGGATTGGTATCCAACACAAGACAATATAGAACGAGATAAAGTAAACATAGTAAAAACACAACCAAATACGGGGTTTTAAGGTTTACATTTATCCCAACATCATTCAGAGTTAGGCCCAAAATAAAATAACAATAGGTCCAAATTTAATTATCAGAGTTTAGAAAATATATATCCATAACCGTGTGCCACAGCCGAGCCTTCCAATCCAAGCATGCACCTCAACACTTAATTACCTGAGAAAACGTGCTAAAAGTCAGCTTTCGCTGGTGAGATCATAGGTTTAAGTTCAACTAATAATATAGTGGACATGTACGCAAAACGCTTGCTAGCTAGACTAAGGATTCGCTAAAAGCCTGCGGATACCCTCCGCTCTCAACATAACACACGGAAACCCTTCCGTAATAACCAAAACACACGGATACCCTTCCGTAACAACATAAGTATTCGGGTAACCCCCGCAATACCAATAATTACTCGGATAACCTCCGAAGTAATAATAACCTATAGGTGCACACTACAGTATCTAATAAGTCAACCTTGAATAGTACACACTAACCGTGTGACTAAAGCTGACAATAACCAATAAGCCAACCTTGAATAGTACACATAAGGAGTGACTAAAGCTGACTATAGATCCTAGTCCATACGCATAGCAAGTTTAGAAATAATATAAAAGCGATAATAGTCCACGTAAAATGATTTGCACGTTTCTCACCCCAATCGTTGAAAACATAGTTCAAGAGTAAAAAGTGGGGCTATGACTCACCTCAAGTCCAGAAATATAGCAAGACGAGGTAGGTAGCAATAAGATGTATGATAACTCACGAAACAGCAACTACGGACTTGGCACGACCTAACAATGTTAACTCTTTCAGAAATCATTTCCTCAAATATATAATATTCCCAAACCCGGACGAGAATCCGTTTTATTACCGAAAATCCATTTCGTATTAGTTTGGTGTATTTGCGTTTGGTATCCATACGGGTGGTGGGTCGACTCAAAACAAACCAACAAGATCACACGTAGAACATATAATAAACTATAGATCTAATATTAGCCCAATATATCATTTAAATAAATCGCCAAAGTTTACCAAATCCGTCGATTTGATAATCCTCGCATTTATTTACGTAATATACCGTTCCAAGATTACACCCAATCTAAGGCACATATAAAGCACATAGCACATAATTACTATATAGTATATATCATAGTTTAATAAATTCCTCGTATATATCGTCAAATTGGCCAGATTTCCCGATATATACACTCGCAATCTATTACCCTTTACATATACTACAACCTATGGGCGTCGTAGGATACGATGCCCACTAATATATATTCGTTTCATATAATTAAACAACCCGACTCAACCTTACGGTTGGGTGGTTATTTATTTATAGAAAACGTCTATATTAGTCGTCATATATCCGAGACAACACGAATGTCGCAAATAATAACTTACCTGGACCCGAGTGACGACAATTTCGCCTAACTCAATAAGTTTATCCGTTATATATCCAAAACGACTTTTTATTTAACGTTTCATAATTGTCGGGAGTTTTCCCGTTTATAACACAATTTTTATAATAATAATACGTTTAATAATATTACGCCACTTTCGTAGCCTAATATGTATCTAATCGTATTATTTATAATACGACTCGTGATTATTATTATTATTAATACACGCGTTTATATAGTTATATATACGTTATTCACGTATATACTTTCGTATAAACGTTCATATTACTAATAATTATTATTACGAGTTTTATTATTCGCGTTTTATTTTTAATATTTATTGAGTTACACGAAATGGTCATATGTCCGAGTCATGACTCTCGGCTCATTGTCCAAGTCCAATAACGAGCAAAAGTCATAAAATAACCAATCTCCGTCCAAACACAATCTCAAACACGGGCTACAACAATAAGGTCCGACTACGGTACCCAACTAACCTATCTCCGTCATCTATCGACCGTCTCATAACCGGTCCTCGTATCATATCCCATTCGACAACAACTTCACAATATTCGAACCATAACCAATAATCAATATCAATTGTCCCATTTCGACCCAAAGTGTTCGGCCGAGAAAAAAAATACCACGACAAGATAACAATAACAATAATAATTAACGACAATATACACTTAGTTCACATTAGACAACTAATAACATTGACCAAGTCAATGTGCGGGTCGGTTTACCAAGCCGACCCGAGCCCCCGACTCACTTGAGTCTCGGCTCAATACTACGAGTCGCGATGACTCGAACCAAACATACAATCATCACTTAGCTCACAAGAGCACCACAAAAATAGTCAAATAACCCATTCGACCTCAAAAGGTCATCGGTAACAAAAATAGAGACGCGGCTAAGAGCCGCGACCCACCGGGGTCAAACTAAGGCAACCACGAGCCCAAATCTCGAGCTACAACCAATCGAGAACCCCATACGGGTCTCATCTAAGATATACGAGTGACCAAGTAGACCCCGAGACCTCAAGGGTCTCGGTTAGGCTCGGATGAAAATTCAAGCCCTCGACAAAAACCAAGCAACACCCGAATCCATCACCAAATGTACCCAAATCGACCCAAATAATAAGTATTCGAGCACCAAAGCTCGGATTCACACCACACCCGGATACCAAACTCAATAGAAAACGTTTTTCATCCAAGATTCATCAAGTACTACACGTTTTAATTAAAACCCATTCGGATTCACACGCAAATAATCCGTGTAGCCACGAAACAAAACAATTCGTGGCTCCCAAAACCTTGAAAACGGTTCATCTCACCTTCAAAATACTTCACAAGCTTAGATCTAGAAAAACTAGTAAAATCCGACTAGAAATCTTTAAATTTCGTGATGTTAGGGTTTGTTTTAGGGTGTGTATGATAGCTCAAATGAAAGAGGAGAAGATAAGGAACAAGATGGTGGTGTTTGTTTAGTGATGAGGGTGGCGGTGTGATGGTGGTGGCCGGAATAGTGTTCGGCGGCTAGGGTTTAGGTGGGTGGAAGATGAGAGTGAGTTAGAGAGAGAGATAAGATTGAGTGAGTGTTTGTGTGTGTGGGTTAAACCGGCCAAACGGACCCTTTATCTTCTTTTCTTTTTTTTTTTTTTTTTTTTTTTTCTTTTTCTTTTTGTAACAATAATAATAATAATAAGAGTAGTAAGAATAGTAATAATAATAAAGATATTATTACGGTGGAGCGGGTATTACGGGTAAATGTAAAAACACGTGGCCCGAACCCGAACTCATTTTAAAACTTCCATATTACACGAGAACCTCTCGTAATCAATTAAAATATATAACGGACTCGTTAAGACGAATCATAAAATTATGTTAGGTAATCCTAGTGCCAAAGTCAACGTAGTACCAAGTGAGAATTCAATTATACATCACCGATCACATAATCAAGAACGAATTATGAACATAATTCACGAATACCATAACGTCATTAATTAAAACATCCATAAAATAGGTCTTACAAGTTCGTTGTGAAATGAGAATTTCAAATAAAAATTATAAACGAACTTATATCGAAATGCGGATTTTTAAAATGGCTCCCTAAACTGCCAGTTGTCACAGTTAGCTAAAGTGCAGGTCAGAGACCATACAGCCGTATGGTATTTTCCATACATTCGTATGGTCTAAAAGACAGAAAGGGTATAATATGTTGGTATGGCCATACGGCCGTATGGTGTTTTTCCATATAGTCGTATGGTGCTTTCCCAGATTTTGTTGGTTTTGTTTATTTTGTAGAAATTGAACCGTAAGTCGTTAGAAGTCGTGCCACCAGGCATTTTAAAGGCAATTGAGTCTAGTTTTATTTAAAAATAATTTTAAGGTCTGACATTTTATAGATTTTTGTTAATGGTCAAAAGAGTAATAGAACGTCCATTAAAGTCAAGCGTTTCCGCATAAAAGTTTTAGATTTTTTGCAAATCGGGCACGGGGTGTAACACAAAGAAGCTGCAAGAGACTATAGGTCGTGGGAAGCTATGGGGTGTGTTTGGGTGACCGTAATGATCATAATCATTTTCAAACATCTATATGTATTTATTTTAATTTACAATTTTGCACCGCTTGTGCATCCTTGTTGTTCATAATTTTATTCTTAGTAATTAATCTTAGTCGAGAGGTCAAGGCATTAGGCATTGTTATTACTTATTTGTATAAAGTCTACTGAGATATATGTGTTTTATTAATCGGTTTGGTGACCTAACTTTGATTAAGTTGTAATCTTTATTACCAAAACTCAATAATACAACAATTAAGGAGCTGAACTTAGTAGTTTCATACTGCCCTTGATAAATCAGTTATCTCTTGAGCGTTTTCTGTAGTGAATCGCAAATACATATTATTTGCACGTTATCGTTATATGTCATCTAACAAAGCTTGATATGAAAGCAAAATGTAGTTTGTTTCAAAGTACATATTTGAATAACTTCTAAAACTCATATATATAATAGATAGAAGCTTGATCCGTTCTCAACCCTCAGTAAGACATATATGGAGTGTTCATCATACCTTTTTCTCATTAAAAATGGTGGCCGGAGAAGGCATAGGTGCCATGGTGGTTGCTAGTGGCGTGTTGGCATCATAGCAACAAGTATTATTTCACCTCTGCGGCAATAGATAGGCTTAATCCCATCTTTGTCGTCGTCCTCCAAAATAAAAGCATGAAACCGATCACAATCAACCCGGTTTGCTTATTACTTCCACCCATTACTCTTACTCTCTTGATATGTTCTTGTTCTTAATTAACCTCTGTGTTCATATATCAAACATTTACTATGTCCATATTTTGTATTTTCCATTACATCAAGAAAGCAAAAATTTTAAATTTTTAAAAATTGTCAAAAGTATATTGCAGTATTAAGTTGAAATAATTACTTTTGAGAAAGTTCAATTCATATATGTCAATCAAGTAGGTATGTGAATTCGATTTCCTAACGGAGTTGGATGTTGCGATAAGCATTTTAATATGTCGTGTTCAGTGTTTCTAAGTAAGCGGCTTCAAAACGATTCCACAAATCAGCAAGGCCTCAATGGTATCGGGTGTTTTCTTGTTTTGTTTGAACTCACTTAAGTATCAGCTAAGGATTTGAGTGTACTTGATTGATGGCATGGATGCATGTTTTAGTAAACACGTACTATTTGCAAATGCTAAATATTGGAGGTGGCAAAACGGGCGGGGCGGGTGGACACGGGCTACGGTTCAAACGGGCTACGGGTTAAACGGGCACGGGCTAAACGAGAGCATGTTATATGAATCGCTTTAGAAAAGACCCAAAACGACAAAATAATCCTCAAATGTAACACCTCATTTATATTTAAAAAATTAAATATATTATATATATAAGTTTTTCCTTAAAAACAATTGTAATGTTCTCAAATTGATAGAAAATATGTGTCCGTTTATGCCCATTTAATTTTTAAATGGGCAATATATGCCCATTTCAAAAAAATGAGGGGGGGGGGGGGGGGGGGGGGGGGGCTAAATGTGCCTATATATCTTTTACAAATTTGCCCAAATTAGCAAATGTTTTTATTTTTGGCACAAATTGACACCTCTATTAAATATCAATCAGCTGATTTGACCAACTTAACAAGTTGTTCGGTTTAATGTAGAGATACTAAAGATCGATCAACTTAATATAAAGTAAAACAAGTTGCGTGTAAATCAGCTCGCTTGGTTTAGATGGATCTGGAACAACTTACAATCGGCGAATCTTCTATACGGTTCATTTACACTCGATTTTTTTCCCATGTTCATATGTAGTGATATTAAATTTATTCTTGTGAACGTATTCAAAATTTTCGCCTAACTTGAAAGTAAAACTAAAGCAACTAAAATGGTGTTTGGTTAATCTTGAGTGCACTATTTGAAAGTAAAACTAACCCAAAATTTAATGGTTAAAAAATTCACTATTTTTCGCTGATAAGCTTGAGTGCACTATTTGAATGCATGTTTAGACAATAACAAGAATAACAACATTATTGGGATCTACCATTTATGAGAGATGATCCATAGCCATCAAGCTACCCAAACTCACCAAGCAAATTTCTCAAATACAATTATTTATTAAGGAAAGTTTTATAGAAAAGACAAAAAGGCCATGTCAATTTAATGATTGCGAGTTGCCAATCGTGTTGTAGTATGATGTGTATCTTGGGATAGTACAAGCTAAGACATCGTCAAAATTCGAAGAGTTAAAAAAAAAAAAAATGAAACAAATTAAAAAGGAGTATGGCAAACGAGACGACTCGAACATGAGATCAACCATTCATGAGTGTTGTAGTATGATGTGTACCTTGAAATAATACAAGCGGAGACATCGTTAAAATTCGAGGAGTTTAAATAAGGCTTGATAGTCATCAAAGCTTTAAACAAGTCTAACCAAGCTATACTCGTTTTAGAAAGAAGCTCGAGCTCGAGTTCGAGTTGTAAATTTAACACTCGATCATTGCTCGATAGTTATTTACAAAGCTCGAGCTGAGCTTGTTAATAATATTTATCTATCATGTAAGAAAAACTTACATAAGCATGTGTTGAATACGAGCTTAATATATAGTCTTAATGTCTTAATGTATAAACCTTTGGTTCGAGTAGTTTCTTGTCACCAACTATTAAATATATACTGTATTTAAACTTAAGATCCTTATGTTTCAGTGATTATAATCGCCACTCACAAACTTTTATCACTGGACCACTCGTATAGTATTTTCAATGTGTATGATATATGTTTAAACACTAACCTCATGATCCACGAATCACATATTTATTTTGGATAGCACCATACATTTGTCTTTTCTTGCTTTGTTCTATAATGCTTTTATTTATATATTTTTTCTTTCCTCACGCAAGTGTTCGGCGAATGTTTATTTTGTTGAAGTGGTATGTATGATTATTCCCGCACCCGGATGATTGTGTATTAATTGTTGTTGTTGCTGTTAAGATTCAATAATATAAAAAATATCCAGAATGTTACTATATTAATAGAAATCTGCTTTAGTTAATAACATCGACAAGACATAGTAATAAATCAAAAGGAAAAAGGAAAAATCAAAAGAAAGAAAGAAAAAGCATATGGTTTGACTCGAATATGAGACCTACCATTAATTATATAGATCAACTTTAGCCATCAAGGTGACCATACTTGCAAGCTAGATTCCCAAATACAATTATTTTGATTGAGGTTCTCTCAAGTTTCTAATGTTAATATAGATACATTCATGAGGCTTTCTTGGAATGTTAACATAAATGTTTAGTCCTATACAATCATTAAGCTACTACATTTCTTTCAGGCGTTAAATCAAACACTTTGAAGACCTAGATAACTGAAAACTTAAATATGAATAGTTTACTATAAAAGAACTGAAAAGTGAACAACAAACAAAAGAGTTACAAGCAGAGACCAAGCCATCAAATTCGAGACATTACTTAAAAAAACACATTACAAGGACATTTGTAATGCATTGCCAGCTTGCAACTCTGACACTTAATGATTAAACCTTTTATCACGTCATTACTACATATTGAGCATTTCCCATCTTTGTCTGACCCTAGAGCAAGTGATACAGAGTGCTCGTGACCTTCCATATTATAAATTCCCCCAAACTTAATATTCAAATACCAATAAAGGCTTCTTAAGGATGGAAAGGCTGCTTCAAAGTTAAGTATCACCGGAGCACAACGAGTATGTAAAGAGTAGGCACACACATGGCAATGATAAAACCACTTATTTGGGTCAAGCTTTTCCTCACAAACTTCACAAAAGTATTGACTCTTATGGTTCTCTACCGGACCGTATGTCAACCTCATGGGGTGCTTGTCCAACTTGTGATGTATAATACCAGGCAAGAATAAAGCACAGTCAGAATGGAGGTAAAAATCACAAGATCGACAACGAAAATAAATCGGACTTCCAAAAAATTCGCCTTCAGCAACGCATGGCTTCTTCATTCCTCCCTCGGACCGTGAAAGAATATGATCGGGGTGAGCTTCATGTGTAATTTCATCCGGGATGAATCCACAGTTAACATCAATGTAGTAATGACATTCGGTGCACCCGTAAGCGAACCCGTTGCAAACTAATTTGCAAATTTCACAATCGAAAATGCCGAATATATTTTCCGGAACTTTTGTAAGGAAAGTGAGAGTGTGCGTGTGACCTGGGTGATTGGGCAATTCAGCAGGTAAACGAGTGCACCACTCATGGAGTACAAAGTCGCAACTTTGGTCTTCGTTGGAGCATTTGTAAAAGGGCACATCCATGATTGGTCTCACGCACCCGTTGCATAATAGCTCAACCCTTTTCATTGGGTCGTGACAAGATAATGAACTAATGCCGCTTGAAGTGGTTGCACCTTTACTGTCGTCGGATTGTGTGCCTACCAGACTTAGCACATGCTGATGCTGATGACCGCTATAGTTCAGGTTCCTTTCACTTGTAGATCCCAATTCATTGGAAAACAAGTGTTGTAGTATGCTGTATTTGTGATCGGGGAAGGGGAGATTGACAAGATTAGGATGATCAGCCTCTTTGAAATTTTTGATCGTTTTTCCTGTACCTGCAGATAAATTGAAAATGGGTTAAATATTAATGTACAAATGGGATTCGAGTAATCATAGAAGAGATTTATATGTATTTTAATTATTACCTGCAGACATGAAGATAGACATGAAGGGCTCATTTCTTGATGTTGCACAATTTAGATGCGCATAGTACCTGCAACTTTCACATCTATAACTCCAAAGATATTTAAATTTGAAATACTCGCCACATATCCTGCATTTAGAACCATATGGAATATCTTGGGAGGAATAAGAAAGGATGAGTGGGTGAGTATGTTGAATGTGTAACTTTCTGGGGAGAAATGCACAATCTGTATGGATGGTGTGGTGAAAACATGTGGTACAATGATAGAAGATGCCCATATGTTTCTCACCACAGGCATCACAAGTACAAAGATTTGGTTCTGATGTAACAGACTGTAGTGGGTGCGGGTGACTTGGATGATAGATGATATGATTTTCTCTTCCAATCATGGCGCATTTTACATGCGTCATTGACCAGCCACAAATTGAACAACCATAACACAAGTTATCACGCACCCGTGTATCACATACATCACAATAGGGATAGCGATGCTGATTACCCCACATCTCAAGGGTAAGCGTATGACTCGGATCATGGGATTTTACTATTAGCACCGAAGGAAGCTTTGCACACAGTGTGTGGAGCGCATAATCACATGAATCACTACACTTGTAGTAATACCTATGATACACGTTGATATCTTTGTCACACTGATTACATGTATGATTGAAATCCCATCCTATAACCCTATCCTCCTCCTCGTCATCACTAAATTCTACATAGTCTGGATAACGAGGCTGCAAATCTACGAGTTGAAGCGGATGCTCATGTTGCATCGCTGTAATTATTTTTTCAAGGTTTTGAAATTTGGAAATGGAGTCCATATATGAAACTTGGTGGGGTGGATTAACAAAAAAGAAAGAGAATATATGGACAAATAGTTGATGGCAAACAAAGAAGATGGAAATCAGAATTGGGTACAATATAGATTAAATGATATGAGCAAGCTTTTATAGCCATTAAGTTAGCATAAAGCTAAAAATTCTAAGTTTGGTCTTCAAGGTAAGAATATGCGTTCTTTCTCTTTTTGTCCTTTATTCCACATATATTACTATTAGCTTTTACTTTATTTAACTTTTCCTTTTAGAAAAGAAAAGACTCAATAAGATACAGGTAAGAATATGTATACTTTAGTTGTAATTCATAAAATATTGCTCGGCAGATGTTTCAGAATTGAAAGAAGAAAAAATAATAACATCAATAGAGAAAAAATAAGTAGTACGATATGATTTTCTCTTTCAATCATGGCGCATTTTACATGTACCATGTTAAAACAAAGTGACCTGCTGACACAAATTGAACACCCATAAGACTAGTTCTCAGGCTCCCCTTTATCACATACACTACAATAGGAAAAGCCATGCCGATCACCTCACTTCTCAAGGGTAAGCGTATGACTTGGATCATGGGATTTTACTATTAGCGCCGAAGGAAGCTTTGCACGCAGTGTGTGGAGCGCATAATCACATGAATCAGTACACTTGTAGTAATACCTATGATACACGTTGATATCTTTGTGACACTGATTACATGTATGAGTGAAATCCCATTTTAAAACCCTATCCTCCTCCTCGTCATCACTAAATTCTACATAGTCTGGATAACGAGGCTGCAAATCTACGAGATGAAGCGGATGCTGATGTTGCACCGCTGTAATTATTTTTTCAAGGTTTTGAAATTTGGAATTGGAGTCCATATACGAAACTTGGGGGGGTTAGATTAAGAAAAAAGGTAAAAATTCTAAGTTTGGTCTTTTAAGGTAAGAATCTGCATTCTTTCTCTTTTTGTCCTTTATTCCACATATATTACTAACATTTAGCAGTAGTACTAGCTTTTACTTTATTTTACTTTTCCTTTTAAAAAAGAAAAGACTAAATAAGATAAACAGGTAAGAATATGTATACTTTAGTTGTAATTCATAAAATGTTGCTCATGAAGAAAAAATAATAACATCAATAGAGGAAAAATAAGTAGTGCAATATGTGGCATAGAATGCTACAAGCTGACACACTGTTAAAATAAGAAGGGGATTTACATACCAAGTATTTGAATTTAGGGGTATAAACGAGTCGAGCTAGTTCGAGTCGAACTTTATCGAGTCTCTTGGTCGAGCCTAGAAAGTGAGCTTGGAATGTTTATCTAGCCGAACTCGAGCTTATATATACTCGACTGAAGTAATTGTCGAGGTTTTCGAGCTTTTACGTGCTAATCTATAAATGCACTAAAAGTAAATACTTATTTATGGATGTATCGAGCTTTTCGAGTCGAGTTCGAGGTAGAACCAACTGGTATCAAGCCTTTCTTGATACAACTTGTAGAGAATATTTAACTTTAAAATAGTTAAGCTTTTATTTTTAAGTGTGTACAAAAATTCAATCTCATAAAAAACTAAAAGTTGCCTCGATGTTATTTAACTTACCATAAGATAAAGAAAAGGAGAACATATTAATATGCTTTGAGTGCTTATTAGGCAACCCACAATGGAAGTATCAAGTATCTTTGCAGTTTCAAAAATATGACATGAGATAGCTCAGTCTTGTTTAAATGTTTAATAACAAAAAACATAGGGCATTGCTTTTGTAATCTTACATTTTCTTTATATTAGAAAAAGAAAAAGATAAAAGAAAAAATTAAAGTTAAAGCTAAAGCTAATTAAAGGACAAAAGAGAAATATATACTCATTCTTTTGAAAAATCCATTATTTGTTCAAACATGATAAGAGGTTTCTATACCTCCTTTAAATCCTTATTTTTTTCTTCCACAGGGTGCGCTAATTTATCCGAGGACATAGGCGCTACAGACCCACGACTTTAAAAAAGACGGTTTATCACAGTTCATGAAAGGCAGGTTAAAAATTAGAAAGTTGACTCTAGAGTTGTTTACACAAATACCTCGCGTGCTGCAAGTCATGCTTCAGCCCTCCAACTTCCGACTTCAGAAAAGTGACGCCTGCATTGTCTAACTGTAGAAAATTAGTACAAAAAAAGGGAACGACATACTGTAACATAAAACCACAGAAACCAAAAGATATTAGAAAATTACCTCCATTGAGTTTTCTAAGGTAGAAACTTCAACGTTTGGGTCATTCATGTGGTAGTCGAAGCTCAACTCACCATATTCAGTCTCATAGTGGCTATCATCTTCTGAATCTTCGTAGCCAGTAAGAAAAACGGATTCCTTTTCATAGTCTTCAAGCCCACTGAATTGGTAATCAATATGCAAAAATAGAAACTAATATTAGAGTAACTTACTTTAATAAGCCTGTGTCTAAATTAATTAACGACAAACTACATTTAACCCGTTTAACCCACTTAAACGGTCCCTTTATGGGAAGACTTCTAAATGTACAAAATCGGAACCATTTGTCAAAATTGCATCTCAGATAAACTGCTTAATAAGAAATCTATCATAAAAAATCAAGTTAAGTTTTTCCTTTTTGCAAAGGAACGTAAATGCTATAGACTGCTACCTGAAAATAAAGTGTCATTTTCATCGCTTTTAGTACTTCCTGAAACTCACCAACGTTACGCTAGTATGTAGCCATCCTTGCAGAGCAAGATTCAGACGACCATTTCCATCCTGATCAAAATACAAAAACTGAAAAAATCAAAAGCCTATTATTGAGCTTAGAATGTTACATCAAACAAATCCAAATGACTTTTGCAAATTAACATGTGTATCAAGGGATAAAATACACTTGTTTTAAGAGTTAAGGAGAAGTGTGTGGATAAATGGGATGCTGTGAAACTGTAATGGATATAATGTGCTACAGTTGTTTCTACAGTGATAAACGGGGTGCTACAATTGTTTCTGCAGTGGGCTACAGTTGGAGTAACAGTAGCAGGCTGATGTTGCAACCAATGGGGTGGTGCGTTTTGTCCGTAATAACACATTTTGAACGGAACGCAAGAAGTCACTTTTAGTATATCGTATAATGTTTCAGGGTTCAAAAGCAAATGGTGCATTTGTATTGACAGCAAGTCACAACCCAATGAGAAATCTTATTGACAACTCTAAATGGTGCATCAAACAAACAGGGTTTTAAAAGTCCTTATCTAAGCCACCAATCAGATTATATAAGCAACTAAAAAGCAGTTAGCAGATAAGCATCTCCGATAACTTTTGAAAGGCTAATTTTGACCTTTTGGATGACTAATAAGCAATTAGCAGATAATTCATTTGACGTAGAAAAGGGTAAATTGATAATTTACCTGGTCTCTCGGGTTATTTCCGACCTTTTGCTAATAATGCATTTACCCTGACTTTATATTCCTCATATTCTCTCTACAATCGATATAAAAACAACCTTTAGACTCATGCGCTAAGTTTTAATTTGATTAAATGAAGCTAATCAAAACACGCCCAGGTATTTTTTTTTTTTTTACACAAACAAAACATACTTTAGATTATAAAAAAACTATACACAACGTACACTATCCATTTAGACCCGTACAACATCAAAATGGGTCATTTGGAGCTAGAGTGGCGCTATGCCAAACACCCCTTTGATCTTAAAACACAACCATAACCATCAAGTTATTAACCAAATCTGTGTTTACATAATTACAAACCAAAACACGACGTCCTAGGCTGTTTCTTGGGCAAAGAGCATGTAGGGAAAAGGCTCATTACCCAAGTATCCCACTGAGGTCTAGTTCTGGGTATCGTACCCTTCGTAGCACTACCACTAGCTTCACGTGTAACAAGTACAACAAAGCAACATAAGCACAACACTTAGTGAGATAACATATAAAAGCATAACATAAACGGCATAATACTAGTGTTGCTTTGTAAATCTGAGGATGCTTGCTATGAAACCACGTTGGTTCAATATAGCAAAAAATGTTCTAGTTGTCCACTTCGGATGTCTAAATCATATATTCCATGACTTTGAGCCGCTCATACACAATAGTCATCTACATAGGATGTCTAAGTCCCATTTTACAAGATGAGATGCTAATAAAGGCTCGGTCGTCCACTTAGGACGTCTAGGCTCCCTTTCGGAGCATGTCATGACATAATAACACATGTTGTCCACTTAGGACGTCCACACCCTTCTTTCGGGTCATAATGCATATATTTATGCAAATCGTCCACTTAGGACGACTAATTCAGCTATGCAAATCGTGGAATTAGAGTTAAAATCACATAACTAAACCCAAACGGGTCATTCAGGGCTGTTTCGACCCGTCTATAATAATTGACATATAAACATACTACGAGTAACTCATTTAGGCACATAACGTATAATTATAACACCATGGACTCGTAACTCGAATAAACTACATGAACATGAACGTGAATACCACAATTAAAGTGGCACACTAACGGGTTACCAAGGACCCATTTCTACGCTTAAATATGTTACTCACCTCGAAATCGCTTGAGTAGAATTATAGCCTAGGAACATACAATTATATGAAGCTTATTAAGAACATGACTAAGCTTATGAATAGAAGCACTAAAAGGATAGATAAGCCATAAGGGGGTGTTTGGTTCGTGGCTTATGTAACCGACCAACACTATTTCTGAAAATTAACATCTAAATAAGCTACCCATCACTTGTATAATCATTTATACATGATTACTAGG
Source organism: Artemisia argyi (assembly GCA_030686995.1). NCBI lineage: Eukaryota > Viridiplantae > Streptophyta > Magnoliopsida > Asterales > Asteraceae > Artemisia > Artemisia argyi. The sequence goes on from CM060684.1 coordinate 8,055,038, forward strand.
GTTCTTGATGATTTCTCAAAAATCATATTTTTACATAATCATGTATAATTGGCATAAAGGCCTGATCTTTAGGCTTTACCCATAATTAGGAAGCCAAAACACACGAATTTGAGAAAAAGTTGTGATTTATACCTGGTAGTAGGAAAATCTGTCAAGCTACAAACATGGGATGATCGAACAAAATAATTTGTATAAATTCGGTATAAGTCCTCATCATTCTACCTTAAATATGTAGTGTTCAACACAAACTAAATTAAGAAAACACAATAATTCAACAACTTAAAGGCCACAAATGTTTATACCAAAATCATCAAAATCAATACTTATAAATTATAATTACAACAAATTAGCTAAAATCATATAATTCATATAAAAGCTCAATCAAATAACCATAAAAAACACATAAAAAGACAAAATACTTAAAGATTTTGAAAGACCCATGAAACAAACCTTAAATGTGAAATCAAAAGGTTATTCAGATACCATTTACGGATCTGAACAAAACCCAGAAAGGAATTTGGTTTTAAGATTAATTTTGGTTGAATAGCTGTTAGTTAAGAGTGATTGTTATTCATAGGGGGTAAATTGGTAGGGTCAATATAGTTGCAGGTTAAGAATGTAAGTTAATCATTTGAGGTCCAAGCTTATTATTGACTTATGTACAGAGTATCAAACATTTTATTTTCTCAAAATATAAACATTTTAAGTTTCACAGTTTGGCAAATTTAATCCCTGGTAGTAGGACCAATTTAAAGTTAGTCCTTTTTGCTATGACTTAATTCATGTAAGGATGTCCTTTGACTAACCTGCCATTCACATACCGAAAGTACATACGTATTTGATACACGTTAAAAGCAAAGTATGATTAACATTTTGGTTAAGAACATGCAAATAAGAATAATAAAACAAATTCCAGTCATAATCTTGACAACTCACTTCAAGTGCTCCGGTAACTCAATGTAGTATTACATGCTTTTCCAATATATTTTAAAATTATTAGTACCATTAATCTAAAAAAAATGTAAGCTTTGTCCAAAACTAGTAAAGGTCCTATATTGGCATTTGAACAGTTAAGCTAACCGACCACAACATTAAGTTCCCAAGCGTAACAATAACCTCAAAAACACATAAAGGTCCTATATTGGCATTCTAAATTAGACGAAATACTTAAGTGTTTCACGGTTCACTTTTATCAAAAAAAATTGTTGAACAAGTTGTGATTTATACCTTGAATAAGATGAGAAAACCCCTAGTTTATTGTTCCCAAGTGTAACAATAACCTCAAAAACGTATCAACACATAAAGGTCCTATACTGCCATTCTAAATTACTAGTTGGTTGTGGAAATACTTAAATGTTTCACGGTTCACTTTTATCCAAAAAAAATGTTTCACGGTTCAAAAGCAAATGGTGCATTGTAGGTATTAAAAGATGATTTGGGTGGGGTAGTTGATGTGAAAAGAAAGAGGATAGAAGGGGTCCAAGTCCAAGGGTCCGAAAAGGATTCAAAACACGGTTCTTTTGTTCAATAAAGGTTCGTGAAAACATTTTGAAGGGTTCAAAAGGGTAAAAAGTAGGTCCGCATTTTTTAAAATACGGTCTTAAGAGATGGCTGCTTCTCTGTTTGAGTTGTTTTCTAAAAAACTTTGATAGACATAGTTATTTCCTTTGAAAGAATTTTTTTAAAAATAGTTTTTAGACTATTTAGAAAGTATTGACTATTGAGACATAAACTTTCTAATACAATATGTAGGTGGTGGTTTTTAGAGAGAAGGGGGGTTGGGGTGGGGTGGGGTTGGGTTGGGTATGTATGTTGGTTTATACGATATTTTTTCTTCATGTACATATGACTAAAAGTGAGCATTGGTCTAAAATCGGACTAGACCGACCAAAACCGGACCGGACCGAGACCGAATTCGACCAAAACCTTAGACCGAGGATCGACCGGACCGAATGTGTTCAGTCTGATCCGGGTTGGTCCGGTCCGGTCCGGTCCAAGAAGGCACAATGGTCGGTTTTTACGTAAGACCTATCCAGACCGGACCAGACTAAACCGGACCGAGACCGAAACAAGGAAAATGTTGGGACCGAGACCGGACCGATGGTCCTTCGGTTCTGTCGATTTTCGGTCGGTCCTGTCGATTTTCTCGGTCTCAGTCGCTCTTGAGTCTGCGATGCTCAGCCCTACATATGACATATGTAGTGATATCAAATTTATTCGTGTGTTGCCTAACTTGAAAGTAATATGGTTTTTGGTTAATTTATAGTAGTATCAACAAAACCAAAAATTTAATAGTTAAAATTCACTATTTTTTAGTTGATAAACCTGAAAATGCACTATTTGAATGCGTGTGATAGAGAGCAACAATAACCAGAACAAGAATATTATTAAAAAACTAAAAAGAGAAGCTGAGAGAAATTAAAAACGAGTTTGGAAAGCAGATGAAAAGAACATGAGATCAAAATTTTATGGTAGATGATCCTAACCATCAAGCTAACCATCCTCAACAATCAAATTTCTCAAATACAATTATTTATGGAAAATGTTTGAGATGCCTAAATGTGTGACTAATTTTGAGCTTGAATGGTTGTGGAAGTTGTTTATTGGTTTGTGAAAGAATTGGTTCTTCTGATGTCACCAACAGGATACTGACACACATGATTAGACATACATTTAGGCACACCAATTAGACATGCTAATCAATGCTCATTATTTATTAGGAATTTTATTTTTAAAAAGACAAAAAGACCATAGGATAGTACTCCCTCCGTCTCAAATTTATTGTCCACTATCGACTTTTTTAGTCTTTCTTCTTCAACTTTGACCTTAAATATTTTAGTGGATGTTATATATAGCTCATGCATATCCTAACAAACCAATAAATAACTTGGAATAACTATATCCGTAGAAACATAATATGCTGAATCTCTACTTCAAAACGATTCCACAAATCAACATGACATCAACGGTATCGGGTGTTTTCTTGTTTTGTTTGAACTCATGACTTATGTATCAGCTAAGAATTTGAGTGTACTTGATTGATAGCAAGGATGCTGTTGGGATCATACTTTCAGTATTTAGTCAAGTCTCGGTCATTACATTTTGTAATAGGTTGCTTAGTTTATTTTACTTATTTAGTATTTGGTACAAGGCTTAAGTGTTAAAGCCCCATGGGCCTTAAAGCCCACGTTTCATGAAAGGAGGGAGGAAGGGAGTGTTGCCCTAGTCCTCCTCCTATAAATACCATGCTAATGTACTCATTATAATTGTTGGTTATTTGATATTCTTAAAGAAACTCTTGCACTTTTATTCTTCTTATTATCTCTTAATCAACCAAGTCTATTTCTCATCTCATTTCTCTTTACATAATACTTGTGTTTACTAAATGGTGACCTAACAAGTGGTATCATTCGCCTACTAGAAGTTTGAAGTGTTGTTCTTTTGGTAACGTGGGGACTTGTGGCCTATTCTTCATCTTTTTGCATTTTTCTTTGTTTCTTTCACTCAAATCTTGAAGCTTGGATAAGTTTCAAGGTTGATATAGTGTTTTGAAGCTTAGTTATTGCATAAAGTTGTGATTTTTAAGGTTATTTTTAGGTTTTATAGCTTCTTTGATATTGGAAAACTAGTTTTTGGTTGTTATATCTCATAAAGTTAAGGTTTTTCTAAGTATTGGTGAAGTTATTTGATCAAAAGTACCTTATTTTTAAGCATTTTCTCTTCAAAAAGTCATTTTTTGAGGTGAACAGTACGTTTTACGCGTAAAGTGGTCGACAAAGTACTATTTCCAGCTGTCTACAGTGTTTTTTGGTCGGTTTACGCATAAAAGTTGTCCTTTACCCTTTTCTTACGCGTAAAATTGGCTTAAACCCTTTTCTTACGCGTAAAATAGGACTAAACCCTTTTCTTACGCGTAATATTTGCCAAAAACCTGATCCTACGCGTAACTAGCTTCTCTACGCCTTAAATCCTACGCATAAGTTGTATTCTACGCGTAAGTCTGAGTTACGCGTAACTTGCCAAAGTTTACGCGTAAGCTTCATCAAAGATCTTCTACTCGTGTAAAGGTGACTCAGTACTTCCCTAGCTTGGATAAGTTAGTGGAATACTTCGACTACGGACATCTTTCAAGCTTGGATAAGTTTGAAAGATTTATTTGGTTGTTTCAACCTTACGCATAAGTCTAAACTTACGCATAAGCATAAGCTTACGCGTAAAGAGGAACCTTACGCATAAACTTGAAGTTTACGCATAAAACTACTCTTTACGCATAACTTAAACTTTACGCGTAAGATTAAGTTACGCGTAAGATTTGAACTTACCCCAAGGATTTTGCAACTTACTCAAAGGAACGTGCATTTCAATCTTCTACAAAGATCCATTTCTACACAAGTGTTCTAAGATGTCTCAACCACCTAATCATTACTTTCCTCATGTTCAACAACAAACACCTCAGCAACAACAACCTCAGCAGTATCAGCAACAACAATACCTTCCGCACATTATGAATCAACAACCTCCTCAATATAATCCACAACAACATTATCTTATGATGCAACAACAACTCATTCCTTATCAGCAACCACATCATGTGCCACAACAAAACACTCAGTTTTCCTCCAAACAACCTCACTGGTTTGACAGAATGTGTGAAGTTATTACAACTCAACAATCCCGACATGAGGCAGGATCACTTGAAACACCACCAATGCTTACACCTGGTAATTATGTGCAATGGTCAAGTCGTTTCCTACGATTTCTTGAACTCAAGAAACCTCATGGGCATCTCTTAAAGCAAGTGATACTTGAAGGACCATTTGAGTGGCCAACAAGATTTGAAGCTGGTGATCCAAATGCTGATCCTCCACGTCCTCCTGGTGAAAGACCTCTTCCAGAAACTGCATTTACTGAAGAACAGAAACTACATCGTGAAGCTGATCAGTATGCAATGGCTTATATACTTCAAGGTATACCTAATCCGATCTATCGCAGTGTCGATGCTCAGAAAACAGCCAAAGCTATGTGGGAACATGTTCATCTCCTCATGGAAGGTACTCAACTGAACAAAGATGACATGGAATCCAAACTTTACATGGAATACACTGACATCACAATTGAACCTGGAGAATCACTTGAATCCTACTATCATCGTTTCACAAATGTAGTCAATGATCTGGAACGTCACAAAATCACTGTACCAAGGATCGCTGTGAATTCAAAATTTGTTGGGAGTCTTGGCCCTGATTGGCATAAGTATGTGACATTTGTTCGTCAGACAAAGAATCTTCATGATGCTCCATATGGTTTGCTGTATGATTTTCTAAAACACCATGAACCTGAAGTGGAAAAAGATAGAGCTCTACGAGGAGGATACACACCATCATCAACTCCAAATTCTTTGGCTCTCGTAGCTCAATCTCACTATGCTCCACCACCAATGTCCAATCATGCATATGTTCAAGAGCAGAACTACTTCAGTTATCCACAATCTTCCAACTCGAACCAAATGGTCCCTTATGATTCATCTCCACACGATTCTTCTACTCAACTTGTTCCGTCAAACAACAATGATGCTGTGTACTACTCCAACTCCAATGATGATGACGATGATGATTTTAATACATTGAATCAGGGACTTGCTCTTATTGCTCGTGCTTTCAGCAAATTCTCCAACAAAACAAACAACCGTCAACGTTCATCTTCAAACACCAGGAATCAAGCAGTTGTTAATGATGGAAGAGTGGAAATTCAGAATCGTAGCTATGGTCGATCTGGTTCAGGAAGCTCTTCAGGAAACTATGGGAATGGTCAAAGGTTTGGTAACAATGGAGGGTTCAGGAACAACTCAGGATCTTCTCTGCAAAGATCTGAACCAGTTGCAACTAGAAACTCCAACTCAGGGAATGCAATCTGGTGCTATAACTGCAATGAACAGGGTCATATTGCAACTGCATGTACTAAACCGCGTACTCGGGGCAGTAAGTTTCACAAGCAGGCATTACTTATGGCTCTTCAAGATGAAAAGGATGGACATTTCCCTGAACAAGACAACAACTTCATGGCAAATGTACACAATGATGATGACATGGAAGATCTTGAAGCTAATGCAGCTGTGATGCTTATGGCCAACATGCAGGAACTTAAGCTCAATGATTCAGGTCCAGTGTATGACACTGACGGCTTGTCTCAGGTACATGACCTTAATGCATGCTTTATAAATGAGATAATATCACCTTTTGCTTCTGAATCAGATACGGTGCAAGTTGTTCCATCTACATCATCTTCATCCTCTCAAACAGATGAACAAATAAGCACTGTTGTCATATTTGATGATGACACAGTTGTCTCATTTGATGATCCTATTGAGAACGATAAATATGATCAGTTAGAACAACATGAACCATCATTTGATCCAGACCCTGACCTCATCATGTTATCCAAACAACTGAACGCTCAACAATTGCTAATTGCAAAGTGCAACGAGAAAAACAAAGTTTTAAAAGAAACTAATACAGCACTTGCAAAAGACATCGAGTGTTATAAAATTCAGCTTTCTAATCAAGAAGTAAAGATTAAAAACACTAAAAGTTTTGAAAAAGCTTTTCAAGAGTCTTACAACAAAGAACAAGATCTTCAACGTAAAATACAAGATTTAATTGAGTCACATGGAAAGATGATTTCGAAACTTGAAAGTGAGAAACGTGAATTGAACACAAAAGTTGAATGTCTTCAAAATGAACTTTCAAAAACAACAACTGAATTGTCAAGTTGTAGAAAGGATTTTCATGAACATAAAATACGGAAAAGGAAGTACATTGATAACTTACTCGGTGATATTGTTGATCTTGAGAAACAACTCAAAGAATTTCGTCACATTGTTTACAAACACGGAAACTCTGTCACAACAATTCAAAAGTTTACTTTAAAACCGAAACCCAGTTGCGGTTATGCACTTGGTGACTACAATTCAATGTTTCTTCACACAGCATTCAAAGATATTCCTAAAATTTACAGTATGGATTATCTTCTTGATAATACAATTGTGCGTACTGTTGTTTTTGATACTGAGGAGGAGGAAGAACTTGAAGAAGAGAGTCGATCTAAAATGAGTCAAGTTCAATATTGGACACCATATGACTATTCAAAAGCTCCTCCACTTTCCAAATCTTTTGTCACTCAAAAGGAATTACCTGTGAAATCATGGTTTACCGAAGAGTCATATGTTTCATCTCACAATGCAGCTCCTGTCCCACCGGTAGTACAAATAAATGGTCCTTTACCATCATCTGGTGAAATTACTTTACCAAGATGTCGTGTCTTAAATTATTTCAAAACCTTTATGGAAGACATCGATATTTTGGAGGAAACAATTGAACGCAATTCTGAAATAAAAATTGAAACTTTTCAATCCGCTTACGAGCGAGAAAAGAGAGATATTTTTCAAAAACAACTGAAACCAATTGTTCAACACCTCCGTTTATGTGCTACTCGTTGGGATCAGGAACTTCAAAAGGAGGTCAAAAATATGATAAACGTTTTTGATACTGCTGAAAATGAGATTTTGGTCCAAAAGTTACAAACAAAAGTTTTCAAAAATGACGCTGATCGACTCTTGGAACAAGTTCTTTGTGCTGATATTTTGTCTGTTATCATGAATGATCTCTATAAATCTGGTACTTCTATGCTTGTGGATGATCTCAGTGTTGATAATAATTTGTTGAACGTAGAATTAGAGACACTTAGAAATGAGAATGTTTTTCTGATGAAAAAGAATGATGATGTGACAAAACAATTTTCAAAAGAAATTTGTCAACTCAATCAACGGCTTGAATGGTGTCAAGCTCAGAGTCTTAAAATGGAACTGAAACTTCAAAGTCAAAACATTTCTAACTCTTGTCAGCTTTGCAAAACAAATGAGTCTCTCAAAAGTTTGTGTCTCAAATACGAGAAAGAAATTGCGGATTTGAAAATTGAAAACGCCGATTGGCAACAAAACCGTGACGACATCAGATACTGCAATGGTTTACTTGAGTCTGAAATACAGGATAAAAATCACATCATCATTGATTTAAAAGAGAAAGTTAAGCTCCTTCAAAAAGGAAAAATGGTAGACACCACAGTGATTGCACCAGGATTGTATAAAGTAGACAAAACAACTAAAGGAAATGTTGTTCAAACCACTAATGTTGCTACCTCCACTTCTACAGGACTAGTCTCCACTAATAGCGTTAGCAGACCCAAGCGTAAAAGTAAAAGGAAGCATAGGCTCTGGCAACGTAAGAGAGGATCACTAGAAGCCCAAGAAGTAGAAGACCAACTTAGGAATTTGAATAAAACTCATGTTGCATCTGATTTAGATTCTAGTCTGGCAAATTGTAATCCAAATCTACATGTAACGAATGATGTACCTTTGAATGTTTTGAATATTAATGCATCTTGTGTGTTTTGTCGTAAAAGTGTATCATGTGGTGATCATACTAAATGTATTGCTAACTCTCTACTCAATCGTCATAAGAAACGTAGGACAAGCATTCCTCTTAGGCCCACTACTGCCTCTAAGTCTATCTTAGGAAAGCCGCCTTCTATGGTTTCTAAGGACGAGAATGTCACCATAAGTACAGAGAACAAGCCTAGGAATCAGCCAAACACTAGTGACTTCACAATTAAGAAAGCCCGTACTAGTTGGAATTGGCAGCGTTGGTTACAGCACAAACCTGATTTTAAATGGATTCCTAAATTATTGAATACTTGTGCTTCTAACCAATTGGAACCCGCAGTTTCTTTGGGTTCCACCCTTACTTCTGTTCCATCCGTGTCCTCTTCTTGTGATGCAGGTGGTACAGATCGTTCTCTGGATTGTTGATAGCGGATGCACCCGACATATGACAGGCAATCTTAAACTGTTGAAAAACTTTGTCTCAAAGTTCATTGGCACTGTCAGATTCGGGAATGACCATTACGCTTTGATAATGGGTTATGGTGACTTTATCAGTGGCAACATCGAAATCAGCCGTGTTTACTATGTGGAAGGACTTGGACACAACCTTTTCTCAGTTGGCCAATTCTGTGATGGGGATCTAGAAGTAGCATTTCGTGAGAAAACTTGCTTTGTTCGTGACTTACAAGGAAACGACCTCATGTCCGGCTCCCGTGGCTCCAATCTTTACACAATTTCAATGTCAGATATGATTGCAACTTCTCCGATATGTCTTCTCTCCAAAGCAGAATCAACTAAATCTTGGTTATGGCACAAACGTCTTTCACACTTGAATTTCAAAACTATGACTGACCTTGCTCGTCACAAACTTGTTGAGGGATTTCCAAGATTCCGCTTTACCAAAGATCACTTATGTCCAGCCTGTGAACAAGGGAAAAGTACTCGTGCTCATTTTCCTAATAAACCTGAACACAGTACGAATCATGTTTTGCAACTGCTACATATGGATTTGTGTGGACCGATGCGTGTTCAAAGTATCAACGGTAAACGCTACATACAAGTAATTGTGGATGACTTCTCCAGATGGACTTGGGTTTATTTCTTACGCAGTAAAGATCAGGCTCCTTCAATGATCATCACCTTTCTCACCAAAATTCAAGTTCAGCTTCGCAACACAGTACGAATCATCAGAACAGACAATGGAACTGAATTTAAGAACCAGACACTTCGGTCTTATTATGAGAAAGTGGGAATTGAACATCAAACCTCTATTCCTAGAAGCCCAGAACAGAATGGAGTTGTTGAAAGACGCAACAGGACGTTAGTGGAAGCTGCTAGAACTATGTTGATCAATGCTCAATTACCAGATTACTTGTGGGCAGAGGCTGTGTCAACTGCATGCTATACTCAAAACCGTTGTATGATCACAAAACGTCACCGCAAAACACCATATCAAATTGTTCACAAAAGGAAACCGAACATCGATTACTTTCATGTTTTTGGAGCACTCTGTTATCCGAAAAATGATCGTGATGATTTAGGTAAACTTAAAGCAAAGGCTGACATTGGAGTGTTCGTTGGATATTGTGAAAATTCTAAAGGTTTCCGGATCTGGAATCGTCGTACTCGAGATATTCAAGAAACAATTCACGCTAATTTTGATGAACTCACCCAAATGGCTTCTGAGCAACAAAGCTTAGGACCCGAATTTAATCGTCTCAACTCACCGGCATCTTCAGCTGAACCTTTGCCACTTAACCGCAAAGAGTTAGAAACCTTGTTTGCTCCATTATTTGATGACACAATTGAATACCGTCCTACTGGAGTCTCACCAAATTCCGCTGCTCAACCTGATCATATTCAAGTACCAGACTCACCTCAACAAACTTCTACAAGTGTTGAGAACGACGGTCCTCCAGTTGTATCACCATCTACAGCAGAACAAACTGGTTCTACTTCCCGCCTTTCAGCTGAAGATCCACCACAACTATCAGTTCCACAATCCGCAGAGCATGATCCTGATGCGTTCTTTAACCCGTTTGCACCAGCTACTACAGTTCCTGATATAGCTGAGTCGTCAACACGCAACTTGGATCCTGCCAACATGCGTGATACATATCAACTACACCCGTCTACACATAAATGGACTCGTGATCATCCACTGGTTCACATTATTGGTCATCCAGATGCACCTGTTATGACAAGACAACGACTTCACACCGATGGAGAAACTTGCATCTACGCACTCACAGTCTGTCATGAAGAACCCAAGAACATTAAAGATGCGATGACTTATGACAACTGGATTGAATCTATGCAAGAGGAATTTCAGCAATTCATAAGATTAGAAGTCTGGGAATTAGTTGAAAGACCTGACGGAGTCTTTGTCATCGGGTTAAAATGGATCTGGAAGAATAAACTTGATGCAGAAGGGACAGTCATCCGCAACAAATCACGTCTGGTAGCTAAAGGATACTCTCAACTTGAAGGTTTAGACTTTGCTGAATCCTTTGCTCCAGTGGCACGACATGAAGCTGTTCGGATCTTTTTGGCTTATGCTGCACATAGGAATATGGTGGTTTTCCAAATGGATGTGAAAACAGCATTTCTGAATGGAGATCTCCGTGAAGAAGTTTATGTCAGCCAACCTGAAGGCTTCGTTGATCCTGAGCGTCCTAATCATGTCTACCGACTCAAAAAGGCCCTCTACGGACTCAAGCAGGCCCCACGGGCGTGGTATGATAAACTGTCCACTTTCTTACTGGCCAATAAATTTTTCAAAGGATCAGTGGATCCCACACTATTTACAAAAACCTACGGGGAGGACTTACTTGTTGTTCAAATATATGTTGATGACATCATTTTTGCCTCAACAAAAAGAAGTTATTCAAATGATTTTGCAAAATTAATGAAAGACAATTTTGAAATGTCCATGATGGGTGAACTTACGTTCTTTTTAGGACTACAAGTTCATCAATCACCCCGTGGAATTTTTGTACATCAGTCCAAATATGCTCTGGAAATTTTAAAGAAGTATGGAATGATGTCTTGTGATACCTTTAATACACCAATGAGCTATACAACCAAACTAGATGCTGATTTACATGGGACTCCTGTTGACCCTACAAAATACCGAAGTATGATTGGGTCCCTCATGTATCTCACAGCTAGTAGACCTGATATAGTTTTTGCTGTCTTTATGTGCTCCCGCTATCAGTCAAGACCAACTGAAAAACACCTCAGTGAGGTCAAAAGAATCCTTCGATACATAAAGGGAACCATTAATTTGGGGATCTGGTATCCGAAGGATTCTGGCTTTGAACTAATTGCATTTTCAGATGCTGACCATGCAGGATGCTTAGACACACGCAAAAGTACATCTGGTGGATTACAATTTCTTGGAGACAAACTGGTGTCATGGCAATCTAAGAAGCAGGACTGCACTTCACTGTCATCAACAGAATCTGAATACGTAGCCATGTCTGCTTGTTGTGCTCAAGTCATCTGGATGAGATCACAACTTAAAGACTATGGCTACCTATTCAACAAGATTCCCATCTACTGTGATTCAAAAAGTGCAATTGCTATCTCCTGCAACACTGTCCATCATTGCAAATCCAAACACATTGATCTCCGGTATCACTTCATCAAAGAGCATGTGGAAAAGGGTACAGTTGAGCTTTATTTTGTTGGAACTGAATACCAATTGGCGGACTTACTTACCAAATCCTTGGCACCATCCAGGTTTGCTAGTTTAGTTCACCAAATTGGTATGCGATGTTTGACTCCAGTGGATCTGGAAAAGTTTTTAAAACACAAGTGATTGTCAAACATCAAAACTATCTTTGTAAATATATTCTTAAAAAAAAAAAAAAAAAAAAAAATGCAAGTATAAATCTCTTTCAACACCATTTTTTCTATAATCGTCTTCAATCAGTTAAAGATTAGTGTTGAGGGGGAGGAAAAGTAACAATGTTTTTAATTTCTTAAAATTATTTTTACCTTTTATACTTGCATTTTACCAAAAACATTTATTTTTTAACATTAAGAAATATATTTGTATTGTGTTGATTCAAAAGGTTTTCGGGTTACTCTCCTTGATCAAAACAAATTAATTTTACAATGTTCCAAGGTCGAGGGGGAGTACGACATGTTGTTCTTATTATTTCTTGAAGTTACGATACGTATATGATATGAGTAACGTATGGTTAAGTATTAAGTGTAAATGTGTGTTAAGGTTAAGGGGGTGAATGTGTCAACTTGTGAAACTTGAAATCACCACTGTCAAAACTAATTTCACCCACCACATTTAATTTTTTTCCACTTTACATTTAATTTTTTCACCTACCTTCATCCACGATCCTAAATCAATTGATTAATCCGTGCTCTAATCTTCTAATCTGTAAGTATACTTATGTTTTGATCATGATTCTAAACTAAGGTTTTAAATTTTACAACAATCCAACGGTTAAATCTATCAAAATTGGTTAAATGGTTCTTGAGGTTATGCGTAAAATCAATACCCAGATTTATGTGTTGTTTTGATTGAACTTGGTGTTGGGATTTGCTCATTGTATGTTATTGATCATGATTGTTAACTCCATTCACTCCCAGAATCATCAATTGTGCTATTTAGATTTTAGGGTTCATACGTATGAATTGGGCGTTTTTGAATGAGGATGTTAGGATGTTAATTTGTGATGGGGTTAGTGTTTGTGTATGTCTAGGATCATTCTCACATGGTTTAATTGGATCTCTATCATGATTTGCCCTTGAATCTTAGGTTTAGGGTACGTGGGTCTTATAGCAGATTCAATCGTTAGATTGAGTGGATGAAACTTGTTATAACTTGGTCTACATAATCATTAGGTTATATAAATCAATAGCCCCATGCTCAATCGTACCCAGAAACAAGTTTGATTGATGTAGTGATTGTGTGTTCATAAGAGTTTACGCGTTAAGTAGTTTTAAGCATGTTTACGCGTAAAATGCATGATATAAATGTGTTGGATTGATGTTTGATCAGTGGTTACGTTTGTGAACTTTCAGGAAACTCATAACTCAAATTTCTAAAGGTGAATTTCTGGAAATGACGATCTTACGCGTTAAATGTTCATCTTACGCGTAAGATTGAATCTTACGCGTAAGATTCGACACGTGGACAAATTGAGTCTTGGATAAGACTCAGTTTACGCATAAACTTGTTCTTACGCATAAGTTCTGATCTTACGCATAAGTCTTGAACTTACGCGTAAGTCATTACCTACGCATAAGTTACAATCTACGCCTAAGGAGAATCCTACGCGTAACTTCAACTTTTACGCATAAGATCTATCTTACGCATAAAATTGATCTTACGCGTAAGTTTCTCTTTTACGCGTAAATTCTAACTTACGCGTAGATTTTGCACTTACGCCTTATTTCTTTACTTACGCCTAAGTCAGGTTACGCGTAAAACATCCACTTACGCGTAAACTTGTCAAAAATCCAAATTTTTCCTAAGTGTTGAAATTTTCCAATGTGTAACTTGTTGTAGATGATAAACTTTTGTTGTAATTGAATTGTCTCATGTTTATAACTAGTTTAAGAACTCAAGTTTGTCACTAATCAAAAGTTTTAACACACACAAACCCCCACTGATCAAGATCAAAACATGCTAATCTAAGTAAACTAATGCTTATTGAATGCTAATACTAACATCATCAACAATTTGCCATGTTTGTGTGTTTCTGATCATTACAGATGGCAGAACATAATGACATCCCATACGGACCAGAACCTGAACCCATTCGTGCATGGGAAGACACATTTCCCGCTGACTACTCCAGGAAGATTGGAAAGAACAACCTGAGAGTCAACTTCAACAAAATCACATGCAATGAGTCTTCATGCCTGGTTGCTGTTGATGCTCTTATCTATCACCCTTGCAAGGTTCTACTCACCAAATCTGCTGCTGTGGCTTGCTTCTACATTCATCAGTTTTGGCACACAATTCATCTGGACCTCCTGGAAGAATCATTCACATGCATGCTTCACATGAGACAAGTCACGGTAGACCCGGACATTCTCAGAAGTGCTCTAGGACTTCCCGAACTTGAACCCGATGAAGAGTATGACCAAGTTCCCAGTGAAGAAGAGTTGATTGAATGGCTACGAGATATTGGGTATGATGAGTCTGAAGGGGTCATTGTGAGGCACTCTAAGGTGAATATCAGGTTTCTTCCACAACCTTGGAGAACTCTCTACATCATCATAGCCAAGTCACTGTCTGGCAGAGACACCGGCCATGAACATCCCAAGCTTCAACATCTCAAGCTATTCTGGGCCATTGCTAATGTCAAGAAGGTTGACTATGCCAGCATCATCTGGGAAGACATTGTGTGGCATATACAACACAAGACAAGCAACATTCCTTTCGTCCGTTTCACCAAGCTTCTGATTGCCAGCTTTATCCATGAATATGATGACATTCCACAGAGACTGAATGATGAGTTCCAGCACACTTACAAGAATGAGGACACACTCAGGGTCATCAAAAGAATGGATACAAGCACAAGGAAACAGGGAAAGAAACTTCCAGATTGCCTCCTCACTGACAAAGTCAAAGCTTGTAACCACTACAAATACTACCTACAAGCAATTGATGAAGAGAAAGTTGGATTCTTGGATGAAGCTGCACTTCCTGCATACATGAAGAAAGGCAAGAAAGGCAGCAAATCAGGCAGCTCAGAGAGTTCTACCAAGACCAAACCAAAGAAGAAACCATCTTCCAAGGTTAGGATTCCCACAAAGAAGCCAACTGCTGAACCTGGGTGGTTTCCCTCACCACCTGCTTCCCCCAAGAAATCTGATTCTGAAAGGACTGAATCTGATGAAGGTCCTCAGTATCAAGAAGCATTTGCCCAGCCTCAAGAAGATGAGAATGTGGAAGACATCGATTGGGATAAGAACATCGATGAATTTGCTGATAATGCCGTTTATCCCCCACACCTCAATCAACAACCATCCACAGAGGCTCAGAGATTACTGGAGGAAGAAAGGTTGAGAAGGGAAAAGATGAAGAAACCTGCTACAGCTGCACAAGAGTCAGAAGGTCTGTCAGTAGAAGAAGAGAATGAGAGGGCACTCAACCTTGGTCTCCTTCACAGCAGAATAGACGACTTTAATGCAAACCAACAACCACCTCCAGAGTTCACCCATACCACCACAGAGGCTGGCACTTCCAGCAGCATTCCTGAGCCCACAACTAGAGTCCATACTGAGCTGGTTACTTATGACAACCCCTCAGTATCTCCCACTCAGTTCGACATGACTATGGGAGAGGATGAAGAAGGAGATCCTATGGATACAGATACTCCTAGACTTATGTCTGTGGAAGAAATGGAAAGCAGAGAAAGGGCTCAAGAAGAAGAGCTGAAAAGAAAACAAGAAGCTGAAGAGGCCAGACTGGAAGAGTTAGCTCAGGCCAAACTTGAAGAGACAATCCGTATGGAAGAGAGCCGCAAAGCTGAAGAGGCAGCTAAGCTAGCAGAAGAACAGTTAAAGAAAGCAGAAGAAGCTAGGCTAGCTGAGGAACTCAGACTACAAGCTGAGGCTGCCACTCTTGCAGAGGAACAGAGGAAAGCTGATGAAGCAGCCAAACTGGCTGAAGCTAAGTTAAAAGAAGAAGCCAGGGCTGCTGAGGAGCAAAGGCTGCAAGCTGAAGCAGAAAAACTGGCAGCCGAACAGAAAGTAAAAGAAGCTGCACAACCCGATACTAAGAAAGGTGATGACAAAGTCTCAACCACCATCATTGAATCCACACAGTCATCACCTCCTGCTTCTGGATCAACACAAGGCAAATCTATCAAGAAACCAAGTTCTAAAGCCTCTGCTGCTGCAAAACTACTTAAGTCTGCTTTCAAGAAGGTGCATGAGAAGAAGAAAAGTAAGCTTGAAGATCAGGTTGCCACACTTGCATCCCAGGTTGCTGAGCTTTCTAAGCTGAACGAGAACGTCAAAGAGCTACAAGACAAGGTCGACATTTTCCTAGCTAAAGACGTCACAGAGAACCTGGAAGCCGCACTAGCAGCTCAAGCACAGGAATACATGTCACAACACTTAGTGGCTGAGCTGAAAGACCTGCTGGCACCAATGAGAGACGAACTCACCAAGTTCGCTGAGCAAGCAGTGAAGAAAGTCATCCGATCTACAACCTTTACTCTTCGAGCAGACAAGTCCACTGCTCCTCTGCCAGGACTTTCTCTGGATGAACTGGAAGCTCAACTCTTAGAGAAGCTCGCCAACAAGTTCACATTAACACCAGAAGAAGCTAAAGTACTGGAAGCACTGAAAGATAAGATGACCAAAGACACATGCAGCACAGAGGCAGATAAGTTGAAAAGACGAAGAGATGACGAAGACAAGGATCCCAATTCTCAAGCTAAGAAACAGAAACAAGCTGAGGGACCCTCATCTCGCACACCGGTCATTCCTCCTACCTCTACCACCTCTTCACATCAACCGAAAGCATCGGGTTCTGCCCCCAAAGATCATGATCACTTTGTATATACCGGTGGTGACGACATTCCTCAACCCGATCCAGTTCCAGAACCATCACAGAAGAAGAAGAAAGAAAGGAAAGGAAAACATCCTCAACCGAAACCGGACACCTCATCTAAGGGTAAGGAACCCGAGAAGCCCAAAACCGTCCTACAATGGCTAGACAAAGATGAGACTACCGAGTATTCGTGGTTCGAGAAGATGATAAATTCCCAACCACCACTGGAAGCTAATCAGGAACCACAAGACGGTCGCACAGTGGAATATGCTCAACTACTTCAGCACAGGTTCAAGATGAAAAAGATGAACAAGAAAGAACTGCGAAGAGTTAAGAATGAAGCATTCAACCTTCTTAGAGATCGGTCTGCGAACTCCATCGAGCTGGAATATCATCTGGAAAACATCGCTTGAGCCATGTCCAGCGACATTGACTGGATCAATCCAGAGGCATTTGTCGACCCAGTCACGAAGAAGTCAGCACCGTATATTACAGACTGGTCAAAACCACTACCAATGATTGGGAGAGCTCAAGAACCAAAGATCCCTTACATGTTCTTCTTCAACACCGATCTGGAATTTCTGAAACTCGGCAGTGCTACTGAGAAGAAGTATGTTACCTCACTCGCCTTTCTACCGGCTGCTCGTTATCTTAACAATGCCATCGAAGAAGAAGCTACCGCACTATTCGTCGACAAAGTTGTTGAGTATGACCGCAATGCACTTTATGATATTCACCACTGGCCTAAAACCAGGGCACAATACTATCGTAGCAGCAGACTGAACCAGACTATGGGCGAAGTGGCAAGTGATCTGAAGATAGTCTCCATTCAGTTCATCTCAACTGTCACACATTTCGGGTACCCCTTCCTCAGCAAGATAACACTGAAAAGAAGTGATGAACAGTTCTATGACATCTCCGAGTCAGACTTTCCACGCCTACTTCTCAACGATATCGAAGACCTATACCTTCTCAAAGTGCAAGGCAAACTGTGCGGTTTACCCAAAAACATACAACTTGCCTTCATACAAGCACTCCTCATCTACATCAGGCAAATCGTTATCCGAGAACGGGTTGAAGATCTTCAGTTAGGAGTTGAAAGTTACCAGAAGAAACTCAATCTAACAAAACCTAACATGTTCGACATTCCCGATCTTCAGCATCTGCCTCAGTACACCATGATCAAACATCCGTTCGGATTCACCTACCGCAGCATTAACGGTCGAAACTGCTTCATGGCTTACACGGAAGTACATAAGTTCTGTGATGAAACACTTAAGTTCGTCAGGGACGGCATCAAAAGCAGGGTAGATGATATTGCTTTGGGTAAATCGAAACGGTGGAATTCGACAGAGGTTAGGGAAGCACGCAGATTCATATCTAAGATCGAGAACCGATTAAGACGACGGGATCAGTTTCGAAGGTTGGAGAGCTATGTGGGTGGCAGACAGAAATTCCCGGTATTGACATTTCAGAGGCCTGACTGGTAGATATTGTAAGGAATTCATTTGATTTGATTTATAATTTTCCTTCATTATGGCTTGTGCACGCATTTCAGTGCACAACCCGAACTTGTAAAGAAAGGACCCTGAGGTACGCGTCAGTGCCTCAATCCTAATATAAGGAGCGAAGGCTTCTTACTTTTGAGTAGAATTATTCAAACTTTTCTGATTTTTCATAATTCTGCTCAAAAGGACAAGTATTTCACCTCAATAAGACCTAATCACTTGTTGAGGGGGAGCACTTGTCAAAACAAAACACTTTGCTCAAACATCAAAAGTTCGTGGTAAATCCCCTCGTTAAACTCAAAAGGCATATTTTAATCTCTAAGTTTGTCAAAAACACCATTTGGTATGCTATTTTTGAGGGGGAGAAAATGATAAAGTGATTAAAACATACGAAGTTCAAGCTTTAAAGGTGTATCATAAGCGAGCTAGACTCAGCACTGACCCAGGAATTGACGAGAGAATACAAGTTAGTTATATCGAAAGGACAAATCCTCGACGGGTAATAACATCAAGTTAGTTATTAGAGCTAGTTGTCACCTAAAAGCTGACAATGCATCTCTTTAACTAACCACGTAAGCGTGTCTCGAAAAGGATTTGTCTTAGTAGAAAAGTACCATCTCGAGAAATCTTCTGTGGACTTGACCAGGCCGGGTAATAACTTCAAGCTAGTCTAACTAGTGATGTAAGCGTGTCTCGAATCGGTCCTGTTCTCAGAAGGTGGATCAATTCTAAAGTATTTGCTCCTCCCGCATGTGCAAATTTATTAAATACTTATGAGCACATGTGCAGGGGGAGCCCTTCAAAAGTATACTCAAAACTCTCAAAGTGTTAAACAAAATATTTGATTATCACAAACACTTTGAGAGATTTTCAATCAAAGGTTTCCGGGCTACTGTTGGAGTTATAAGGTGAATAAGATAGGAATATCCGTCCTATGATCCGCCAGAGCCGGAGGGATCTACCCAAGGACATCTCCCACAGTTAGAATTAGAAGTCCTTAGGTATGATACGAAAAAAGGAGTAAAGAATGAAAGAAGAAAGAAGGGGTTGAAGAATTAAAAAGAAAAGCAAAAGTAAAGGGTGAAAAGAAATAGCCCTCCATATGTTCAACCTTAGGGCAGACACCGGGTTCAATACGTATGCTACTGGTTGTTGCTAAGGCAACACCGGTATTGAAGATTAAGTCGTCATGGACCCAGTGACGCAATGCACTAAACCTTCTTAACCACTCAAGTTCTCTTAAAAGAACTTGTTTCATTCTCACGGGGAACCCGCATAATCTATCGACCTATCTCTTAGAGACGGTTGATATTGAAGCAGGAGACACATCCCCAGTCTCCGTATAGGAAACCTAGGAGTGCACTTATGGAGTCTAGAGCCTTGAGATACATCAAAGATCTCTTAGGAACACTTAGTATTTCTACGACTGGTGTTCTACATCAATGGGCATCAGTTGTTAACTATCGAGTCCTTCGCAGATCTTAGCAATCTGCCAAGAACGTTTATGAGAGGAGTACTTAGGTATTTCTCGATGATTGAACGGAAATCCTGCCAGGGTCAACATCTAACAGCCCTGACAGCAGGTCACTTCGGTAACCCCACAAGGGTTACGCTTAGTGTTTACGGTGGTTCCATCTCGGTCTACAGTCGTGGAGTGATCCCCAGCGACTCACCCAGTCATTGAGCTACTTAGTAGGTCTAGTAAGCTCCTTCGGGAGTATCTGATATGGGAACGGCCAGGATAAGGATTAGAAGGAGTCTTCACACTATGCTGTTGATGAGCTCTAATTCCTTATCCGTAAGTACCGGTTGTATTATTGCTAACTGTTTACTCGCAGGTACATCACCTCCAGGATGGCAGATTCCAACATGCTCACACATACATCTTGAAGTCAAAGAAAGCTCCCCCAAAGATCATTGCAACACAAAGTTAAGAGAAAGATTCTACAGCAATAAGCAGAGTCTGCAAAGTTTAAAGACAAAGATCCCAATGCATGATAAGGAACTTCTTAAACGATAAAGTCTAAAGTCTAAAGATGTATGAGTATGTTGGAATGGCGGACAACCACCACAGACACAGGAGTGACAAACGGCAGACAACTTCATAACCTAATCACTACATCATCACCAAGAACAATGACGAAGAGCAAAGTACTTTTGCTATTATTTCACTCATTTTTGAAGACGTCTAGAGTTTCACATGTCACAAGTCAAAGACAAAGATAAAGACGTCAAGCAACCGTGATGACCGACCCTTAGGGGGAGATTGTTGGGATCATACTTTCAGTATTTAGTCAAGTCTCGGTCATTACATTTTGTAATAGGTTGCTTAGTTTATTTTACTTATTTAGTATTTGGTACAAGGCTTAAGTGTTAAAGCCCCATGGGCCTTAAAGCCCACGTTTCATGAAAGGAGGGAGGAAGGGAGTGTTGCCCTAGTCCTCCTCCTATAAATACCATGCTAATGTACTCATTATAATTGTTGGTTATTTGATATTCTTAAAGAAACTCTTGCACTTTTATTCTTCTTATTATCTCTTAATCAACCAAGTCTATTTCTCATCTCATTTCTCTTTACATAATACTTGTGTTTACTAAATGGTGACCTAACAGATGCAATAGTTTCAATGTTCTCTATTAGTTGATATGTTTTCGTATTTAAACTCTTGTTCATTCATCTCAGTTATAACTCTATGCATCCAACATTATTGGCTTAAATTCGAGCACTGGAATGCTTTATGTCTATTGTATACAAAGAAAACTTTATTAGTGTTTGCCAAACCGATAATTTGCAACAACTTGTGTTTTTAATTTACTACAAAATATAGACAACTGCATCCCGTCATAAATCGAGTAAATTCAAAAAGGGGTATAAACAATTTAAATCAAGTCGAACTTTGGTAGGGCATAACTCTACTCGACATTATTATGTTTGGCTCGAAAAACTTGATTTATTTATGATGATGAGTTTTTTAAACCAACTAAAATTGAAATATAAAGATAAATTTAAAATTCGACTTGAGCTCGGCTCTAAAAGCTCGGTACATCTAAAAATAAGTATTTACTTTTAGTGTATTTATATCTAAGCACGTAAAAGCTCGAAAAGCTCAACAATTACTCAAGTCGAGTATATATAAGTTCGAGTTCGGCTCGATAAACATTTCGAGCTTACTTTCTGATCTCAAGCTCGAGACTCGATAAAATTCAGCTCGAACAAGCTCGACTCATTTGCGCCCCTAAACTCATATGCTTAGTTTTTAGAGAAAATTACCAAAACTAATCCCAAAAAAAAAAAAAAAAAAAAAAAAAAAGAAAAAAAAGAAACCTTTGATCCAAGACTTGGTCTCTTTTTTCACCCTTTTCTCATTTTGGTCAAGTTTAACTGATCAACTACTTGACTCCACCCATTTAATGACACATGTCATGCTCAACTGTTTAACTGCTTGACTCCAGCTATAATGGACTAAAGGTGTTTAGAAAAAATACAAGGCAGAGACACGTGTCACTAAATGGATGAAGTTGGAAAAAAGGGTGCAAAAAGTGACTAAGTCTTGGACCAAGGGTTATTTATTTATTTATTTATTTATTTTTGATAATTTCCACTAGTATTTAACTTCCCAACTTATTTTAATAGTGTGTCAGCATCTTCTAGCCTTGTAGTTTCCTATGCAATATATCGTACTATGTACGTATGTTTCTTTGTCTGTTTTAAACTAAACTTTTGTAATTGATAAATGAAAGTAGGGGTTCATTATTATTTTGTCTTCTTCTAAAACATCTGACTAGCAATAGTTTATATGAATTACACGATACATACTGGTGTACATCAATTCCTTGCCGATTCGTATGTTTTTGTTGCTTAATTTTCAATCATTAACATATATTTCACCAACGTTTTTATATCCTTAGGACACGTTTTTATATACTTTATCACACAAAAACATCGAGCATATGTGCTTAATTGTTGCTGTTTTCCTGAGTATGTAACTAAATACTTGATAGAAAAACAAAATGGAAATATTACACAGTAGTCAGTTACACAAGTAAATGTTACTTCAATTCGAAGTAAATCAAAAGTATCATATAGACCAAGGAAGAAGGGAAAAAAAAGTTGTATAGTTGTTATTTTTGGTACAAAAATATGGATGCATTTGAAGCCTCGTGAATTAGGTACATATATAACATCATGAACAATAAATAAAAATTATTTGTCTTTGAGAATGAAACTTGAGAGTTTGTGTAGCTTTTCTGGCTAAGGTTTATATCCTATAAGTGATAAGTGGTAGGTCTCGTGTTCTAATTCTAGTCAGCAACCGTTCATGAACTCTTTTGGGTTTTCGTCATTTTTTTTTCTTTCACTTTTTCTCTTAAGTTGTTACCACGTCATTTTTTTCTTTCAGTATTCATTCAAGTGGTAAAATCGATTGATATGGTATTTCTCGATTTAAGTCATTTGAAGATGGTTAAAGACACGTAGATTTAATGCCCAAAACATCAGAAACAAAATGAAAATGGTACACTCGGGTTTATCAGCACAAAAATAATAAATTTCAACCATAAATTCATACTTTTATTGACACTATATATGATAAGGGACACCTAGTGTTTTAGTTTGTTGGAAAAGATTATACTCACAAAACGAGAAATCTGATAAAAAGTTATTAACGGGTCCATAAATCCTGCTAACTCAAACAATGTTACTAAAAAATGCAAAATACATACTGAATAATAATATTGCGTGTCAAAAATGAAGCGCAAATATTTATAGCTACACAAATAATAAATATAATAAGTTTAGTGTCAATAACATTATGCTTTTATATAATATAAAGTGTTAAAATAAGAAACATAATACGGTATGAAAAAAGTTGAAGTATAAACTATAAAGCTTAATAAGATTAAAGATTAGTTTGTTGTTTTGGTAAATTTAAGAGGTGTAAAATATAAACTTTAATCATTTTAAGTTTTCATTTCATCAATGTTAAGACTTAAGATGAATTTGTTGTAATTTTAAGACGTATTTCCACAACAATTACAAAAAGTTACTACTGAGGATGTTGCACAGAACCCATCGTTAATAGGAGATGAGATTTAGCTATCAACACCACTTTCTCAAATATAATTATTTATTTTGGTGCTACAAAAAATCACCATATACCTCTTCCTTCCCTTTTTTGAAATACGTGTCCACCCGCTCCGGTAAAAACCCGGCCATATCCGGTTTAATAAGATAACGATTAGTTTGTTGTTTTGCTAAATTTAAGAGGTGTAAAATATAAAGTTCAATCATTTTAGTGCCAAGTTATCATTTCATCAATGTTAAGATGCATTTGTTGTAATTTTAAGACGTATTTCCACCACAATAACAACATTGACAAGACATGGTACAGTAATAAATAAAAAATCAAAAGAAGAAGAAAAAAAGTTGCTACTGAGTGTGTTGCTGACTTGAACACGTACGGGACCCATAGTTAATAGGAGATGAGATTTAGCCATCAAGAAACAAGCGGCTGTGAGAGCGTTGTCAGTTATATTGATTTGTTCGGGGGAACAGAAGGATTTATCGGAAGGAAGAAAGAGTGATAGTGAGCGTAGTCCAGTTATTAGTTCCTTCTATACCGAATTTTCATAACAAGTACCCTGTGTCGATTCTAATGTCTTTTAACTCATTCAATGAAATGTCGCAAACCACATGGTAAACGCGGGTGCTTTTTTGTTTTTACAAAATCTTGTAGAAACGGATGTTGATGGTGCAAAGAAGTTACAAGAGACTCTAGGTCGCGCGAAGCTATGGGGTGTGTTTGGGTGACTGTAATGGTCATAATCGTTCTCAAACATCTGTATGTATTTATTTTAATTTACAGTTTTGCACTGCTTGTGCATCCTTGTTGTTCATAATTTCATTCTTGGTAATTAATCTTAGTTGAGAGGCATTGTGAGTATTACTTATTAGTTTAAAGTCTACTGAGATATATGTGTTTTGTTAATCTGTTTGCTGACCTAACTTTGATTAAGTTGTAATCTTTTTATTACCAAAACTCAATAATACAACAATTACGGATCTGAACTTAGTAGTTTCATACTCATTACTGCACTTGGTAAATGAGTTATCCCTTGAGCATTTTCTGCAGTGAATCGAAAATACTATTTGCACATTATCGATTTCACAAACACACATATTACAAACGCATATGTACATTATCTAACAAAGCTTGATATGAAAGAAAAATGTAGTTTGTTTTGAAGTGCATTTTTGAAAAACTTCAAAAGCTCATATATATTATAGATAGAAGCTTGATTCGTTCTCAACCCTAAGTAAGACATATATCGAGTGTTCATCATACCTTTTTTTCTCACTAACAATGGTGCCCGAATAAGGCATAGGTGCCATGGTACGTGGTTGCTGGTGGCGTGTTGGCATCATAGCAACAAGTAGTTATTTCACCTCTGCGGCGTAGATAGGTTCAATCACTACTATAGATTGTGAAATAGAGCCCCTTTAATAGAGCCCGGTTATTGAATTTCTATCTTAAATCGGTGACGGGTAGGAGCTATGAAAAGTTATTGAATTACACTCTTAATATATGTGAAAAGTAGCAAAGGTGTCTATCTAGATCCCCTTTAATAGAGCCTGGTTATTGAATTTCTATCTTTAAGTTTTTTTTAAAGGATGTTAAAGGGTGGCGCTTTTGGATTTGTGAATAAGAAGGAACAGTTTCTTGGTTTAAGAAATAAATAAAAGTTAGCAGCAAGAAGATTAAAAAAAAAAAAAAAAAAAAAAAAAAAAAAAAAAAAAAAAAACACCGCGGAATTGAGATATATTTTGGAGCCATCAGCCATACCCATGTCGAGTAAAAAAGTTATTTAGTACTATAATCAAATGGATCTCTAACCTATTTGAGAGAAAAAGTCATTGATTTACTACTCGGTAAAACATACTACTAAGCAACAATGAATAAAATGGAAGAAATTAAACAGGAATATATATATATATATATATATATATATATATATATATATATATATATATATATATATATATATATATATATATATATATATATAATAACAATAAAAAAATTGTGGATAAAGATGATGACTCAATCAACAGACCTGTAAACTTATAGGAAAGCAGCCTTAGCCATCACTCCACCTACAATCTCAAGATTCAATCACAAATACAATTATTTTATATGCATATTATATGTACCTCATCTCAAGAGGCTTCAAAAGCATTGTTTTTTCTACTAAAAATATCCACCACACTATTGTCTTATTTTCTTTTGTTTTGGTTTGTAATACTTTTGATAACTTGAAATAGCCTTTAATTGTGTAAATGACAACTGTGTTAAACGAGTAGATATCACCCCGCGCATTGTAGCGAGGTTTTTTTTTATCTCAAACACTCTTACTAAAAAATGCAAATAATAAATATAATAGTTTTGTGTCAATAACATTATGCATTTATATAATATAATAGTTTTGTGTTAAAAGTAATAAGAAACATAATTTGGGAAAAGTTAAAAGTATAAACTATAAAGTTTAATAAGATTAAAGACTAGTTTGTTGTTTTGCTAAATTTAAGAGGAGTAAAATATAAAGTTGAATCATTTTAGTGCCAAGTTATCATTTCATCAATGTTAAGAAGGAACAGTTTCTTGGTTTAAGAAATAAATAAAAGTTAGCAGCAAGAAGATTAAAAAAAAAAAAAAAAAAAAAAAAAAAACACCGCGGAATTGAGATATATTTTGGAGCCATCAGCCATACCCATGTCGAGTAAAAAAGTTATTTAGTACTATAATCAAATGGATCTCTAACCTATTTGAGAGAAAAAGTCATTGATTTACTACTCGGTAAAACATACTACTAAGCAACAATGAATAAAATGGAAGAAATTAAACAGGAATATATATATATATATATATATATATATATATATATATATATATATATATATATATAATTATATATATATATATATATATATATATATATATATATATATATATATATATATATATATATATATATATATATATATATATAATAACAATAAAAAAATTGTGGATAAAGATGATGACTCAATCAACAGACCTGTAAACTTATAGGAAAGCAGCCTTAGCCATCACTCCACCTACAATCTCAAGATTCAATCACAAATACAATTATTTTATATGCATATTATATGTACCTCATCTCAAGAGGCTTCAAAAGCATTGTTTTTTCTACTAAAAATATCCACCACACTATTGTCTTATTTTCTTTTGTTTTGGTTTGTAATACTTTTGATAACTTGAAATAGCCTTTAATTGTGTAAATGACAACTGTGTTAAACGAGTAGATATCACCCCGCGCATTGTAGCGAGGTTTTTTTTTATCTCAAACACTCTTACTAAAAAATGCAAATAATAAATATAATAGTTTTGTGTCAATAACATTATGCATTTATATAATATAATAGTTTTGTGTTAAAAGTAATAAGAAACATAATTTGGGAAAAGTTAAAAGTATAAACTATAAAGTTTAATAAGATTAAAGACTAGTTTGTTGTTTTGCTAAATTTAAGAGGAGTAAAATATAAAGTTGAATCATTTTAGTGCCAAGTTATCATTTCATCAATGTTAAGATGCATTTAATTTGTTGTAATTTTAAGGCGTATTTCCAACACAATAACATCAACAACATTGAGAAGACATGGTAATAAATAAAAAACCAAAAGAAGAAGAATAAAAGGTGCTACTGAATGGAAATACTATGTTCACTGATTTGTCCAGTCACAGGCATTGTACTTTCCCAGTCATATCCGGTCAAGACCCGGTCATATTTGGTCAAGACCAGGTCATATTTGATCAGACCCGGTCATATCCGGCCAAGACCCGGTTAGACCCGGTCATATTCGGTCAAGACCCGGCTAGACCCGGTCAATATCCGGTTAGACCCGGTTATTTCCGGTCAAGACCCGGTCATTTCCGGCCAAGACCCGATCATTTCCGGTCAAGACCCGGTTAGACCCGGCTATATCCGGTTGTTGGCTTGAAATGATTCCACATATGAACCAAGGTTAGTTTGAAAGATAGGGCGTGTGTTGTTTAAGGATAATGCTAGGCTGATTAGTTCACGCGGTGTTGTAGGTTCGTTGTTGGAGCTATGTGTTGAGGAATTTGTTGAGTTTTGTTGATGTTAGGGGTGTTTTTGTTGAGGAGGATGTGGTTGAGGTTTTGTTAAGAGTTGTCAAGTCTGGGACGGTTTTGGCGCAGGAGTATGAGGGTTTTTTGGTTAGGATTGTTGAGTTGTTGCTGTGGGGTGTTGGAAGTGAGGTTTCAGTATGCAAAAGCGGTTTTAGGTCGGGATGTAATGCGAAGGTGTGGAGAGAGTTGGGTGAATTAGGGTGTGTTGGACCTTTGATTAGTATGTTGGATGGGAAAGCGATTGAGGGGAAACAAGCGGTTGTGAGAGGGTTGTCAGTTATATTGATAGTGAGTGTAGTTCAATTATTAGATCCTTCTATACCGAATTTTGATAACAAGTACCCTGTGTCGATTCTAATGTCTTTTAACTCTTTCGAAGAAATTTTGCAAAAAGATGGCAAATACGGGTGCTTTGTTGTTTTTACAAAAGCTTGTAGAAATGGATGTTGATGGTGCAAAGAAGTTACAAGAAACTATAGGTCCCAGGAAGCTATGGGGTGTGTTGGGGTGAACGTAATGATCATACTCGTTCTAAAACATTTGTATGTATTTATTTTAATTTACAGTTTTGCACTGCTTCTGCATCCTTGTTGTTCATAATTTTATTCTTAGTAATTAATCTTAGTTCAGAGGTTAAGGCATTAGGCATTGTTATTACTTATTAGTTTAATGCCATGGTAATTAATTGCTAGTGGCGTGTTGGCATCATAGCAACAAGTAGTTATTTCACCTCTGCTGCAATAGATAGGTTCACTACTAGAGATTGTGAAATAGATCCCCTTTAATAGAGCTATGAAAAGTTCTTGAATTACAATCTTAATATATGTGAAAAGTAGCAAAGGTGTCTATCTAAATCGGTGATGGGTAGGAGCTGCGAAATGTTATTGAATTACTATCATATAAGTTAAATCGGTGACGGGTAGGAGGTGTGGAAAGTTATTGAATCACTTAGGTACGGTATATAATTAGTTTTACTTATTAATCCTATAGGCTTATAGAATGGGTCTAATGATTGGAGTGATTCCATTTACCTCTAAGGTATGTAACTTATTTGGGTATGTGTCTCAATTTTAGTTTCAGTTGTTTTAGATTTTGAAGGAAGTTACTCCATAATCTCTTCTTAAGAACAGGGTCAGGATAGTTGACAGAAATCCAAATCTTTCTAACAATAGTTTCGAGTCTTATCAAAAACAAAAAGATAAAAGTTAATTCTAACTCTATTGTGACATTTGTTGTAAACCAAGTTAAATCACCAGTCGTGGTTGCTGGTTGTAACACCCCCAAAATTTGGTACAGCGGAAGACTCAAAAAGCTTTCGGGGTGCTACGGGGATTGGTATCCAACACAAGACATAATAGAACGAGATAAAGTAAACATAATAAAAACACAACCAAAACGGGGTTTTAAAGTTTACGTTTATCCCAACATCATTCAGAGTCAGGCCCAAAAGAAATAAACGTAGGTCCACAATTTAATATCAGAGTTTAGAAAAATAGATCCATAAACCAGGTGCCATTGCCAAGCCTCCGATCCAAGCATCCA
The DNA here is from genome assembly GCA_030686995.1 of Artemisia argyi. NCBI lineage: Eukaryota > Viridiplantae > Streptophyta > Magnoliopsida > Asterales > Asteraceae > Artemisia > Artemisia argyi. The sequence continues at coordinate 8,084,252 of CM060684.1, forward strand.
TAGAGCATCACTTAATTTCCTGAGAAAACGCGCTAAAAGTCAGCTTTCGCTGGTGAGATCATAGGTTTAAATTCATCTAACAATATAGTGGACATATACGCAAAATGCTTGCTAGCTAGACTAAGGATTCGCTAAAAGCCTGCGGATACCCTCCGCTCCAACATAACACACGGATACCCTCCGTTCTAACATAGATATTCGGGTAACCCCCGCAATACCAATAAATACTCGGATAACCTCCGAAGTATTAATAACCTATAGGTGCACACTATAGTATCTAAATAAGTCAACCTTGAATAGTACACACAACATATATGTGACTAAAGCTGACAATTCCAAATAACCAAATAAGCCAACCTTGAATAGTACACACAACATATATGTGACTAAAGCTGACTATCCACCAATAACCAAATAAGCCAACCCTGAATAGTACACACGACATGTGTGACTAAAGCTGACAATAGATCCTAGTCCATACGCATAGCAAGTTTAGAAAGAATATAAAAGCGATAATAGTCCACGTAAAATAATTTGCACGTTTCTCACCCCAAGTATTGAAAACATAGTTCAAGAAAAAGTGGGGCTATGACTCACCTCAAGTCCAGAAATCAACAATAAGAAATCGGTAGAGGTAAGATGTATAGTAACTCAAAAGACGGCAACTACGGACTCGGCACGACCTAACAATATCAACTCGTTCAGAAATCATTTCCTCAATTTCAAGATATTCCCAAACCCGGACGATAATCCGTTTTATTTCCGAAAATCCATTTCGTATTAGTTTGGTGTATTTGCGTTTGGTATCCATACGGGTGGTGGGTCGACACAAGACAAACCAAAAAGGTCACACAAAGAATAATATAATAAACCATGGATCTAATATTAGTCCAATATATCATTTAAATAAATCATCGAAGCTTATCAAATCCGTCGATTTGGTAATGCCCCATATTTATTTACTTAATATACCATTCTAAGATTATACCCGAATCCTAGGTCACACATTGCACATAAAGTACTATATGGTATATATCAAAGTTTAATAAATTCTCTAATTATGCCGTTAAGCTTACCAAATTCGTCAATTTGGCAACCTCACGAGATACTTAGTAATTTATTATTCTCGTACACATACCACAACTTATGGGCGTCGTAGGATACGATGCCCATTAATATACTCAATTTAAATAACTAAATAGCTCTTATTTAACCCGTCGATTAAATAAGTTACGTAGTTATCGAAAGTGAATGTATTAATCGTAATATATCCGTGACAACACGAACGTCACAAATAATAAACCACTTGGACCCAAGTGACCACGATCCCGTATAACTCGATAGTTTTACTCGTTTATTAAAAAGATAATATTTGATTTAGTTTTTATTCAACGTTAAAGATTTCGTCGTTAATTATAGTCGTTTAATTATAATAGCGCTCGCAATATTATTACGCTACTTTCATAGCATAATATTTATAGTCGCGTTATTATTATAATATTACTCGTGATCGTTTTATTATTAATATACGCACTTGTATAAATATATATACGTTTTCACGTTTATATATTTATATAAACGTTTATATTTCTAATAATATTATTACGAGTTTTATTATTTACGTTTGATTATAAATATTTATCGAGTCATACGAAATGGTCACATGTCCGAGTCATCACTCTCGGCTCATTGTCCAAGTCCAAAATAGAATGATAATCAAGTTAAAAATAAGTAATCAATCTCCGTCCAACAATACCCAAAACACGTGCTACAACAATAGGGTCCGACTACGGCACCCGACTAACCTATCTCCGTCATTCTAAGTGACCGTCTCACCATCGGTCCCCCAAATACCACTTTTCGTCAACACATCACAAGATAATAAGTCCATTGCCCACACGGCTCCAAAGTAACGACACCAACCTCAAAGATATAATGACAATAACAATATACCATATCACACAATAGCAAATAATACCATAAGAAGGACATCAATGGCCAAGGATCTCGGGTCACTCTTACCGAGCCCAACCCGAGCCGAGAGACCCACTTGGGTCTCGGCCAAGTCTTATGAGTCACAAGTCCAACCCTGAGACCATGAGGGTCTCGGATAGGCTCGACTGAGCACAAAACCAAAACCAATCAGACCCTTGAGGTCCTCGATACTACCAACAACAATATTTCCAGATTACTCAACCAAACATTTCCAATCCAAGAACATCAAACCGAGTACCCTAGTCACCATAACTATGAGACCAAAATTATTCATAAAACCTCATAAGCTCGAAAATAATCCCCAAGCCGAGAGCCTAGGCCCTCGGTTTCACTCGACATCAACAAGATTCACCAAACCCGGATACCAAACTTATTTGTAGCCACGTTTTTATTAACAAAATAATCTTTCCCATTAGTATCAACAAGATTATATCAAAACCCCTTTAAAGAAATCCATGTTTTCACGGATTTAAGCTCACATCGGGGCACACATGGTGCCAAACCGATGCTACTCACCTTAAAATTTCCTCAGAACTCATAGATCTAAAAGAAGCAACCAAGATATGTCTCGAATGAAATGGATTCGTGATGTTTTTGTGGGTTTGAAGGCGCGTGTATTGTATCAAGTTAAATAGGAGAGTGGGGTGGTAACTATGGTGGTGTCGGTGTGGTTGTAGTGGTGGCGGTGTGGTGGCTGCGTGGCCGGAATAGTGGCGGCTAGGGTTTGGTATATTAGTGATGAAGATGAGGGAGAGAGAGATGATGAGAATGGTGTGGTTGTGTTTGTTTGTTTTCCAGGTTCTCACACAAGGACCATTTAGTATTTAAAAAAAATAATTATTATTATTAATGGGAGGGGGTGGCTAGTCATAAAACACAAGGACCATTTTCGTAAACCTTTCAAAGTAGCCCGACACGCTCATCCCGAGCTCAAACTCATTTTCAAAATTCCTCAACACGCGTTTATATATACGTCATCCTCTTTAAAATAGTTTTTCCACGAAATTGGGTTATAAATACGCCCGTCTTATATATAGACGCGACTGTTATTCGAAATTTTCAACTTGTTAGGTTATCCTAGTGCCGGAGTCAACGTAGTGCCTAATAAATGCGATAACAATAATCCACGACATATACCACGTATAAAAATCAATAATACGGATAATCTCCACATAAAATTCTTGTATCCGAGTCACTTTTTCAAATTCGGCTCAATTAAATGGAAATATTTTCCAAACGTTTTTGTATCATTAAATTTCAAAGTAATGCGGATTTTAAAATAACTCCCTAATTTTCCAGTTGTCACACTGGTCCATCTGATCAGGCTGGGCACACACATATTACACCCGGTTCATTATCTATAGATGTTTTAGACTGTACCCAAAGTATTTTGCTGATGGCCCATCTGATTTACTGGCGCCTTCTATTTTGGTGGACGGAATGCTGATCAACTCCATCCTCCCATTGTTATGTTGTGTGAGGACGAGACGTAGGCAACTTTAGGTTCACCAAATCAGCTTCCGCTTGCTCAAGGACCTCAAGTTGCACAATTCCCGCATGCGGTTAGTCATTTGATAACGAGTTTTAGTAACTTAAACATAATGGAACTCCTAACACAACTATATAGGTAGTTTGTTTACTTGTTAATTGATATGGTCATTGCATTTGGAGATACCTTTAAGACCACCAATCAAACCTGACCTTGAACTATTTTGTCCGAATATGTTTTTCTGGAGTAACTGTTAATTGTACGCTCTTTATACACGGGTGGATTTATGTTAGAGCTCTGTGAATCGTACCTTTAAGATTTCTGGATCCGATTTCAATATTAACAATGTAATCAGATCTTAATAGTACTTATGCACACATCTACAGTCCACGTCAACAGGCTTTCATAATGATATATGATATTCTATGATGTATCTGGCTTTATGGTGACCCACTTTAGTTGTTCACCATGTTTATGGCTGTATAACTCTTCTTTTGTTGGCTACTTGCATACAACACAAAAAGAATATTAAGCCCGCACAAAAGCAGTTTTACAAGCTTGGTTGTTAATTTTACATTCTCAGTTTACTAACCAGTTATATGTTCTGTTTACAGTTGGGTTCCTCCACAGCAGAAGCTGATTTATCTCCTACCCACCCCATTCGTTTGGGTTTGGCTTTGAACTTCTCCGTGTTCTATAACGAGATTATGAACTCTCCTGAAAGGTATGTTTTAAGTTCTTTATGCCTCGATATTTGCTAACCTGTGTATCTTTTGTTTTTATTTTGACTTGTGTTAGGCCTGCCACTTGGCAAAACAAGCTTTCGATGACGAAGCTATCTCAGAGCTTGGAGGAATCCTACAAAGATAACACTTAATTATGCAGCTTCTGAGTTTACTAAAGGTATACTTAAGTACTTGTTATTGTTTCTTAAAATCGCAGAACATGATTCTCTGAGTGAGGAATCCTACAAAGATACTAGTAGCATTTTACATTGTCAGTTTACTGGTATACTTAACTACTTGTGATTGTTTCTTAAAATCAATATTACTAGTAATTTTTAGTATGCCATTCATTGTTGCAGGTAGGGGTGTCATATGGGTCGACCCGACCCGACCCGAACCCGATAAGGCCTTATAGGGTCGGGTTGATTCGGGTCCAATATACCTTATCGGGTTATCGGGTCAACCCGATAAACCCGATAGCCTTATAGGGTCGGGTTGCGGGTCTTAATTATTTCGTTATCGGGTTGACCAGATAACCCGATAAGCTATAATAACACATTAAAAGTTTTATAATTTTTGAACTAAACCCGATAACCCGAACCCGATAACCCGAACCCGATAAACCCGATAACCCGATAGACCTGAACCCGATAACCCGATTTTTTATCGGATCGGGTTGCGGGTTAATTTTTATTTTTCGAAAACCCGATAAACCCGACCCGATAGAGGCTTATCGGGTCGGGTTGACCCGAATGACACCCCTAGTTGCAGATGCATTTCGAAATTGTTTGAGAGATCAAAAGCTGAAGAAATTGTTGATTTGGCTTCTTTTCTCCTCAATTTTGGACATTATAGCTGGAAATATGGCATAGCAATTTATTATTATTATTATTATTATTATTATTTGGGGGTGGGGTGGGGGTAGGGGGTCACTTCTCTTTAGTTTTATTATTGTTATTGTTTCTTAAAACTTTAACTTTAACTTTTTCTTTATCCCTAAAGAAACTGTAATATATACAAAAAACTTAAGAGAAGTGAAGACAATAATTTCGGATTAATACTCAACCTAATCACCTAATGTACACTTGCAATTAAAATTTGTTATTTGTAGCAATGCTATCACGATACAATCAATATTTTTTCTTATTAAACAAGATATATTGGGCTATCTCAGGTACATATTTTTGAAACTACAAAGATATATAAATATTTAAAACCAAAATATAAGATGATGGGTGAAACACCTGCATATTATTAACGAACCCAGAGAACCAAATACTCTGTACTTGATACTTCCAATGTGGTTGGCCTAATAAGCACTCAAAGCATATTATGTTCTTCTTTTCTTTATCATATGGTACGTTATATAACATCGAGGCGACTTTTGCTTTTTTATCATATGGTACACTTTTAAATAGAAAGCTTAATTTAATTAGTTATAGGTAAATATTCTCGACCAATTGTATAAAGAAAGGAATACAATATTATGCATGGGCGGAGATAAAGGGGGGTCCGGGGGGTCACGTGACCCCCCGATGAAAAAAATTGTAGTGTAAATTTTCGAATTTTTTCGGCTATTTTTGTAATTCCCCCCCCCCCCCCCCCCCCCGACCAATTTTTAGTGTAGTTTCTAAAAATTACCATGATTCCATGAGGCTTTCTTCGAATGCTAACATAAATGTTTAATTCGATACAGATCATTAAGCTACTACAATTCTTTCAGGCAAATACATCAAACACTTTGAAGACCTCTATAAGATAACATATAGCACACAGAAAACACAAATATGAAAAAGCAAAAACTTAAATATGAATAGATTTATTGAAAATATAAATCATGAAAATCATAGACTTAGAGCACTCCCATTAATAACACAAGTTAACTTTTAACACAGTGACACATCCGCACCACATCAGCTTTAACCTTTTTATCTTAACTTACCAAAAAACACCCCAATCATAATTCAACCTTAACTCAACAACAATTTACAAAAACACTCCTTCATTTAGGAGGGGAAAGTTTATATATATATATATATATATATATATATATATATATATATATATATATATAAACAAACACCACCTTAACGCTGAGTTAAGGGGTTAACACGCCGTGTTAACACGGCTTTAACTTACACCCTCGCAATGTTAACACCACCTTAACGCGGGTTAAATTGGCTTTAACGCAATCATGGGGCTTGTGGTCTAGTGGTAAAGGCTTAAATAGTTAAGCGAGCCCAAGTGAGAGTAGTACCGGTTTGGGTGACCGACCGGGAAGTCCTCACTTGAGAACCACAAGCTCTAATGATATCAGGCGAATCGGGAATAGGAGTGGGGTTATCCCCTAAGGAGAGGCTCGCGGATGGTATCTCTGCCCGAGGATGCGACACTAACTCGAGCCAACAACTAACAACTAACCCGCCGTTTAAAAAAAAAATAGCTTTAACGCAACTCATGCGTTATCACTGGGAATGCTCTTAAGAGCAAGCATATCAATAACACGAGTTAAGTTATAACTCAGTGCCACGTCAGCGCCACGTCAGCTTTAACACATTAACCTTAACTCAGAAAAAAAACACCCACAACAATAACTCAACCTTAACTCAACAATTTGGGCCCCACTTTTATCATTTTTTTTTCAATTATTTAAAAAAATACAAATTAAAACAAATTACATTTTTTTTAAACAAATCACTAAAAATACAAATGTTATTTACTTAAAAAAAAAAAAAAAAAAATCATAAGGACCGAAAATGTTATTACTTTAAACAAGAAACCACAAGGACTAAACTATAATATACCGAAAACCACAAGGACTGAAATTGTAACTTTGCAAATGTTTTCTTCTTCTTCTTCGGAGTAAACCTGCAACACACACATTACACACACAAAACACACACTGAAACACATACATAACACACACACAAAACCCAACGAAAAACCATTTAAAACATTTAAATCGGAAAAAAAAAAAAAGAAAAAAAAGAAAGAAAGAAAGACGCTTAACTTGGCGTTACCATGGTAATGTACGTTATAACGCCCAAGGTTAACGCAAGTTTAACGCAGGAGACGTTGTGGTAACGCAAGTTTAACGCAGGCCACGTGGGCATAACGCCCAGCCTTGCGTTACCATTGCTAATGCTCTAAGAACATATAAAAGCAGAAGTTACGAATTAATAGCCGAAGCCAACATGCCACCATCAACGGCCATGTCTCTGACTGTCATCATTGTTTGTACGGAAAAGAAGGTACTTGGTCGAAAGGCAAATCAATGAGCATAGCATTTTTGCTTTTTCATATTTGTGTTTTCAATAGAGTTATGGAAATCTATTTTTATACGTATGCAAAAGACTGATATTGTACATATAACTTGAGTGAACATTAGTTTACATAAAAGGGATAATTACCAAAATAGATCACCCGCCCAAAGCACTTTCCTTGAATAGCTGTTTTAAAATCACTTTCCTCTAGCGGATCAGGGCAACTTGGCGACTGAGCGACTCAACAAGGGTGTGACACGTGTCCTATTATTTAATATTATAGTACATGTATGTGTAAGGTATAATGTATAGGGCAACTCGTACTTTTTGGGCAACTAGTATAGGACAACTTTTTGTGATTTAATTTAATTTTATACAATCTTATCACCTAATCCTCATTAATCACATACCCACCTCATTTATTTACACACACTCTTTTACTTATTTACACATACACAATCCACACCCCTCATTTATTTACACCACCAATCCTCACACTCTCTTCTCGTCAAAACTTCCAACCACCACCGAACCTGACAACCACCATAGCTGAGGAAACAGTTAAAGAAGTCAACAACAAAAGTATTAACATGTTACTACTAATCAAGTGTTAGATGTTATTTTTCATAGATTTGTACATATTAATTGTAGATCTGAGCTGTATTTTATTTCAATATTTGAAAATAGTGTTTTTTTTACAACCGCCTCTCCGCAGCAAGTGGCTTGTCGCCGGAAAGTTGCCGTTGCCGGTACTGTGTCGGTGAATGTTGATAAAGTAATTTTTATTCTTTTGTTTTGAGATAGATGTGTTATTCTTTAGATCCACATTAGCTTACGATTTTTTTTTATTAAAGATAAGAGACGGCCACCATGAAGGATAATCGGAGTTGGCTACAGCTGTGGCGGCAGAAGCGGAGTAAAGTTTTTTCAGATAAGATTACATTTTCATGAGTAAATTAACACCTTTGATTGAGTAATATGGTTTGACATATGTGTTAATTAAGTACCAAAAGAAACGTAATACCTATATGGACATATGTTTTAATTATAGACCCAAAAATTACATATGACTTGCATATAATTTGAGATATGTGGTAACACATATGGTTTTAACACAATGTGGCAATAGTTTGAGTTTATATTTGTTAAAGGTTATATTTAAGAAGGTAAAGTTGCTGTTTGATGTACTTGTGGATTCTATGAAAGTGTTTGAATTTGAAGTTGAATGTATCAAGGTATGTAATAGGTCCTCGAATTACTTGATGGCTCAATGCTTTGATATGGAATTTACATATCATCTAAAAACATCCATCTACCAAGTAATTCGGCCATACACAGCTTGTTACATTGAACTTCATCTGTAGAACCTCAATTATAAAGATGCGTCTTTCCAGCGTTTTTGATGGTGTTCAAGAGTTAATTTGAACACCGTCCCTAGTATGCATTTGTGTGGTTGATGTTGATCACAAGTTAGTGCCTTTTTTGTAGCCGTATCTTTATGGACGGTGTTGAAAAAAACTCTCGAACATCAACAACAACGCTGTAAAGACGTATCTTTATCATTGAGGGGTGTTGATTGTGATAATGATATAGTGTGTATTGTTCATGACAGGCCACACTCCTTCATTATCCCATTCAACACGAGTCGTAATACTCACTTTTATCTAGAATCTACAATTGTATCATACTTTATGTAATCTTAGTTAGCTTAATAGCCCAACGTTGTTGTGTTATGCGTGTTGCTTTATTAACTAAAATATGTTTACTTTAAAGTCCATCACGTTATTCATTTTTTAATATTGACAAACGATGTTACAACATATTTAGCCATTCTTAGTGTCCACAACAGTTCCTTTTGTTATTTCATCAATCTAGCAATTTGCTTGGTGCAAGCTTTTGGTCAAAGAGTGATGAAAAAGCAAAAGGGAGTGGTGGGGGCACTCAGAAGGGTTAAGTATGTTGATTTTAGCCTATTTCAGTTGCACAAACTAAGCTGTAATAGACATGTAACATCGTGTGTCAATATTGAGAAATGAATAACGTGATGCAGTTTAATAAACTACATAATTACTTGTGTTGTGTTTGTTTCTAGTGCCTTCTTGACATAAAGTTTGTTTGGTTGTTTCCTTCTTTCCCTAGGCTTTGAAACCGTTAATAAAACTGGTAACAAGAAATGACGAGGCCGTCTGTACGTGGTACCAAACCGCCAGACAGTACCCCAAGAGGATTGCGAAGCCGTTTATTGATAATCAATCCGGAAACCATATCCCCTCCTACACCTCCTGAATTTGACGATCCTTTGGAACTACGACAATGGGTGCCATTTCTAGAGGTATGCAAAAGTTTAACTATGTTTTCCCCCTCAATTTTGGTTATCTACTACCTGTGATATTTACATAACTTAGATGCTTGAATCATAAGTAAGTTAGGTTATACAGCGATTACATAACTATTCAATTCAATAGGTTCAAACAACCTTAGGGATTACATTTTTTGAAATCTTAATGAATACAGCAACCTTAGTTTTCAGGAGATGAGTCTAATCCTAAATGGGCCGACTCGTAGTCAAATTCTTCAATATCTTCTTGTTCAATCTCCTCATCACCATCCTCTGGTTTGGCATCTTCAAACAAATTCATCCGTGGCATATTGTCCAGTTGGTTCGCATGATCTTCTGCGAGTTGTTTTTTTCTTTGTTACTCTGCTGCTGCTTCCTTTTGTTCTCGCCCCATGTTTAACTCAAATTCGTTTTCCCACTGGATGTATGTTTCGTCAGAATCCCATACATAGTCATCTGACTTGGGGCTCTTTTTTTTTCTTCAACAATAACTGTTACATATAAATAAACCAAATTAATTTGTAGTAAGCATAAATAAGTTTCTATTAGATTATTAAAAAAAATTAAAAATCTGACATACATTTATTTTTGTCATCCTTTGATACACTTTTTACATCAACCAATTGCTTTCTGCAAAAGATTAACAAAATTAGGACACATAATATACAAGTAATTACTTTTTTAAAACAAAAAGAAAAATATAACTACATACTTTGGGGGTTTCTCTGTCTGCAACTCAATATTTGCATCAGTTGCTGGTCTTTTTTTTTTATGATGAAACTGTTTTGGATGAAGACATTCTTGGTTATGTTTTAGATTAGGATTCACAAACAGTATTTGGTTTTACTAGTGTTTAAGATTGGATGATGTAAATTGGGTGAATAGAACCCTGCCTATATAGATGAATAAGAGGGCAAACCAAGAGGCACCATTTGAATTAACTATACTTTATTTATTGGAAGTTCAATGTAATAAATACTTGAATTTAGTTTAATGTTAAAAGGTGCAATTAACTGTTAAAAATAACTGCACAAATATAACTGTAATACAGAGTCTAACCATTATGTAACCAAAACAAATATATTATGTTTAACTTTTATTTGTAGTAGCAATTTAGTTGGCGCAACCTTTTGGTCAAAGAGTGTTGAAAAAACAAAAGGAATTGTTCGGGGGACGCATAACTGCATAAGGGTTGTTCATTTTAGCCTATTACATGTGTACAAACTATGCTGCAATAGACATTTAACATTGTTTTGAGGATTGAAGCAATGAGACCATCATTCAGTAACCATACTCAATTAATATAGAATGATAAGAAGGAAAGAGAGGATGTCGTAGAAGTGTCTTTGGTGCAAATACAATTTTTTGCCATATCCTCTTTTTCCTTCTTATCATCCCATATTGATTGAGTCTACCCAAGAATTCTGAGTTCCCAAAATATATTATAAGATACGACATTCATTAGTTTATTAGGTACTTATTTACGGTCTTTTATTTTATACATTGAACTTGTGTATGTCATGTTTTTTTTTTTTTTTTTTTTTTTTTTTTTTTTTTTTTTTTTTTTTAACTAAAATGTTATGTGCAAGGGTTTATTTTGTTATATGTAAAACTTTTGTTATTTTCAATGGTGAATTGATAGTTTTGCATGGGGAAGATGAACTTGCTGCGTCGGTTACTACAGTAGTTATGTCATCCCCTTTTTATATTCCTGGTTTAGTTACTAAATAATATTTCTAACATAACTTATCATATCAGCCACCCTACTCCGTCATCCATTATCCATGGCTTCTACTTCTTCCAACAACATCAATCAAATCAAAGCAGCATCTGGGTCTTATAATTTGGCAACAGCATTCAAGTTCTATTTCAACAATGAAATTGCTGAAGAGAAGGCTTGTTTGAAAAGATACTTGGATGAGCGTAATCAACTGGAAAAGAAAGTAGAGGACCGTCAGGTTACACTCAATGAGACTCATCATCTGCGTTCATTCAACGAAAAAGCAGTTCAAATTCTTCGTTGTCTAGTTGAAACACAGGAAAGGGAGCGTAAAAGGATTCTTTTGTTGACTGCTCTTATCAATGATATAAGTGACGGGATTCATGAGAAGGAGCGCCAAGCTAAGCTTATGGAGGTTCATGAACAACTCTCCTCTGATGAAGATTAGAGTATTGAATGATTGTTGTCTTTTGGGGTTATATTTTCGTACTTGTTTTTGTTTCTTTATGTTCAATGCTTGATTATCAAATGGCTGTAAGCCTCAAATTGTAATGACTTTGAATTATAATGAAAATTAAGTTTTTGGTTTTTCCTTTTTCAATTGTTGATGCAAATGCGACTCTCATCCATTTGTTGTGGTTGTTTAGAATGGATAAAAGTAAATGGATGTCTAAATGGGTGGTTGGCAGTTGGCACACAGGCCATTGTGTTATGCTGTTTTCAAAAAATTTGCTTTTGGCAGTCCTTGTCCCCCTTTTTCCCGCCTATCCTCTTGGGAACCATTGAACCACTACTTCCCCAGGCTATTTAAACCCTCGATTGTTTGGGTAAGAACACACAAAAACAAACATATTCCCTTTACAAGATACACAATTAACAATGGCAGCAAATACACCGTTTCAAAAAGTAGTGGACCATAACCACAATGTGGTGGCGCAACCAAATGTGGTGGAGCCGCCGCAAAAAGTAGTGGACCATAACCACAATGTGGTGGATGTGCGGCAAAATGTGGTTTTAGATCAGCACAAAGATGTGGAAGAAAGTGGTAATGGTATCGGGCAGAGGGATCCTTTAAATTTGGAAAAACGGATTAGTGATCTTGAAATTATCTATCAACAACTCAAACAAAGGAAGGAAAGGAGGCAAAGGGATGAAAGCATGGAATACAGCTCTGGTTCGAACAGTTTTGGTGTTTGAATGTTTGTATTTTTCTAGTATCTCATGCTTATGGTGTTTGAATGCTTTTAGTATGGAAATAAATAGGTTTTGTATGGAATGTTTCTTACTTTTGATCAATATTAATTAAAATTTGTATGTTTAGGGATGTCTTATTTTGTTATACATTCTGTTTCTTTGGCCATGTCCTAAATTGTTTTATACACTTTCTACAAATTAGTTGGAGATTAATATAAATTTACCTGACGGAAAAAAAATGATGATCAGATAACAACATAACAGGGTAAACCAATCTACAACCATGTTTCAAGGTTTCATCTTTTGAACATTATCAAGATGGAAAAACGAAACCCACCACAAAACAATCTAATAGTTAGGTTTCACATATATCTTCGGAAGTTGCCTTGTATTGTTGATTGTGGCCTTTTGTGGAGCTAGAAATTGCATTCTGCTAGTACCTTCCACTTGTGATTGTGGTACCTTAATTGTATTGCTACCACTTGGTTTAACACCTTGTGGTTGTTCCTCACCGTATACTTCCCGTCTTAGGTCTTCTAGATCTTTAGGTGGCAATTGCATATTTGGTTCAGCATTTGGTCCATATCGCTCATAAATCTCAGGAAATATGACCTCTCTTAGTACCTTCTTGGACCATTCCCTATCGTCAGGGTTTATCTTCTTAAGTCTTTTACGACTAGACATATTCTTCGGGCAGTGATGCAAAAATGCTGAAGAAATTTACTACAATGGGGAGTAAAAAGATATGAGGTGAGGAATGAGATGTGACAATCAGGAAGAAGATGTGGAAAAAAGGAAAACCCTATGCCCACTCTTAAATAGAAAAACCCAAAGCAGAAACTTAGTCACATGGAAACACTGCAGCATATTTCACACAGTTGTAAGTAAACCCAAACCACAAAGTCAGTCATATTCAATAAGGATTGAGTTTTGAAAATTAACCCAACCCACACAATATTTTCAATTGAATAGTCATATTCGTCATGACTTTAATAGTCAAACTAGGTATGACTTTAATAGTGGTATTAGTCACATTTGATATTGTATTCTGGTATGTAAGTGGGTTATTAGTAACGGTATAAACCGTTTACAAGTTACCATATAACGTTTACAAGGGTTAGTAATTTAGTTTTTGGTTTACGTTGACTTTAATAATCAAAAGTGGTTTTTCGAAACACTGCAGTATAGAACTTTACTGCATATACATGCTAATGTAAATGGAGAAACATAAAGCATCTAAAAAGAACCATATAATTTCATTGATGAAAAGTAGAGGTCTTTGGGTTTACGTTTCTATTGGGCCAAGTTGCATAAACATTGAAAAAGTTGCCCATAATTTATAAAAGTTGCCCAATCAAAATTTTGCCAATTTGTACCTGACACTTGTCATAAGTATAGACAATGTGGTCAGAAGTACAAGTTGCCCAACAATACTATGGGATTTTGTCAGTAAGTGCTAAAATTAAAAGTCAAACTACAAAACTCATAGTTACTTAACACTAGATTAAATATACAAGTAAAACATCATTCAATTGAACTTCATTCCCATTCCCAGTAACCACTTCAACTTCAGTTTCGTTATTTGAGCTATGTTCCTGACAAACTGATCCTTTATATCTTTTCGGCAATCTAACATTCCTCTTGACATTTCTTTTCTTAGTTGACATTCAGCTAATTTTGGCGCCAAAAACACCAAAATGGGGGTTTTTTCTACTCGTAACGAAAATCAAATCAACTCATATCATCATGATCGTACTGATGAGACGAATCGATTGATGGTTTCAGAATTTAAATTCGTTAAGTATTGAAGATGAAGGATTTTGTTGTTTATGAAATGTAAAATGTAGCAAAAGTCTAGTTTATGCAAGTCTTTAAAACTAAGATTATGTTTTACTTAGAAACTAAAGTTTACATTTGTCATTAACAAAACTTAGCGAAGATCGTAAAATATAAATAACGTTTTTAGGCGATATTTGTATTAACAATAATAATAATAATAATAATAATAATAATAATAATAATAATAATAATAATAAACTACTAGCCATCAAGCCAAACACTTTCAACCATAATCTTTAATTCACTGAGACATCCATAAATCAATAATCAATCTATACCTAATAATATTCCAAGATCATTCATCATTATCAAAATAATGGGAATAAGTTTATATTTTATTTTTATTTGCATTCGATTAGCTTTTACATGTTAATCATGCTAAAATTTGCTAGCACTTTTTTTAATACATTATTTATTATCTATAATCATCATGTAGCCACATGATCATCACGTAACAGTTAATAATAATAATAAAAGTAATAATAAAAGAAAAAATAGCTTCACGGGAGATGATAACTCGAACACGAGACCTACAGTGTATAGGAAATGAGACTCAGCCATCATATCACACTAGCCTTTGTGTGTTTTACTGGCACTCAATAAATGAGCTCACTTAAAAAATAAATAATATTAAATAGTAAGGAAATAATTTGTACTTCACTGACCTTACTTCCCTGAATTATTATTCTTTTGAGTACCCTATTAACAGTGAAATCCCCATTCCCAATAACCACTTCAACTTCAGTTTCGTTATTTGAGCTATATATGTTGTTCTACTTAGAACAGAAACTGATCCTTCATATCTTTTCGCCAATCTAACATTCCTCTTGACATTGGGGATCTCAGCTAATTTTGGCGCCAAAAACACCAAATTGGGGGTTTTTTCTACTCGTAACGAAAATCAAATCAACTCATATCATCATGATCGTACGGATGAGACGAATCGATTGATGGTTTCAGAATTTAAATTCGTTAAGTATTGAAGAAGAAGAAGATGAAGGATCCGTTAAGTATTCCGGTCAAGACCCGTTGTCGTGTTGTGAGTCGAGGAATTTGTCGAGTTTTGTTCATGTTAGTTAGGGGTGTTTTTGTTGTGTAGTGAGGATTCCGTGTGCGAAAGCGGTTTTTAGGTTGGGGGGTAATGCGAAGGCGCGGAGAGAGTTGGGGGAATTGGGGTGTATAGGGCTGTTGATCGGTATGTTGGATGGGAAAGCGATTCAGGAGAAACAAGCGGCTGTGAGAGCGTTGTCAGTTAAATTGATTTGTTTCGGGAACAGAAGGATTTATCGGAAGGAAGAAAGAGTGATAGTGAGTGTAGTTCAGTCATTAGATCCTTCTATACCGAATTTTGATAACAAGTACCCTGTGCCGATTCTAATGTCTTTAACTCATTCGAAGAAATGTCGCAAACAGATGGTAAACGCGGGTGCTTTGTTGTTTTTACATAAGCTTGTAGAAATGGATGTTGATGGTGCAAAGAAGCTACAAGAGACTATAGGTCGCGGGAAGCTATGGGGTGTGTTTGGGTGACCGTAATGATCCTACTCGTTCTCAAACACCTGTATGTATTTATTTTAATTTACACTTTTGCACTGCTTGTGATCCTTGTTGTTCATAATTTTATTTCTTAGTAATTAATCTTAGTTGAGAGGTCAAGGCATTAGGCATTGCTATTATTTATTAGTTTAAAGCCATGGTGGTTAGTTGCTAGTGGCGTGTTGGCATCATAGCAACAAGTAGTTATATAATTAGTTTTACTTATTAATCCTATAGGCTTATAGAAAGGGTCTAATGTCTCACTTTTAGTTTCAGTTGCTGTAGATTTTGAAGGAAGTTACTCCATAATCTCTTCTTAAGTACAGGGTCAGGAGAGTTGAAGGAAATCCAGATTTTTCTAACAACAGTTTCGAGTCTTATCAAAAACAAAAAAATAAAGTTAATTCTAACTCTACTGTGAGATTTGTTGTAAACCAAGTTAAATCACCAGTTGTGCCTGCTGGTCCATCTGATCAGGCTGGGCACACACATATGCCACCGGCGGCTGCTAGTGCATCTTATCAGTCACATTTATTACACCCAGTTCGTTATCTATAGATGTTTTAGACTGTACCCAAAGTATTTTGCTGATGGCCCATCTGATTTGCTGGCGCCTTCTATTTTGGTGGACAGAATGCTGATCAACTCCATCCTCCCACTGTTATGTTGGGGGAGGATGATAAGAAGGCAACTTTAGGCTCACCAAATCAGCTTCCACCTGCTCAAGGACATCAGGTTGCACAATTCACACATGCGGTTAGTCATTTGTGGCTATAATTTACATTTTGATATATACAGATAGTGATAACGAGTTTTAGTAATTTAAACATAATGGAACTCCTAATACCACTTAACCAACGAGCCATCCACACTCCCAAGTCCCAAGATACATTACCAATTCATGATTTTACACGTCATCTCAAGAGGCTTCAAATGCAGGACATTTTTACCAAAAATAACAACTATACTATCATTTATTTATTTCAGTGCTAAAGAAAACTACCATATACCTTTCTCTTATTTCGTTTTTGAAATACCTGTGTGGCTGTGTTATACCTACAGGCATTATACTTTTCCGGTCATATCCGGCCAAGACCTGGCTATATCCGGTCATATTCAGTCAAGACCCAGTCATATCGGTCAAGATCCGGTTAAACCCGGTCATCTAGACCCGGTTATATCCGGGCAAGACCCATTGTCGGCTTGAAATGATTACACATATGAACAAGGTTACTGGCAGTTGAGTCAAGTAGAGACATGTTGATAGGTGAAGATTTTTTGTTGTTATTCCATCCTTTGATACGTTTATTAGAATCAGGTAGTAGCTATGCGAAATGTGTTAAGGATAATGCTAGGCTGATTAGTTCGTGCGGTGCTGTAGGTTCGTTAGTTCGCGAAATGTGGCGTGTTATGTGTTAAGGAATTTGTCGAGTTTTGTTGAGATTTGTCAAGTCTGGGACGGTTTTGGTGCAGGAGTATGGATTTGGTTGTTTGAGTAATTTGGTTACGGAGGATGATGATTTGAAAGTGATGGTTGTTAGGAGTGGCGTTTTTGTGAGTTTGAGGGTCTTTTTTTTTTTATTTTTTTTATTTATTTATTTTTTTTTTTTTCATATTTATTAATTATTTTTTTATTCGGGGAATAGTGTGAGGAGTTTGGAGGTTGCAGTTTAGTTTTTGAAGAATTTGGCGTGCGATGAACGGGTGGTGGAGTTTATTGTTAATGTGGGGTGTTTAGGATCGTTGATCGGTATGTTGGATGGGAAAGCGATTGAGGAGAAACAAGCGGATGTGAGAGCGTTGTCAGCTATATTGATTTATTCGGGTAACAGAAGGATTTCTCGGAAGGAAGAAAGAGCGATAGTGAGAGTAGTTCAGTTATTAGATCCTTCTATATACCGAATTTTGATAAGAAGTACCCTGTGCCGATTCTAATGTCTTTTAACTCATTCTAAGAAATGTCACAAACAGATGGTAAGCGCGGGTGCTTTGTTGTTTTTACATACGCTTGTAGAAATGGATGTTGATGGTGCAAAGAAGTTATAAGAGACTATAGGTCGCGGGAAGCTATGGTGTGTTTGGGTGACCGTAATGATCATAATCGACTAATCGTTCTCAAACATGTGTATGTAGTTATTTTAATTTACAGTTTTGCACTGCTTCTGCATCCTTGTTGTTCATAATTTTATTCTTAGTTACCTTTCTCGGCCTATTGGCTAAGATCAAGTGTAGTATTTTTTCTTATCAATTTAATATATGATATGTGAGCCATCGGCTCACTAGATATTAATCTTATTTTTTATGGGTGAAGAATCCTCGAGAGTGGCTTGCTGCTGGGGTTCTTCATGTGTCGCCTTTGTGTTGTTGCACTATTGCCTTGGCCTGGCGCACCCCTCCAATCTATAGTTGTAAGTTGTTGCAATAGCGGATATGTTTTTAGCTTTTTGGATGTTTGTAACACAACCAATAAACATATTGATTAACAATTTTTAGTTGTTTCCCTAGCCAGTGGTATATTGACAAATTGTGGTGGTTTTATTTGTTTCTGATGGCACATACAAAGCCACCCTTTTGTAGCTAGTCAACCAGTTGCACTTTTTTATAACCAATAACTACACCTGCGAGTGAAACTTCGTGTTTACCAGCGGGCCAGATCCAGGGTCTCAAATGAATTCTCACCCCCTTGGCAGTTTAAACGTTTTCAGTTTGACAAATTTACCCCAAAGTACAATTGTAAACTGGAAAGTTTTTTTAGTGTCATTAAAAAAAAAAAAAAAAAAAAAAAAAAAAAAAAAAAAAAAAAAAAAAAAAATCTGACTTGAATCTTAAAAGAGGTAAGTACTATTTTTCCTTGAAGCCAATTTACTTCAAGTATCACATTTCAGTTACTCGTTTCAAGCAACAAATTTTGAAGTAAAATTTTGGTTTCAGAATGATCTATTGTTTCTAACAAGTTTTAAACCCCCTTTGAACTTTTTTTAAGCATTTCTTTAAGTTCAAGAACCACCATTTGTAATTTCAGTTTTGTTGTTAGCGCTTGTCAAATGTCAATGTCGTTAGTAGACACATCTCAACCAACACGTTAATGAGACCAGATTACACATATTTTGTGCAACTCGTCGAACTCTATGGATTTGTACTCTACCTTTTTTTGTCTTTATCTTGAAAACATTATGTACAAATCAGCACCGTCTCATTATACTCACCACATTTTCTCCAGAATCTATGTTAGTCTCCTCAGATACAGGACCATACCATCTACGATGCACATGTCAAAGAAAGCCACTGGATACACGGAAAAGTCAAAGTTAAATGTCAAACTTTCAATACATTAAAATATTGAATTGTTATAATCTAAATCATTCAGCAAAACTTTATAAGGTTTTGAGCATTAACAAAAATTTGAGTGATTTTCAACCCATTTGACCCGTTGCCCTTTTAGTTAAACTTTTTAACTCGTCCGTTTGAGATATAACAAAGCCCAAATCAACCCATTTCTCCAGAATGCAGGGTAAGAAATTCCTTAAAACTAAGACGATGTAAACAAGCATAACTGACTTACTGCACAAAGCCGTGCTATAAACTCACCAATCCGATTGCCTTCAACTGCATAAAACTCTTGTAGATAGTAAAGTATTCTAATACTGTATTTTATCTACTTATTACCGAAAACAGATGTCAAGCATTAATAGTGATGAGAGACTCACTCTCCGTAACAAGACGTCCATCAGCTGTTCTCTGAAAAACGTCGAGTTGGGTCCATAATGATGAGAGACTCACGGTTAGGGTTTTTTTTTTTTTTTTTTTTTTTTTTTTTTTTTTTTTTTTTTCTGTAGTATAAAGTTTATTTTTCAGCGAACTATCATGTTCTCAGTAGTTGCTGTTGAACAATTTTACAGTTTTTTCACTCGACAAGACGATCCTCATTTTTCTTGATTTAGTTATTGAAGCATAGAGCACATAGTTAAGGTAACTAATAATATTGGGATTACATGAGTAGATATTGGGGCAGTTTTATTTGTTTCAGATGATACATTCAAGCCAACCTCTTGTAACTGGTAGCTGAACGCCTGACCCGTGGCTGAAACTCCGTGTTTACCAAAAAGTCACCACTCGGCTGTCAAAACAGTGTCCATCATTCCAACTAACTTATTCCAATACAAAATTTGCATCCAACTGATTTGAATCTTTTAAAATTTAGGGAAGTACCTCTTTTCTTGTTTGAAGCCATTTTACTTTGAGTTCCACTTTTCAGGGTTATCGTTCTAGCAAATTTTGAACCCTCATTGCACTTATTGGTTCACGAACCACCATTTGTAATTTCAGTTTGGTTGTTAGAGTTTGTTAATGTCGTAAAGTTGCAAATAATCAAATGTAGAAACTATATAACATAATATACTACCAAAAGACCTTACCATTATCCGTATGACCCAATACCAGCTCTACCGGCCAAAACCTGGTTAGAACCAGTCAAGACCTGGTCATATCCGGTCAAGACACGGTTATATCCGGGCAAGACCCATATTCGGCTTCAAATTATTCCACATATCATTATATCAACAAAGTTACTGGTAGTAGAGTCAAGTAGACAGGTGTTGATAGGTGAAGGTTTGATGTTTTATTGCATCCTTTGATACGTTTATTAGAATCAGGTAGTAGCTATGTGAAAGAGAGGGCGTGTGTTGTTTAAGGATTCTCTTAATCATATTGAAGTTGTTGTTTGTAGCTTGCGGTTTTTAAATTCTGAGACCAGATAGCTATGGAATGACATTAAACAAATGTAGGCATTTAGTGTTATGATTGATGTGCTGTAGCAATCTGTTTGATGTGTTTTTTAATGTCACGTTTGTTTTTTTGTTGTTGAATTGTCAAACCTGATTATTTAATACTGCTTGCCTTCCATGGCACAACAATCGTGTGGTCATAATATTATTTATAATGTAAGCAACGTCTTGCAACTTGCATGTGTGGTCGTTCTGGCGCTTTCATTCTTATTGTAAGAACTTGATAGAACGAGCGGTAATTATATTATCGAGTTGACAAATGCATAATTAAGCTTAAGCCTTTTATTCTTGTTTTAGGTGTTGAATGCGCCTTATCTTGTTTCAGGTGTTGAGTGCGCCTTATCTTCAGAGCGACCCAACAGATCAGTATCAGGTGGGATAACCAATAGCCTATGAAACAATAAATAGTTTAACTTTCTCTATCTGACCCATTAAAGGTGGCACATGTAACCCATTTACGTTAAAAAAAGACCAATTATGATTACATTGAGTTGATAAAACAGCAAACAGATAAAACATAATAATTAGCTATTTAAAAAAAGTAAAATAAGGTGAACGTATCGTAAGTTGCATTAACCCGCACACAAAGATAACTTCTTGTGGCCTGAACCCATATGACCTATTATACAAGCTTTTCGACATGCATATTGTTATTATGAATCAAGTTAACAGTTGATGCCAAAACCATTGACTTATTTGTTATCGTTTTGCAGGACTTAGACTCATATAGCTTGAGAAGCAAAGGCTTGTGTCTGGTTCCGACTTCATATACAATGGGAGTTGCTAGCAGCAATGGAGCAGATATCTGGGCCCCAATCAAGACACATTCGCCAACATGATAATGCAGATATATTTTTGGATTAGGGGGAGAGTTGGTGGTAGAAATAAATTCTATAAATATATGCATAGCAAGTAAATCATCTAGGATAATAAATCTTTTCGGTTATAGGGAATATATTCGTGTTCTTGGAGGTTTATATTATATGAATGAATGATGGGGTCTTGTACCTCGAGCTTTTTGACCCTTTCGACCAAGTACCTCGAGCTTGGTGGGTTGAAAAGCCATAGGAGCCATAACAGTTAGGTTGGAATCCTCCTTGCAGCACGAAGTGATACCCTGTTGACAGCATGGAAGTCCAGTTCCTTCAGTCGCAACAAATAAAACCATCAAAACCATCATTATTGCCCCAATTTGCTTAATACCACTACGACCCATTATACTTATCGTATCTTTTCTTTTCTCTACTAATAGTATAGACGTGCAAACGTCTATATATACACATATATGATTCATATAAACCATCAAAATATTGTGAAGTACGAGGTTCATTGAATTGTCCATCCTAAATCACTCATCGTTCATCATTTTTATTCTTATTTTGTTAATGTACCTCTTTGATACAAACAGTTTACTAGAAGTTAAGGTGACTTGAGACCATGTGATGATACATTTTCCGTTAAACTTAGCATAATGTGGTGTCGAGTTACATGGACCGGATACTATAAACTGCTATGTCAATGTGATGCTTGTCGCATGAGTGGCCTTCGACATTCAAGTTGATTAGCAATCACAGAGATTTACGAGTAATATAGTGGCCTTCGACATTCAAGTTGTATAATGGAAGTGATTTTAATTTCATGAGTTTTTTAAAGTGAAAAATGTTAAATCAAGAAACCAAACTACATGAAAGCTAAGGTTTTATTTGTGAGCGTTGATTTTTTTTTTTTTTTTTCTTTTTTGAGTAAATTGCATAAATCATCCCTAAACTTTGGCCAGATTGCAAGTTTCGTCCCAACCATTTCGAAAGTGCAGAAATCGTTCCTGTGGAAAACCTTTGAGTAAATTTTCGTCCCTGATTGGGACGAAATATGCAATTTGGTTGGGACGAAATATGCAATCTTGCCAAAGTTTAGGGACGAAAATTTGCTCAAAGGTTTTTCACAGGGACGATTTCTGCACTTTCGTAATGGTTGGGACGAAACATGCAATCTGGCCAAAGTTTAGGGACGATTTATGCAATTTACTCTTCTTTTTTTAAAAAGTCATACGTAACTTGTAAAATCACAATTAGTTTATTATTTTATTTTAAAAATCAAATTGGAATACGATTTGTCATAATAGTATCCTAATAAAAGTATAAAGCCCTAACTATAAATGGGCTTATTGGCCCATTCTACTATCCACAACTCCACAAGCAAAGTCGTCTTTTTAGAGATTGTAATTTGTAACCATGTTTCTAACAACGCATTGGGTTTAAACTTTAAACATATATTGTCCAGAAGCCATAAAAAAAGAATTTTGAATTCATTCGAAATCTTTTATAAAAGAATTACATCATTTCGAAGTGATTTTGCAAAATCAATCTTAGTGAAAAAAAAATTGGACTAATAGAAAAACTTGATTTTGACACATAAACGAAATCGAGCAATATGAATGGCCAATAAAAAGTCAAAATTGAATTGATTTTAGTCAAACTTTAATAAATTTTGTGATTGAAAAAAAAAACCACATAAAAATATAGGTGTCAAATTTATAAAAATAAAAACTTAAAAAAAGATGAGGCAATTAATAAAATATTAGTGATTAAATTTTAAATATATTATATGGAGTTAAGTGTAAAATTATAAATCTCAACATTTTTTGATAACTTTAAATAATAAACAAATAACTCCTTACACTTATACCCCTATACTTTATAATATGAAATTTATTTACAATTACATGAGTATTAGTATTAGCTTGAGACTTCCATCCATTAAACTTACAAAATTTTATAAATATACGAATTAGTTTTAATATACATTAAATATTTTTAAAATAAATACAATATTAGTTTTAAACTTTCATCTATTAAAATATTCTTTTTACTATGTACGTTAAATAAGGACCCATGTTATTTTATTTAAAAGTTTAATCTATGCGTATACGAATTTGAATATTAAATACGGCTAAATTACTATTAACAATAATATATATATCAAATTTTAATCACGAATTACTGTGATATGAAAATAAATATACGCGATTGTACTTATAACAATGACTCATGTAATTATTATTTTTAAAGTTTATATACGGATATTCTGAAAACATTTTTGAAAAATTTTACGTAGTATATTTTAATTTCATCAGCTCATTATGAGCTACTAAATTTGCACATTTCGTACAACATGATACCAATTGTTTAAAGTTAAACAACAACATCAACCTCAACATCTATGTCAGCTAAAATAAAAGTTTATATGGATATATTTTAACTTATAACAACGACATCGCTCGTGCTACTAAACTCGTACATTTTGTACAACATGATCAAATATACGCGATTGTACTTATAACAATGACTTATTATTTAAAGTTTATATATTGATATCCGGAAAAACATTTTTAAAAAACTTTACGGAATATATTTTAACTTCATCGACGCTCATTAGGTGCTACTAAAATGGCACATTTTGTACAACATGATATCAATAGTTAAAGTTAAATAACAACAACCACCTCAATCTCAACATCTATGTTAGCTAAACAAAGTTAAATATTTTATCCAAAAAAATTTTGTATAAATATTAATAGATATTAATACATAATGACAAACTCATGCATATTTATTAGTTGTACTTATATCACAATTTTCACAGGCAAATTCTTATATATTCATATAGTAAACCAAAATTTTAAAATAAATTTGATTTATGTGTAAAACCCGTGCGTGCACGGGACTTATAACTAGTATTTCTAGCATAGTTACCATATACTTCTTCGCGAATTAAAGTCAGGTCAATTTTACTAAGGTGGACAAGTACATGCAAAGGGTTTGTGTCGGTGTCAAATGCTGTGTAAAAACCTCTACGACTAAATGATTATAAATTCAAGTTCTACTTTGAATATACGAGATAGATTTTCAATGAAATATTGTGAAATAGTTAGTTGCTTTTAAAAAAAAGTAAAATATAAAAAATGTAAATGATTGAAAATTTAGCATTCAAAACATACAAATTGGATAAAGTACGAGTAGTATGTTGGGTGTTATTAAACCTACCCGATTATTTTTCGATGTTCATATGCAGTGATATTAAATTTATTCTTGTGAAAAATTTTCGCCTAACTTGAAAGTAAAGCTAAACCAACTAAAATGGTGTTTGGTTAATCTATCATATCAACAAAACCAAAAATTTAATGGTTAAAATTCACAAATTTTGTTTTAATAAGCCTGAGTGCACTATTTGAATGCATGTGAAAACCAACCGAGCTTTGCTATATCCTCCTACTAAATTATCCTACAAATCCTCCTACACAAAACAATAGTAAATAGTTTTTTTCCACTCATTCTCTCTCTCTGCATCCAAACCGTTAATTCTGCCACTTGACAGGATCCTGTAAGTAGGCGATTTTGTAAGAGGATTTAGAATTTTTGAAGCCAATAACAATAACCAGAATAACACTTTATTAAAAAAAAAAAAAAAAAAAAAAAAAAAAAAAAAAAAAAAAACGTCATTAAAACATAGTGAGCAACAATGAATAAAATGGAAGGGAAAAAAAAGTTGTGGCTTGTAGTCATGACTCGAATATGAGACTTGACATTGACACATACAATTATTTTATTCACATATTATATGTACCTCATCTCAAGGGACTTCAAAAGCATTTTCTTTTTCTTCTAAAAATATCCACCATGCTACTGTCCTTTTTTTTTTTTTTGGGTCTATAATACTTTTATTAATAACTTTTAAATAGCCTTTAAAACCAAAAGAAGAAAAAAAATTACTACTGAATGTCTTGAGATTTAGCCATCAAGAGAACCAGCAGTTTATGTTTCTCTCTCAATTATAATCATTTCTTTCGGTTAAACCCGGTCATTTCAGGTCAAGATCCGGTTTGACCCTGCCATTTCCGCTCAAGACCCGGTTTGAGGGGGGGGGGGGTTATTCGGGGAATAGTGTGAGGAGTTTGGAGGTTGCGGTTAACTTTTTGAAGAATTCGGCATGTGTTGAACAGGTGGTGGAGTTTATTGTTAATGAGGGGTCTTTGGTTAGGATTGTTGAGCTGTGGGGTGTTGGGAGTGAGGATTCAGTGTGCCAAGGCGCGGAGAGAGTTGGGGGAATTGGGTTGTATAGGACTGCTGATCTCTATGTTGGATGGGAAAGCGATTCAGGAGAAACAAGCGGCTGTGAGAGCGCTGTCAGTTATTCGATTTGTTCGGGGAAAAGAAGGATTTATCGGAAGGAAGAAAGAGTGATAGTGAGCGTAGTCCAGTTATTAGATCCTTCTATACCGAATTTTGATAACCAGTACCCTGTGTCGATTCTGATATCTTTAACTCATTCGAAGAATGTCGCAAACAGATGGTAAACGCGGGTGCTTTGTTAAAGCTTGTAGATATGGATGTTGATGGTGCAAAGAAGTTACAAGAGACTATAGGTCGTGGGAAGCTATGGGGTGTGTTTGGGTGACCGTAATGATCATAATCGTTCTCAAACATCTGTATGTATTTATTTTAGTTTACAGTTTTGCACTGCTTGTGCATCCTTGTTGTTCATAATTTTATTCTTAGTAATTAATCTTAGTTCAGAGGTCAAGGCATTAGGCAATGCGTTGTTATTACTTATTAGTTTCAAGCCATGGTGGTTAGTTGCTAGTGGCGTGTTGGCATCATAGCAACAAGTAGTTATTTCACCTCTGCGGCAATACATAGGTTCAATCACTACTAGAGATTGTGAAATAGAGCCCGGTTATTGAATTTCTATCTTAAATTGGTTACGGGTAGGAGCTATGAAAAGTTATTGAAGTGCAATCTTAATATATGTGAAAAGTAGCGAATGTGTCTATCTAAATTGGTGATGGGTAGGAACCATGTAAGATTGAAAGTTATTGAATTTCTATCTTAACTCGGTGATGGGTAGGAGCTATGAAAAGTTCTTGAATTACTATCTTAAATGTTAAATCGGTGTCGGGTCGGAGGTGTGGAAAGTTATTGAATCACTTAGGTATGGTATATAATTAGTTTTACTTATTAATCCTACAGGCTTATAGAAAGGGTCTAATGATTGGAGTGATTCCATTTACCTCTTAAGGTATGCAACTTATTTGGTTATATGTTTCAATTTTAGTTTCAGTTGTTATTAATATTAACTCTACTGTGAGATTTGTTGTAAACCAAGTTAGATCACCAGTCGTGGCTGCTGGTCCATCTGATCAGGCTGGGCACACACATATGCCACCGGGAGCTGCTGGTGTATCTTATCAATCACATGTATTACACCCGGTTCGGTTTCTATAGATGTTTTAGACTGTACCCGAAGTATTTTGCTGATGGCCCATCTGATTTGCTGGCGCCTTCTATTTTGGTTGACAGAATGCTGATCAACTCCATCCTCCCACTGTTATGTTGGGGGAGGACGAGAAGTAGGCAACTTTAGGCTCACCAAATCAGCTTCCACCTGCTCAAGGACCTCAGGTTGCACAATTCCCGCATGCAGTTAGTCATTTGTGGCTATAATTTACATTTTGATAAGGGTGATAACGAGTTTTACTAACTTAAACATAATGGAACTCCTAAAACAACTATATAGGTAGTTTATTTACTTCTTAATTGATATGGTCATTGCATTTGCAGATACCTTTAAGACCACTAATCATACCTGACCTTGAACTATTTCGTCTGAATATGTTTTTCTGGAGTAACTGTGAATTGTACGCTCTTTATACACGGGTGGTTTTATTTTAGAGCTCTCTGTAGCTTATGATATATGTGACTTGCCCACGAAATGCAAAACCAAAGATTTCCTGTTAGATGTTGATGCCTTGACATGTGTATTAACTAGTTTAATGTAATTTGGGAGTAATATGATAATCATTTGTGCTATCCGTGGTTAAGATTCCTGGATCCGATCTTAAAGTTAATACAAAAGATATGCAGAAACAGGTTGTGCCAAACACCACCTCTGCTACAACTGCTGTTAACCCAAACACTACTTCTGCACAAGTCCAAAAGTATGCAGAGGACTGCAACTCCTCCAAAGATGAAGTAGCTTCATAATGAATGTCTCATACAGTGTAATGCAATGTAGCTTGTATAGTTAAAGTAGTAGTATAAGCTTTGTACATAGCTTTAGCTGTTTTGTTAGTTAACTAGCTTAGTTAGTTGCAGTCAAGTTCATTTGTATAAATACTCATTGTAACCACATTTCTCATTAATGAAATAACAACTTATTTTCACACACGATTTCATTCTCTCAAATCTCAGTAGATCTCAATATTAACAATGTAATCAGATCTTAATATTAATTATGCACACATCTACAGTCCACGTCAATAGGCTTTCATAATGATATCTGATATTCTATGATGTGTCTGGCTTTATGTTCTGTTTACAGTTGGCTTCCACCACATCAGAAGCTGATTTATCTCCTACCCACCCCATTCGTTTGGGTTTGGCTTTGAACTTCTCCATGTTCTATTACGAGATTATGAACTCTCCTGAAAGGTATGTTTTAAGTTCTTTATACCTCGATATTTTTACAGTTATATTCAAAAATGTGCTAACCTGTGTATCTTTTGTTTAGATTCAAAAATGTATTTATTTTATCTTTTACAGTTTTGCAATGCTTGTGCATCCATGTGGTTGTTCATAATTTTAATCTTTGTCAATGTTTTCGCAAACGAAGTGGGCTTATTGAGGAATCAAACCCACTATGAGTCTCCACCAATGTTACTTCATAATCATAAGTATCAAAACTATTTCCAAGTGGGCTCAACCTAATCTTACCATAAACTTCATCGGTTTCAAAGTCTGCCCGGAACTTAACATCAACGACCCTGCAAAGTACAAAAGCTGGAACCCTAAGCATCCCACCAAAATCTTCAATCGTACGTGTATGTTCAGCATGTCCTTGTGGAAAATAAGACACCTTTGAATTCGGGAAAGGCATTTGAATCATCCCACCAGCACAAGCTTGCCATAATCGAGGGTCAACACTCCTGTATACCCCATTCATACTTTTCACTTGTTTCTATATCTCTACCTATTTGAATATTGTTTTCCTCTCTGGATAACTAAATAAAAACCGGCGGGTGTACTCTATGCGCCTTATTTTCCTTGTAAATGCTGCAGACAGATTTATAATGAAAATTTTAGGCCAATTCAAATATCACAAAATCAACCCAAATTCTACTGTTACCAACATATGCTCGGTAATTTAAAAAATCAATAAAACACACATGAACATACTCGTTGATTGCATCCAGCATACTTGCGCACATTTCGGTCTCGGGTTCCTGTAAGCAAAAATTTAGTAAATATTGGAAACAGCCCAAAATAAGGAGAGGAAAAATGACAAAGTTAACCTTGTGTAACACATCTATTAGAGCTGGTATGATATAGTCGGGCAATTGCTTTACATAGGACTCATTGCGACCCTGACTGCTCCTTCTCAACTGCTAATTTTGTTGAACGAAGTAACTCTGACATAGCTACAGGTCAAAGAAAAAGTCAATGCTTTAGCTAATTTTAAGGTTATTTGGGATGAATTTGTACCTGAAACTTCAGCTTTCCTAACTTCTTCATGAAAATAAAATTTAAGCTGTATTAATATTGGAGCAACCTGTTCATGTATTTAGCTTTTATACTCGGAAAGTGCCTTATGCAGTCTCAAACAACACTGCCGTCAAATAATAAGAATTCATTTTCATGTACTGACTCAAAGCATTCTAATTTACTATACAAAGATCACACATAATGTTCAGCAACTCCAAAATCTCTCGAAAACTTTATCCGACCCACCACTCAGAATCAAAACTTTACACATAAATCAACAACCAAACATACCCAATATTACTTAAGCAATCTAAAATTCACTACCTTTTCAGATAAATCATTAATTAACCACAAACCTATTACCAATTCACCAGCAGATAATACTAATTCAAAGAGGATTTGATCGATTGTTATGTTGAGAAACGGCACAAAGCAAAACTCTAATGACTTACGTCGTTGTTATGTTTATGAGAGCCGCTTGACAGCTACTTCTCTTCCATCTTCCAACACACCCTAAAATACCCAAGTTACAGTTTACAGTGTTGGTAAGACCAAAATGCTTTATAAACGATAAACAAAAAACTTTGTTAATAAAAAAGTAAGTGTGGTTCAATACGGCACATTTCAGAAAGTACGTAATTCATTTATGGCATTTACCCCATAACAAAATTCTCAAACTTATACTCGATACTAATTAGTATGCGTATTCAAGACTCAAGTTCAGATGCTAGCATGTTGGTTGAAGGAAATATATTAATCAAGTACGCAAACCTACCTCCAGTACTAAACACCCATAATGCAAAACGTACTAAACTTTACGATAGTTCTTAGCAATTCCACATTTAGATATCAAAAAGTGTGGCAAATAAAAGTAAATATTATATTCAATTCACCAACATAAAGATAAAACTGCATAAACACTTACCATCAAATTTATTCAAAAAATCGATTCGTGAGTTTGAGGATACATTAAAAAATCGGGTCGGGTCAAAGTCGGGTCAAGACTAAAAATAACATACCCGAACCCGACCCTATTTGAACTCGGGTTAGTCGGGTTTGGGTCAATTCGGGTCTGGTCAACTCGGGTCGGGTCAACCCGAGTATGAGGAAAATAGTAATAAATTTGCGATTTGGTTCTAATTTATATAGATATTTTATAAAAAAATAAAAGAACCCTTATTCGGGTCAAACGGGTCGACCGGAACCCGAGTTAGCCAAATATTTTCAACCCGATACCCAACCGATTTAGTATTCGGGTTACTCGGGTTGACCTAAATAACCCGAATTCAAATTTTGACCCGAGTAACCCGACCAGAATAGATTTAGTCGGGTTCAGGTCCGGGTCGGGTTAGGGTCGGGTCGCGATTTTTGACACCCCTACTTGTGTGGCTATGTCAGATACCTACAGTATTATGCAAGGGCGGAGCCAGGATTTTTAGTTAAGGGGGGCCGACCGTGCTTAAGGCAAGTCATAGTGATGGATATTGTTTCAGAATTTAATCTATAGTGTTGTTTTTTATTGTTTAAGTTATTCATTATTGAATTTTGTAGTTATGCCTATAAAATAAGTGTGGCTGAATGTAAAAAACTAGTAGAAAAATGGCTCGTAGTCTAAGTAAATAATGAATGAAGTGGGTTGATTAGGGGTGGCTCTGCACCCACTAGTCACCCTACTAGCTCCGCCCCTGGTATTATGATACTATGTTCATTGATTTGTCCAGTCATAGACATTGTACTTTTCCGGTTGTATCAGGCCAAGACCAGTTTAGACCCGGTTATACCCGGCCATAACCCAGCTGACCCGGTCATATCCGGCCAAGACCCGGCATATCCAGTCAAAACCGGTTAGACCCGGTCATATCCGGCCAAGACCCTGTTAGACCCGGTCATATTTGGTCAAGACCCGGTCAATTCCGGTCAGGACCCGGCTATACCCGGTCATATCCGGCCAAGACCCATATTCGGCTTCAAATGATTCCACAAATCAACAAGGTTACACTGGTATCGGGTTTTTTTCTTCTTTCTTTGTAGCGCATGGTTTGAATCTATGTATTAATTAAGGATCTGAACTCGTAGTTTCATAATATTAATGCAATATTACTCGGTGCACTTGGTAAGCGTTTTTGTGAATCGTAAACACAAATTATTAGCACGTTATCGATTTCACAAAAACACATATTACGAAGGCATATGTTATCTAACTAAGCTTGATACGAAATCAAAATGTTGTTTGTTTTAAAGTACAGTTTTGTATAACTTCAAAAGCTCATATATATGATAAAAGCTTGATTCATTCTCTCAACCCTCAGTAAGACATATTGAGTGTTCGTCATACCTTTTTCTCACAAACAATGGAGGTGCATGGTGGTTGCTAGTGGCGTGTTCAATCCTCATCGTTGTCAAAAATGTAAGTACGTGAGGTAACGGGTCAAAGTAGGTAGTTTCACCCATTTAACATGTTCGCTTCATGTGTTTTCAGCTAATGAAACAGACATGTTAAAAGGAAGCGACAATCCAGTTGGTTAGACTCTTTTATCAAAAAACTTGAATTATTATTGTGATAATATATACTTTTTAATCATATTTCAGTCACTAATTTAAAAAAGTATATCTGATAGAAAAGTTCGATGACAAACTACCGTCCAATGATGATATTGCTTGGAAGATTTTACGGTCTGCAATAGCTACAACAATAAAATATGGGACTTATGACCCTGACATAATCTAGTACGATTTTGATGGGTTTAATTTGTTCCATTTAGCCATCAAAGAACGCCAAGTGCATGTATACATTCTTTTGTACCAAGTGAATGGTCCTAAAGACTTATTTGAAGAAAGCCAAAAATGTATGCCAGCATTCATGAATACATTTTCTCCTTCTTTTTCCATCCTAGAGATTTCTGCAAGTAGTTTATATCTTCGGCCGACGCCTGTAACACCCCCAATTCATGATGCAGCGGAATTCAACTTGGGTGTTACTCGACGGCACAACAGTCATAATAATAGAAAACGATCTCTAACCGAGTCGTAATAAAAAGAGTTGTCATTCATATTATTCAAATATATCAGAGTTTACATAGTAAGGTCCCAAAAGGTTCCATGTTTCAAAATACATCAATATAAAGTCTTTGATGTTTTTATCGAATGACATAATAGTTTATAGCCTTCTTCCTTCGGTACGTGCCCTTCCGCTCCATTCTTGATTATCATGGACCTGAAATACATGCTTAAGAGGTCAACACAAAGGTTGAGTGAAATTCATAGGGTTTGTTTAACGGTTGAACACAATATGTTGGTAGTAAGAGTTAATTAGA
Source organism: Artemisia argyi (assembly GCA_030686995.1). Lineage (NCBI taxonomy): Eukaryota > Viridiplantae > Streptophyta > Magnoliopsida > Asterales > Asteraceae > Artemisia > Artemisia argyi. Next base: position 8,116,986 of record CM060684.1, read on the forward strand.
CTCGTACTCATGTTAGAAAACAAAACAGTTATTATTATATACTAAGCTCATGCAACCAATACGTTAACGGGTACCAATATCAATCGGCGGTTATGTTGCCCCGGTAAGTACTTTGCCGTCATACTTAATGTTCAAATATAGTGCATTCGTTTGAACTAATCTGCTCAAACAAATGGGATTCGTCAATCCCAATAGGCCTATTCACAATACTCGCGCTCACTAATTCTAGTGATTAAATGGTTCATGATAGGGGCCTAGGATTGGCAAGGTAGGTACTTAGTAATAATAAAACAATCAGGCAGCATACAGTTTCAAATCATTGTGTTCGGTTTAAAAGTAGCATGTATTCCCCCCAAGGGTTTGTAAAACATTGAAATAATGTAAAGTGGGGCTATGAACTCACCTTAAGTAAGATAGCAAATAATGAAGGTAGTGGTTGGATCGTGTAGGTTTCTATGAGCAACCTATAATAGAATGTTGCGACTTAGGATTTGATTAAAGAATATAACGGAGTGCCTATATATATATATCTTGCATTTAGTCCATGATGTGGTATGATGTATAATGTAAGTCTTTGAAAGAAAAGATTCATGAAACATGTATGTTTTATATATCGTTTACTACCGTTCGGGCCGACATAATTCAGAAGTCATGTTAGTCAGCGTTCGAGGAGCCAGGACACTTTAATTCGTAAATCCACAACTCATCTCGACGGCTTACATAATGAACTCCTCACATGAGGCTCCCTACTATTGTAGTAGTTGATAAAATATATAGATATAAGTTTTGATCCGAAAAGTTACATGTCCGATATTTGAATAAACTTAGGAAAGTTTATTAGTACATGAAGATTGTTATTAGGGGTAGTTTCATAAGTCTTGTATGACCATTTTTCCTTGTAATATCTCATGGTTCCTTTTTAAGTGAAGTAGATCCAAATTGCTTGTTCAATATATCGCCAATTCCTTGTTTCATGTTTACGCCTATGTAAGTTGGTATGGTCATTTCGTCATGGCCTAGCCATGACCTTTGGTCCTTGTTCCAAGGTCATGAGACACAACCTTGGCTCTAGCCATGGTGGTGGTCTTGATTATAGGTCATAAGACCTCTTGTTCCTTTTAAAGTATAACCATAATATAGTAACTTTTATATATGTAAATAGCTGTTAAGAAACTGAGAAATATCTCACTCGGAAAGCGTTTTCAAGGCTCGAGCTTCTTAGTTCCTGAAGGAAAACGTGATTCCGGACAACTTTCGTGTTTTAACTTTTTCATGAAACGGACCAGAAAGGCCTCTTTTTGCGTGTTTTAGATTCTGTCACAGAAACATTTTAGGCAGTTTTGCCGGAAATCTTTGGTAACTTCAAATGGGCGTAACTTTTGACTTGTATACTCGTTTTAGGTGGTTCAAGTTGCTATGGTTTCCTTGTTAAGTCCTCTACTGTAATATGTAATGATCCAATATCATATTTTTACCATTTTGATCAGGTCTTACCAAGAAAGTCACTAGTTTGCTTGTTTTAGTAACTTATCTTAACAATCAATTACAACATGTTTTAGTCATTTTTATACACCATGGACATTAATACAAGACATAATATAGCAAGAATAACATGTAAATGATATGAACATGATTAATTAACAAGAAGCATGTTAGGGTTTGGCTTACAACTTTTGGCTTTCAAAGATGAAAGGAAGTTAGCAAGTAAGGAAAAGGACTTTGATAGACTTGCTTCAACCCACTTCACTTCATGCAATCTTTCTACCCTTGGTATTCTTGAAAGAGATGTAATGAAAGTTGAGGTGACTTGAGTGGATTCAAACTCAAGAGAAATCACCAAAGTTCTAGGGTTTGGAAGTGTTTTGGTAACCTAAGATCACACTAGGGTTTCTATCTTGAACTAGCTCTTGAACCTTGCTTGAATTTGGAAGAAATAAAGCTAAGTGTGAGTGGTTTTGGTGTTGGTGATGGACGGCAACAAGAGGGGGGGGGGGCTTTTATAGGTCTTTGAGGAGGTTACAAAATGAGACTAGTCAAAGCTTTCCTTACAAGCTTATACACATGTATCTCATCCAAGGTAACTTAGCACAGGATCAAGCCACATGAGGGTGTGACTCCCCCCCCCCTAATGGCGGTTCACAATGGCTAGGGGGGATGAGTTGGCTTGGCTTGGTATTGTCCTAAGTATTAGGATGAGTTTTGACTCCGGGAAATGACAACCGTAAATGATTAGGCCTCAAAACGTAAAACCGGATGTCGTAAAATTATGAAACTTGAAAGTATTGTTAAACATGTCCATATGTCCCATAATAAAATATAAAATGGGTGGTACGTTCCATTTGGGTGGTAAAACCCTGCTAAAACTGGAAACACGGGTCTAAAACGCGTAATACGTAAAATGTACGAATATTGCGTAAAATTGAGAAAAGTAAAATGTTACTTTTCTAATAGGTTAAAAATGATTTAAAATGATTTATAATGTCTAGACTGGGCTCAGTCCAGTGTCGGTTGGTATTAAATGTCTTTTAGACATCAAACCGTAAGCCTAAAAATCAAGGAATGACTTGTAAAATCAAGGAATGATTTTTGGTCAATGGAGGAGGGAAAAATATGTTGACTTATTCTAATAAGTTGAAAACTCAAATCATCTTAGAAACGCGGTGCAGGTATAGGCTAGGGTTACGGCTGAGTAAAAACGCTTAAAACTGAAAATTCCAGTTTTTCACGGCCGAGGTTTATTCTGGTCATATTTTTCTCAGTCATGATTTATTCTCAAATAAATCATGAGTGTGTCAAACATTTTTCTGATGTGGGGTCACCTGACGGGGTCAAATTTCGTTGTGCGTAGAATTGCTGAATGATGTTTTAACCTAAAACGTGTAATTCCTTAATAACTTTCACGAAAATGATCTGACGAATGTCAAACATTTAATTTGCCATGGAAATGATTTATCACTCGAGAATATGAAATAAAAATCAACTTTCAGGAAAATTTCGGGAAAAATGAATAGTAAAATGAATAGTAAAAATGAATAGTAAAATTTTCCGGGAATAGTAAATAACCTGAAATTGCGAATTGTTACAGTCTCCACCCCATATGAGAGCTCCGTCTCGGAGATCAATTAGCGTTGGGAGTAGAAGCTTCGTTGGTAAAATGATGTGGGTATTTCTTACGTATCTGGTCCTCTCGTTCCCATGTGTATTCAGGACCACGTCGTGAGTTCCAACGAACTTTGACAATTGGAATACGGCTTTGCTTGAGTTGTTTGACCTCTCGGTCCATGATTTCTACGGGTTCCTCAATAAATTGAAGATCGTCATTGAGTTGAATTTCATCAAGTGGAATCACGAGTGATTCATCCGACAAGCATTTCTTTAGGTTAGATACATGGAAAGTGGGGTGTACACTACTGAGTTCTGATGGAAGCTCAAGTCTATACGCCACAGGGCCAACCCTGGCTAGGATTTTGAATGGTCCGATGTATCTTGGGTTTAGTTTTCCTCGTTTACCGAATCGTATCAAGCCTTTCCAAGGCGATACCTTTAGCATAACCCTATCTCCGACTTGGAATTCTAGGGGTCTGCGTCGTGTGTCGGCATAACTTTTCTGTCGATCTCTTGCGGCTTGTAGTCGATTTTTGATTTGTACAATCTTATCCGTTGTTTCACGGATGAGTTCTGGTCCAGTGAGTTGAACTTCTCCCACTTCAGCCCAACAAGCAGGTGAACGACACTTTCGACCGTAAAGTGCTTCAAATGGAGCTGCTTTAATACTTGTATGATAACTGTTGTTGTAGGAAAATTCGACTAATGGTAGATGAGTATCCCATCCTTTTCCAAAGTCTATTATACAAGCTCGAAGCATGTCTTCAAGTGTTTGAATGGTTCGTTCACTCTGACCATCGGTCAGAGGATGATACGCTGTACTCATGTCTAGATTTGTTCCAAAGGCGTCTTGGAGTGACTGCCAGAAATTGGAAGTAAATCTACCATCTCTGTCGGATATGATGGATATTGGTGCACCATGTCTTGAGACTATTTCTTTGACGTACAGTCGGGTTAGTTGTTCCATTTTGTAAGTCTCTTTGATTGGTATAAAGTGTGCGGATTTTGTGAGACGATCAACTATGACCCAGATGGAGTCATAACTGCTTGATGTCTTTGGGAGCTTGGTAATGAAGTCCATAGTAATTCTTTCCCATTTCCAAGTAGGAATCTCTGGTTGTTGCAATGGACCGGATGGTTTTTGATGTTCGGCTTTTACTTTGGAGCAGGTAAGACATTTGCTAACGTATGTTGCAATGTCGGCTTTCATGTTCGGCCACCAATAGAGTAACTTAAGATCATGATACATCTTATCAGATCCTGGATGTATGGAGTATTTAGACTTGTGTGATTCATGCATGATCAAGTCTCGTAAGCCACCATAAAGTGGTAACCAACTTCGACCTTGGAAGCATAGAGTTCCATCTGAACGGGTTTCGAATTTCTTCTGTATCATGCCATCCAACTTTTCCTTTTGGATGTCTTCTTGTTTCACCGCCTCAGCTTGAGCGTGAAGGATTTGAGTAGGAAAGTTTGAATTTATGGTTAAAACTAAAGCTCGGACTCGTAGTGGTTTAACCCGTTCCTTTCGGCTCAGGGCGTCAGCTACTACGTTTGCCTTTCCTGGGTGGTAACGAATGTCGCAGTCATAATCACTTAGTAATTCCAACCAACGACGTTGTCTCATGTTTAGTTCTTTTTGGTTCAAAATGTGTTGTAGACTTTTATGATCGGTGTACACAGTACATCTAGTACCGTATAGATAGTGTCTCCAGATTTTTAGTGCAAAGACCACAGCTCCTAACTCTAAGTCATGAGTGGTGTAATTTTCCTCATGAACCTTGAGTTGTCTTGATGCATAAGCCATGACCTTATCGCGTTGCATCAATACGGCACCTAACCCTTGGTGCGATGCATCACAATAGACTACAAAATCTTCGATCCCATCTGGCAATGCTAGGATAGGAGCACTACAAAGTTTCTGTTTGAGGGTTTGGAAAGCTTTTTCTTCATTTTCATCCCACACGTATTTCTTGTCTTTCTGAGTTAGCTTAGTCAAAGATTTTGCTATTGAGGAAAATCCTTCAATAAACCTTCGGTAATACCCGGCTAGACCCAGAAATTGACGAATTTCTGTAGGCGTGGTAGGTGTTGGCCAATTTTTGATAGCTTCAATTTTAGCGGGATCGACATGTAAACCGGTCTTGTCAATCACATGCCCAAGGAATTGTACTGATTGAATCCAAAATTCACATTTGGAAAACTTTGCATACAATTTCTCTTCCTTGAGTAGTCCTAAAATTGTTCTCAGATGTTCTTTGTGTTCCTCTTCGTTTTTGGAATATATGAGAATGTCGTCTATGAATACGATCACGAATTTGTCCAAATATGGTTTACACACCCGATTCATTAGATCCATGAATACTGCCGATGCATTTGTTAACCCAAATGGCATCACTTGGAATTCATGGTGACCATATCGTGTCCTAAAGGCTGTTTTTGGAATGTCTTCATCACGAACTCTAACTTGATGGTAACCTGATCGTAGGTCAATTTTTGAGTAATAGGTTGAACCTTGCAATTGATCGAATAAGTCATCAATTCTTGGTAGTGGGTATCGGTTCTTTATGGTTAATTTGTTTAGCTCACGATAGTCAATACACATTCGTAATGACCCATCTTTCTTTTTCACGAACAAAACTGGAGCTCCCCAAGGTGAGGAACTGGGTCGAATAAATCCCTTGTCCGAAAGTTCTTGTAATTGATTTGATAGCTCTTGCATCTCTGAAGGTGCTAGCCGGTATGGTGCGCGGGCAACTGGCGCCGCTCCTGGTATTAAATCAATTCTGAACTCTATTTGACGATTTGGTGGTAGTCCTGGTAAATCTTCGGGAAAGACTTCAGGAAACTCACGGGCAATAGGAACATCTTCGAGATGTTTTTCATCGGATTTCTTTTCTGTTACGTGGGCTAAGAAAGCATAACATCCTTTCTCAATGTACTTCATGGTTTTGATACATGAGATGATGTTTATTCGAGTTCCACTTTGATCACCACGAATGATCAAAGTTTCATTGTCACATGGAATGTGCACAACTCTTTCACCACAAATAATGTTAGCTTGATGTTTAGACAACCAATCCATGCCAATAACAACATCAAAACTTCCGAGTTCGATTGGCATAAGATTGATGTTAAAGGGGTGGTCTAAGAGATTAAGGGTACAGTTTGGGATTACGGTATTGGTATTTACTAAGTCACCGGTAGCTAGTTCAATACTATAACTAGTGGTTAAAGTAATTGATGGAATATCAAGTAAAGGCGCAATTCTAGTAGATATAAAGCTCATATCAGCACCAGAATCGAATAAGACTTTAACAGGAATATTATTGAGTAAGAATGTACCGGTAACCACGTTCGGGTCTTGGTGTGGTTCTCCATTTCCCATGACATAGGCTCTACCGCGAGCACCTCCTCCTTGGGGTCCTTGGTTTCGAGGACAATTGTTTTTGAAGTGTCCCCTTTCACCACACCCAAAACATGTAACTATGGGCTGTGTGTTAGCCCCAGTAGCTATACCCTTGCCCCTACAATCCTTGGCAAGATGTCCGGGCTTTTGGCACTTGTTGCATTTGGCCGGGCAGGGACCTTCATGATGGTAGTTGCACTTGGTACATTGTGGTAGGGTACCAACGTATTTACCACCGGCTGGTGCAGCAACATAAGCCGCCGCGGCTTCTTGTCTCTTATTCTGCTGATTGTGATGGTTGTTGTTTCGGGTTTGGTTGTTGTTGTTGTTGTTGTTGTTACTTCCACGGTTACCATCCCATGGTCGCTTGTTGTTGTTGTTCTTGTTGTTGTTGTTGTTACGGTAATTGGAATTGTTGGGATTATGGGTATTGTTGGCGTTGTTGGTGTTGTTGGGGTTGTTTTGCTTTTGGGTTTCTGTCATACGTACCACTTGGTCCATGAGGCTCCGGGACATCCGCATAGCTTCATCAAGTTCCTTGGGATTTGCCTAAGTCACATTCCCTTGTATGCTTGATGGAAGTCCCCAGATATACCTTTCCAACAATTTTTCCTTTGTGGAAACCATTGTTGGACAAAGTATCCTCAATTCTTGGAATCGACGGTTGTAGGTTATGATATCATTTCCCCTAACCGTATGATCCCAGAATTCAACCTCCAACTTTTGCATTTCACTGCGAGGGCAGTATTCCTTGATCATCATCTTCTTCAGGTTATCCCACGAAATCTTATAGGCATTCTCAATGCCCATGGGTTGAGCAATTGAGTTCCACCAGGATAATGCCTCATTCAACAGAGTACTCGTGGCATACTGAACTTTATCACCCTCGGTACATTTACTAACCAAGAATACCGACTCCGCTTTTTCAAACCAGCGGGTTAAACCTACAGCTCCTTCAGTACCCTTGAATTTGATGGGTTCACATTTCAAGTAGGAAATGAACGAGCAACCCTTAGGTACTGTAGCAACATTGATCACCGGAGGGGTAGTTGAGTTTGGTCCTCCAAGGTTAAGACTGGCAATTCTGGCAGTTTCTGCAGCTATAGCAGCTTCCGCAGCAATGGCGGCTTCAGCGGCTGCTGCAGCATCAGTGGCTGCTGCAGCATCAGCAGCACCAGCAGCTGTGGCGGATTCGGCAGCTGCTGCAGCTACGGCTGCTCGTTCCGTGATAAGTGCTGCATTGACACTGTCCTTTACCAGTTTGCGGATGGCAGCTTGCGTCATTGTTGGTGGTGTCTTTTTCTTTGGCGCCATGATTCTATTATTCAAAAGATACATTGTAATTAGAGAGTTGTGAGATGAGCACAATTTTTGATAAGAATGATAGGATAATAATGTTTGAAACTTAAAAGCATAACAGATGATAGTATATAAAACAAGAGTTTTATTCATATAACGTTGATTGATTTACAAAATCGAACCTATTACAAGTTCCTTCAAAACTTACTAACTGATACTTTCAGTTAGTAATTACAACGTTGTACTAAAGATAACTAGTACTATAACACTAGTCTAACGTCGGTTGGGAGGTTGTCGTAGTCCGGACGGATTATTAATTCCGTGTGTTGCTAACACATCTACATTTTCATTTGGACGGTATTCTTTGACATCCTTTTGGTATAGCCTTTGTTGTATGGCACTCATTTGAGTTTGCATTCCACACAAATCATTCTTAAGTTGATACCTGTCAAAGTTTGCAACATCTAACCGGATTTCTGCGGTATTTAGGTGGTTAAGTAGTTTGTGAATTTGTACCGCATCCTGTTCTTGGGCCCTCTCAACCAAAGTGAGTCTATCCTTGACGTTATCCAAGCCAGTCAAAGGATTTAAGACTACTTCCCCAACATGAGTCGAGTCACTCTTCACGTAGCTCATGTCAAGCTTAAACCAATATAGGTCGTCTCGAGCATTCATGGCATCCATTCTGGCAGAATTTACCTTGGATATATAGTCGTTCATTTGACTTGCCATTCTTTGAACTTTGAGTTGGGTTAGGTTGAGGGCTTGTTTCAAAGAGTAGATTTCGTATTGAGCAGAGTTCACGAACATATGTGTAGATGTAGATGTTCCGCCGACTTGGTAAGTAGACTTCGGAACTTGAGCTGGAGTGGTACGGTTAGATTCGGATGAAATTGGTGAAGCAGGAGGTGGAGATGTTAATGGTGATAGATGTGGCACCACTATTTGTTCCTCCGCTTCCTCATTGATGCCTTCGATGTCAATATCCACTTCAGGATCTTCTTCGTAATCATCGATGTTTATGTTCATATCCATTTCAGGATCTTCGTCCGAATCTACATCTAGATCCTCGTAAGGTTCTTCCTCGTCGTCGTAGTCAATTGGTTCAAAGTAAGGATCATCGGGTCCGGGAAGAATTGGTAAATACTCAGGCATAGCAGGAAGATGATCGGGAGATGGAGGTGCGGACATGATGTCTACAATTAGTATTTCGATGTCAAAATAAATCAAATATTTATGGAAAATGATAAAACTATGGCAATGTGCATATAACAATATACAAATATGTTCATGTAGCATAACATGTGTCATAAGTCCATAATCTTCTGGAGGATGGAAGGCACGAAGAGCGGAAGGCTATAAAAATGTTTTTGTTTGTTATTGTAGTTATAGTTTAGGTCTCACTTAGAACCGTTTCTCTATAACCATGGCTCTGGTACCAATCTGTAACACCCCCAATTCATGATGCAGCGGAATTCAACTTGGGTGTTACTCGACGGCACAACAGTCATAATAATAGAAAACGATCTCTAACCGAGTCGTAATAAAAAGAGTTGTCATTCATATTATTCAAATATATCAGAGTTTACATAGTAAGGTCCCAAAAGGTTCCATGTTTCAAAATACATCAATATAAAGTCTTTGATGTTTTTATCGAATGACATAATAGTTTATAGCCTTCTTCCTTCGGTACGTGCCCTTCCGCTCCATTCTTGATTATCATGGACCTGAAATACATGCTTAAGAGGTCAACACAAAGGTTGAGTGAAATTCATAGGGTTTGTTTAACGGTTGAACACAATATGTTGGTAGTAAGAGTTAATTAGACTCGTACTCATGTTAGAAAACAAAACAGTTATTATTATATACTAAGCTCATGCAACCAATACGTTAACGGGTACCAATATCAATCGGCGGTTATGTTGCCCCGGTAAGTACTTTGCCGTCATACTTAATGTTCAAATATAATGCATTCGTTTGAACTAATCTGCTCAAACAAATGGGATTCGTCAATCCCAATAGGCCTATTCACAATACTCGCGCTCACTAATTCTAGTGATTAAATGGTTCATGATAGGGGCCTAGGATTGGCAAGGTAGGTACTTAGTAATAATAAAACAATCAGGCAGCATACAGTTTCAAAGCATTGTGTTCGGTTTAAAAGTAGCATGTATTCCCCCCAAGGGTTTGTAAAACATTGAAATAATGTAAAGTGGGGCTATGAACTCACCTTAAGTAAGATAGAAAATAATGAAGGTAGTGGTTGGATCGTGTAGGTTTCTACGAGCAACCTATAATAGAATGTTGCGACTTAGGATTTGATTAAAGAATATAACGGAGTGCCTATATATATATATATATATATATATATATATATATATATATATATATATATATATATATATCTTGCATTTAGTCCATGATGTTGTATGATGTATAATGTAAGTCTTTGAAAGAAAAGATTCATGAAACATGTATGTTTTATATATCGTTTACTACCGTTCGGGCCGACATAATTCAGAAGTCATGTTAGTAAGCGTTCGAGGAGCCAGGACACTTTAATTCGTAAATCCACAACTCATCTCGACGGCTTACATAATGAACTCCTCACATGAGGCTCCCTACTATTGTAGTAGTTGATAAAATATATAGATATAAGTTTTGATCCGAAAAGTTACATGTCCGATATTTGAATAAACTTAGGAAAGTTTATTAGTACATGAAGATTGTTATTAGGGGTAGTTTCATAAGTCTTGTATGACCATTTTTCCTTGTAATATCTCATGGTTCCTTTTTAAGTGAAGTAGATCCAAATTGCTTGTTCAATATATCGCCAATTCCTTGTTTCATGTTTACGCCTATGTAAGTTGGTATGGTCATTTCGTCATGGCCTAGCCATGACCTTTGGTCCTTGTTCCAAGGTCATGAGACACAACCTTGGCTCTAGCCATGGTGGTGGTCTTGATTATAGGTCATAAGACCTCTTGTTCCTTTTAAAGTATAACCATAATATAGTGACTTTTATATATGTAAATAGCTGTTAAGAAACTGAGAAATATCTCACTCGGAAAGCGTTTTCAAGGCTCGAGCTTCTTAGTTCCTGAAGGAAAACGTGATTCCGGACAACTTTCGTGTTTTAACTTTTTCATGAAACGGACCAGAAAGGCCTCTTTTTGCGTGTTTTAGGTTCTGTCACAGAAACATTTTAGGCAGTTTTGCCGGAAATCTTTGGTAACTTCAAATGGGCGTAACTTTTGACTCGTATACTCGTTTTAGGTGGTTCAAGTTGATATGGTTTCCTTGTTAAGTCCTCTACTGTAATATGTAATGATCCAATATCATATTTTTACCATTTTGATCAGGTCTTACCAAGAAAGTCACTAGTTTGCTTGTTTTAGTAACTTATCTTAACAATCAATTACAACAACATGTTTTAGTCATTTTTTTACACCATGGACATTAATACAAGACATAATATAGCAAGAATAACATGTAAATGATATGAACATGATTAATTAACAAGAAGCATGTTAGGGTTTGGCTTACAACTTTTGGCTTTCAAAGATGAAAGGAAGTTAGCAAGTAAGGAAAAGGACTTTGATAGACTTGCTTCAACCCACTTCACTTCATGCAATCTTTCTACCCTTGGTATTCTTGAAAGAGATATAATGAAAGTTGAGGTGACTTGAGTGGATTCAAACTCAAGAGAAATCACCAAAGTTCTAGGGTTTGGAAGTGTTTTGGTAACCTAAGATCACACTAGGGTTTCTATCTTGAACTAGCTCTTGAACCTTGCTTGAATTTGGAAGAAATAAAGCAAAGTGTGAGTGGTTTTGGTGTTGGTGATGGATGGCAACAAGAGGGAGGGGGGGCTTTTATAGGTCTTTGAGGAGGTTACAAAATGAGACTAGTCAAAGCTTTCCTTACAAGCTTATACACATGTATCTCATCCAAGGTAACTTAGCACAAGATCAAGCCACATGAGGGTGTGACTCCCCCCCCCTAATGGCGGTTCACAATGGCTAGGGGGGATGAGTTGGCTTGGCTTGGTATTATCCTAAGTATTAGGATGAGTTTTGACTCCGGGAAATGACAACCGTAAATGATTAGGCCTCAAAACGTAAAACCGGATGTCGTAAAATTATGAAACTTGAAAGTATTGTTAAACATGTCCATATGTCCCATAATAAAATATAAAATGGGTGGTAGGTTCCATTTGGGTGGTAAAACCCTGCTAAAACTGGAAACACGGGTCTAAAACGCGTAATACGTAAAATGTACGAATATTGCGTAAAATTGAGAAAAGTAAAATGTTACTTTTCTAATAGGTTAAAAATGATTTAAAATGATTTATAATGTCTAGACTGGGCTCAGTCCAGTGTCGGTTGGTATTAAATGTCTTTTAGACATCAAACCGTAAGCCTAAAAATCAAGGAATGACTTGTAAAATCAAGGAATGATTTTTGGTCAATGGAGGAGGGAAAAATATGTTGACTTATTCTAATAAGTTGAAAACTCAAATCATCTTAGAAACGCGGTGCAGGTATAGGCTAGGGTTACGGCTGAGTAAAAACGCTTAAAACTGAAAATTCCAGTTTTTCACGGCCGAGGTTTATTCTGGTCATATTTTTCTCAGTCATGATTTATTCTCAAATAAATCATGAGTGTGTCAAACATTTTTCTGATGTGGGGTCATCTGATGGGGTCAAATTTCGTTGTGCGTAGAATTGCTGAATGATGTTTTACCCTAAAACGTGTAATTCCTTAATAACTTTCACGAAAATGATCTGACGAATGTCAAACATTTAATTTGCCATGGAAATGATTTATCACTCGAGAATATGAAATAAAAATCAACTTTCGGGAAAATTTCGGGGAAAATGAATAGTAAAAATGAATAGTAAAATTTTCCGGGAATAGTAAATAACCTGAAATTGCGAATTGTTACAACGCCCAAGCACCGTCCTGAAATTTCCGCTATCTCTCTGACCGTCATTTAACCATTATGAAGATTATTTGGGCTTATATAAGCACGCGTTCTTTGAGGAATAAATTCAGAATGTTTGTGTCGTTGTTAGTGGCTGTTGATTATTATGTCAGTATGCATATCGACGTCTTCATTTCAGCTTCACCAGGAAATATGCACAATGCAATGGTATGTATAGGTTACCTCATTCATCATATGTAAATATGCACAATGCAATGGTATGTATAGGTTACCTCATTCATCATATGTGAAAAGGAATTTTAGATCATTTTGATTTTTTTTTTCCATTTTAAAATAAATAAATATGATGTTTTGCTTTAGAGGCCGATATTTCAATCCATTTAAATAAAAAAGGATAAAGTCTGGTTGACTTTTATTGATAAGGAATCTAACGGGTCAAATATCTAGTTTAATGATAAGGTAAACGTGTTGAATGTGGTTTGAAGTAGGGGTGTCATAAAAACGGACCCGACCCGAACCTGAATATGGCTATTCGGGTCGGGTCAATCGGGTCCAAATTTATATTCATGTCAATCGGGTCAACCCGAATTGACCCGAGTTCTAAGCAAGGTTGGGTTCGGGTTTAATATATGTATCTTACTTGGGTTCGGGTCAACCCGAGTGACCCGAGTTTGATTTTTTTTCTTTCTAATTTTATGTGTTTAAAGTTTGAACACCAAAAGTGTATCATTTTTAGACGGCCTAGACCCGAACCCGAGCAGGCCCGACCAGAATTGACCTGACCCAAATTTTCCCGAACCCGAATTAACCCGACCAAATTGACCCGAACCCGTCCATGTCAATCCGAATAACACCCCTACTCTGAAGTGTATTCAAATTCAAAAAGAGTTGAATGAAACTGTGTTGGTGGGTCCAAACCGACCTTTTGCTTCGCTGATATAAAAATAAATTAAGTATGATGCTTTAACAACTTGGAATTATCCATGACCCTTACTTATAAAAGGAATCATTGTTGCTTGTTTTTCAGCTAGGGTATCGAGCATGCAATAACTTGAAGACTATATCAGACCAAATATGGTGCTCTCGAGCCAGCTCTTTCTTAACGAAACTATGGAATGGCCTGAGTTTCAGTGGGCTATACAAAACGCGCATAAGAATAGACAAGGTCAAGTTAGGTTAAGAAAGGAGAAACAATCCATATATACCTTCCCATAACAGATTGTATGTGTCAACAGCATTAGTTGGTTCTTTTTCCAGTTTTGTAGAGTTAGAGAAACTATAGTGTTCTAAACTGTTATTCACTCAGTCATGTGTGTAAATGATCACAAATATGTATTTTTGCTTCTCTCTGAGGGCGTTATGTGCATGCACAAGTTGTACCAAATAGATGAACCGATCTTTTTTTATAGGGTCGTAGGTTGGTAGGTGTATGATGCAACATCTAGTCGGTACGTGAACAATTATATGGGATCTAATTCAGATATCACAAGGATTGCCGTGCGATTACCATGGTTGCTATCAATGCGACGGTTCTTACCGATGGTTCCTAGCCATGTGATTTTGTAATATGTCAATGTCTTATTTCATTTTGCTCAATAAGGAAAGGATATGATGACTTATTTTCAACACGTTTGAAAAGGATAATATCATGGTCATGTTGTGCAATTTTTCTGTAAATACACCACACTTTTGGGAGGTCAAAACATTTAGGGACGAGCATCGTTTGGTTTTGCTCGGTTTTTGCATAAAAACGAAACCAATCCATAAATATTCGGCTTTTGCTTTTCAGAAACAATAAAGTATCAGTTTTAATCACGGTTTGGTTATCATTTTTTTCCTCTCTCCACCTCCACGGCCTTGGTGGAGACTGTCTCCAGGCCCGTGGTTTCAAATACTAGTGGAGGAAATGGTATTGATATATTTGACGAGGATTTTCGCTCATTAAATACACTGTCACTATAGTTTCTGCATGATTTCAAAGAAGATGAATAAGGTGAGAGTGGTGACATAAAAACACAGTAGTAAAGCACATGCAGATCATTTCATGTTGGAAAATTTAGTGCACTTGAGGGATCAATTCACACCTGGTAATGGGTTTGGAGGTATGGAGTATACACCCATTTGGTCACTGAATCCCCTGACTCAATAGTGGCTATGTTGTGAATCTGCTGCTAGTTGATTCAGCTGCTAGTGTGTTTCCACTGATGTGTTAACGTTACCACTGCAAGGGTTATTGTTTCCACTGCAAGGGTTGTTGTTACCACTGCAAGGGTTGTTGTTACCACTGCTAGTGTTAACGTTACCACTGCTAGTGATAATGTTTCCACTGATAACCACAGGTCCCTATTATTATGGAAATTATTATGATATAATTAATGGGCCATTAATTATACATAATACCATGGGCTAGGGTTTGAGTATTCTCTATTATAAATAGAGATCACATCATTATGCATAAAAAAGAGGGAATCATACGATATACAAAACACAAAACCCTAAACACTTCAATACGCATCTGGTTCTTGATTTGTGCCTAAAACAAGAACTTCACTTGGTCTTATCCCATAGAGATATTCGTGTAACCCAGGCATAGGGTCGAATAGTTTCTATTGGAAAGTGATACCACGATTTCAAGTGAATATCCGGTACCTTTATTGATTATCTTAACCCTAATCTGGGAACTGTTTACAAATAACAACCAACAATTAATAGAAACTATTAGTGATAATCAATGGCTGCTGCTATGAGACAAATGGCTGCTAACTTTTCCAAGTTGGAAAAGTTTGAAGGTGTGGATTTCAGAAGATGGCAAAAGAAGATGCACTTCTTATTGTCAAGTATGAATGTGGTGTATGTTCTCACGACTGAGATTCCAGAAGATCATGGAGATGATGCTACTATGGATCAGATGAGGGCAAGGAGCAAGTGGGAGAATGATGACTACATATGCAGAGGTTTAATTCTCAATGGTATGTCTGATTCTCTATTTGATATTTATCAGAATGTTGAAACTTCTCAAGAACTATGGGATTCCTTGGAAGCCAAGTATATGGCTGAGGATGCATCAAGTAAGAAGTTCCTTGTAAGTAATTTTAACAATTACAAAATGGTTGATTCTAGACCTGTCATGGAACAATACAATGAACTTCTTAGTATACTTGGTCAATTCACACAACACAAGATGAACATGGATGAGGCTATTTCAGTCTCTTGTATCATCGATAAACTACCTCCTTCTTGGAAAGAATTCAAACATATGCTTAAGCATAAGAAGGAGGAGTTAACTCTTGTTGAGTTGGGCAGCCACTTGCGCATTGAGGATTCACTCAAAGCTCAAGACATTGACAAGCCAAAGAGTAGCACTGCTACTGGTCCATCAGTTGTCAATATGGTGGAGCATAACAACTCTACCAAGTACAATGACAACAAGGGCAAACGTAAGCATCAAGATAACACCAAATCTGATCTTAACAAGAAACCTAAGGTGACTTGTTGGAAGTGTGGGAAACCTGGACACTTCAGAAAAGATTGCAAGGGTGGAAAAGTTGGAAACAAATCCAATGGATCAGGCACAAGTGGAGGGAATGGTAACACCAATTCTCTGAAAGGTCAGAGTGTGTTTAATAAGTCTTTTAAGATTTATTATGTTACATATATATCTGACATTTACTTTGTGCAGGATGATGATGTTGCGTGGTGGGTTGACTCTGGAGCAACAATTCATGTGTGTAAAGATAGAAGCTGGTTCAAGACCTACAAGTCAATGAATGATGGTTCTATTCTTCACATGGGAAACGAGTCAACTGCCCTGGTGCATGGAAAAGGATGTGTTGAGTTGAAGTTTAGTTCTAGAAAGAGTGTTTATTTAATGTTTTACATGTTCCTGATATTAGAAAGAATTTGGTTTCTAGTAGTGTTTTAAATAATTGTGGTTATAAACAGGTTATTGAATCTGATAAGTTTGTTTTATCTAAAAATGGTGTGTTTATTGGTTTTGGTTATTTATGTAATCAAATGTTCAGACTTAATATTGTTCATGATAATATTGATTCTGCTTTTATATCTACATCTAAACTTTATGATTCAAACCTATGGCATGCAAGACTTGGCCATGTACATTTTAAAAGGATGCAAGATATGTCTAAGGATGGGTTAATACCAGCTTTTGATATGAACACTGAAAAGTGTAAAACTTGTATGTTGAACAAGATAACTAAGAAACCTTTTCAAGGAGTAAAACGTGAAACTAAAGTTTTGGAGTTAATTCACAGTGACCTTTGTGATTTACATGCTACTCCCTCTTTGGGGAATAAGAAATACTTTGTGACTTTTATTGATGATGCTTCTAGGTTTTGTCATGTTTATTTATTACATTCTAAAGATGAAGCATTAGATAAATTTAAAGTATTTAAAACTGAAGTTGAATTGCAACAAGGGTCTCTAATCAAAAAATTAAGGACTGATAGGGGAGGTGAGTACATGGATACTCTGTATTTTCAGTCTGTTGGTATAATCCATGAAACGACTTCCCCTTATACTCCTCAGCAAAATGGTATTTCTGAAAGGAAAAACAGGGTGCTGAAGGAGATGGTTAATTCCATGTTGTCCTATTCAGGGCTGAGTCAAGGATTCTGGGGTGAAGCTATGTTAACAGCTTGGTATTTATTAAATAGGGTTCCCAACAAAAGGAACAAAGTTACCCCTTATGAACTTTGGACTAAAAAGAAACCTAACCTTAATTACCTTAGGATATGGGGTTGTAGGGCTGTTGTAAGACTCCCTGATCCAAAGCAGAAAACTTTGGGTGAAAGAGGCATTGAATGCATCTTTGTTGGATATGCTGAGCATTCCAAGGCATATAGGTTTTATGTTATAGAACCTAATGAGTCTGTTTCAATTAACTCAATAATTGAATCAAGGGATGCACTATTTGATGAGAACAGATTCTCATCTATCCCTAGACCAAGTCAAAGGATTCCAAATGGAACCAATGACAATGGTGTTTCAGAGGTTCCTGCTGATGAGGTTCCTACTGATGAGGTTCCTGCTAATGAGGTTCCTGCTGAGGTTGTGGAACAACAACCTGAACCTGAGCTCAGAAGGAGCAATAGGGTGAGGACTCCAAAATCATTTGGACCTGAGTTTCAATTATACTTAATTGAAGGTACAAGGAGTGAGGTCTCTGACCAATACTCCTATTGCTTCATTGTGGAGGATGATCCCAAAACATTTGAAGAAGCAATGAAGTCCCAGGATGTTGCTTTCTGGAAAGAAGCAATTAATGATGAGATGGACTCCATCATGGGCAATAACACTTATGTGTTGACTGATCTACCACCTGGTTGCAAACCTTTAGGTAGCAAATGGATTTTCAAAAAGAAAATAAAGGTAGATGGAACTGTTGAAAAGTTCAAGGCAAGATTAGTTATTCAAGGCTTTAAACAAAAGTCAGGAATAGACTACTTTGATACTTATGCTCCAGTGGCACGTATCAGTACCATAAGATTGCTAATTGCTTTGGCATCAACTCACAATCTGATTATTCATCAGATGGATGTGAAGACAGCTTTCTTGAATGGTGATTTAGATGAGGAGGTTTACATGAACCAACCTCAGGGCTTCATCATGCCTGGCAATGAAAACAAGGTGTGTAAACTGATTAAGTCTCTTTATGGACTAAAACAGGCACCTAAGCAATGGCATCAAAAGTTTGATGAAGTGGTTTTGTCTAGTGGTTATTTGCTTAATCAAGCTGACAAATGTGTATATAGCAAATTTGATGAATCTGGTAAAGGAGTCATCATTTGTCTATATGTTGATTACATGTTGATCTTTGGCACTGACCAAAATCAAGTTGATCTTACAAAAGAATTTTTGTCATCAAAGTTCTCCATGAAGGATATGGGGGAGGCAGATGTTATCCTTGGCATTAGGATTAAACATGAAAGTAATAAAATTTCTATTACTCAATCTCATTACATTGAGAAGGTGTTAAAGAAATTCAATTACTTTGATTGTACTCCAGTGAGTACTCCTATGGATACAAGTGAGAAGCTAATGCCTAATACTGGCAAAGCTGTATCTCAACTTGAGTATTCTAGGGTGATTGGCTGCTTGATGTATGCCATGACTTGTACAAGACCTGATATTGCTTTTGCTGTGGGTAAACTGAGCAGGTATACTAGTAATCCTAGTGCTCATCATTGGCAAGCAATTCAGAGGGTCTTTAAGTATTTGAAGAGAACTATGGATTATAGTCTCTCATATACTGGTTATCCTTCAATATTAGAAGGATATACTGATGCAAGTTGGATCAGTAACACTGAAGATAATTCGTCTACTAGTGGCTGGGTATTCCTACTTGGTGGAGGTGCAATTTCTTGGGCATCCAAGAAACAAACTTGCATTACCAGTTCAACCATGGAATCTGAATTTGTAGCTTTAGCTGCTGCTGGCAAAGAAGCTGAATGGTTGAAAAACTTGCTTCTTGAGATTCCATTGTGGTCTAAACCTATAGCACCTATTTCTATCCGTTGTGATAGTGCTGCTACATTGGCAAAGGCTTATAGCCAGATGTACAATGGGAAGTCTAGACACTTAGGGGTTAGGCATAGCATGATTCGTGAGCTTATCATGAATGGGGTGGTATCTATAGTGTTTGTTAAATCTCAACAAAACTTAGCTGATCACTTGACGAAGGGTTTGGCTAGAGACTTGTAAGGGTATATGATGAGGCGAAAAATGATCCGTTTTTAGGGGGTCATTTAAGCCCGAATCCAACTTTATTTGATCAAATATTGCCCTAAATCGTTCCTTTTGTGATTTTAGGTGTTTGGAGAGTGAATTCTGGAAAAGAAGCCATTTTGGACGTTTTTGGAGCATAAAAGTGAAGAAAACGGCAAAGTACCAAATTTCCATGCTGAAGATACAAGGTGACGGCGTCAAGAGTAATATCTTGACGGCGTCAGACATGAAGATTAAAATACCGAAGGTGGTGACGGCGTCAAACGCCCTCATGACGGCGTCAAAGTGGCAAGAATAAAATACCGTGGTTCATGACGGCGTCACATAGGCCGTCATAAGTAGATCAAGGCCGTCCGAGGAAGTATATGGCGGCGAGGTGACGGCGTCACATGTAACTCTTGACGCCGTCAGCCTACTTTTCCTATATATAGTTTTCTAGTTTTTTCATTAAAAGGAGAGAAGTTTTGGTGAAACCCTAAAGACGAATTTGGTGTATCTTTTACAGGTTTTTCAAGGGTTCCAAACCCTTGAGACCTTGCATTGTAATTGAGATAAGTGTTCTTCCAATTCAATCAATATGTCTATGTGTTGGTTGTTTATATCTTGTTCTTGTCTCAATTCTACTATGCTAGGCTAGATCTCTTTTGTGTTTGCTTAGATCTAATGAAACCTAGATGTTGATTATGTGTTGATTACTAGTCTATTCTTGTCTTGGATGAATGATTTTATATGTTAGGCTTAAGAAAACTGGCAGATCTCCAAATGGTAACATGCTTGAACGTCTTAAGAAACATGAACCGAGGCGTACTAGGTCTTTATTGGTTGTATTTAATGCATGAGCCACTGTTTACAATCCCTATAGTTGTGCTGGGTCATGGTGTAGGAGGAGATAAGAGCTCATAGAGTTGGGGAGTTATGTATGCCGCCCCACGAATGGTATTAAGGAATACAATCCGTCATCCATACAAGTGTAACAAGTAATTAACGTGTAAAAGATATCTAGGGAGTAGTGAAGTCTAAGTAAACACAATTTCTCCAATTACTGCTCACAACCTTAGTATAAATTAGTTTATTTTCATTTTTAGTATTTTATTTTGATTGCATCTTAGTTTTGGGTTAGTTGAATAGCAACTAATTCCGCCCACTCTTCCAAAACCCGAGATTTTACTTGCTTTCGTAAAAATATAAAAATACAAAAATAATCATATCTCACCTTTAGAACTATTAATTAGGTTTTCTAATCCTAGCGACACTATTCCTAAGCTGAACGATCAATCCCCCGGTACTTGTCACTATACTATACTACAACGATCAGGTACACTGCCTGGTGGGGGTTGTAAGCTTCTCGAGATCCCTTGAGAGGTAAAGCAAGGTGCGATTCCCACGCATCAAGTTTTTGGCGCCGCAGCCCGGGGAATAGTTATTGTCTAGGTTAGGATTTCTTTTTATTAGGTCTACTTGCTAGATTCCTTTCTAGTAAGATTTTTATTTTTATTTTTAGGTCTTCTTTAGTCTATCTTATTTCTTCGTGCCTTTGTTCGTAACTCTTTACCATCCGACATCATGGAAGGTGGTAACATCTTTGAACCCATCATCCCACCGCAACAAAACCCACCATTAGAACCCCTTAGGCTCCGAACCTTAGGAGAGTATTCCCGACCTAGCCACCAAGGCTACCGAAACACCATTGAGCTCACCGGAGACAATGTGACCCCCTTGCGATCCGACACCATCCGGTTGGTGCAAAGCGGATGTGCATTCCATGGACTTCGTTCCGAAGATCCAAACCAACACCTTAAGGACTTCCTCAAAATCGTGGATTCCATAGACCCAGATGTTGAAACTAGATAGACTACCCGTTTACGCCTATTCCAATTCTCTCTACGGGATCAAGCTAATCAATGGCTTGAGCGTTTACCCACAGGATCCATCACCACATGGGACAATCTCGCCAATCGCTTCCTTACCCAATTCTTTCCGCCGGAAAAGACTGCAATGCTTAGAAGGGACATTTTGATGTTTGAGCAACAGCGGGGTGAAACTTTCTACGAGGCTTGGGCCCGTTTTAAGGGTCTCCTCCACAAGCTCCCTCATCATGGCATAAACCTTTGGTTATTAGTCCAGATTTTCTACGACCATGTTGACTATCACACTAAGCGCACCATAGACAGGGCCGCGGGAGGTAAACTGCGTGATAAGAACGCCGAAGAGTCTTGGGCAATTATCGAGGAGCTCGCCACTGACAATCAGGAGTTGTGGGAGTTTAAACGTACGGTAGAAGCGGCCATCAATGCAGTCTCGACATCTGGAGGAACCATCGAAGTACCCGATGAACTCCTATGCAAACTTGAGGCAAAGGTTGACTATTTTGAGGAAAGGCAAAGGCGACCTTTGAGTCCTAGACGGGCTACTGTCAATTCTATCTCAAAAACAACTTCGGCACCATTATCTGAATCACCCTCTAGGGAAAACACCGAGACTTTTCAGAACTATGCCCCACCTTATCTCCCTCCCAAGGAACTTAGCTCGGAGTTTGAGGCTAGGATGAGAGAATATATGGCAACTCATTCAGATCGGCTTGCTAGATTCGAAGAAGCAGTTTATAAGCAGAAAGAAGAAATGCAGGAGAAAATGAATGAGATGTTGAGTCTATTGGAGGAGTATAGCAATAAGAGAACCCCCGAGCGAATACTACTAAGGGAAGAAAGCACCACTCCCACCACCCAATTTGTTAACTCCGTCACCATTGTCCATAAAGATAACGAGGAGGTAGAAACTCTTGCTAAACGGACCTTGGAAAAACCACCAGAGTCCCAACCTTTGAGTTACTATCTGAAACATGATATAAACAAAAACACTATAACAAATTGGATTAAGGGTGATAGGCGTAACCAATCATCCGGACAGGTTCCTGAGAAAGAGGAAGAAGAGGAAGATGAGTATGATACGCTTCCTGGAGGATCAGTGGTCGAGAGATTATTGATACAAAAAGTGGCTACTAAGCAGGTAGCATGTGGGAATTTTGAAATACCAACGAGCATCGGGGACTTGAAACATCTTAATGCTTTCGCCGACCAAGGATCGGAAGTAAATCTTATGCCCCTAACTATTTACATCCAACTGACGTCGAAAATGCCAGCACCCACTCGTGTTAGGCTATCTCTTGTTGGACACTCGTACGTATACCCCCTAGGAATCGCAGAAGATGTATTAGTCAATGTTGCAGGATTCATGTACCCTGTTGATTTTATGATCATTGATGATAAAGGGGATGGATGCATGCCAATAATCCTTGGGGCACCATTCCACACCACCGCTAGGGCTGTCATTAAGTATAAAGATAGGAAGATTGAGCTTAAATCTGGAAAGAGAAAGATTAGCTTCCACATGACTCCGCGAAGTGGGCATGAGAATTTGAGTTGGAGAATGATTAAAAACAACATTGGCACGACACCCATTCGCGTTCAGAATAAAATTCTTGCATGGGAGGCAAGAATCAAAAGCTATAAGGAAGCTAAGGATGAAAGAAGAAAAAGCAATAAGGTTCCGATTGAACTCAAACATACTCCACACGAAAGAGATCATACACCGTTTGAGGAAGGGAACTTGGTACTCTTGAGACACTTAGAAACAACAATACCACCCGATAAACCAAGTCCTTGGTGGTATGGGCCATTCATAATCGAAGGATTAAGCCAAAATGGAGTAGCTAACTTGAGAAGCAAATTAGGTGGGAAGGTGATTGTGAGTATCGATAGATTGAGGCACTACCACCATAACAGTAATGATCGCAACTATATGGGGTACATCATTTCAAATGATAAAATCACGTAGTAACCCATGACTTTGAGTCTAGCTACAAGACTCATAAATAAAGAAAAGCGCTTCTTGGGAGGCAACCCATGTTTTGTGTGATTTTGTTTGTTTGATTGTTATTTGCTTCCGTATGCATGTTTTATTTTTATTGTTGGTTGATCATGTTTCTCAATTAAAATGTGGAAATACTTTATTATGTTGTTTGGCCTAGTCTTAACTTCAACCTAAAGGTATTTTTGCAAAAGATAAGTGTAAGGGGAAACCCCAAATATGTTTTTAAGAAACAAACCGATCATGATTCTCCACAATATTTAATGAACATGTATATTCGTATTTGTTAGAGTCAAATGCTTGTATTGAGTCATAATGAAGTTTTGCAGGATTTTCCAGGAAGTAGGACAAAGTTTTTCCAGAAATTTTCCGGAAACTTAACATAAGAATTTCTGCAGGTCCATTCTGACGGCGTCAGAGTATTGCTCTTGACGGCGTCAAGAGTTAAAATCTGGAAATTTTACCGGTTTTGTTTTTCTAACGGAGTCTTATGGTTTTTGTGAATTATTAAGTTTTATAATCTCCAGGAAATCTGCAAACTTCATTCCACAAGCATCATATCTTACTTTGTTTTCTAGGATTTAGTAACTTATATAGGATGCCGCCGATTTTACGCGAGGTTGCCTTGTCTATTGTTGTCAGGATTTACAGGTTATTTATGACAAGAAGATGATTTATATTCTGGAAGGGAAGCTTTGATTGTTCGTTTTCTTGGAGGAAGATTTAACCTGGCCAACCTATAATCCATACCGAGCGAATCAGGGGAGTATTTGATTTCATTCTCTTTACCTCTTAACTTTTACATTCTTTACTTGAACATTGGGGACAATGTTCATCCTAAGTGTAAGGAGGGTAAAAAGATGATACCTTACATATGCACTTTCGCTTGAGTTTGTTTTGTTTGATAGTAGATGTGTAATAAAACTATGAGAAATACTTGTTAGTGTAATTTTATCGCCAAATTTAAAATTTTTTACAACATTTAGGAGTGAAACTTTAGCCATAGCAAGCGTCTCATGGATAGGAGATTGTATGACTAGCACATAACCGTATATTCAGAAAAATTTTCCACCCAAAAATGTGAGGTTCGCCTTTAGATTTGATAGGAAAAGCATTCATTATTGGTCCTTATGAGTGTACCGGTAGCATTTAGATTCTAGAACTTGCGTTAGTGATGCATCCCGAGACCGCTAGTGAGACTACATTCGTGTGGTAGGATTTACTACATGATAAGAGGCATTAGGATCACCCTTGTGTTAAACCCGTATTATAATTACTTGACCATTTAAGTCATATTACTTGGCTAGTTAAGTCAACTAATTTTTCCCACACCCTTAGCGTTGTACTCATTTTTAGTACACGAAACCCCTAGTACACCCCTCCGAGCCTATCTTTTCGTTTCT
This sequence comes from Artemisia argyi, assembly GCA_030686995.1. Classification (NCBI taxonomy): domain Eukaryota; kingdom Viridiplantae; phylum Streptophyta; class Magnoliopsida; order Asterales; family Asteraceae; genus Artemisia; species Artemisia argyi. Next base: position 8,141,761 of record CM060684.1, read on the forward strand.
AACTTTAAGCATCTTACTTAAAGGAAGAATTTGTTACACCCCACTTAAATGTACACCCAAATCGCTTTAGCCTTCCGTGTATGCGCTCATTTTTAGTGCATTATTGTTATTTGTTAAACCCTAAGTTAACTTTCTAATTGATTACATGGTTGCTAAGTCGAGTCATATCCTTGTACATATTGTTTTGGGACGATTGGGACTCATGGGTAAGTACTTATTTTATGGAGTAATGGGGAAGAACATAATATATTACCCCCATATGTACGTTAATCTTAAAAGTGCTCCAAGTGTTTTGATTTTCTTAATTCGAGTCATTAGATTAGTTTATTGTAAAGTATGTAAAGATTCAAGTGTAAGGGGAACGTTTATACCCCTATGATGTATTATTTTGGATGGTAGGGTTAGAGTGTATGCAAAAAAAAAAAAAAAAAAAAAAAAAAAAAAAAAAAAAAAAAAAAATCAAGAAAAAGAGAAAAAAAATAGAAAAGAAAAAGAGAAAAAACATACGGACTACCATCCCCTTTTTATTCTATGTTCATTTTATGTTTTTGTTATTTTTCATTTAGTAGCTTAAGTCGAGTCTAGTCTTGGCTTAGCAACGCCATCTTGTACATGTAATTAATCAAGATTGTTAACTCGCCACCAGTAAAACTTCCTTTATCCAACAAAACCGTGTATTTCATATCCCTACACCTAACGTTACAACCCTTTTAAAAGACCTCTTTGATAGTTTATCCTAGGTGCTTACGCCATGTGGTGGAGGTTTGATCCTTTCCCAAGCCTATGGTAATCTATTTTGCTATGACAGGTAGTGAGAGATATCTTCCATTTCCATAATGTTATATTACTTTATTACACCCGAGAGATGTGAGTATCTAAACACTATTTGTGAGGTGCTTGTGTATGACCTCCGTGCTTGTCTATTGGTCTTTAGTGGAACGATTATTTGTTGTAATTACTTTTATATTAGTGTTAAATGACCCCTAACTTGTCTTTCGAGTAGAATAAAAGCGCATTTGCTTGAGGACAAGCAAATCTCAAGTGTAAGGGTATATGATGAGGCGAAAAATGATCCGTTTTTAGGGGGTCATTTAAGCCCGAATCCGACTTTATTTGATCAAATATTGCCCTAAATCGTTCCTTTTGTGATTTTAGGTGTTTGGAGAGTGAATTCTGGAAAAGAAGCCATTTTGGACGTTTTTGGAGCATAAAAGTGAAGAAAACGGCAAAGTACCAAATTTCCATGCTGAAGATACAAGGTGACGGCGTCAAGAGTAATATCTTGACGGCGTCAGACATGAAGATTAAAATACCGAAGGTGGTGACGGCGTCAAACGCCCTCATGACGGCGTCAAAGTGGCAAGAATAAAATACTGTGGTTCATGACGGCGTCACATAGGCCGTCATAAGTAGATCAAGGCCGTCCGAGGAAGTATATGGCGGCGAGGTGACGGCGTCACATGTAACTCTTGACGTCGTCAGCCTACTTTTCCTATATATAGTTTTCTAGTTTTTTCATTAAAAGGAGAGAAGTTTTGGTGAAACCCTAAAGACGAATTTGGTGTATCTTTTACAGGTTTTTCAAGGGTTCCAAACCCTTGAGACCTTGCATTGTAATTGAGATAAGTGTTCTTCCAATTCAATCAATATGTCTATGTGTTGGTTGTTTATATCTTGTTCTTGTCTCAATTCTACTATGCTAGGCTAGATCTCTTTTGTGTTTGCTTAGATCTAATGAAACCTAGATGTTGATTATGTGTTGATTACTAGTCTATTCTTGTCTTGGATGAATGATTTTATATGTTAGGCTTAAGAAAACTGGCAGATCTCCAAATGGTAACATGCTTGAACGTCTTAAGAAACATGAACCGAGGCGTACTAGGTCTTTATTGGTTGTATTTAATGCATGAGCCACTGTTTACAATCCCTATAGTTGTGCTGGGTCATGGTGTAGGAGGAGATAAGAGCTCATAGAGTTGGGGAGTTATGTATGCCACCCCACGAATGGTATTAAGGAATACAATCCGTCATCCATACAAGTGTAACAAGTAATTAACGTGTAAAAGATATCTAGGGAGTAGTGAAGTCTAAGTAAACACAATTTCTCCAATTACTGCTCACAACCTTAGTATAAATTAGTTTATTTTCATTTTTAGTATTTTATTTTGATTGCATCTTAGTTTTGGGTTAGTTGAATAGCAACTAATTCCGCCCACTCTTCCAAAACCCGAGATTTTACTTGCTTTCGTAAAAATATAAAAATACAAAAATAATCATATCTCACCTTTAGAACTATTAATTAGGTTTTCTAATCCTAGCGACACTATTCCTAAGCTGAACGATCAATCCCCCGGTACTTGTCACTATACTATACTACAACGATCAGGTACACTGCCTGGTGGGGGTTGTAAGCTTCTCGAGATCCCTTGAGAGGTAAAGCAAGGTGCGATTCCCACGCATCAAGTTTTTGGCGCCGCAGCCCGGGGAATAGTTATTGTCTAGGTTAGGATTTCTTTTTATTAGGTCTACTTGCTAGATTCCTTTCTAGTAAGATTTTTATTTTTATTTTTAGGTCTTCTTTAGTCTATCTTATTTCTTCGTGCCTTTGTTCGTAACTCTTTACCATCCGACATCATGGAAGGTGGTAACATCTTTGAACCCATCATCCCACCGCAACAAAACCCACCATTAGAACCCCTTAGGCTCCGAACCTTAGGAGAGTATTCCCGACCTAGCCACCAAGGCTACCGAAACACCATTGAGCTCACCGGAGACAATGTGACCCCCTTGCGATCCGACACCATCCGGTTGGTGCAAAGCGGATGTGCATTCCATGGACTTCGTTCCGAAGATCCAAACCAACACCTTAAGGACTTCCTCAAAATCGTGGATTCCATAGACCCAGATGTTGAAACTAGATAGACTACCCGTTTACGCCTATTCCAATTCTCTCTACGGGATCAAGCTAATCAATGGCTTGAGCGTTTACCCACAGGATCCATCACCACATGGGACAATCTCGCCAATCGCTTCCTTACCCAATTCTTTCCGCCGGAAAAGACTGCAATGCTTAGAAGGGACATTTTGATGTTTGAGCAACAGCGGGGTGAAACTTTCTACGAGGCTTGGGCCCGTTTTAAGGGTCTCCTCCACAAGCTCCATCATCATGGCATAAACCTTTGGTTATTAGTCCAGATTTTCTACGACCATGTTGACTATCACACTAAGCGCACCATAGACAGGGCCGCGGGAGGTAAACTGCGTGATAAGAACGCCGAACAGTCTTGGGCAATTATCGAGGAGCTCGCCACTGACAATCAGGAGTTGTGGGAGTTTAAACGTACGGTAGAAGCGGCCATCAATGCAGTCTCGACATCTGGAGGAACCACCGAAGTACCCGATGAACTCCTATGCAAACTTGAGGCAAAGGTTGACTATTTTGAGGAAAGTCAAAGGCGACCTTTGAGTCCTAGACGGGCTACTGTCAATTCTATCTCAAAAACAACTTCGGCACCATTATCTGAATCACCCTCTAGGGAAAACACCGAGACTTTTCAGAACTATGCCCCACCTTATCTCCCTCCCAAGGAACTTAGCTCGGAGTTTGAGGCTAGGATGAGAGAATATATGGCAACTCATTCAGATCGGCTTGCTAGATTCGAAGAAGCAGTTTATAAGCAGAAAGAAGAAATGCAGGAGAAAATGAATGAGATGTTGAGTCTATTGGAGGAGTATACCAATAAGAGAACCCCCGAGCGAATACTGCTAAGGGAAGAAAGCACCACTCCCACCACCCAATTTGTTAACTCCGTCACCATTGTCCATAAAGATAACGAGGAGGTAGAAACTCTTGCTAAACGGACCTTGGAAAAACCACCAGAGTCCCAACCTTTGAGTTACTATCTGAAACATGATATAAACAAAAACACTATAACAAATTGGATTAAGGGTGATAGGCGTAACCAATCATCCGGACAGGTTCCTGAGAAAGAGGAAGAAGAGGAAGATGAGTATGATACGCTTCCTGGAGGATCCGTGGTCGAGAGATTATTGATACAAAAAGTGGCTACTAAGTAAACACAATTTCTCCAATTACTGCTCACAACCTTAGTATAAATTAGTTTATTTTCATTTTTAGTATTTTATTTTGATTGCATCTTAGTTTTGGGTTAGTTGAATAGCAACTAATTCCGGCCACTCTTCCAAAACCCGAGATTTTACTTGCTTTCGTAAAAATATAAAAATACAAAAATAATCATATCTCACCTTTAGAACTATTAATTAGGTTTTCTAATCCTAGCGACACTATTCCTAAGCTGAACGATCAATCCCCCGGTACTTGTCACTATACTATACTACAACGATCAGGTACACTGCCTGGTGGGGGTTGTAAGCTTCTCGAGATCCCTTGAGAGGTAAAGCAAGGTGCGATTCCCACGCATCAGATATTTTCATTTATGCACTTGTTTTGGTTTGTGTTTGAATTTTCATGCAAAGGTAGTGAACTAAATTTGGGGAGGATTGTTGGAAAATTTAGTGCACTTGAGGGATCAATTCACACCTGGTAATGGGTTTGCAGGTATGGAGTATACACCCATTTGGTCACTGAATCCCCTGACTCAATAGTGGTTATGTTGTGAATCTGCTGCTAGTTGATTCAGCTGCTAGTGTGTTTCCACTGATGTGTTAACGTTACCACTGCAAGGGTTATTGTTTCCACTGCAAGGGTTGTTGTTACCACTGCAAGGTTTGTTGTTACCACTGCTAGTGTTAACGTTACCACTGCTAGTGATAATGTTTCCACTGATAACCACAGGTCCCTATTATTATGGAAATTATTATGATATAATTAATGGGCCGTTAATTATACATAATACCATGGGCTAGGGTTTGAGTATTCTCTATTATAAATAGAGATCACATCATTATGCATAAAAAAGAGGGAATCATACGATATACAAAACACAAAACCCTAAACACTTCAATACGCATCTGGTTCTTGATTTGTGCCTAAAACAAGAACTTCACTTGGTCTTATCCCATAGAGATATTCGTGTAACCCAGGCATAGGGTCGAATAGTTTCTATTGGAAAGTGATACCACGATTTCAAGTGAATATCCGGTACCTTTATTGATTATCTTAACCCTAATTAGTTTAACTATGTCACAATAAACATTCTACCATATTATCATAAATTGGTTCAACGAAAGTACAAAAAACAAAATAGCTAAATACGTTGTAAATAGAAAAAGTAAAACGATCAAACAATGCAAGTGAAGATAAGCAGCTTCTATGGAGAGCAATAAGTAAATTTGAACACACATCGAGACCATTCACCAACTAAACTTAATGAAACAGCGGCCAAATTCCAGATTTGTTTTCTATCGCGCGACCAATATCAATTAGCTTCAAGAAGTAAACAGCGGCTTTGAGCCTCATCTGAAGATGCGCCTCTACGTACAGGGGCTGGCAAATAGAAAACAATGCATCAAAGAGGAGTACCGACTACCGAGTAGTTAATAAACGAGCCTAGCTCGTTTAGGCCTATACTCGACTCAGCTTGGATCGTTAACACCCTGTCTAGATGCTTGATCCTGAGTTAGAACCAGCACTACCTGATCCTGAATTTAGGCCATAGTGAAACCTTAAAAACAAAGAAACTACTTTAGCGTATATGGAATTAGGCCATTAGTATGAAATTAAAACCCAATCGACAATAGAGAGTCTTTGAAAACAGGTACAATAGTTGCATTTTATCCATGGACCGTCTACTATCTTTTTGAAACTTTAACATCTTTAACACAATAAGGGACCAAAAGTGTAACAAGTTTTATAATGGATACCGTTTATGTAAATTTTGGTATTTAGAGACCAAAAATGTAATTTGGTATAAACTATAAAGACCATCATGTAATTTACTTTCTTTTTTCTTTCTACAAAGCTACTAGTATTATTTTGTTCCAATAAGTTTGGTTGGCCAATATCAAATTTGATATTATAATAAGAGAAAAATGAATTTAGAAAACAAGGAAAGTGCGTTATTTACTCACCGAAGCTCAGAAGATGCAGCTTTAAGTCTTTGGGGAAGATCACTTATTTTGCCAGTGTTTTCTATAATTAGCTCTTTTAAACATTCTAATTTTCCAAGATCCTTTGGTAGCTTCTCAAGAAGAGCACAATGACGAAGGTTGAGATAACTCAGATGTTTTAACATACAAATGCTATCTGGAAGATGTTTAATCTTTGTACCCGACAAATCTAGTCTCTCCAGAGATTCTAACTGGCCAATGTCCTCAGGCAACTTCCCAAGAAAAGAGCAGACACTAACATCGAGCGACTTCAGACGTTTTAGCAAGCAGATGCTATCCGGAAGAAATTCAATGTTAATACTACTCACATCTAGCTCCTCTAAACATTCTAATTGGCCAAGATCCTCTGGTAACTCGTCAAGAAAATCACCATTACTGACATTGAGAGATTTGAGACATTTCAACACACAAATACTTTCTGGAAGATGCATAATCATTGTAAATGACAAATCTAGACTCTCCAGAGATTCTAACTGGCCAATGTCCTCAGGCAACTTCTTAAGAAGAACACAACCCTTAAGACTGAGATACTTCAGATGTTTCAACATACAAATGCTATCTGGAAGATGTTCTATCTTCTTAGAGTACAAGCAGAGCTCTTCTAGACATTCTAACTGCCTAGATCTTTGGGAAACTCTAGAATATTTTTGCCACTGAGTGTAAGTTTTTGTAGACATTGTAAACTACAAATCATGTCTGAAAATTTCTCTAAGTCTGTGCAAGCACATAGACCAAAAGAAATAAGCTTCTCAATATTTCCAACTGATGACGGTAGATATTCTTTATAAATACAAGTAAACTGAAACTTTGGGAGATTACTGTTGGGGTGCAATGGGCATGAATCTATGGACACACCAGCAAGATATAAAGTATCTGAAGAACAATTAGCCTTGGGCTCACATATACTGTTATATGTAAAAGATTTAAACCACAAACAACTGGGTAAGTTTAAGTTGATAACTTTTCTTAGACATCCAATGGGTACCTTAATTTCTACCAAATCATCACAATCTGCAAGATCTAACTTCTCAAGATTTGGAATCAGCTCAAGGTCAAGGCTCCGCAACCTTGATTCTCTAAGGTTGAGGATTTTGAGATTTGCACATGCAACAAGCACGTGAAGTTCTTCAAATTGAGCACATCCTTCAAGAGATAACGTTTCGAGATTCGGAGTCAACCCCAGGTCAAAGGTTCTTAACTTTGAGCGACTGATATCGAGATGCTTGAGCTTTTGACAACTAAATGGCATGCAAAGTTCTTCTAAATTATGAGAACTTTCAAGATATAACGTTTCGAGATTCGGAGTCAACCCCAGGTCAAAGGTTCTTAACTTTGAGCGACTGATATTGAGATGCTTGAGCTTTTGACAACTAAATGGCATGCAAAGTTCTTCTAAATTACAAGAACTTTCAAAAGATAACGTTTCGAGATTCGGAGTCAACCCCAGGTCAAAGGTTCTTAACTTTGACCAACTGATATCGAGATGCTTGAGCTTTTGACAACTAAATGGCATGCAAAGTTCTTCTAAATTACCATAACTTTCAAGAGATAACGTCTCAATATTCGGAGTCAACCCAAAGTCAAAGGTCGTCAATTTTGACACTTTGAGAGAAAGGAATTTGAGTTTTTTTAGAACCTGCCAGCAAAAATAAGACAAAAAGATTAATATTAGCATATTATACGTAACTTTTAACAGTAACTGCAAAGAATGTACAAGAGTTTAAATGTGAAACTTATCAACTTATAGTTTCTGTCGGTGTATGATTATGATAAAACATACACAACTTTCTTAGTTCCATGAACCACAACAAAATTATTAATATGAAAAACATCATTGTAACATTCCAACAGAAAAAAATAAATAAATAAAATAAATAAATAAGGTGTTAGAGTAGAAGATGCGATGACTCGAACATGAGACCTAACCTTCATAAAATATCATGCTTAGCCATCACAACAACCACTCCAACAAGTTTCTATTTCCATATTTAATTATTTATATTTGTGTAATTTACAATGTTTATTGGTTTGTCCATTAATTCCTATTTGTATTTTACTCGGAAGCTAGCTTAGAGTTAAGCTCATCTATGGTCTCATTCAACTTAGAATTAAACTCATCTATAGTCTCATTCAATCATGAATTTATGATTATATATTAAAATTATTACTCCATCCGTCCCAAATTTATTATCCCCTTTTGATTTTTTAAGTATTTCTTTTCAACTTTAACTTTCTTTATTTTTGTTTTTTGTAATATAATACTTGATGGAAAATATATGAATGAATTCGTTTTTAAATACATTTTCATTGAGTATAATTTTCATCAAATATTATTTAAAACAAATAAAAATATTTAAAGTATAAGTTAAAAAAGAAAAACTTAAAAAGTCAAACGAGGACAATAATTTTGGGACGGAGAGATCATCTAACTTCGTCTAACATTATATAATTATCTTAATCAATTTACAAATGAATCCTAAGGTCCTTGTCAAAATGTTGTGTTTTATTATACGTGGCTTTATAATGATTTCAAATGCCAACAAGGGGTGTTTTCTTGTTTGACTGTAGCACTCCAGTTAGAATTTACGGCATTGGTGCTTAACGTGTGTGATCTAAGTTTTAAATTTATAGAAACAAATATCTAGATTAAACTATTGGACATAATTCGAGAGTAAATCTAACCAATTTATCTTTAGGTTTCTATTTAACTTTATAAAGTTAGAACCACTTGACAAAAGAATTATAAAATAGTTTCTATCAAACATATTGATGTTTTACCCAAATTTCAAGACCACGTTGTTGTTGCACTATTTGAACGCATGTGATAGATAGTAACAATAACCAGAATAACACAAAATTATTTAAAAAAAAAAAAACTGAAAGAAATTATTTTTTTGGAATGTCTTTTTAAGGAAAGACAAAAAGAAGATCATGTAAATTAAATGGTTGCTAGTTGCCATTCGTGTTGTAGTATGTTGTGTACCTTAAAAATAGTACAAGTTGAGACATCGTTAAAATCCGAGGAGTTTAAATAAGGCTTGACAGTAATCAAAGCTTTAAACAAGTCTAGCCGAGCTCTACTCGTTTTACAAATAAGCTCAAGCTCGAGTTGTAAATTTGACGCTTGATCATTGCTTGATAGTTATTTACAAAGTTCTACCTGAGTTTGTTAATAATATTTATTTTATATCATGTTTAAAAAGCTTAATATAAGTATGTGTTGAATACGAGTTTAATAATCTTATGTCTTAATGTATAAACCTTTAGTTCGAGTAGTTTTTTACTTTTTGTTAATCTCATCACCTACCATTATACACAGTCAAATCGAGAAAATTTTAAGGAAGTTGATGTAAACCCTTCATGGTTGTTGAAAAATATATTTAAACCCAAGATATTTACATTTTAGTGGTTATAATCGCACCTCACAAACTTTTACTACTTGACCATTCGTATACTATTCCAATTTGTATGATATCAACTTAAACATGGAACTCATGGTCCATAAATCACCCTTCATGGTTGTTGAAAAATATATTTAAACCCAAGATATTTACATTTTAGTGGTTATAATCGCACCTCACAAACTTTTACTACTTGACCATTCGTATACTATTCCAATTTGTATGATATCAACTTAAACATGGAACTCATGGTCCATAAATCACATATATGAAATATATTTTACAATGATTCAAAAAAAGAAAAAAAAATGGAGACCGGTTTGAAGACTCGAACTTGTGACCTTACATTTATAAGAGAAAAAAACTTAGCCTTCAAACCATCCCCACTTACATGTTTCATTTTCAAATATAATTATTTATACTTGTGCTAAAAATAGGTACCATATACGTGTCTCGCTATTTTGTTTCTACATATATTTTCTTCTATGCTATTGATTTAAAACCAATTACCTAACTCAACTTTATAGATATTGATTTTACCAAACTGAACTTTTTTAAGATGATTTACGAGAATCAACAAAATATGCCACCATCAAAGGTGTTCAATTTCCATTCGCCTACTTGCACTCACCCAGAAAAATTTTATTCGCCCAGTTATACAAGTATGATTCGACCCAAAATCAATAAGGATCATTTAATTACCTTTGAAAAGCATCCCATTTAATTACCATTTATACACATGTTATCGTTCACAAATATGTGTAATCAATTCATAGACCTTAGACTGATGGACATTTTTTGTGCAAAAAGTTGAATTTTGCAAAAAGTTGAACTTTGAACTTTGAATTTATACAACTTTATATCTAAAATATGGATCCTTTTTGTGTAGCAACAGATGAGCTGGATAGGGTGATAGGTTTGAAATGACTAGACGGCTCACAAACTTTCATGATAAGGTTTCAAATGTAAAATGCACCAAGTATAAATATGGATAAACAGGAAACCTATATCCAGCCCTGCTCCCCTGAACATTTCATTTCTGGTATGTTAAATTTCCAGCGAAAAAAAACTACCTCGCCTAAGCAATATGTTACCTCGCCCCAAGAGAAATTTTTACTCGCCTAGAAAAAAATTTATTTTAAAATACTACCCAAGAAAACTTTTTACTCGCCTAGACCTCGCCTACAAATTTTTACTCGCCCTCACCTTGCGTTTATAACTCGCTCAAACCTCTTAGACCTCGCCCAGGTTTACTTTTAATTCGCTTGTTACTAAGAACTGTTTTAATTCGCGTGTATAACTCGCCCACACCTCCCAGATCCTCGCCCAGACAATTTTCCTCGCCTATGCCTCGCCCTAAACCCTCACCTCTCACACCACTCGCCTAGGCCTCACTCATCTTTCCCCGTAATTCTGAATTTGATAGCCTCGCCCAGCACTCGCATATCACTACTTTTATACACGTGTAACGTTAGAAGCTAATCTAATAATAGATCTAAACTAGTTGTATAAACGGTTCGTTTAAGTAATTTACTCACTGATTTATATATAGTTTTATGTTTTCTTTCTTTTGTGATCGTACTACATGATTCAACTAAATATTTATATTTACTCGTATTGGTAACTAAAGCATCTCTATATATTACAGGTTTATAATTACTTATGACCCAAGAGCTTTGATCTCGTAGTGGACATTGTGAGATATTATATATGTGTGAGATAGATGATATAAGTGTGTAAAGTTAGAGTTTTAGTAGGAAAACTAAGGATTTGAATGCACGTACTTGTTCGATAGCATTGATGCACTATTCTCTATTTGTAGTAAAAGATCGAGTCATTTGTCAAATGACTTAAAAAACTTCGAGCATCGGTCACTAACGACTTATCAGAGAAAAAGAAAAAAGTTATTATTAATCTACCTTCTGGTTAAGACATGATAACAAAATAAAGAGCAAAAGTGAAAGAAAAAAAATGACGAAAAAACAAAAGCCAGGAAGCGGATTGATTTCTGACTCGAACTCAAGACCTACAACTTATAGGATATCAACCTTAGCCAGCAAGCCATCCACACTCTGAAGTTTAATAATCAAATTCAAATATTTATTTATTGTATTGTTCATGATGGCTTCATCTCAAAAAGCTTCAAATGCATTGATAATTTTCAAGGTTATAAATAGCGTAAGGCGTGGCGTGGCAGCGAAGCCAAGCCTCAAGCCTTACGAGCCATAGCGAGGCTATGGCGTTTTATAAGGCGTGACTTAAGGCGGCATAATTTTTTTTATAAATTTATATAGTAATTAGAAAATTCTTGATTTTGGTAATTAGAAAATTCAGCCCAAAAAGTCACATACTACTAAATCCTTAAAAAAAATAAAAAGCCCAAATTCTAGCCCAAATACTACTAAATTCTTTAAAAGCTTACAAATAAGGCGCCACGCCTCGCGCTAAGGCGCGCCTTACCACGCCTTTTCGCGTCTTATCAGGCGCCACGCCTCAAGACGACCCTTGGTCTATTTCGTAGCGTCGAAGCCACGCCTCGCGCCTTAGCAACGCCAAGGCGCGCCTTTTAGAACCCTGTTAATTTTTAACCAAAAATAACAACTTTACTACTTTTTTTTTTATCTGGTCTACGAAACTTTTGATTTATTGAGTTGAAGTAGCATTTACTTGTGTTTCTCAATAATAATCAAAGTTTCAGTAGTGTTTTAATTTAGTTAATCAAACTTTATATCAAGTTTCACGAAATTATAGTTTTTAAGGCTAAGCATAGCAGTGATCATGGGCGACGTTCATTTTGCCTGCCACATCAGCTTTCTCTTTTCAACGATCTACAACCGACTTTTTACCATACTAAGGCAGCCTACACTAAAATAAAAATGTACCCCACAAAGATTTCTTTTTAATAATTAACATACACATTTTGTTTGTTTGTGTGCACAAGAATTCGGTCGAGTATACGATTGATTAACCCATTTTCGTGGCTGACGACCTACAAGGACCAAGAAGCCACATCAAGGGCGACTTACATACGAGTTGGTCGACCCATAGGCGACCTTCATTTCTGTGCTTAGCCTAAATGTTTTGGTCGATCAACTCACGGGACTTTAACGCAACAAGTTAAAAGGAAAAGTGAAGAGAAAAAAAATAAATGAAAATGGCATGGCGTTGCGGGCTCGTACACGAGATCTACCACTCATGGGACATCTTTTTTAGCCAGTAGGCCAAATACACTCTCAATTTTCATTCACAAATACAAATTATTTATCGTTCATGATGTTATATATGTACCTAATTTCAATAAGCTTCAAATGCACTGATAATGTTTTAAAATTGTTTCATTCTTATGAAATTGTTTAAAATTGGTATGCTTAAAGTACCATATATACATTATCATGTTGTAACTTAATAATAAACACACACCTCCCGAGTATAATTATTTTTTACTAAGATGGTATTTACTTTTTCCTTTAGAGCATGTGCAGTGGTAACGTGGGAGGCAACGTTAGGGGGTGAATAACACACGTTAACGTGCGTTGATGCATCTATCGGCGTTAAGGGTGCGTTAACGCGAGACGTTAACCCCTTAACGCCACGTTAAGGCTTATTTTGCTAAAAAAAATTTTTTGACACTTTTCACCCCTATGAACTTTTATATATTTTGAACTAAAGATATTGGAAATTACAAAAGACCCCCTTATTTCTGGAACTAGCCGTTAGATAATTTTATTGGAGAAACTAGCCGTTAAGCCTTTTAATCAAACATAAACTTAAACTGACATAACATCGTACTACATCATACAACACCATAAACTAGCCGTTAACCTCCCATACGGAAATACTTAACATAAACCAACACACGATACAGGAATACAAAGGCCGTTAATTCATATATCTGTTCCAGTTGATGTTGTCCTTCAAAATCAACCACACTTGAAAATATTTGAAATCTTTCCCACCATTGCGTTCTTTGTAAACGTTCATTGCATCTTCAAGATGAACATCTGGATCACGTGTAGGCTGCAAATTCAAGTAAATTTCATGAATTTTTTGGCAATCACAGTTCATTCTTGCCCACTTACTCGTTAGCTGGTTTTTGCTATGAAAAGGACTGTCTGATTTAACATTGAACTTTTGTGTTACGAATTGCCAAAAAGGTCCTTCATTGGCATGGAATTCGTGAACGTTTTGCCACATCTCGGCTAGCCAGTTCATTCTTGCCCACTTACTCGTTAGCTGGTTTTTGCTATGAAAAGGACTGTCTGATTTAACATTGAACTTTTGTGTTACGAATTGCCAAAAAGGTCCTTCATTGGAATGGAATTCGTGAACGTTTTGCCACATCTCGGCTAGCCAGGTTTCTTCTTCAATAGACCAACGATTTGCCATTGTGAATTTCTTTAGAAAGTGAAGTGTGTGCAAAATTGTATGATAATGTATGCTATATATTGGAGTGTATAAACGTTTAAAATTCAAATTTCAAAAACCTGAGCGGGATAAATTGAAATTTCAAATTCAAATAAAAAGGCAGTTAAACTTTTAAATTTCAAATTCAAATACATGGGCGGGATTGTTTAAACCGTTTAAAATTCAAAAGTGGGTGGGCGGGATTTTTTTGAATTTCAAGTTCAAATCAATGGGCGGGATTTATGAGCTTATTTAACACCCATTCACAGCTAATTATTGGTCATGCCCATTTACACATAATTCTCACACAGATCATACATAATTCACAAACAATTCTCTCAAAACAATGTCTCATAACAATACTCCAGATAACGACTCAGTTTACAACACCCCACCCGAAGATCTTTTCCCGGTTTTCCCATACGACAATGAACCACAAAACAATCAACCACAAGATTTGTTTCCCGTCTTCCAATATGACAATCCACCACAGAACACTCCACCGGAGTTTCTTTTCCCACCGGTAAACAATCCACCAGCAAACAATCCACCCCACTACAATCCACCGGCAAACCTTCCACGCGCATTGACTGATGAAGAACTGTTCTTGAAAGATATGCAAGAACCGTTACGTGTTGAAGCAGAGGAAGCACGTGAAGCAAGGGAGCGTGAGGAGTACTTAAGAGCTAAACAGGCTCGGAGAGACCGTCGTTGTGAATGGCGAATAGAAAATGGACTAGACCGTGTGCCAACGAGTGAGGACGATTCGAGTGCTTCGAGTCACGAGGGCTATGTGTCGGATGATTCGTTTTATTGATTCGTAGTTTTATGTTTAATTATCGTAGCTTTATGTTTAATTATCGTAGATTTATGTTTAATTATCGTAGGTTTATGTTTAATTATCGTATTTTATGTTTGCTGTAGTTTCTTGTAGTTTGTTTAATGTATGTTTAAATTTTAAGTATTAATATAAGTTGTGTTTTATTAGTTATTTAAATGAAATATTAGTTTTAGTTGAGGGTTGAATTTGAAAATAGTTGAGTTAAGTTGAGTTATTGTTGTGGGTGTTTTTTTTGTGAGTTAAAGTTAAAGTGTTAAAGCTGATGTGGCACTGAGTTAAGTTATAACTCACGTTATTGATGTGGATGCTCTTATTCCCTCTTAATGAGATAAATGTGGGCACAAAACCTTTACAATTTCTTAATTGATAGACTCATTAAAACTACACTCTCATTAATAAGTGGCTAACTACTTAATTTGGAGGGTGAGTCGTTGGCGTAACCAAACTATTCCCGTGAATGAAATTAAAGAGCACGTAAAAGAAAAAAATGACGTGGTGACAAATTAAAAGAAAAAGTGAAAGAAAAAAATAACAAAAAACAAAAAAGGGTTCAAGAATGATTGCTGACTTGAACAAGAGACCTACCACTTATAGGAAATCAAGCTCGGCCAGCAAGCCACACAAACTCTGAAGTTTCATTCTCATATACAAATTATCTATTGTTCATCATGTTATATGTACCCCATCTCAAGAGGCTTCAAGCGCTTTCATATTTTTAACAAAAATAACAACTATACTACCATTTTTTTCTTCCTTTGTTTTGGTCTATGATGCTCTCGATGTATTTTGAATTGAAGAAACATTTGCTTGTCTCATCTAATAATAATCAAGTTTCATTGGTGTTTTAATTTGGTCACTAAAATTTTGTATCAATAATAAAAATAATCAATGTTTCAAAATTGTTTTATTCTTATGAAAATGTTCAAAATTGGCGTGCTTAAAATATATCATTATACATTTAAATATAACTACATCTAACAAGTTTATGCACAACCAATCAATGAATGACTAAACATAAAAAATAACCACAAAATAATAATCAGATTTAAAAAGTGTTTTATTCAGGTCAATCTAACATAAAAAAAAAAATTACAAAAATAAAACGCTATTAAAACTTTAAGTTGTTTTTATAATGGATTTTGGGGGTGTTATAAATTTACCTTCTGTTAAGACATGTAACAAATTAAAGAGCAAAAGTGAAAGAAAAAAAAAATGACAAAAAGACAAAAAAGAGTTGCTGACTCGAAAACAAGACCAACCACTTATAAGATATCAATCTCATCCAGTTGCGGATCCACACTCCCAATTTCATGATTTTATACTATACTTATGATTTATTTATTTCGTTTTTGAAATACCTGTGTGGCTGTGTTATATTTAGCCATCAACACACCTTACACTATTATGATATTATGTTCATTCATTTGTCCACTCACAGGCATTGTACTTTTCCGGTCAAAACCCGGCCATATCCGGCCAAGACCCGGTTAGACCCGGTCATTTTCGGTCAAGACCCGGTTTTACCCGGTCCGGCCAAGACCCATTGTCGGCTTGAAATGATTCAACATATGAACAACTTTGGTTAATGGTAGTTGAGTCAAGTAGAGACGTGTTGATCGGTGAAGGTTTGTTGTTGATATTGCATCCTTTTATACGTTTAAGGATAATGCTATAGGCTGATTAGTTCGCGCGGTGGTGTAGGTTCGTTGTTCGCGAAATGTGGCGTGTTGTGAGTCGAGGAATTTGTCGAGTTTTGTTCATGTTTGTTAGGGGTGTTTTTGTTGAGAGTGAGGATTCAGTGTGCTAAGGCGCGGAGAGAGTTGGGGGAATTGGGGTGTATAGGACCTTTGATCAATATGTTGGATGGGAAAGCGATTAAGGAGAAACAAGCGGCTGTGAGAGCGTTGTCAGTTATATATATATATATATATATATATATATATATATATATATATATATATATATATATATATATATATATATATATATATATATATATATATATAGACAAGCGTTCAAATGAGAAGTCTAATTTTTGTGAGAACGCGAGAAGAGATATGGACCGTAGGATCAAGTTAATCTTATTTTGGGCGGAATGGCATTTTTGTAAATATTGAACGAAATTTTTAGGGGTCAAAGACTCAAAGTGTATTATTCTCATTTGCTTCCGCACCCCTAAACTTTATCCCATTTTTCTCTCTCTACTTTTATCACACACAGTACACACACAAACTCAAATAGCAACACCAGATCCGTCATCTCCTTCATATATGTCATCTCCATATTACCTGCTCTCAAAAACAAATAGCTAACACTCTCTTAAGATTCATCATCACCACCATCCACCAGTATGTTCGCCACCGTCCACCACCACAATCATCACCGATCACCACCATCTCCATCGATTATCATCATCATCATCATCATAAGTAAGTGCTAATTAAGCTTTTGATTCATAATTTCTTTTGATTAAATGATTATAAATAAATTATTTTTTGTGTTCTATCTATTTAGTAATTAGCTATATATTCTACAAATTGATGATGAAATTGAAGATATCTAGATGAATATGTCTTTCAAGATTTAATATTTAATTTTCACATGTGAGCAAGTTGTTCGAATTTAATTTTCAAGTCGAATTTTATTTTGTCAACGCACACTAGGTGTTCGCTGAAATGCTAGAAGACCTTGAAATGCTAATTGTTGTATTGTCGCTACATTAGCTGAGGCAAAAAGTTATTTCTTCACATGTGAAGAAATTTGCTTATAACTCGATTTGTGTCGATGGCTTGAAATAAGGTATTGATATTTTAGAGTCTTTAAATAAGGTTTCAAATACCTTCACATGTGAAGAATTTAGGTATCGAATACCTTCACATGTGAAGAAATTAGGTATCGAATACCTTCACATGTGAAGAATTTAGGTATCGAATACCTTCACATGTGAAGAAATTAGGTATCGAATACCTTCACATGTGAAGAAATTAGGTATCGAATACCTTCACTTGTTAGTTTGTTAGCCGCTAGTCATTTTGACAAGCACCATGCTTGTTACAGATCGAGGGTGATGTTTTGGCCACTAAAAAGGCACTTGTTGCTGTTTCCCGTAGCCTTCAAGATTGTCCCTATGGTCAAAAAACAAAGATGATTATAGGTAGACCCTATCATGCAGCTCCTTGGGAGAACATACCTAACGGGCACATGGATTACCCTTCTTTATCTTCAGAAGGTGACACCTATCAATCCATGGATTCCTGAGCTTCTCAGCAGGAAATAGTTTTCAGGATGCTATGTTCTAGTGATTGGGTGGGTAGATTAATAGGCAAATCAGGATCTATCATTCAAGCTCTTCAAAATGAGCCAGGTGCTACAATAACCATTGGAGGTTTGCTAGCTTTTAACTTGTTCTTAAAGTATATCTTATAGTTAATCCTTTTAATTCGTGCCTCCTTTTTATTGTAGACCCGGAGTCAGGGGACTCACCTACACAGTACACAAAATGTAGTGATGCTTGTTTTCAATAGGTGCGTTGAGATTGGCTATCCATCATCAATGGGCACACAGATTACTGCTAGACTTTTGATATCACCAAGCCAAATGGGTTGTTTGTTGCGTAAAGGTGGCTCCATAATTGCATATATGAGAAAGGTGACGGGTGCTTATATGAAGATAGTTGGCGATGAGCAAGTCCTAAAGTGTGCTTTGGAGACTGATCAAGTAGTACTGGTTAGGCTCCTCATGCCTTCATTTCTCCTTTGAAGTTGTGATATTGTTAGAGATGGCAAAATGGTTGGGTCGAGTGGGTTGGGAAGCGGGTCTACTATAGTGTCAATTAAAACGGGTTGGCTGGGCGGGCTGGCATACACTGCATTTGTTAATTCTTTTCAGTATTTTTTTAACTAGTTATTGTACTAAATATTATAACAAAAATAATCGAACTAGTTTAATAAAGTAATTTATGAGTTTTTTAACTGTAAGTCAAATGAATCCAAAATGGGTTGAAATTACCACCTCTAGCTATTGATTTATCCGTTCCAATAATTTATATCATTCTATGCACATTTGTTTCCATTTATGTTATTTACTGTGCATCTGTTTGCTTTTCTAAAAATTGAACCATCTTCGTTTAAAGATGACAGGAGAATTTGTAAGCGTGCGTGATGCCTTATTCAGTGTTACTGGCTGGCTGCGAACAACTTATTTTACGGTAAAATGTCGAATGACCATGGAGCTAGGGGCACAAATCCTCGAGGGAATGGTCGTCATTATAATGAGCATTCAAATTTAAATCAGAGTATGGATAGTCTCAAGTTATCAAGTAATACAGATCATCTTCCAACACCTGCACAAAGGCAATCTGAGTTAACATATTGTTCTCTTTTATTATTCCCATATTTGAGAACTTTTTCATATACTTAATTGTGTATTGATTGCAGATAGTAGCGGGTAATCTGATGGCGGGACAAAATGTTGGTAAGGGATCAACTTCTGTTAAAGGTGGCATTGAGCTTGGCAGGTTTGCATCAAATACCGCCTCATTTATTTAATTTGTTAGATAAAGGAATGTAGTTTATTGCTTTTAGAGACAAAACCCTTAATATACATCGTTGAGAAAATTATATATTAAAGTGTATATTATATGGTAAAAAGTAAAGTCATGTATTAACCGTGAATTTCACAATATGTATTAGGGAAGCCCCTCCATAGATATTGGTATGTGAGAGTTGCATGTATTGTTACTAGTATTACGTCTAGATATTTTCCTAAAGGAATAGTGGTGCTTTTTATGAATGTTGGTTAGTTTTATGAAATATACATATTCATTTTGTGGGCTACTTTGACATGCCTAAGTTATTTGCGAAAATAGTTATACTGAAGGGAGCTTATTTGTTTAATCACTTTAATGTCATCGTGGGTCATTAATACCATGTAACATGTATGTAAGGCAGTCTGCGACACTATAAGATTGAATTGAACCGGATCGGACTTTCTGCTGTGTTTTTATACCAGTTTAATTTGCATTAATTTATACAAACATAAATCAAGATCAACTATATGCATATAATTTAACTTTCATTTATAAGCAATTTTTTTTCATCATTTACCAAATTTTTCTTGATGATGTTTTGCAGCCTTGCAGGGGAGGTAGATCAGCTACAGCGAAAAATATGAGTGTCGAAATTGTAGTACCTCAAAATGTCATTGGTTCAGTTTATGGGGAAAATAGAACCAATCTAGCTCGTCTAAGACAGGTAATATGTACTTTCATTTGTGGGTTTAGAATATCAAGTGAATAGCATTTCCGACCATTGCACATGATATGGACATGTTAGCTAAGCGGCATTTTTTTACAGAAATGCAAAATGCATAAAACTTCGTACCACTCTTGTTTAATTCTTATGATGTGGCAGTTTACCCTTTTTAAAATAATTAATAGCAACATACTGCTCGTCTCTCCCATCTTACAGAAAATACTTATGATTTTCTTAACATGAAATAGTAGCCTACTTCAAGCTCAATTTCTGCAAAAGGGCCTATAATAGGAATTGAATGAAAGCGGGCTGCTATTTTAAACAATTAGCCCTTAAAAATTTGCAAAATAAAAGTTATTAGTAAAAGTGTCGGAAATTTAACAGAAGTCAATAATTATGACGTTTTTTCAACTGTAGTGGTTATTTTCCAGCATTTTTGCTAGCTCGAGGTTTCTTTTTACACTTTTGAAAGTTTATTGGTTACACATTACTACTTCACGATTTAAAAATGTCATTCATGCTTCGAATCTTTGTCTGTGTTATGTGGAATATCATGATTACTCAAAGATCTAGATGTTGGTTACTTTAACATATAATTGTATGAGGTTTGATTTCTTGTTGTCTGATGGATCTTTTTTGGAAACCACTGATCACGTTGTGTACATCAACCATGATCTGGTACAACTGCAGTCTCGTGAAAGTAAATGACGCACAGGATTACGAGGTTCGGTCAAAAGGGAATGACCGCACTAGGGTCATAATTATTAATCTTGAATTAGGATTTACAGTTACAGTAGGGATATATTAAATATAGGAGAAACCCGGCAGAAATAACCATATGGTCAGATACTGATGCACCTTCTGACCCCACTTCAAAGCGGCGGCTTGACCATGAAGGCAACAAATCAGAGACCATACATAACACATGTTGTGTTAGCAAGTTTAAAATCCCAGTGGAGTATAAATAAACAGAATTTTGTGTTCATTCACACTCTACACACTATTTCCACAGACATGTTCCTTAATAACAAACAAATATCTTATTAGTTGCTTGAAAACTGTAACATTTGAGTAGACAGTTTGTTTAATAGACATACTTGACCACCAGGACACATCAAGAGATCTCATCTCAAGGATTCTTGTGAACGTTGTAGTTCGATTGCAGGTGAAGGCTGTGTGCAGAAGCCAATTGGGTTTAAATGTGATTGCTTATCATGTGATCAGGTATGTTTCCACCATACTCTTGTGCGTTTTTTTTATAGAAAATAACACTGGGCGTATCGTTTTTATAAGGTTGTTGATCCAGATCCTGAGTAGAATTTTCATCTTAAGTACAACTATTTGAGCTTGCAATGATTTTTTCTCCTGATAGCCTACATTTCTTTGATTTTATATTAGTGAACTTATTGTCGATTTAGTCCGCTAATTTTATATATGTTGCTTTGTGACTGACAGGGTAAGAAAGAAAAGGAACAAAAGAATAATGAAGCTTGGCAAATGAGAGTTTGCAAAAAGATTGCCACTGAGTCGAATTTTCCGAATGATGCAATAATTCAGATGTATTTGAGTAACAACAACAGCAATTTCATGGGTAAGTTTCAAAACCATCAACATCTGCTTCATAACTATCTGCTCTGCACAGTTTGTAGTGTAAATATGGATACAATATCAAAACTGGCTATTCTTGGGCATGAAGTGACATACAAAATATTTTCGTAAACAGCCGTGTATTTTATATTTTTATATGTTATCCATATTTAAGAAAATATCTTAAAAGTAGCTATAATCTTTGATCACTTCATTTCCATTATATGTTATATGCTATCCATCCCATGAAAATCGCAAAATTTCATTTGGGATAGTTTTCATGTTAAGATACTTATCTATACATGATCATCATGATGCTGGACGTAAGATAGGGAAAATATGTGATTTAGGATGGGCAACAAGAAAGTTATAATCACGTTTGGGAGTAGAATAAATATAAGTTAATTTATATACTTCCAGTTTCGTCTGTTGGAATTCCATTTAGGATGGGCAGCAAGAAGTAATGACTCTCATTACAAATAACCTAAACAAATATGTTGCTCTCAAGTCTTAACTACTAGCGAGGTTCAACTGTAGCCTTCATTCATATATTCTAGATTCAATATCCCTCGAGACAACTTGGACTCTTGATGAACCCGTTTAGACAACCTTAAATGCTGAAAGGACGGACTTAAAGTAAAGAAGAAGTGGTGTCATGTATCAGAAGAAAATGGATGCAAATTGAATCTTATTGTGAAGACACCAAACCACGAGGTACTGTAGTTGGTTACTCAAAAATGACTCGTGAAGATAACTGGGTAAAGAGTGAGACACCAACCACGAGTATGTTCATTCGTAAGCAACATGTGTCATCGATGACAGCATATAAGCAAATAGGTCATGCCGCTGACAAGTGTCGCACTAAAAGCATGTTTAAGTAGCTAAACTAGACAACACTAGGAAAAAAAACCAAAAACATAGGATGTGTTATCTTTTTTAGTACTAGTTCCTGACCAAACAGTGCTCCAAGACCAAGGACAACTTCCTCTGTGAGTTAATTGTAAATCATACAATTACAAATGAAAATTCTTCAATATTTTAAAAGTTTCTGTTGTTGATATTTTGAGCCTATGTTTGCTTCTCAATTTAGGACTCTGCGTCTGATCCACTGTCTCAGAACAGACGAGGAACAGAAGGGGCCCACAGGACTTCAACCACTGGTCTCCAACTTTAGGAAATCATCCTCCACCTCTAATTTTGTTGACGATCTTAGATCAGTTTTTAGAGGTATAAATTCATTTAAATTTGTTCTGAGATAATCTATGACTGAGTTTCTGCTGTTACCGCTTGCTAATACCTTTTCTTTCCAAAAGCTTACCCAAAGTTTTGATTGACGATGATATGGATCTCATTGATGAGGACAGTTGTTTATCCGAATTGAGATTGAAGCTTGACAACAATAGTTCAATGCAAAATAATAAGGTCCATAACTGCTTCGTATCGAATCTTAACATCATCTTGAGTCAATAGGCCCTCCTCTGCTTTATTCTCCCATGTTTCTAACCTACTGGTCCCTTGCTTTTTTATCCTCACACCATGTTTTGATATCCAAAGTTAAGTTGCTTGATCTTAATCTTGAGAATAATATCAGCAACTCCATTATATGATCTCGAGTTCCATGAGGATGCCACCAACGCGTTAAATTCCAGCAATTTCAATTAATAATCAAACATTCTCAATGGCCTCAGTCTGAGTGGTATGTTATTAACCAGTAAATAAATTGGGTTATGGTCAGAGCCTTACCATGGCAGTCAATAAAGCATTAGGCTACACATCAAAGAAGTTTTGAGAGACAAGGAGGTGATCCAGCTTGCTCATTCTTGATCCGGCTTTATTGAACCAAGTAAATCACCTTCGACTTAGCGGGAAATCATGAAGACCAGCATGAGCGATGAAGTCTTAAAACTCTTATATGTTAAAAACTGATCATGCCCTTACATCACTACTACGATCGAACTACATTTAGATCACCAAAAATGACCCATATAACTCCATCAAATTTATCAAGTTAATAAGATCAGCCCATAGGTCATCTTTTTTAGACTCTTGTTGTGGCCCGTAAATGTTTTATGAAATATATGCGATGTTAAATATTGACCCAGTTATCAATAACTCCATAATAGTGATTACCTGTAAAGCCTCCAACTCTTGTAAACGTAGAGGTAGACCACACAAGTAAGGTACCACCTGACTGCGCGTTTGAACCCATAGTTGTTTTTTTTTTCACTTTTGTTTATTTTAGATTTGTAGGCAGGACATTGTGGAGTGTCACTTGAATCGATTGAAGTGGTTTGAAACGATATCCGTTTGTAGATGTAAGGCCAGCAATAAATGTGACCGAAAATAGTGACGACATGGTCATTTGCAAAGTCGAGGCAGGTACTACAGTCAACAGGGCAAAGTTTTATCGGAAGATGAGATGGATTTCAATTCATCTGTAAAGTAGTTCTGGTATTCCATTTCCAATTTATGTGTTTTGTATTTTGTTAGCCTGTTTACTCCTGCAAAAATAATAGGTTTCACAAGAAAATCTGATTGTACCACACTTCTAAACAGATATAACCCAATTTGCATAATAGCATTCACATGCAAAGCTAACTATGACATAGAGTTTTGAGATAACTATGAAGAAAACCTAACTCCCACCTTGTAATTGCCAAAAATTATGTTCACATTTTGAGGATATGGATGTAAACTATCGGATTGGCCGTCATGTAGTTGTAATGAGCTGGTTTATTGCAATAATAAAGTTGAGATAGTTGTTTCTAATTACATACTCTGATGAGCTTTTTGCAGTTGGGGATTGTGAAGTAGAGTTAAGAGAAGGTGACCATAATTCTGCTTATTTCCACAGTCCTTAAAGGTAGAGGTAGAGTTAAGAGAAGGTGATCATACGTTAACCAGATCAATTTGTCGCAAGGCATGTACCGAGCAGCCCCTTGTCTCGGCAGGATCTTGTGAGCTGGAAAATGTCCCTGGAGAAAAGGGTGCTTCCTGTAGCCGACAGAATGGTTGTACAACTTTAATTTGATCCAATTTCTTATTGATTTTTCATTAATTAATAATATTCCATTATGTTACAGATCCTTCAGCAATGTTCCGGGTTCATAGACATTGACAAGATCAATCCAGATGCATGGCCTGCACTCATAGCAGATTTGTCAGCAGGAGAACAAGGAATAGTAGCCCTCGCGTTTGATGAGTTCCAACTTTTTATCATGGCCGGTTGCTTTCTTTCTAGAGGCTTCAAATTTGACCCATTACTTATGGATGGGTTAGTTCGTGTTATGTTATATATTTAACTGGTCAAAGGGATAAAGTAAAACACGAAAATAGGAAGTAGGTGAAATGGGTCGAGAAGTCTTCCAAAGTGTAATTTCAATTCAAAAAATCTGTTAAGTGATTTTATTTAGAAAATGAGGTTATCATTGATAGATTATATTTTTGACAAATAAGTGTTCTAGGTCCATGTGGCTCGAGTCGTCCCGTTTGAACAGATGCAAATTTATTCGTGTTTTTGACCCGTTAGTCCGTAACCCAACCTGTCCATTTTTCCGTCTCTACTTTTTCAGTCACTTTTTCCTGATTGAAAATCAACTTGGATTGTTATTCTAGGTTACACAAGGCTATTTCAGCCGAATAAGCCTGTGACAAAAGCACAAGCAGCTGTTGCTCTTGCATCTGGTGAGGCTTCTGATGTAGTTAGTGAGGAACTTGCACGTATTGAAGCAGAGTCTATTGCCGAGCGCTGCATATACTGCTCTTGTTGAACTAGTAGAGAAAGATCTCAATGCAAAGTTTGAGAAGGATCTTTTGCTCGAAATGGAAAAGATAACCACTGTGGAGAAAATGGCTGAAGATGTAAAGCAAGAGTTAGAGAGCTTAAAGGCGGAATGTGAGAAAGAAAACATCAAATTAATGGAAGAACGTGCTGCTGTGGATTCAGAAATGGAAGTTTTTTCAAAGTTGAGGCATGAAGTTGAGGAACAGTTGTCGAGTATTATGAGTAACAAAGTAGAGATATTAAATGAGAAGGAAAGATTAAACAAGCTTCTAACAGATGTAGAAATTGAGAATGAGGAGATTGCAAAGTTGCAGCATGAGCTAGAAATTGAGCGCAAAGCCTTGTTCATGGCCAGGTTAGCTACAATTTCTTTATTTTGTTCTTCTGAAACCTCTATAAATTTGGTACACTGACCACGCATTACAACAAAACAGCATGCTCGTTTGAAAAACATCGATTTTGCTAGTTAATAAATATTCAAGCACTAATGGTCAAATGCAGACTTTCAAAATGCAGCTAAATTGCTAGTAAATAAATATTCAAGCACTAAATTTTATCCTGGTAAAGTGTTGATGTTATTAATACTTTTAACATTTTCTTATCTTTTTGCTTCATGACTAATATTTTTATTTCAATAATCTGGTTCTCGTCACCAGCCAGTTAGGGAGGTTGTTGATACAAAATCAATGTATAAGGATGTAGTGCTGTGAGGAGATGTATGGGATCTCTTGGATGAGCTAATGATTTACATGCGGAACCTCTTGAATTTGTAGGCTAACTATAGTGATACGTCATTAATTGTTCATCATAAAACTAAAAACCTCTTTACATGCGGAAAAGAAGAGCAATAGATGACGATATTTTTGAAGATGAGAAGTAATTGCTCTTCTTTTCCCACAGGTCCTTGGACTCAAGAGGTAAAATATTATCATTCACAAGTTTAATGACGATATTTAGAAAGCAATTGAGAAGTAAAATTGTTTAGTTGATAAGTTTGATAACAATTTTACCAGGATGAGTTGATAAGTTGGTTGATAAGTTTGATAACAATTGAGAAGTAATATTTGACCAAACTTATCAACTAAACAATTTTACAAACCCGTTAATTTGACGATATTTTAAACTTATCAACTCAAGAGGTAAAATATTTTAAACAAGTTTAATGACGATATTTCACACTTGTTAAAGGTCCTTGGACTCAAGAGGTATGCACCTGATTCCGTACTTCATTGAAATATAGTTTTCTTGTGTGCATATGATAACATAAAATCCATCTCGGTCTCTTTTTTTATGTAGGAGGATGACATAATTGTCGAGCTGGTGAAAAGATATGGACCAACAAAATGGTCTCTCATAGCCAAGTCTCTGCCTGGTAGAATCGGGAAACAATGTCGTGAAAGGTATTTTCGTAACTGGTTGGTAATACGTTATCTACCATTCATTCATTGCTTATGTTAAATATTTTGATAATTTTTTTATAGGTGGCACAATCATTTGAATCCAGATATTAAAAAGGATGCTTGGACCTGTAAGAGGAGATGGCCCTCATGAATGCACATCGTGTGCATGGAAACAAGTGGGCTGAAATAGCAAAGGCACTTCCAGGAAGGTATTTCTATACACTTAACTCCCAGTTTTTATAATTCTATCATTTTACTTGAACCTGATAGTAACATTTTCCAATAACTGGAATATCGTCATGCAGGACTGATAATGCAATAAAAAAATCATTGGAATAGTTCCTTAAAGAAAAAGTTAGATTTAGCCACCGGGAACCTTCCAGCTATCTCAAAGAACGATAGTGATGTAACCGGAACACCTTCAACTGCAAAACCAATTGCTTCCTCAGTTACTCCTTTGATTGAAAACATCATAATGTTATCAGCAGCCCCACCTTTGATTGATAGTAATAATGGTGATGCAACAAGCCATCCAGATGAGTCACAAGCAGCAGCACATTGCACGAAAACTTGATGTTTGTGCACATAATTTTACTCGGCCCATAGTATTGTTGCAATAAACAATGAGAATTAGTTTGTATCAATTAATGTATAAGTAGTTAGTTTTAAGAGTGACAGAATGTAAGAAAAATAGATGTTTTAAATGTTGTCAAGTGTGCTTTGGGAATTAATAGATGTTTTGCATACTTTTGAGATGTGAATTCTACCATCATACTAATACTAACTGTGGGCGATCATGGACAATGTGCATCTTCTTCCTCCTTTGCGTTTGTGATCTCGCATCTTCGTGGTTCTTGGTGTGGCTCGTCTAAGCTTCGAGTGTTCTTGGTTTGGTTCTTGGCTAGTGTTTATTACTAGTGTTTATTCACATGCTAGTAAATAAAAGTTTATTCACGCGCAAAGAAAAAAGTATATTGTCATGTATAAATATACCTGTATTATTAGTGAAGAAAGTTTATTCACACGCGAATAAAAATATCTGCCCATGTAAAATGTGCGTGTATTTACTAGTTAAGAAAGTTTGTACGTGTATTTACTAGTGAATAAAGCTTATTCATACGCAAATAAAAAATTATATGCTTATGTATAAATGTACGTGTATTTACTAGTGAAGAAAGTTTATTCACATGCGAAGAAAAAAGTATATGCTAATGTGTAAATGTACGTGTATTTACTAGTGTTTATGCTCACGCGAAGAAAAAAGATATGCTCATGTATAAATGTAGGTGCATTTACTAGTGTTCATTCACATGTGAAGAAAAAGTTTATTGTCATGTATAAATGTACGTGCACTTGTATTTATTCACCCGAGAAGAAAATCATATATAGTCATGTATATATGTACGTGTATTCACTAGTGAAAAAAATTTATTCACGCGCGAAGAAATAAGTTTATAAAATAAACGTGTATTTAATAGTGAAGAAATTTTATTCACACGCGAAGAAAAACAATATAAAAATCTACATGTATTTGCTAGTGAAGAAACTTTTTTCACACGCGAAGAAAAAGTAGATGTTCATGTATAAATGTACGTGTATTTACTAGTGAATAAAATTTATTCATACATGAAGAAAAAGTATGTGCTCGTATATAAATGTAAGTGTATTTACCAATGAAGAAAGTTTATTCACACGCGAAGAAAAAGTATTTGCTCACGTATATTGACAAGTAAAGAAAGTTTATTCACACAAGAAGAAAAAAGTATGTGCTCGTGTATAAATGTAAGTGTATTTACTAGTGTAGAGAGTTCATTCATTTTATCCTTCTTTAGTTTTGATCTAATAGCTAATATTAGTTAACTATTTTTATGAAAATTTCCAAATAAATTTAAAAAAAAAAATCGAAAATTTTTCACATGTGACAGAATGTTTTTTTTCACATGTGAAGAAACAAAAATTTCGAAAATTTTAAATTAAAAAAAAAAATTCAGAATTTTTTTTTCGAAAATTTTAAATTTTCACATGTGAAAATTGAAAATATTTTCACATGAGAAAAATTTTAAATTGAAAATTTTCACATGTGAAAATTGGAAAATTAAAAATTTTCACATGAGAAAATTTGTGAAATTTTATTTCACATATGAAAATTGAAAATTTTCACATGTGACGAAAAAAAAATTGAAAAAAAAAATCAAAATTTTTTTTTTCCGAAAAAATAGTTTTCGGGAAAAAAATTTAGAATTTTTTTTTTGACATGTGAAATTTTTTTTCACGTGTGAAGAAAAAAAAATCAAATTTTTAAAAATATTTTTGATTTTTTTTTTGAAAATTATAAATTTTCACATGTGAAAATTGAAAATTTTCACATGAGAAAATTTGCGAAAATTTTAAATTCAAAAAAAAAATCGGAATTTTTTTTTTTGGAAAATTTTAAATTTTCACATGTGAAAATTGAAAATATTTTCACATGAGAAAAACTTTAAATTGAAAATTTTCAAATGTGAAAATTTTGGAAAATTAAAAATTCACATGAGATATTTGTAAAATTTTATTTCATATATGAAAATTGAAAATTTTAACATGTGAAATTTTTCACATGTGACCAAAAAAAATCAAAAAAAAAAATCGAAAAAATAGTTTTCGCAAAAAAAAATCCAGAAATTTTTTTCACATGTGCGAAAAAAAAATTCAAAAATTTTTAAAAATATTTTTGATTTTTTTTTTTTGAAAATTGTAAATTTTCACATGTGAAAATTGAAAATTTTCGCATGAGAAAATTTGTGAACATTTTTCACATATGAAATTTGAAAATTTTCACATGTGACGAAAAAAAATTTCGAAAAAAAAATCAAAATTTTTTTTTGAAAAAATAGTTTTCGGAAAAAAAAATCAGAAATTTTTTTCACATGTGAAATTTTTTTTTTCACATGTGACGAAAAAAAAATTCAAAAATTTTGAAGTTACAAATCAAATCATCAAGATCACACAAGATATTTCCTTCTGCCAACCAATGCGCAAACACCAATGTGGACCAACTATATAACTATTCATACATGATTTATGTCAACCAAATCGCTATTGCCCAACAAATGGGATTAGATACAAATCAATTCAAACATTAAATTGGTCCAATAATACAGAGAATATAAAGCCCATCAAGGCTTAAAATTTAAGCTGTTGGTGATTGACTGTATACAGCAATGCAAGAAATTGACATGTATGAGAAGAAACTAACCCGAAGTTCTGTCACAGCCAAATCCTGAATCTAAGTATCCGGCACCATTAAGATGACTTACATCTCCCCATGACTTGATTATCCATTTGT
This sequence comes from Artemisia argyi, assembly GCA_030686995.1. NCBI lineage: Eukaryota > Viridiplantae > Streptophyta > Magnoliopsida > Asterales > Asteraceae > Artemisia > Artemisia argyi. The sequence goes on from CM060684.1 coordinate 8,171,845, forward strand.
CGGTATCTGTTAAATTCAATACATTGACTGAAACATTCAGTATCCTTCCGGCACGGTGTCGTTTTCATGTAGAAGCCCGCTCATGAAGTGCTCTAATGACACCGCCATGGGTCACTACCACCACCCGCTCCCTTGTAAAAAGTTAAAAATGTTTAGCAGTAAACTTTTTATTCCATTGCAGTAGTGAATAATTTAAGTGAAATGGACAGTAAGAAAAATTTTCAGCAACAGCAGCCGTACAAGTATCTGCATGTAACTAAATACTCGATTCATTTATATATCTTAAACTAACATAGAAATCCGAACAGCTTTGCTACAGGTGTACAAATTTTTAGATGTTACAACTATTTAAGCAGAAAATGAGTGACTACTAACTAGAATGACTATAATATCCTGTAATGGTAAATTGAATCAAGTCACTTTCATTTCATTGCAACTATGATCATCCAGCTGCTAAAGGATGGTTAGCCGATTTCACATCAGCCATCCAAATTTTGAAATGTATGTTGTAATGCAAAGTTTCGTTACATGATAAAGATGTTTCATGTATGATTTCAAAGATCAATAATGAAATCTTGTGCAGACTTCTGGTTAGTGGTTAGTGACCTCTTAATGCATACAATAAATATAGTACCTCGATATTTACTGGCAATTGTTTGCAAGGAAGCTGTGCAACGTCTAGAGAGTTGATTCAAACTTTCACCACCACCCTACATAAACAAATAAACTTGTAAAGGGTCTTGTTTTCTTTGTTCAGCGAACTAATTAACTAAATAGTGTTCTATTATATAGTCATTAGTGATTTTTGGAATGAGTTAAATTCTTACGAGAAAGAATTGCTTTATCGACCCTACATGTAGAAAAGGGTAGCAATAAGCTAGTAAAGCATATACCACATGACCAGACTATGCATCTACATGAGTTGCATTTAATATCATGAAGTTTACAGGCTAAACTGGCTAAACCTGTTACCCGACAAGCCCACCAGCTTTGCCACCTCCAAGTTTGACACTATTTACCAAGCAAGATTATAATTGGTTTAATGCTGAAGACAAAGGCAGTCGTTACTTACTGGAATTTCAACATCCATTCCATGAGACTGAAGAGCTTCATATGCCTTGGTTTTGAGTGTAGGTGTGTCAGCATATACAAGACCTTGAAGATCACCTAAGTGTCTCGCTCTTAAGTTAGGTTCTTGTATTACCTGACACAGTGAAGTGACAAAGTGAGTGTGCTGATTGATAAGTTCAAAAGAAATGCTAAAGCTTGTGAGCTTCATGGTTCCAATAACATATATCCTGTTCATGCATTTTAAGGTATTAACCGTTTAACTGCACTATATAAATCTCAGTCAGCAACTCCGGCTGCCCTGTATTGTGCTACGTAACTAATTGGAACAACCACGCTGGTTATAATGTAGATATCAATAAGCCTATTTTAAGCAATATTGTTTGTAATTATACACACTTTATTTTAGGCATGGCTAGCCCAATTACTGATATTTTTATACTTGGAGCAGTAATTCCCGATCCTATATATTCCTTTTTGCCAACAACGTTTTAGATATGACATCACATGTTAAGTTGGAAAGTGAATTTCAGCCTACTGTACATGTCACTAGCACTAACTAATATCGAAAGCCAGACTTACTTTTTCCTGATATACATAGCATGCTTTTTTGTATGTCATTTGCATGCTTTTTTTTACATTCTATTGTATCTACCTCCAGGATATACAACAAAGATAGGATCTTTGTGATCTCGCTATCTCCGTGCCTCTTTTCCATATATCCAGATCAGGCTACTCCCTTGACAGAGGTAGATCTTTTCTATATTTCAGGGCGTATAACCAAAAAAAGTGTTAATGAAAAAGAAAAGATCAGCTTGTTTCATAGTTCTATCACCCAATCTTCACTAAATCTCATTTACTGGAAATCAGCTTCCAACTACACTCTTTCACCATTCTATTAGTCTAATGGGTCATATTATTGAGAAATCATAAAAGGTTATTAGATTCATACCTGAAGCCCCCTACATCTGCTATTCTTTCACCATCCTATTAGTCTAATGGGTCATATTATTGAGAAATCATGAAAGGATATTAGATTCATACCCGAAGCCCCCCACATCTGCTGGCTATTGTCTTAGCAGTCTCAAGAGCTCTTTTCAGGTCAGAAGAATATATGGCAGAAATTTTGGACTCTCTCGATAATCTTTCAGCCACCTTCAACAAGATCAAACAATTTCGGGTTACTATACTGGTTGAATATAATAGCAGAAATATAAAATAGAATATTTGTTAATACATAATGATAAAATGAAGCAAAGGCGTGCAAGTGTGCAAGCAGCACCAATGCCAACTAAGCTTAGCAGATAATAACCCAGCAACTAAATTAATATAGAAAGATCCACATTTCCCCCAAAAGATATAAGGTGCAACTTACTGCAACTGCTTGATGTCTTCCGACATCATTCAGGTCAATATCTAAGTGTCCCTGGTCAGCATAAAGAATAAAACCTCAAAGTGAGTAATACCTTTTTTACTATGTCCAAGCAAGAACTGTTTTGAGGTTTAAAATGCACGACATGGTTCATGATGTCGCCTGTGAATTGATGGGAAATGAGTGCTTAAAGTAGACCAAAACCATGACTTAAGAGCTGGGAGACATTACAGTCATCTGACCATCATACACAAAGACAATGCTACATTTCCTTTTCCTCCCAACAGTTCAGAAAGGCTTTACATTTCGTGACTGTCCACAGGAGGTTCTCGTTCCTTAGGATTGTGTAACGCTCCCACACGAGTATTTTGACCGCTTCAAGTATCTGAAAATGTTAGATCTTAGTCGCAATATGTTAAAAGTTCTTCCTGATGACGTAGACAAATTGAAATACCTGCGCTACCTTAACTTGTCACATAACCCGTTGTACAAGTTACCAGAAACAGTTTGCAGTTTGATAAATCTTCAAAGTTTGAAGCTTGTTTCTTATCATTATCTGATGAAACTACCTCAAAGTATGGGTAATCTTGAAACCAATCACACCAACAGGTTGAAACCAATACCAAAAAGGGATTGGAAAGTTGACCTCTCTTCAATCATTAAGCCACTTTCTCATAGGAACTGAAGATGCGTCATGTACTCTTGGTGACCATTTACCTCATAATTCACAACTACCCTCTATAACTTAATTATTATACATATAGCCGGCTCTTGGCCGGAATAGCCAGATATAAACAGGTCTTGGCAGTTGGCTGGGTCTAACCGGGTCTTGGCCGGGTCAAAGCAGTCGTACCCCTGTGGATCTTAAAGATAAGTGGAGGAACATGCAGAAAGCAAGCAAAAAATTGAAATACATTTTTAGTCTTTCTATGCAACAGATCTTCATTTGTGAATATGTTTTAGCAAGATGTTTCTGCTTCTGACCCGTCAATTAGTTTACAAAGTTTGGCAACATGTATGCTAAGTTGGACCAGTTTGTACTAATTTTGTATCATCTACTGTATTTTGTGTATATGTAAATTCCATTAGACTTGTTTACTTTCAGTCTACGGTCATCCGATTTTACTTACTTTGTGAGGTTTAAAAAGTAGTGTAATTTGGCGCCTTATGGGGGTCAATTTTGCAGATGTATTATGCTACAATAAAACATGATTATACATAAACACATTGGGTTAATGGACTTATTTTAAAACATGATTTGATCTTTATCTTAACAAGTTGGTGGACTTATACAGTAAAATCATGTGTAATGCGGTTGTAAGTATATGCTCTTTGAAGTGAATGAGTTTTTTTGCTTTCCAAAAGTAATTTTTTTAAAGTTAATAGGCACATTTTGTAGTTCAAAGTAGTGTTAAACTGATCAATAGTGGACTCAGGTTCGAACATCAAAGAGGGAACTACCTCAACTTGTGTACCCTATCAGCACCAAACACCACGTTCTCGAGACCATTTTCTTTCTTTCAACAACTCATTTCATCTTAAGTGGAATTAGTAATATTTATAAAAAAACAAGGCTCAGATCTGCAAATAAAATGAACCAGATAAAAGGGATCCGAACCGCCATGGCTGCAACCACAAACCGGGTCGGGTTGCCCCCACCAAGATACGGATCAAATTCCACCCAAAATCCAGTTAGCTCGGAAAAAAAAAACTTATATGCAGAACAGTAATAGTTAATATCATCATCGCCTTTATAAATAATAAATCTTTTATATAATAAGAGAAAACAAAAAGAAGCCAAAAAAAGTGTGCTTATGAAACATAACAAGCCCGAAAAATAAGTTGGTTCCATCCATTAACAAGACTCAATCATTATGAGCTAACTTATCGAAACAAATACAATGTCAGTCTCACATATGTGCTTCTCAACATCAGGTTCTTGCCACGACACTACTTCACAACCTCATCTAGGGCTGGTTCGTAGATGGGGAGCTGGTCTCTGTTTGAGGTTGTGATACGAGGTACAGAGATATCAACAACCGCAACTTCGATATCAGGGTACTTAAATGCTATGACAGCAATAGTATGTGAGATGAAGCCATAGCAAAAAAGTGTTCGATATGCAATCCACATCTGAAGTTTTCGCACGTAATTTATACCACCCGCTTATCATAAGTAGTTCATATTTCTATCAATTAAGTTAGTTCTAATTTATGCGACCCGCTTATAATAAGTATTTCATATTTCTATCAATTAAGTTAGTTCCATTTTATTAACCACATCCACTTCACAAGTTATCCGAACTTTTTCATTTAGCAGAAAATCACACAAGACATACACTCACCTTTATACAACCATTGATAAAAGCACTTACACTACCAGATTAACTAGCTAGAAAATTTTCACATGCAATAATGTTTAGCCAAATAGCGCAACTTCCAGAAAATTTTCACACGTGAAGATACTGTTACTAAACTTTTCCCATGTGAAGAAAAATATCTCCTATATTTTCACGAGCGAAGAAAAATATCTCTTCTATTTTCACGCACGAATAGGCTCTTACTAAACTTTTCACTTGCGAAGGAAAATATCTCCTATATTTATACGCGCAAAGATATTATTACTAAATATTTCACATGCGAAGAAAAATATCTCCTATCTTTTCACGCGCGAAGATGCTCTTACTAAACTTTTCACACGCGAAGATACTCTTAATAAACTTAATTACTGCTATATTCTACTTTACGCAAACTAATTAAGTCATCTATAACAATCAAGACCTAATTTGTAATCTATAGATTCACATGGGACATATTTACAATTAAAACATTGATAATAACTTCAAATGCATAATAATTCACAATTCAACAATTAAATTTTATCAGAAAAAAAAATAAAAATAACAGTTACTTGAAATTTATGTGTAATCGGATTTGAAAAGATTGTCTTCTTCACTTATCTCAGCTTCAATTCTGTTGCTAAAGATGTTAATTGATGTTAAACGACGGTGGTTATGGCAGTGGTTATGGCGGTGGTTTGAATGGTGGTTATGGCGATGGTTTGAACGGTGGTTATGGCGGTGGTTTGAACTGTGGTCATGGCGGTGGTTTGAACGGTGGTCATGGCGGTGGTTTGAACGGTGGTAATGGCGGTGGTTTGAATGGTGGTTATGGCGGTTGTTGAACGGTGGTTATGGCAGTTGTTGAACGTGGTTATGGTGGTGGTTATGAAGGTAGCTGGGAGAGAATGGTACTGTGTTTCACCTCCAACTGTGTGCAATGTATGTGTTTTTTTCTTTATATATTTGTGTGAGGATACTAATTACAAAAATACCCATGTTTAGTAATAGTTAGTGCAAATTGTAAATTAATCTTAGCCATTAAATCTAAAAAGAGAAGGGATTAGATGGATGGCTAGGATCTCTTCTCGCGTTCTTACAAAAATTAGATTTCTCACATGAATGGCCCCATATATATATATATATATATATATATATATATATATATATATATATATATATATATATATATATATATATATATTGATTATTTCGGGGAACACAAGGATTTATCGGAAGGAAGAAAGAGTGATAGTGAGTGTAGTCCAGTTATTAGATCCTTCTATACCGAATTTTGATAACCAGTACCCTGTGCCCATTCTAATGTCATTAACTCATTCGAAGAAATGGCGCAAACAGATGGTAAACGCCAGTGCTTTGTTGTTTTTACAAAAGCTTGTAGAAATGGATGTTGATGGTGCAAAGAAGTTACAAGAGACTATAGGTCGCGGGAAGCTATGGTGTGTTTGGGTGACCGTAATGATCATAATCGTTCTCAAACATCTGTATGTATTTATTTTAATTTACAGTTTTGCACTGCTTGTACATCCTTGTTGTTTATAATTTTATTCTTAGTTACCTTTCTTGGCCTATTGGCTAAGATCAAGTGTAGTATTTTTTCTTATCAATTTAATATATGATATGTGAGCCATCGGCTCACCTCACTCGATATTAATCTTATTTTTTATGGGGGAAGAATCCTCGAGAGTAGCTTGCTGCTGGGGTACTTCATGTGTCGCCTTGGTGTTGTTGCACTATTGCCTTGGCCTGGCGCACCCCTCCAATCTATAGTTGTAAGCTGTTGCAATAGCGGATATGTTTTTAGCTTTTTGGATGTTTGTAACACAACCAATAAACATATTGATTAACAATTTTTAGTTGTTTCCCTAGCCAGTGGTATATTGACAAATTGTGGTGGTTTTATTTGTTTCTGATGGCACTTTTTTTTACCAATAACTGCACCTGCGAGTAAAACTTCGTGTTTACCAGTGGGCCAGACCCCGGGTCTCAAATGTTTCTGATGGCACTTTATAAGGTTTTGAGCATTAACAAAAAGTTGAGTGATTTTCAACCCATTTGACCTGTTGCCCTTTTAACTAAACTTTTTAACTGATCCGTTTGAGATATAACAAAGCCCAAATCAACCCATTTCTCCAGAATGCAGGGTAAGAAATTCCTTATTCCTTAAAGCTAAGACAATGTAAACAAGCACAACTGACTTACTGCACAAATCCGTGCTATAAACTCACCAATCCGATTGCCTTCAACTGCATAAAACTCTTGTAGATAGTAAAGTATTCTAATACTGTATTTTATCTACTTATTACCGAAAACAGATGTCAAGCATTAATAGTGATGAGAGACTCACTCTCCGTAACAAGACGTCCATCAGCTGTTACTCTGAAAAACGTCGAGTTGGGTCCATAATGATGAGAGACTCACGGTTAGTTTTTTTTTTTCTTTTCTCAGTAGTTGTTGTTGAACAATTTTACAGTTTTTTCACTCGACAAGACTCCTCATTTTTCTTGATTTAGTTATTGAAGCAAAGAGCAGATAGTTAAGGTAACTAATAATATTGGGATTACATGAGTAGACATTGGGGCAGTTTTATTTGTTTCAGATGATACATTCAAGCCAACCTCTTGTAACTGGTAGCTGAATGCCTGACCCGTGGCTGAACTCCGTGTTTACCAAAAAGCCATCACTCGGCTGTCAAAACAGTGTCCATCATTGCAACTAACTTATTCCAATACGAAATTTGCATCCAACTGATTTGAATCTTTTAAAATTTAGGGAAGTACCTCTTTTCTTCTTTGAAGCCATTTTACTTTGAGTTCCACTTTTCAGGGTTATCGTTCTAGCAAATTTTGAACCCTCATTGCACTTATTGGTTCACGAACCACCATTTGTAATTTCAGTTTGGTTGTTAGAGTTTGTTAATGTCGTAAAGTTGCAAATAATCAAATGTAGAAACTATATAACATAATATACTACCAAAAGACCTTACCATTATCCGTATGACCCAATACCAGCTCTGCCGGCCAAAACCTGGTTAGAACCGGTCAAGACCTGGCCATATCCGGTCAAGACACGGTTATATCCGGGCAAGACCCATATTCGGCTTCAAATGATTCCACATATCATTATATCAACAAAGTTACTGGTAGTAGAGTCAAGTAGATAGGTGTTGATAGGTGAAGATTTGATGTTTTATTGCATCCTTTGATACATTTATTAGAATCAGGTAGTAGCTATGTGAAAGAGAGGGCGTGTGTTGTTTAAGGATTCTCTTAATCATATTGAAGTTGTTGTTTGTAGCTTGCGGTTTTTAAATTCTGAGACCAGATAGCTATGGAATGACATTAAACAAATGTAGCCATTTAGTGTTATGATTGATGTGTTGTAGCAATCTGTTTGATGTGTTTTTTAATGTCATGTTTGTTTTTTTGTCGTTGAATTGTCAAACCTGATTATTTAATACTGCTTGCCTTCCATGGCACAACAACCGTGTGGTCATAATATTATTTATAATGTAAGCAACGTCTTGCAACTTGCATATGTGGTCGTTCTGGGGCTTTCATTCTTATTGTAAGAACTTGATATAACAAGCGGTAATTAATCTTATCGAGTTGACAAATGCATAATTAAGCTTAAGCCTTTTGTTTCGTGTAGTTGCTGGTCTATTCCTTGGGAAAAAATGTATTTCTCTTTAATAACAACATGGTAGATAACTTGTTCCTGAATAGTACTCCACCAGCTTTTATATCGCCATATGTCGAATCTGACTTTGAATGCCCCACCTTATATCTGTCGCGAATCCCGACCCCTACCCACCTTTTTTTATTTATCACATTGGATGTTTAGTAGTCATTGGGGACTATAATAAATAAGTGTAAAAACTATTTAATGCAGATGTATGCTATGTTATATGTATGTTGTGTATTTGCATAGCCTGCATATTGCTTATTATGTTTACAATGCTTGACAGTTAATGCTTGCGGTAATCGAGACGAAAAGGATTGAACCAGCGACTAAGATGATGGACCATAAGCGAAGTCCAGTATCTATTGAGCAGGGGAGTCTTACTTCTTTGACACCAAAAAGACAGAAGGCCGGTTTATCCACGTCCTCCAAGGTTTCTTCTTGTTCTGTGCTCTGTCCCCTTGTCTTGTGATATTTTATCACCTGATTCGTGCTTTTGGGAAGGTTCATAACGCATTTACATATCGATTTGTCAGCGTCTTAGCCGAACTTACTAATTGAGTAATTGACCTTTTCTACACTCTTTTGTAATTTTTTCCTACTGTATGGGTTACGGGTCCTGCAGAATCATATAGAGTTGTCAGTTATCGATCACCTATCACGTTCATTTACCCAGATTTATTGTCTTTGTGATTCACATTTGGCATTTCGAATATGTAATTACATAAATCATTGACGATTATAGCTTCACTGTTTTTAACTTTGTTAACAGGAAAGAAAGGAGAAGGTCGGTGAAAGGGTAGCGGCCCTTCAGCAGCTTGTCTCACCATACGGCAAGGTACACCGAAATCTAGATGCTCAAAGGGCTGTATCACTTTTATCCCATCCTATGTTAGTTTAAGGCCGCATCATTGGTTTAATAAACTTTTCGTACCATTTTGCATTGTTAACACGTTAGTAAATGTGTAATCCAGTAGTTTTCTAATATAAGATTTTTGACTGCAGGCGGATACTGCTTCGGTACTTCTTGAGGCAATGGAGTACATACACTTTCTTCACGATCAAGTAAAGGTTTGCCACTTCCCATATCACTACCCGCTCCCTTTCTTTTATATCTCAGTTTCTTTGATCGTTATACCTAAATAATACTGTATTTGATTTTGTTTCAGGTGTTGAGTGCGCCTTATCTTCAGAGCGACCCAACAGATCAGTATCAGGTGAGAGAACCAAGTAAATAGTTTAACTTTCTCTGTCTGACCCGTTAAAGGTGGCACTTGTAACCCATTTACGTTAAAAAAATATCAATTATGATTACATTGAGTTGATAAAATGGCAAACAGATAAAACATAATAACTAGCTATTTAAAAAAAGTAAAATACGGTGAACGTATCGTAAGTTGCATTAACCCGCACACAAAGATAACTTCTTGTGGCCTGAAGCCCTGAACCCATATGACCCATTATACAAGCTTTTCGACCTGCATATTGTTATTATGAATCAAGTTAACAGTTGATGCCAAAACCATTGACTTATTTATTATCGTTTTGCAGGAGTTAGACTCATATAACTTGAGAAGCAAAGGCTTGTGTCTGGTTCCGACTTCATATACAATGGGAGTTGCTAGCAGCAATGGAGCAGATATCTGGGCCCCAATCAAGACACATTCGCCAACATGATAATGCAGATATATTTTCGGATTAGGGGGAGAGTCGGTGGTAGAAATAAATTCTATAAATATATATGCATAGCAAGTAAATCATCTAGGATAATAAGTCTTTTCGGTTATAGGGAATATATTCGTGTTCTTGGAGGTTTATATTATATGAATGAATGATGGGCAAATATTTCAGCTGTGACACTTTTTTTATATAGAGCGAATTTCCGGCCCTATTGATATGTTCAGATGGTCTTGCATATGATTTTACATTTACGCTTACATGCATATGATTATAAGCGACTTGTTTTGATTCATACATGTTTGTTTTGCTCTCATAGAGGCAAAACTTTGCTTTATTCAAAAGAGGAAACATATATAACACGATGCTACAAGCCATAAGCCACGTAGCAAACGATACATGGATTGGATACTCTGAACGGCTACGTCAATGTGAAGCATGCTTGCCGCACGAGTGGCCTGTGAAGTTCGAGTTGATTAGCAAACATAGCGTGATACTCGTAATATTTGATGTGTTCTCAGTGAAATGAAATGTATACGATGGAATGTCTATCTAAATGCTACATGTGATTAGAAATTTAGAAGTCTTTTGTATGTATAATGAAGTGATTTTAATTTCAAATATATATTTTTTTAAAGTGAAAAATGTTAAATCAAGAAACTAAACTATATGAAAGCTAAGTTTTGGACGTGTTAGAAAAATAATTAGTGATAATGATGATTTAACATTATTCGTTACCTAATCAATAATTTGATTGGTAATGAAATTGATTATATATGGTAATTTTAGCAAAGTTTTTGTGGTCGATACTGTGTGAGAAGTTATCAATCAAATAATTGTGGGTTCAAAAATTGCGAGATAAATAGTTAATTTAAAAAAAATTAATCTAAATTCTCTAACTATACATATAGCTATAGAGAAAAGTTCATATAATAAATTATCAAATGGACAAATCAATTACATATAATTTATAAAATCCCATATAATTTATTGTTTTAAAAATCACTGTGATTTATAAAATCACATATGATTTACGGAGTATTACAATATGTATTAAATTAGAATGGCTGATATAAGTATAAAGCCCACGTTGTAAATGGGCTTATTGGCCCATTCTACTATCCACAAGCAAAGTCTTCTTTTTAGAGATTGTAACATATTTCTAACGCATCGGGTTTAAACATATTGTCCAGAAGCCATAAATAAATAAAAGAATTTTGAATTCATTCGAAATATTTCTAGCATAGTTACAATATATTTGTTTGCGAATTAAAGTCCGATCTATTTTGCTAAGGTGGACAAGTACGAGTTGAGGTGAGTATTAGTTCGATGAGACGTCCTTAGCGTAATTCTAGCTCCTTTCGATAGCCAGACGCATGTTCCTGATGCAAAGCTCGAGCTCACCTCGAGAGAGTTGGAATATCACTCAAACATATTAGTAATAAGTAACTGTACCTTGATGTTAAGGCTCGAGTATGTTCGAATTCAACAACTCGATTGCTTGTTTGCATACATATATGATAGAACTAATTACATTTAGCATGACTCAATATATACAGTTTGAGTCGAATTTGAGCTCGAAAAACTACATAAAAGCTCAACTTATTACTAATAATAATAATATGACAATAACACACTCTTGATCGTGAATCAAGTTATTTAAAAGCACAAAAACATAGCATAAAGTCTTGATCCAAAATGAGTCAGTACGGTCAATGATGGATGATAGATGGGGTTACGAAGTAAGCCTTTCGACCAAGCACCTTTTTGTTACCAGTAAAGCTGACATCGGTGTCATGGCGGTTGGCACGTTGGCTTCCCAACAACAATGATATACATCACCACTGTAGCATGCTATGCCTTCCACCACCACCGTTGTCGTCCCCAAAATTAAAAGCATCAAACCGAACACAAGTAACGTAACCCCATGTTCTTATTACCGCCAGCCATTGTTTTAATTTTTTAAGCTCTATAATTGTATATATAAGCACAACATTAATGAATGTGTTCATCTATCACTACAAAAACAACCACTTTTAGCTACAGAAGACGTCGTCACCAAAAGTGGGCTTTTGTTGTCGCTAATGCTTTTGGTGACAACAGGTTGTCGGCCAAAGGGTTGTCGCCTATAGTCCGTTGCAGAAAGTTTTGGTGACAACAATTTTTTACTTTTGGCGACAAAGGGTGGGGCCCGCAAAATTTCAACCCAAAAGCTTGACCAAAGTGGGGCCCTCACCTTTAGCAACAACATGCGTTGTCACTAAAGCTATTTTCGTATTTTATTTATTTTAATTATTTATTTATTATATAAAAATAAATAATAAAAATAATATTATTTAATTTTGGTGGGTTGACATTTAGTGACAACGATACCCACTTTTAGCGACAATCCAGCCATCGCTAAAAGTGTCTGCACAGCCAAAAAAAAGCAGCAGCTGCTACTATTCCAGATTTTATCAAGAAATTTTTTCGGAAAAAAATTCTACCATAACCAAACATGTAGTTAACTGAAAACTATGATACAAAATTCATCCGTCCACTTGTTCATTCCAAAAACAACCAAATTAAGTCATAGTATTCGATATATAACGATACAATCAACCTAAATACTAATACGATAACGCAAATAACAAAAGGATGTCAAAAAAAAAATTCCATACTACATCTTGTACAAAAGGATCCCGTGCTCGATAATTCTGCCGGGTCGATTTCAAACCCGATTTTTAAAACATTAATTATTACTATTTCTTATTTATACTACCTATTTGTAAAAAACAAAAGACTTAAGCAAATAAATTTACAACAAATAACAAAACTTATAAAATTAGAAACATAATTTTAGTCATCCAATAATACAACAAATAAATATCAAAAAATTTATTCCAAAAAAAAGGAAAAATATTTTTTTAAAACCCTTACAAATAGCGTGGACAAATTGTAATCATTTTGCACCAAATTTTATCGATAAAAATAAGTTATATAACTGAACTAACAAAAAAATAATAATAATAATAAATAAATAAAAAAATAAAGTTTTCCACATGTTTTTATAAAACAGATGTGAATATACGATGCGAATGATCAAAAAATGTTGGAATGCATATTCGTATAATACAACTAACCATACTAAGGCCCAATACAAAAACTTTGTCTACTTATTCTGTTACCAAAGCCAATTTCCAAACTAACAGCATAAATAAATGAGGCTTTCAATTAATCTCCAACACAACTACAGAAAGATATTTGATTTACTTTTTTGATCGACAACAACAATTATGACACAGTACTTTGAAACAAAATACGCCACCATTACAACGAACTAGATACGGTTTACAACACTACTAAAATGACATGACACAGTTACATAAACAAAGTTCATCGATTGAGACACCACGCAACAAAATGCCACAAAGTTCATCGATTGAGACACCACGCAACAAAATGCGCATGGTTCGACGCTACTACACTTGACACCCGCAACACAAACAGCAACAACAACCGATCCATAACATATTCATAACAAATGTCCGTGCTTCGACGCCACTACACTTACATATCAACCCACTTAAGACTAATAGAATCGGCTTCAAAGTTACGGATCACTCTTAAATACGTTATAGAGTGAACTATAAACGCGTCATCAGCGGCTCTCACCAATGAAACCATCCAGGTACATCTACAATACGAGCCTCATGCAAAGCTACGCTCCTTTGACCTGATAAACAGTAGAACCATATTCTTAAAGCTTAAATACCCATCAACCTTGAGCATTTACATGCCATAACTCATACACTATACTGTTACCGGTTGTTAATGAAAGACCAAAACATGAAACATTTATTATAACAAGTTTCTATTATCATTAAACACTATCCATTACATTCGATACCACTAATACATCAACCCCAAACATAAACGGCAGGTAACCAACAAAAACCCTGCCGAAACTATCGACTGACAATTATACTACAACAACTATTCTAATTCAAACAAACTCCGCACGGTTCTAAATCAACGGCCTCAGAAAAAGCCACTGAATCACAGTCAGCGGCCACGACATAATCAGTGCCATACGCAAACAGCATATTTGTTACTGCTGACTGTGATCCAGTCAGCTTTCTCTGAAAACAAACCGTCGACAAGCAAAAAACTTGCTCAAAAAAATTAGATACCACAGGTACACACTAACTTTATCATTGACACTACAACAAGAACCACTTTTAGCTACAGAAGACGTTGTCACCAAAAGTGGGATTTTGTTGTCGCTAATGCTTTTGGCGACAACAGGTTGTCGCCCAAAGGGTTGTCGCCTATAGTTCGTCACAGAAAGTTTTGGTGACAAAAATTTTGTACTTTTGGCGACAAATGGTGGGGACCGCAAAATTTCAACCCAAAAGCTTGACCAAAGTGGGTCCCTCGCCTTTAGTGACAACATGCGTTGTCGCTAAACTTATTTTCCTATTTTATTTATTTTAATTATTTATTCATTATATAAAAATAAATAATTAAAATAATATTATTTAATTCTGGTGGGTTGACATTTAGTGACACTGATACCAGCTTTTAGTGACAACCCAGCCGTCGCTAAAAGTATCTGCACAGCCAAAAAAAATGCAGCAGCAGCTGCTATTCCATATTTTTTGCAAAAAAAACCAAAACCAAATCTGTAAATAACCAAAAACTAAGATACAAATGTATTCATCCATTTATTCATTCCAAAACAACCAAACAAAGTCATAGTTTCGATATATAACTATACAATCAACCTAAATACTAATATGAGATCACAAATAACAAAACTACAAAAGGATGTCAAAACAAATACAAATTAAATACTATCTCCCTACTCGTCACCAGCATCATCAAAATCACCACGTACAATCTGGCTACTACTTCCAGGATCAAAGATCGGACGGTAACCACCAAAGTCTCCCTGTGAAGTTCAAAAAAAAAAAAAGTAAACATAAACAGGACAGTACTAACACACAATACATGTCTTACTAGCGGGAGAGTACACTTTTTTAATCTAACAACAATAATTCATAACATGTTCAATCATTTCAATCATCCAGTATGCAAAGCAACCCTCTAATATAATGGCATGGTATAATCTTGCCCACAAAGATGAATACTAGCATAACCGTACGATTGTTCGAACTAGATATATTAAAAGATACGAGCAAGTAACTCTATCTTGAAGATGGTTAGCATATTCTGTCCTGTAATAACTACCTAGTGCAAACATCTTAAGTAGTGATTGTATTCCCATTTTATCATTTAGGTGTTGTCTGACTGTAAACACTATATAGATTACTTATGCAAGACCCTCCTAAATTCACAATCCGTCTCAAGATATACCAAAGCCAACATACCTTTGACGCCTGAACTTGGATTACTATATCAACTTTTTCAGGAACGCGTCCTACAAAAATCGACAAACAAGTAGAGATAACTCACTCACACTTCATATGATTTGAGAATAATGTAAGAGCACCAACACTTGTGTATAAACTAATAAAGACAAAACAAAAAACAGTGACGGAAAGAGGGTAAGACACAAAGCTATTACCAAACACGTTCGTAAGAGTACAAAGCATGTCTGTTATTATATAAAAAAGACGTGTGCAAAGAGCAGCTTAAAGTTTGTAGTACCTCTCACGCAAAAGCCCAGGAACCAACGCATACACATCATATTCTGTAAGGTCAACTTTCAATACCAGCTAAAAGCATCAGAAGAAATAAATAAAACATCTTCCAAAGTCGAACAGAGTTGATCAATTAAAGAAATTTTCACACATAAAAAATCATACAAACAATCTTACAAACAACTTACTCAGTAACAATTCTTTACACTTATGCTTCAAGTTTTTTATTACATAATACCAAACATATATACTTTACCACTTCAAATAGTTACCTTATTTAACTATCAGAGGTTTGTGAGTGTAGATGTTGTTCGTTAACATGTTAATAAGCCATTTAGACCATCCTAAGGTTCATCTACTAACTTTACCCTTTAAATTCGTCTCCATCAAAGTTCAAGTGTAATTAATATGATTCACAACATGATCATCTCTCTTTAGCAATACCAGAATATTTCATAAGCCCAAAAATAAGCTTAAAAACAAACATCCCTAATACATAAGCACATACACAAAAAACAAATATACCTTTTTACTTGTTGGTGGTCGAATGTGGTGGCAGTGGGCGGGATGACGATGACGGCAGATGGCTGTGGTCCGGCAGCAGCAACGGTTGTGCCTTTTACACAAACATAAACAACCACAAATTTATAAAACAACACAAACAAAAATCTATATAAAAAAACATTTATAAATTAATACAAAATTATAAACACAAACAAAAATCTATATAAATAAACAAACTAACATTAAAAAATCAAAACACAAACCTTTAATGGGTGGTGGTGACCGGCTGTGGTGGTCAGCAGACGAGACGGCAACAGGTGGTGGTGGTGGTCAGTAGCGGCGGCGAGGCGATGGTACTACACAACCACAAACAAAATTTAACAAACACAAACACAAATCCATATAAACAATGAACAAAAATTAAAAAAGAAAAACAAAGAAGAAATCAGCCTCGGATGGGTCTAGTGTCCGCACATCGCTATTTAATGCCTCATGTATAGCCACTTCAGATGCAAATAAATGGTTGCTACATCGATTATTCTATAGCCAATCCACATTGTATTTTGATGGTAATTCGTATACATAAACTTTTATGCCATAATAAACCTGTAAATCATATTACATTAACCAAATTAGCATTGACTATTATAAGTACTTATTGTATTTCAGTACAAGAAATAAGGTAACTATTTAAAACTGGTTATAACATTCCGATACAACATATACACATAAATTTAAAAACTAATCAATAATATAAAGCTCATAATATAAAAAGATGGAATGAGTAAAGAATACTTGTTTGGGTGAGCAAAATAATTGAAGCCGTTGAGATTACATTGGCATAAGTCATTAGAGATGTGGATAAGAAGTAGGTGTGTATTTGTTGGAAATGGTGTTTGTTTGTATAGTTCGAGTACAAACATATACACAAATCATTTACAAATGTTACAAACACAAACACAAATTACATACAAATATTTTACAAACTAAATAAACACAAATTAAACAAAAAACAAATATACCTTTATACTTATTGGTGGTCGGATGTGATGGGGGTGGCAGTGGTGGTACGTCGAAGGTGGTTTGCGTGTGTGTGGTGGTGCCGGGCGCGTGTGTGGGGTGGTTTGAGAGGTGATTTTTGTGTGTTAAAGGAAGAAGAAGGTTAGCACAATAATTCAGATCTATCTAAGTTTGAGATAAGAGGGAAATGAAAAATTGGTGTGGCGGGATAAAGTGGAGTGTGGGAGGGAAATGAAAATTTTATTTCCACCTTTGGCGGGGTCGAAGCTAAAAGGATCATCTTTTTTTTTTTTTCCTTTTTTTTAGTTAATCTATTTAATTTATAAATTATTAAAAATAAATAATTAAATTTACTTAAAATTGATTAAAATTAAGTAAAAATAATTTAATTTAAATAAAAATAATTTTAAAAACTGCTCAAACTTTTGGCGATAACATATCGTCGCCAAAAGCTCCCATTTTTTCTACTATGAAGCAACCTATTTATTAACCATGAGGTATGAAGTATTTATACATATACAATACCCAAGCATGTTATGGCAACTTGCGTTGCAGGTGTTACAGCATACACAACATACCCTAAAGTATTACAAAAGAAAAATAAAAGTCTCTATACTAATGATTTACACTTTTCGTATTCCAACATTTTGGGTATAGGACAATGTTGCTTTTCTGAAAGACAGTGATGACACTGTTATGATCTTTAGCCATCAAGGGTAAGTTTGACCTTTGTTTGATAAGGACTTTGTCTTATCCTCTTCAAACTTATCCCGCCTTTACGTCAGTCTTCAGTATTCATAATTCTTGAGAATACTTGGGGTTCAGTGAGATATTATCATCACTCACTGAACCCATCACATTCTTCTTTGGCTCATGTATCATTCATTGAGTTTCGCCACGCTGAATGGAAAGTCTTTCTTCTTAGGCTTGTCTTGAGCTTCATGAAGATAACTCACTAAGTGATTGTTCACTCTGTGATTTGGTTAAGTTTACGGTTATTCAACACTTAGGGTATTTTCTATTCAAATTTTAGTTTTACGGATACTTGAGTATTAAATGGACCCAACAATATCATGTTAATGTGAGTTAACTTAATATTTTCAAAAAGTTGTACTAACCTACGACATTAACACCACCCACCAAGCAAGCTTCTTCTTAAATTATATCAGGATCAAGTTGCATATCGTACAAAATTGAGAAGTCTGGACTTGCATAACTCTCGGTTTTGTCGCAGTCACCATAGTTACACCAAACTTATCGATTAAACTCCCAAGCTTACTACTTGATAATTTTTGTAAGGTTGCTATATGAACCAACTCCCCAATCTGATCCGAGTTCTCCCACCACTGCCTTAATTGCTTTGGTTCTAAAGGTTCAATAAAAACAACAACCTTTAAGTGCATCCCTAGACGGTTCAAGGTGATTTTTGCCTCTTCAACCCCACTATTGTTGTTGTTGTTGTTTAATGTGTTAATGTTTAGACTCATCTGTTTAACATCTCATTTATATCAATATCATCTCGACTCATCCGTTTAACATAACTTGTATATTAATATTATCTCGACCCATACGTTTAACATCTTATGTATATCAATATCATATCGACTAATCCGTTTAACATAACTTGTAAATCTATATCATCTTGACCATCCGTTTAATATAACTTGCATAATAATATCATTTTGAAACATCCGTTTAACGTTTAATATATATCAATATCATATTGACTCACCCGTTTAACATATCACGTGTATATCAATATCATCTTGACTAATTTATATATCTTTTAAAATTTATTTTACCAATTATAAATAATTTTAAACACATTTTTAAATAGAAATCCACTACTAACGCCACCTTTCCCTGTGTCAAGGAAATAAACCGTTTAATTTCTTTTACCTGACCCGCTCACAGTTTCTAAATATCCTGCTTGCACTTTGACAGCTTAAATGGCGGAAGCTGACTAAGTAACTTTAACATAAAGATCAAACTCTTCGTCATATTTTGAAGACGTAAGACTGAGATACTGATGCCATATTTGGAACCCAAACTCTTCGTCTTTAATTATCTCTAATTAAGGGTCCGTTTGGTTTATAAGTGGGTTTTGAATAGAATTTGGATTTATTTTAAGATTTGGATTTGGTGTAAGTTTAGAAGATAGAAATTATATTAGTTTTATTAATTTAATAATTAAGATTTGATTTTAAAATATTATTTAAAAATAAAAGAACGTATATATGTGTGAGAGAGAAAAAGTGATACTCCCTCCGTCTCAAATTAATTGTCATGAGAGAGAAATTACAAAGTTTAATAAAAATGGGACCCCTACAAATTTCAACCACTCAATGGGAATATTCCCTTAATATATTCTCTAGTTTTTACTTAAAAAGGAAAGTGGACAATTATTTTGAGACATCCCAAAAAGGAAATGTGGACAATAAATTTGAGACGGAGGGAGTATGTTGTAGTAAAAGTATATGAGAGAGAAAACTCACCATCCCTTTATACTTTTACTTTTGGTAGGCCCTCTCCACTATTTAAATACCAAACCTATTAAACAAACAACAACTTTCACCATCAATACCAAATCCAAATCCAAAACCCACCAACCAAACGGGCCCTAAATCTTCAGAGAGAAAACCTAAAATAATTAGACTGCAGGTATGTGTGTGTAGTCTACAAGGTTTGAGTCGGTGTATGTATCTGTGTGAGAGGCGGTCCGTATAAATGAAAAAAGGAAGAAGATTCAAGAATATCATTTACAGTGTTGGCTGTTTTTAGGCGGGTTAACATTGAGCTTTCGTGGACTACCTCATTGGGCTACATAAATAATAATATTTTATTTCTCATTTTAACAATTATAAATAATTTTAAACACACTTCAACTAGGGGTGTTCATGGGTTGGGTAATAAACCGAACCGAACCGAACATATAACCGAACCGAACTTGTTAAAACCGAACCGAACCGAATTAAAAATTCGGTTTTCGGTTTGGATATGGGTTTTGGCTATCTGAACCGAAAATTGAATTTATATAAAAATATATATTTTTATATATTTATATAATTTTATATATAAAAATGTTCATCAAAATTTTATACTAATATAAAAAACACTTTTTTATGCTTGAAATATTTTTTTTGCCAAAAATATATATATATAATTAAATTAAAAAAAAATATATAAATAGTGTAATTCAAGTATAAAATTCGGTTTTCGGTTTTGACCATAACCGAACCGAATTTCGGTTCGGTTGGATTATAGATATTTTCGGTTCGGTTCGGTTTTAGGTTATGACCCAATTTTTTTTTTAACCGAACAACCCGAACCGAATAAACCGATGAACACCCTAACTTCAACTATAAAAATAATTTTTGTACCTTAATAAAATAGTAATTTTTTGAATAAACTAATTTATTTATTTTTTAAAAGTAATTTTAACAAATATTAAAAAATATATATTTTTAATTTGTTTTAACGTGTGGTAAGTTTTTTTATATTTACAAGGATATTTAATTTTTGACAAAAAAAATAAAAAAAAATTGTAATCTAACATTTGGTGACAACATGGGTTGTTGCAAAAAAATTTGGTCAAACATTTGCAAAAGTGTTGAAAATTGTGGGTCCCTCCTAACCTTTAGTGACAACCATATGCTGTCTCCAATTTGTGCCCTCTCTAAAAGTCTTTCGTGGTGTAGTGTGACCATATAACATGCATACACAATCGAGCGATTGCTGCCCCGCCGCAACGCGGCGGCCGCAGCCGTCCTTGTTCCAATAATTTATTTGGTATAAACTATAAGGACCATCGTGTAATTTGGTATAAACTATAAGTTCCAATAATTTTTGTTGGCCAATATCAAATTCGACATTAAAATAAGAGAAAAATGAATTTAGAAAACAAGGAAAGTGTGTTATTTACTCACCGAAGCTCAGAAGATGCAGCTTTAAGTCTTTGGGGAAGATCACTTATTATGCCTGTGTTTTCTATAAATAGCTCTTTTAAACATTCTAATTTTCCAAGATCCTATGGTAGCTTCTCAAGAAGAGCACAATCGTCAAGGTTGAGATAACTCAGATGTTTTAACATACAAATGCTATCTGGAAGATGTTTAATACTTGTAGCCGACAAATATAGCCACTCCAGAGATTCTAACTGGCCAATGTCCTCAGGCAACTTCTCAAGAAGAGTACAACCATCAAGATCAAGCGACTTCAGATGTTTCAACATACAAATGCTATCTGGAAGATGTTTTATCTTCTCAGAGTACAACCTGAGCTCTTCTAGACATTCTAACTGGCCAAGATCTTTGGGAAACTCTAGAATATTTTTGCAACTGAGTGTAAGTTAATTCTTGTAGACATTGTAAACTACAAATCATGTCTGAAAATTTCTCAAAGTCTGTGCAAGCACATAGACCAAAAGAAATACGCTTCTCAATATTTCCAACTGATGACGGTAGATATTCTTCATAATCACAATAAAACTCAAACTTTGGGAGATTACTGTTGGGGTGCAATGGGCATGAATCTAGCGAGTCACCATACAGACATAATGTATCTGCAGAACAATTAACCTTGGGCTCACATCTACTGTCAAACGTAAAAGACTTAAACCTCAAACAACCGATTAAGTTTAAGTTGACAAGTTTTCTTTGACATCCAACGGGAGCCTTAATTTCTACCAACTCATCACAATGTGCAAGATCTAACTTCTCAAGATTTGGAATCAGCTCAAGGTCAAGGCTCCTCAAACTTGATTCTCTAAGTTTGAGGATTTTGAGATTTAGACATGCAACAGGAACGTGAAGTTCTTCAAATTGAGCACATCCTTTAAGAGATAACGTTTCGAGATTCGGAGTCAACCCCAGGTCAAAGGTTCTTAACTTTGAGTCACTGATATTGAGATGCTTGAGCTTTGGACAACTAAATGGCATGCAAAGTTCTTCTAAATTACGAGAAGTTTCAAGAGATAACGTTTCGAGATTCGGAGTCAACCCCAGGTCAAAGGTTCTTAACTTTGAGCTACTGATATTGAGATGCTTGAGCTTTTGACAACTAAATGGCATGCAAAGTTCCTCTAAATTACCAGAATATTTAAGAAATAATGTCTCAATATTCGGAGTCAACCCAAAGTCAAAGGTCGTCAATTCTGACCCAGAGAGAGAAAGGAATTTGAGTTTTGTTAGAACCTGCCAGCAAAAATAAGACAAAAATATTAATATTAGCATATTAACAAACCAATAAATTAATAGCTTTATTACGAATTATGCAAAACATCCAAACAACAGTTATTCTACCTTTCTTTCTCCCTCTTCCCAAAGTTGTACCATTCTACTGCTCCACACCAAGTCAAGTCCAACAAGATTGTTTGCTTGAAATGTTTTGGGCAAATGCAAGAAAGGGTAATACTTACAATTTAGATATTTTAAAGAGTTTGTGAATCATTGGCTGATATCATCAAATTTCAGATCATTTTCAGAATTATAATATGCAAAGGTCACTACAAGATATCGAAGTTCCTTCATTTTTCCAAGACCTTTCAGAAGAATTCTCGAATTTCTTCTCCGCATATCAAGTTTTAGACATCTTGTTGCTTTAGTACCCTGCAATCCAATAACAATGTCAGAAGTCAGAACAGATGAAAATGTATTAGTTTTCTCCACCTTACAAATATTTATAAAAGCATCTCTATATAGTACAGGTTTATAGAGAAGGTCTATGTCATATGGAGGTAGCATGAAGGACACCCACTCGACTATAAAAGGAAAGGCCGGTTCGAATCGGCAAGACTATAAAGATGTAAACTAACATCATGATGATTGTCACTAGCTTTAGATGTAAAAAACATTATTAAATACTTTGTGTGGACTCATTCCTTTATCTAATGGAAAAAGAAACACCCCCTAAGTGACACTATTTTTATTGGTTTAGTTCTACACTTGCAAAATATTCCATATGACTTAAATACAGCCCTTAACTGTCAAATTTTCTAGTTACGGTTCTTGTGAACCCTAACCTATTCATAATTTTAACCACTTGATTGTAAAACTAAACCAATAAAAATAGTGTCACTTAGGGGGTGTTTCTTTTTCCATTAGATAAAGGAATGAGTCCACACAAAGTATTTAATAATGTTTTTTTTAATGTGGAGCCCACATTTTTCCACTAGCATCTCTATATTCTCAAGACATATAAATATGATCTCCCCGCATTAAGAGACTCATATAAAACATGGGACCCACATGGCCTTAGCTAAGGAAAAAAAAAGAAACACTCATAAATAAAACCAGAAATTTAATGGATGAAATCCATTTTTGTGTTGATAAATCAGAGTGCATTGCATATATATCCATTCAAATATTGCATTGCATATGCAATTCCTCTTTATTTTAATGTGTGAGATGTTTAAGGATGAACTTTATTAATAAATTCGATAGTAACAATAATATTAATAAAAATTTACTTTTGGTGACAAAAAAAGAGCTAGGAGTAACCAGATGACTCGAACACGTGACCAGAATTTCATAAGAATTAGGAAACCAAGCTTAGCCATCAGGCCATCCACGCTCACAAGTTTGATTCTCAAATTAAATTATTTCTACTTTGTGTTAAAACTAACCAACAACATATATCACCTATTTTTTTTTATTGTTTTGATTTTTAATAAAATGCCACTGATGGACTTTGGACCTTTTTTTTATTTTTATTTTTATTTTTATTTTTTTTTTGCGAAAAACATAAAATATATATTGAAAACTCTTAATCAACAAAAGTTAAGAGAGAAAATATTACAATTGAGCTTTTAGGCTAACAAGTGAACTTTGAAACTGGCCATATGAGCATTCAAGTTGAACAAAACAAAAGCACATTGAAAATAAGAAGGAAAAAAACATAAAAGGTAAATAACATTGAAAAGAAGAGAAAAAAAAACATAAAAAAGGGGCGAAGTAGATGTAATGACTCGAACATGAGACCTAACGTTTATTAGCTATCATTCTTAGCCATCACACCACTCACACCTACAGGTTTCTATCCCATATTTAATATTTATATTTGTGTAAAGAATAATCACCATACACCTTTCTTTAAACTCTTGTTTATATATTATGAAGCATTTATTTTTTCACAAAGAGGACAAAACACTGGTCTCTTTATATAATAAATAAAAACGATGATTTTATACCCGCTTTTGGTTGCATGACACGACATGTTACGTAAAAAAAATGTAGTTATTATAAAATCTTATTAAAACTGGTTTAGTTTTCTTTTACTTATACTATGCTTTAAAAATATAAGAAGTACTACTCGTATTAGACTAAAAACATTAAATTGTTTGGCAAAATACTTAAAAAGTTACTTTTAAGCAAGAAAGCAAAAAACTTGCTAATTTAGCTATACTAAAGAATACTTAACTACAACTATGCAAAAGCTTAAAATAATAATAATAATAATAATAATAATAATAATAATAATAATAATAATAATAATAATAATAATAATAATAATAATAATAATAATAATAAATAATGACTAAATTGTGAACTTAGGGACTGTTTTTGAAAATCAGGGTAATGAAAGAAATTGTTTATGTAACTTTTCATATAGCGATGAATTTCGCTAAATGAGGTAACTATCATAGACTTTTTATGTAACTTTTCGTTACATAGTCGGTCACTAGACTTATGTTAATCACTATTTTTGTAATCGCATTGTTTAACTAGTTACCAGTTATCCTACTAAAAAGGCGTTCGCCAATACTTAAAAAACTTGACCATTTTGTAAAAGCCCGCTCGAATTGGCTTTGTTATATGGTTGTCACCAAAAGTGGTAGACAAATTTGACAATATCTAAATGTGAGACATGTCTTTGTTTACTTATTGTACCTTCCTGGGCATATATGAGCAACTACATACATAAGCATATTCTATCATCCAAAGCATAAGGATGTAGCAGATAATAAAAGACTACATGTTCCTACTTAATGACACAGACATAAACCAATAATGCACCTAGCTCCTCACACAAAGGTTGCTGAAGTGAACAAAAAAGAGCCTCATCTTCTATTACATCAAACTATTAGCAATATGCTAAGTTTCCTAAACAATGATAGCAGTCAGAAAACCAAACAAATATGCAGCAATTCGGTCCTAGTTAAGTTCCAAATATAGGAATATATGTTTGGGCTAGTATCATCTTTAATCTTTAAAATCATGAATGCATTAATAACTTTATATCACATTTCTCGTTTCGCCAGTGTAATTTCTTTTATAAAACTGGATCAATAAAAATTGTGTCCCTTAAACAAAACTCAAATTTAATGGATGAAATTTATTATTTTTGTATAGATAAGCCCGAGTGCACTATGATTTAAGATATTTTGGTAGAATAATCCACGAATTTTATGTTCACGGTTTCGATTTTTGATTATTTACATAAATGTGTATTCAAACTTACCACATCTCACATGTTAATGATTAAAGTCATGATTTTTGTATCACTTGACCACATGTAAACTATTTCAATGCGTAAAATATATATGTTTTGGAACATGACCTTATCGTTATCACTAATTTCCACAATAACAACAACCAAAATAATGATTAATAAAAAAAACTAGTTTCGGTGATAACATTGAGAAGACATTGTAATAAATAAAAAAACCGAAAGAAGAAAAAAAGTTACTATTGAATGTGTTGACGACTCGAACACGTGACCCATCGTTAATAGGAGATGAGATTCAGCCATCAAGAGAACCAGCAGCTTATGTTTTTTTTTTTGAAATACTTGTGTTATATTTAACGATCAAGAAATGGATATGATGATGGTGCATAGAAGTTACAAGAGACTATAGGTTGCGGGAAGCTATGGGGTGTGTTTGGGTGACCGTAATGATCATACTCGTTCTCAAACATCTGTATGTATTTATTTTAATTTACAGTTTTGCACTGCTTGTGCATCCTTGTTGTTCATAATTTTATTCTTAGTAATTAATCGTAGTTGAGAGGCATTGTTATTACTAATTAGTTTAAAGTCTACTGAGATATATGTGTTTCGTTAATCGGTTTGGTGACCTAACTTTGATTAAGTTGTAATCTTTATTACCAAAACTCAATAATACAACAATTAAGGATCTGAACTTAGTAGTTTCATACTCAGTACTGCACTTGGTAAATCAGTTATCTCAACGTTTTCTGTAGTGAATCGAAAATACATATAATTTGCACGTTATCCATTTCACAAACACACATATTACGAAAGCATATGTTTTCTAACAAAGCTTGATATGAAAGAAAAATGTACTTTGTTTTGATGTACATTTTTGAATAACTTCAAAAGCTCATATATATGATAGATAGAAGCTTGATTCTTTCTCAACCCTCAGTACGACATATTGAGTGTTCATCATGCCTTTTTCTCATGAACAATGGTGGCCGGATCGAGCAGGCATAGATGCCATGGTGGTCGTTAGTGGCGTGTTCAATCCCCATCGTTGTCGTCCCCAAAAATAAAAGCATCAATTAACCCGATTTGCTTATTACTTCCACCCATTATTCTTACTTTTGATAGGTTCTTCTTATTGTTCTTAACCTTTGTGTTCATGTATACACAACAACGTAACTAGCATCTACCGATACATGCATATGTACAGAAGATTAATATCAGACATTTAACTCGTAGCCAGCATTAATTTTTGTTTAATAGCTTATCTCATCCTATAATAAGCAGACCCAGACAACCAGTTTTCTCCAATGTACTAGTACTTTTTACTCAAAAGTTCTTATTTGTTTTTTAAAAATTGCAATAAGCAGATAATCTAAAGAAATAAGCAATCGTGAAGTACCCTTTTGGTATATGTTTATATTATGTGGTATCCATCACTAATCATATATTCCGGTACAATCAGTTTGAATATCTTGACAGGCGCCACTTCAGGAGAGTTGCCCGGAGCTATTCCTTGTGGGGTGGACAATGGCTGGTGCCAAAAGGCACCCGGGGTCAGGGTGTTCCCGCCAATCTACACCTTTTGTGGATCTACTCACTAAAAAAACAACCAAGCTTTCTGTTCTAGGTGTGATATAGATTTAGGACCAAAGCACCATGTTATTTTTTGTAAGCAATGAATAATTTTAGCAACAACTTTTTGGTTACAGATCCATGTACTGTGTTTTAGGACTAAAAAACTTATAAGTATGATACTTTAGGATATGTGAACGATTAGGACTAAAAAAGCTTGCTCAATCTTGACAGGCGCCAGTTCAGGTGTGTTAAGTATTCTTCCAAGTGACCACATCATTAAGTATTTGTAGAGTAAACAAACACTTTAAAATAAGTAAATTAATACCTTCTTATATTTTTTTGAGGGTGAAAAGTAAGTACGTCAAGTAACGGGTCAAAGTGGGTAGTTTCACCCACATGTTCGCTTCATGTGTTTTCGGCTAATGAAACAGACATGTTAAAAGGCAGCGACAGTCCAGTTGGTTAGACTCTTTTATCCAAAACTTGAATGCATTTTCTCCTTCGTTTTCCATCCTCAAGATTTCTGCAAGTAGTTTATATCTTCGGCCGACGCCCAAGCACCATCCTGAAATTTCCGATGTCTCTCTGACCGTTATTTCACCATTATGAAGATTAATTGGGCTTATATAAGCACACATTCTTGGATGAATAAATTTGGAAAGTTTGTGTCCACAATAACTAATGCTCCCAGACACCTGCTTGCATTGTTGAAAACCATGTCATTTTGACCCGTAATTTTATGTATACGGGCAGCAAAATCAACCCGGCTGATATCAGTTGCTCAAAGTATTCAATAGTTCATATATCGTTTTGCGCAGAAACATATCGGTTACACCAAACTGAACAGTTTTAACAGAATAAATTCAAAGTTTATAGATTTGGGTATGCTCTTTTAGCTGTAGCAGTTCAAATTACTAAAAAAAATGCTAGAAATGAAATGGTGTGAACGCGGCCCAAAGTATAATTCTAGTATCTTCGTCCACCTAAACTGAATTCTACAAATTAAAATACTTTTTCTAGAGAAAGTTTTAAAAATATGGACGAGGTCAATCCGACCCATTTCCAGCAGATTCAATTCAAGTTATTGCTTATAGTAACTGGTTACGCAATTCAAATTAGCTGATATAAACGCAATTGAAGTTATTAATTGATATAAACGCAATTCCAAACACCCCTTCGTAACATTACTGTATTACTACTCTGGAATCTCTGCTGCTTCTTGTTTCAGTCTCTTGGATTCTAGTGTCAGTTTTTCCATCTGCATTTCTTCATATGCAATCGCTGCAGCAGCAGATGATTATCCTTCTTTCTTGTTTTAGTCTTAATCAATATCTTCATTAACTTAAACCATATCTCCAAACTACCCTCATCATTCTCGTTTTTATTTGCAAAATAGATTTAGGTAGAATCACTTACACATGCAATATTTTTGGCACCTGATATTGTTTTATTTAGGATTGTGAGTAAGAAAACCTGCCATTCACATACCGAAAGTACGTATTTGATACACATTAAAAGCAAAGTATGATTAACGTTTAGGTTAAATAAGAATATTAAAACAAATTCTAGTCATAATCTTGACAACTCACTTCAAGTGCTCCGGTAACTCAATGAATGCATGTAGTACATGCTTTTTCAATACATATTTAAATTATTAATACCATTATTCTAAAAAAAAAATGTAAGCTTTGTCCAAAAGTATATGATGTCCAATCAAAGTGACGACTTTCTGCGACTACCATTTCCTCAAACAATTAAGCTAACCGTCTACAACATTAAGTTCCCAAGTGTAACAATAACCAAAAAAACGTGTGAATGTCCTATATGTTGGAATATGTAAATCATAACAAAGTATATAAACATAAAACACATCAAGCACGCAGCGGAATAGGATCAAATACATGTAATTAAATTAACCGAATATAAATGAATGCGTACCTTTGTGATTTCTAGCAAGAACAAGAAATCAATTAACAAGAACTTATAAACCCTAATTAGGGTTTAATGTGGATCGACTAATGTGTTAGTCGAATGGGCAATCACAACGTTAGCAAAAGTAGGCCAACACTTCGTTCTTGTACACACGTATTAGTAGCGTTTCAATGAGAAAAGCTAGGTTCTTAATTCACAAACAAACCAAACACTATGTTTAGTAGATCGCGTAGGAACCCTAGAAGGGTGTAGTTGATCAACTAAACAAGAATGGTTTTGAGCTTAGAAATCTAGTAGGAACCCTATAAGGGTGTAGTTCGATTTCTAGCTCAAGATGAGAGAAGAGAAGGAGATTTGGTTTGCAAGTGAACCAAGAGATGAATAAATGAATACATACGGACATGTATTTATACTATTTCATATCTTGAAGCACAAGACACAAACCCTACACCCTATTGGGTTGGGTTCGGCCGAACATGGGTTTTACAAGCCCATTCCATGTTTTTCTTGAACTCTATTTCAAGTTCAGTCCTTCATCTTTCCTCCAACGATCATTTAGTCCAATTACCGTTAACTACTAACGACCGTTACGTGTTTTATTTGTGAAATTAATAATTATTCATAATTCAATATAATAATTATTAATACATTGAAACTCATACATAATGTGTGCAATCCCAAAGTCTCGTGTTCGAATTCGGACATATTACATTAATTTGTATCCGTTACTTCTAACAGCTCCCACTCGGATATACATTAATGCAATAATGACATTGGTTAGTCTAGCATAACACGCCAATGTCCCCAGAACGATCACGAGTATAGTTCCTGGAAAAAACCACATTTGATGATTCATCATCATACTTATCCTTTTGTTTCTATTACCACGTTAATATGGATATGGATCTAAGTCATTCCATAATTAACTATTCTGTTTCTCGTTATTTATGATTGAGCAAGATTACCAATTCATCTGAACGTATTCCAGATAGACCTTGGGCATGGCCATGCAAACATCTTGTCAACCCTACGAGGGGCCCAACAGTATTAAACTTCAAAACAAATTTGAAGGAAACAAATCCTGTGTTGACTACAAGCATAACCTATGAACTTCGCATCACCTCTGAAAATAATCCTTATAACTACCAGTTACGTATATCATTAGATTATCTCACAGAAAATGAGCTACATCTATAGTAGTTACCTGGTATCTCAAGTCTGAGGATAAATATTCATGATTTACTATAATGACAACATCCATAAGTATAATCATGTAATTGGGATTTTGTCCTATATCCAATTTATTCACTCTATTGGATATCATGTGAATTTGGCATGTCCAACGCATCAATATACTTTAAGTATATTATACCAAAACTCAGATTTGTCTTAGTTCAATGATACTCCCATATCATTAATTGACAACGGACTATTTAGAATAACATAACATAAGTTATTCATGGATTAAACATGCAAATATAGGATATAATGTATTATTAATGAAACAAACGTACTCAGTACTTTAATTCATTAAATAATAATTGCTTAACATCCCTTATCCAAATACTAAATAGATCAATGCATGAAAATTCTCGTTAATGAATTTTGTCTCAAGTAATACCAATCATACTTGTTGACAATTATGCCTCAAGTAATCATACTTGTTGACAAGGCATTATTCAACCAACTTTGATCTATCGGAATTTTGAGAATACTTATTTCAAGAATTCAATTAGTGAATTTCTTGTATATGTCCATTCAAATAATTTGATATAACCACATAATACATCATAAAGTGTGTGACATCCTCAACACTCAATTTATGATAATTAAACTTCCAAACCTTTTAAAGTTTAAAGTATTCTTATTCTTTAATGTATAATGCAACTATGCTTTTAGTTAAGCATAACTAGTATACATGGCTATTAACAAGGATAATATCCTTCCATGACTAGTATTGAGTGTCATCTCAATTTAATTAGCATCATTGTATGCAAACAACAATATGCTCTTTTCCGTAAACTTTAATGTGTAATGTTTTATGCCTTCCAAACTTCCAAGTTTGTTGGCTATGACAATAGACAAATTGTTCATCTATAGAATCCAGAAATTGTTCTAGGCTGAGGATGTGATTCTATATCCAAATATATTCCTTTAGAATAATCATTACACAACTTATCTAATATCTTTCAATTAGATATCAATGTTGTCAAATCATCTTTTATCAAAGCATGATATAACAACATGATGTACATGAAAAATTCTTGTGTCCAACTTAAATTTCATTCACGTACTACATATCCATTTAAACTTTCTAAATGATATATCATGTTCTATTAGATTCACTTACCGCACATGTTTACATCAATAAACATTTATTTCAAGGTTGTATGTTTTACTTATTAAATCTTCCCGAGATACCCATTTTGATGTGCCAAAATTTCTCTGGTCAAACCTTATTGAGACTTTTGTATATTAAAGGGGTGACTAAATGTTAACTTTTGAGACATGGTTTTACCCACACCATGTCTAAAGACTGTTTTACTAAAATTATGAGTCTTTTGAAGTCGCATCAGTTTACCTAACTGCAAAATTTTCAGCACAAAAAAAAAAAAAAAAAAAAAAAAAAAAAAAAAAAAAACTATCCCTATCGACAAAGTTTGTAGAAACTAGCAAAAAGGACCTAAATTCACGTGGAGAACGTGAAGAAGAATTCTTGTGCGTATATACTAATCTCTTTGAGACCGTAATGGGTAACTTGAATTGAATCGCGAGGACGCGATTCCGTTTAAGGAGGTGTGACTGTAACAAACCGAAATTTTCCAAACTAATTTTAAATAATAAATGTCAATTTATTATTACCCAATTATTTATCTAAGCATACATGAGCTTACATAACTATTTCGGGAAATAAACCCGCACACTATAGCTTATAGTAACCCACCATATTGTTTATTTTATCAGAAAATGTGAACATTTTGTTTTCTGACTATTACTAGGTATTTACGAGAAATATCTCGAACACAACACCACACGTGAACCGACACAAACCTAGTATGGCATAAACACGTGTTCATTAAACAGGAACCAAAAAAAAATGTGTTTATATTACTATTATAGAATACACTCAAAGATAATGATGATCACATTCTCAACTATCCGGAAACGCATTGAAAATAAATCATAATCTAATAAAAACCCGGGGTTCGCTTAAACCCCCACGAATATTACAAAAACCGAGAGCTTTTCACGCATGACTATTTTATTTAGCTAACGAGCACCTCTTTTTTATTCATGATGAAAACAACTTGGTTGTTGGTCTTAGGCCTTGCTTTTTTTTTTTAGCGTTAGGTGTTTAAAATTTTGGTTATGATGAATCGTATAGGTTCGGTAAAAGTAGCTAGACTTGGCACTCGTTTTGGCCATCTAACTGTGACCTCTAAAATTTAAAACAGTTCTTGCATATCAAGTCCCCTTTGTATTTTCACAATTTAATTTAATAATAAATTTCTATTTATTATTTTTAATTTGAGTATTTTATGCATAACTGCAAGTTTTTGAACATTTCTGAACGTTTTAGGGAGCTTTCCTGCACACTGCAGCTTACAGTCACTACTGAAAAAGTTTATTTTTGTCAATAAGCATAAATTATTCTATTTTTAATAGTTACTGACAAGTTTCATAATTTACTGAGAGCTTTCTCACGTTTTTCTGAAAAAGAAACGTCACGCGCGAAGAGACACTACAGTATATATGGTAGCAGTCAAATAAACACATTTTTGAGCAAATAATAATATTTTATTATTATTCTGATGAAAACATCGATAAAAATTTTATTTTGCGTGTACGTGTCCAAATAAAAATGTCAAACCGGGACGTTACAGTAACATTTAAGCTTAAACCAACACACGATACACCAACGAGGTAAAAATAATATTTCCCCTTTCCCATATTCTTGTCCATATCCGACTCCAACACTACCTCCCCCACTATCGGACAAAAGTTGATGCACTTAGTGGGAATTAAGCTTATATAACTTGTAGTTTTGCCAAAATTATAACACATTCAAAAACATACATATATTTATCCTCAAACACTTACCAAGATCATTTCTTTCTCTCAAAACTCACGACACACACAAACTTTCAAGATCTACAAAATTTTATTGAGTTTCAAGATAATCGGGTTGTACTTTTGAGCTTTTTGGAATGATCGGAACATATTGTGGGTAATTTGGAATCTATTTTGGTGGTTTTTGGGTCTCATATTGCTCGACATTTTCAAAAGTTTGGTAAGTCTTCTCAAAACCAAAAACTACTTGTACTTTTATAATTAACCTTGCTTGAAGTTTAGTATTATGTATATGTTTATGTTACTTTGTTATTCTTGAAAATTTTGGTCTGAGTACATATATATGTACACACTCGTACACTTACATGGATACACATAAGTTCGTATTTCTTGCTTGTGTAGAAATCTTGACTTCTAAACATGTTAAAACAAGTGTACCAAATAAGCTAGAGCTTGGTTTTGACTTCTAGCTTGTCTTGTTAATTCTCTTCGAGCTACACATGATTATTCGAAACATATATAAACTTTTCTTACCAAAAACAACAAAAGAAATAAAGATTGATGGAAAACTTAAAGTTGGCTCTAGTGGTGAAAATGCTTACGTTATACTTATTAATTTATTTTATTAGCTTATCGATTCGAATTATGACTTTTAACTACTAGTGAAAAATTAATAAGATTTATTTGGTTTGATCTAGGCTTGTTATTTGCTTCGACCACATTGGGCCGAGCCCAATGATGTATGGGTTCGGATTGCTTATTTTTTGCTTTGGCATATTGTAGTGCTTATTTTTGAAAACATAATAAACAGATTCGAAACTAAATAACTTATTGTTTTCGGCTTGTAAATAAATTCGCGGGCTCATAATGAACCTCTCGGCCCAATCATGGCCTCGGAGTACTTATCAAGTCGTGACTTATTTTATTTTTCGACTTATTATATGCTATTTTAGTTTATTGATACGTTAATTAACCGAACTAAGTCGTTTTGAACTTGTTTTAACATTTGAGCCCAAAATACATTTAAATGGACTTTTAAGCCCAAAATTATCATTTTGTTGACTTTTAGAAATTTTGACCAATCGGTGACTTTAAATCGTAACATATGAATATTTTGCGAAAACTATACTTTAGTTGATAACGCGACGAAACATGCGTATTTACTTAAAAATATAATATTTATTATTAAAAATATTAATCTTCCAAATTAATATTTTTCTAGATTTCTTAAAACTTATAAATATATTTTATATATTTATATACTTACAACATTATTTAATTTTATTAAATTAAAGACTTATGCAAATAAAAATTTTATACTTATCATTATATTATAAATACCTTTATCATTTATAATATAATAATACCCCACTATCACCATCTCTTATTTATTTACACTTTAATATAATATATAATATTATATTAAACCACTAACTCTCATTTAATTAATTACATATTCTAATTAATTAAATACTCAAACTATTAAACTTTATTTATATATATATATATATATATATATATATATATATATATATATATATATATATATATATATAAAAGATATATATATATATATATATATATTACTTGAGTAATTTTCCAACGACGACTACGACATACGGATGTCTCCGTCACCTATTAATTCACCTAACACTTTCACCAAAGCCATTACTAAAGAGTCTTAAACGATGAACCACTTTTGAAACGCACTTTACCACACAACAAGCAAGAAATATACGAACACATGAAAACTTGTAAACTTTTCAAATGAGTCCATACATTTAAAACACGAGTTGTACACTAAGACTTGCCATACTGATCTAGGTCGCGTGTCGGTGCCGCACACTATCACTACTTGACTTTTACTAATCAGAGTGCTATTTGCTGAGGTGAGTTCATGACCCCTACTTTTACTTGTTTTATAACTGTTTTGGGGGAGAATGCATGCTCGTTTTTAACTAAACTCGACGCTTGTTTTATTTGAATGCGCAATTGTTTACGTAAATACTACTGTTTTGCTGAATACTTGATTGATTATTCAAATGCACCTATGTGTATATTTGTTGCATACTTGATTATTTTCTCACATACACAAGTGTTTTATAATCATGCAACACACTTTATGAACTATTGCTTTTATGCAACGCACTTTATGAACTATTGTTTTTATACTACTCACTCAATGAACTATTGCTTATATGCAAAACACTTTATAAATCATTGTTGTTAAGCAAACACTTCTATTGAATGACAATTACTTTTATGCAAACACTTTTATGGACCACACTGAAACTTATGCTTTATTTACACTATTACGCGGATTAGCCTAAGACACTGAATCCCACAATGCCCAAACTCATGAACCGTCAATTCCTGCTGGGAAGCGCGAATGCTATAAATAGATCTATTGGGGATGACACCCCCGTTCGGTTTGACCGGATAGGCAAACGCGAGCGTATAACATGTCGAAACACGAGTGTCACGGGATAGACACTTGCAAGGGCTTTATTTAACGTGCTTCTAGAGCATGCATACTGTCAAGCTTCGGTTGCATGAACTTAGTGCTAGCGTAATAGACTATTTTACTATGTGACATTATATTCGTTGTAATGATCACACACTCTACTCATGGTCCACAATTCTAATTTTTACTGTAAGGTAAACACTATTTTCACGACATTGTGAGCCACACAATGGTCACAGAACTCTTTATTGAACTCACAATACTACTGTTTTCTTATAAACCTATGAACTCACCAACCTCGTGTTGACACTTTTTAGCATGTATTTTCAGGTTTAAGGTGATAGCTAACTGTTGAAGGCTTTGGCATGGCATGGCATGGTCATAGATGACTCTGTTATAATTGGGACCGCTTAAACTCTTTCATGGGCCTACATTTTTGAACTATTTTTGAACGATGTAAACTTGAATATTTTTGATAATAAAAGTTATTCTAAATGGTTGAGATAAAAACCGTTCTTTGTACTTGTGTTATGATACCGATTGAGTAGCACCCCAGTAACATGTATGCTTCCGTTGGACCCGATTTTGGGGGTGTTACAGATTGGTATCAGAGCCTTGGTTATAGAGAACTAGGTATTTTTAAAACCTAGACTATAACTACTTTTATAAAAACTTGACCCTATAATCGCCACATGCTTGCCTGCCAAGCCTGCTGCCTTACTTATGATAAAACGTTTTCTTTTAAAGTATGGAATATATACTAGTGTAACTGAGCTGAGTATTTCAAAATTCATTGAACCTCGGTGGAATATAGACTGATCACCGATATTCGACCAGGGACAGTGGGACATAGCTTGATCACCTATGTCCGACTCAGAGGTGAATTTTGCGATACTGAGAGTAGTTATACTAGAATTATGTCCAGATTAATTTTCTACTTGATTCATGAAGGTTTCAAAAATTTTCTGTGTGTGTACATAATCATTGCATAACATGAACATTCACATCTACATACAACACACTTGCATCATAGTACTTTTTCTCCTAAATGAAATACTCTTTTATCACAATCTGGTTATGTTACAGTCACCTCCACCTCAAACCCTACACTCAATCGATGTTGTACCTTCCCGTTAAGTACTAAGTACACTACTGAGACAACCAACTGATTACTAGTAGCAACCAACACCCTCCTTTAGAGCCAAACTCTAAACTTTCCAAACTCCACATTTACCAGAGATCCTATACCCAAACGTTACGTAGCAACCAAAACCACTACCTTTGGAACACCAAATCTTGCACACCTAGTCCTTCACTTACCCCTCGGAAATATCTATTGTCTACCTTGCTACCCTCTTGTAAGATAATAAATTGTGTCACTATTAGCATACAAACTATTTTCAATTTTTTTACGAATCATTTTGAGGTCATCCTACAAAATGTCTTACTGCTATTTCATGAAATCAAGACTTTGACCCTGCTACTATTTTATAAGCAATAAATTGCTTTCCTACTGTCCTATAAACTGTTTTACGAATCATCTTTACAACTATTTTATCATGATGTAATAAATCGATTCATTACCTCACTACCATTCTATAAAACAACCAACAGTTTCACTAGCATTTTGTAAACAATATTATAATTATCCTACAAGTCTTACTACACTTTATGAACTATTTTACTCCCCTATGAACTGCTTTGCTACTGAATCACAAAACTAAACCACAATTTTGCTACAATTTTGCAAGTGATAATATTGTACAACCCGTTTTATAAACTATTTTGCAATCACCATGTGAACCATTTGCCCAATTGAAAAACACTTTATGTTACTACCTCTTGGTACTGTTAAAGTAAATTGAATACTTATGTTTATGAAATTCGCTTGATATTAAACATTGAACCCCACTCAGGCTTGACAACTAGACTTCATCAATAAGCACTTGAAATTGTTGAAACAAACATACGTGACCACACATTTTTCCTTGACATCTTTGCTTTTTAAGGACTTTCCTTTTTGAAATACGGTTATAGAAACCACAACACTCGTAATGGTATTCTTCCCGAGATACCCATTTTGATGTGCCAAAATTTCTCTGGTCAAACCTTATTGAGACTTTTGTATATTAAAGGGGTGACTAAATGTTAACTTTTGAGACATGGTTTTACCCACACCATGTCTAAAGACTGTTTTACTAAAATTATGAGTCTTTTGAAGTCGCATCAGTTTACCTAACTGCAAAATTTTCAGCACAAAAAAAAAAAAAAAAAAAAAAAAAAAAAAAAAAAAAAAAAAACTATCCCTATCGACAAAGTTTGTAGAAACTAGCAAAAAGGACCTAAATTCACGTGGAGAACGTGAAGAAGAATTCTTGTGCGTATATACTAATCTCTTTGAGACCGTAATGGGTAACTTGAATTGAATCGCGAGGACGCGATTCCGTTTAAGGAGGTGTGACTGTAACAAACCGAAATTTTCCAAACTAATTTTAAATAATAAATGTCAATTTATTATTACCCAATTATTTATCTAAGCATACATAAGCTTACATAACTATTTCGGGAAATAAACCCGCACACTATAGCTTATAGTAACCCACCATATTGTTTATTTTATCAGAAAATGTGAACATTTTGTTTTCTGACTATTACTAGGTATTTACGAGAAATATCTCGAACACAACACCACACGTGAACCGACACAAACCTAGTATGGCATAAACACGTGTTCATTAAACAGGAACCAAAAAAAAATGTGTTTATATTACTATTATAGAATACACTCAAAGATAATGATGATCACATTCTCAACTATCCGGAAACGCATTGAAAATAAATCAGAATCCAATAAAAACCCGGGGTTCGCTTAAACCCCCACGAATATTACAAAAACCGAGAGCTTTTCACGCATGACTATTTTATTTAGCTAACGAGCACCTCTTTTTTATTCATGATGAAAACAACTTGGTTGTTGGTCTTAGGCCTTGCTTTTTTTTTTTTTAGCGTTAGGTGTTTAAAATTTTGGTTATGATGAATCGTATAGGTTCGGTAAAAGTAGCTAGACTTGGCACTCGTTTTGGCCATCTAACTGTGACCTCTAAAATTTAAAACAGTTCTTGCATATCAAGTCCCCTTTGTATTTTCACAATTTAATTTAATAATAAATTTCTATTTATTATTTTTAATTTGAGTATTTTATGCATAACTGCAAGTTTTTGAACATTTCTGAACGTTTTAGGGAGCTTTCCTGCACACTGCAGCTTACAGTCACTACTGAAAAAGTTTATTTTTGTCAATAAGCATAAATTATTCTATTTTTAATAGTTACTGACAAGTTTCATAATTTACTGAGAGCTTTCTCACGTTTTTCTGAAAAAGAAACGTCACGCGCGAAGAGACACTACAGTATATATGGTAGCAGTCAAATAAACACATTTTTGAGCAAATAATAATATTTTATTATTATTCTGATGAAAACATCGATAAAAATTTTATTTTGCGTGTACGTGTCCAAATAAAAATGTCAAACCGGGACGTTACAGTAACATTTAAGCTTAAACCAACACACGATACACCAACGAGGTAAAAATAATATTTCCCCTTTCCCATATTCTTGTCCATATCCGACTCCAACACTACCTCCCCCACTATCGGACAAAAGTTGATGCACTTAGTGGGAATTAAGCTTATATAACTTGTAGTTTTGCCAAAATTATAACACATTCAAAAACATACATATATTTATCCTCAAACACTTACCAAGATCATTTCTTTCTCTCAAAACTCACGACACACACAAACTTTCAAGATCTACAAAATTTTATTGAGTTTCAAGATAATCGGGTTGTACTTTTGAGCTTTTTGGAATGATCGGAACATATTATGGGTAATTTGGAATCTATTTTGGTGGTTTTTGGGTCTCATATTGCTCGACATTTTCAAAAGTTTGGTAAGTCTTCTCAAAACCAAAAACTACTTGTACTTTTATAATTAACCTTGCTTGAAGTTTAGTATTATGTATATGTTTATGTTACTTTGTTATTCTTGAAAATTTTGGTCTGAGTACATATATATGTACACACTCGTACACTTACATGGATACACATAAGTTCGTATTTCTTGCTTGTGTAGAAATCTTGACTTCTAAACATGTTAAAACAAGTGTACCAAATAAGCTAGAGCTTGGTTTTGACTTCTAGCTTGTCTTGTTAATTCTCTTCGAGCTACACATGATTATTCGAAACATATATAAACTTTTCTTACCAAAAACAACAAAAGAAATAAAGATTGATGGAAAACTTAAAGTTGGCTCTAGTGGTGAAAATGCTTACGTTATACTTATTAATTTATTTTATTAGCTTATCGATTCGAATTATGACTTTTAACTACTAGTGAAAAATTAATAAGATTTATTTGGTTTGATCTAGGCTTGTTATTTGCTTCGACCACATTGGGCCGAGCCCAATGATGTATGGGTTCGGATTGCTTATTTTTTTTGCTTTGGCATATTGTAGTGCTTATTTTTGAAAACATAATAAACAGATTCGAAACTAAATAACTTATTGTTTTCGGCTTGTAAATAAATTCGCGGGCTCATAATGAACCTCTCGGCCCAATCATGGCCTCGGAGTACTTATCAAGTCGTGACTTATTTTATTTTTCGACTTATTATATGCTATTTTAGTTTATTGATACGTTAATTAACCGAACTAAATCATTTTGAACTTGTTTTAACATTTGAGCCCAAAATACATTTAAATGGACTTTTAAGCCCAAAATTATCATTTTGTTGACTTTTAGAAATTTTGACCAATCGGTGACTTTAAATCGTAACATATGAATATTTTGCGAAAACTATACTTTAGTTGATAACGCGACGAAACATGCGTATTTACTTAAAAATATAATATTTATTATTAAAAATATTAATCTTCCAAATTAATATTTTTCTAGATTTCTTAAAACTTATAAATATATTTTATATATTTATATACTTACAACATTATTTAATTTTATTAAATTAAAGACTTATGCAAATAAAAATTTTATACTTATCATTATATTATAAATACCTTTATCATTTATAATATAATAATACCCCACTATCACCATCTCTTATTTATTTACACTTTAATATAATATATAATATTATATTAAACCACTAACTCTCATTTAATTAATTACATATTCTAATTAATTAAATACTCAAACTATTAAACTTTATTTATATATATATATATATATATATATATATATATATATAAGATATATATATATATATATATATATATATATATATATATATATATATATATATATTACTTGAGTAATTTTCCAACGACGACTACGACATACGGATGTCTCCGTCACCTATTAATTCACCTAACACTTTCACCAAAGCCATTACTAAAGAGTCTTAAACGATGAACCACTTTTGAAACGCACTTTACCACACAACAAGCAAGAAATATACGAACACATGAAAACTTGTAAACTTTTCAAATGAGTCCATACATTTAAAACACGAGTTGTACACTAAGACTTGCCATACTGATCTAGGTCGCGTGTCGGTGCCGCACACTATCACTACTTGACTTTTACTAATCAGAGTGCTATTTGCTGAGGTGAGTTCATGACCCCTACTTTTACTTGTTTTATAACTGTTTTGGGGGAGAATGCATGCTCGTTTTTAACTAAACTCGACGCTTGTTTTATTTGAATGCGCAATTGTTTACGTAAATACTACTGTTTTGCTGAATACTTGATTGATTATTCAAATGCACCTATGTGTATATTTGTTGCATACTTGATTATTTTCTCACATACACAAGTGTTTTATAATCATGCAACACACTTTATGAACTATTGCTTTTATGCAACGCACTTTATGAACTATTGTTTTTATACTACTCACTCAATGAACTATTGCTTATATGCAAAACACTTTATAAATCATTGTTGTTAAGCAAACACTTCTATTGAATGACAATTACTTTTATGCAAACACTTTTATGGACCACACTGAAACTTATGCTTTATTTACACCATTACGCGGATTAGCCTATGACACTGAATCCCACAATGCCCA
Organism: Artemisia argyi; assembly: GCA_030686995.1. NCBI lineage: Eukaryota > Viridiplantae > Streptophyta > Magnoliopsida > Asterales > Asteraceae > Artemisia > Artemisia argyi. Next base: position 8,213,749 of record CM060684.1, read on the forward strand.
AACTCATGAACCGTCAATTCCTGCTGGGAAGCGCGAATGCTATAAATAGATCTATTGGGGATGACACCCCCGTTCGGTTTGACCGGATAGGCAAACGCGAGCGTATAACATGTCGAAACACGAGTGTCACGGGATAGACACTTGCAAGGGCTTTATTTAACGTGCTTCTATAGCATGCATACTGTCAAGCTTCGGTTGCATGAACTTAGTGCTAGCGTAATAGACTATTTTACTATGTGACATTATATTCGTTGTAATGATCACACACTCTACTCATGGTCCACAATTCTAATTTTTACTGTAAGGTAAACACTATTTTCACGACATTGTGAGCCACACAATGGTCACAGAACTCTTTATTGAACTCACAATACTACTGTTTTCTTATAAACCTATGAACTCACCAACCTCGTGTTGACACTTTTTAGCATGTATTTTCAGGTTTAAGGTGATAGCTAACTGTTGAAGGCTTTGGCATGGCATGGCATGGTCATAGATGACTCTGTTATAATTGGGACCGCTTAAACTCTTTCATGGGCCTACATTTTTGAACTATTTTTGAACGATGTAAACTTGAATATTTTTGATAATAAAAGTTATTCTAAATGGTTGAGATAAAAACCGTTCTTTGTACTTGTGTTATGATACCGATTGAGTAGCACCCCAGTAACATGTATGCTTCCGTTGGACCCGATTTTGGGGGTGTTACAACATCCCTACGGATCTATGAATGAGAATTTCATCATGTTGAGGTTTAACCTTTACATTTTAAACCTCATCATGATTTTCGCTAGTGTGGTTTTAGAAGATTATGTATTTTGTAATTTTATATTTTCAAGATAAAACTCCCACTTGCCTTTAGTAATATATATAGTCTATCTATAAATATTTAGCAAGTTAAGCAACACTTAATCGTTCTCTTTTGGGATATTACAAAACCATTTTATAGTTCCTGACTCTTGTTTGTTAAAACTACTTATTAACAAAATCAGGATTTCATTTTAAGACTTTAATGTGATTCATCACATTCCTTAATGTCTTATTTAATCTTCTAGATTGGAGTCATATTGAGTATATTCAATCCATACTCAATTTTCTAACCTTGATAACTTTTGGAAGAAAAGAAGTCATATTTATCTTTTAATCAAACAATATAACAAGAGTTTGATTTTTCCTAACTGAACACACCACCAACTTTTGATGTTTCATTAGAACTAATATTGTGAGACAAACTAATAATATGTAAGATAAACTTATACTCCTTTTGGCTTACATATTTACCAACTAAGTCAACTTAATGGTACAATAGAATTTCCAAGCCAATTGCATGCTATATAACATAAGTACGTTTTGAACAAGTCACTTCATGTTCATGTCATAAGAAGACATAACCTGTTATATTCCCATTATACGTTATTAATCATTGATCAACTCAATGATTTCTTGTTTAAAACATAACAAGTTTAACGTCTTACTTTATTATAAGTCTTGTAATAGTTAAAAGACTTCATGTTTATAAGAAGATATAAACATATATAACTAAAGTATTTGTGAACACCACCATTTGGTTTCAATAGTAATTTCAAGTTAATTAACTACTCCATTTGCTTATGTCATTTTATGTATTTATCCAACTTTAAGAAACTGTAAACATACATAATTTCATTACATCAGTTGATCTGCTAGTAATGAAATCATGTAGTTTACCTTTCCATTGCAATCTAGCCAGGTTACACCCTGACGTAAATTGTAATTTCAAGTGTTTCTTTTAATTTGAATATCATAAGACATAAAAGTAGTCTTTATAATAATCTTGACACATGTTCTACATAAGATATTCTTACACATTAAATGTATAAGTCCTATTAGAACATAGATCTCTTACCTTGCAATTAAGAGAATCATTTAATCATATTTCTATGTATTGTTCCTTTGCACACAATAAACAATTCTCCCACTTGTGCATTGAACAATATCATGTAGTATATAAACAACACAACATACGTTTGTTTATGTGATTCAATATGATTTGTGTCATAAATGAACAAGTAGATGTAGGACTACTTTGTCTTATCAGGAAACGCATATGGCTATCCTAAGAACATGAGTGTCTACAATTGGAAAGTAATTATCTTGAAGATAATCTGGGCTACTACACAGAAATTAAATCTTGTAGCTCCCACTGAATTAGAGAACATAACAATAACTCCATATTCAGTAAACACAACACAATGCTCCCACTGGATTTGACAACATTGTACGTGTTTCATAACAAGTGAAAACAATTTGCTTGTTTTTACTTTCCTACACATTTTGAAATGTGTATTCTACTATGTTTATGATGGATTATCCATCAATGATATTAACTTGAAGAATTTGGGCATGCAGCTTCTTCCTTAATAGGCCTACCATCCCATAATGGTATGTAGCACCTTTAAAGCACAACAACTAGATAAAATACTAGCTTGCCTTTTACCAATTTTGCGGTAATCTGTCTAGCTTCTAATAACTCATATTTTCCATTTAACCAAATGCCATGTGTCACACCCCCAAGATCGGGTCCAGCGGAAGCATACGTGTAGCTGGGGTGTAACTCAATTGGTATTACAACACAAGTTCAAAAATGGTTTTCATTTCAATCATTTAGAATAAAATAGTTAAGTCAAAAATGTTGTATTTACATTGTTAAAAGTAGTGCGGAAATAGGCCCTTAAAAGTAGTTTAAAACGGTCCCCATATAAATTATCAGAGTCTTCTATGACCATGCCATGCCCTGCCAAAACCTCCAGTAGCGTGCCATAAGTTAAAACCTGAAAATACATGCTAAAGTGTCAACACGAGGTTGGTGAGTTCATAGAGTTTGTTTAACAAATAAAGTTTATGCATATGTATGAATGTTTCCCAGCAAAGGCATCGTAAATCCACTCAGTTACAAGTCCCGCCATAAGAGCCTTGTAACCTGTGTGTTTACAACCCACTGCTACAATATATAGTATGAGTAAAACATATATAAGTTTATCACAACAGTTAAGCAACTAGTCGTGAGTCTACACTTCATCTCCGAAGACCTCACGTTTGTATGTATATCTCCATGGTTGTGCCCAGCAACTTAATCTGGGGCCATTGGAAGTCTCCATGGTTGTGCCCAGCAACTTAATCTGGGGCCATTGGAAGTATGTATGTATGTCTCCATGGTTGTGCCCAGCAACTTAATCTGGGGCCATTGGAAGTCTCAAGAATACACCATCACAGTTTAGTATAACACAGTTAAGTATAGTACAATCACGTATGTATGACATCAAGTATAAAACAATCAAGTATAAAGAAATCAAGAATAAATGTTTTGCGTATCAAGAAAGTATGTTTTGAGTATTTGTACAAGTAAGTAAGTAGTTAAGCATGTATCTCCCCCCAAAGAGTTAAAACAAGTATAAAGAGTAAAAGTGGGGCTATGACTCACCTGGGGCGAAAGCTACGACGACAAATGTGGATACACAGAAATGAGGTTCGATCTCTAACCGCAACCTAATATGAATGATAGTGATCTACTTAGATCATGAAAGGATGTAAAGGATATGCATGCACATGATACCTATACCACTCGTATTATTTTAAAACATGTATATATAGTGTAACGATGTTTTAGGATAGTCGTTGGTGAAAACTTGTGAAAATATAACTTTTCGTCGTAAAATATAATACTTGTTAATTTCTGAAAACGGCCAAAAGTGGCCTCGGAAAACAAGTTGCAAAACAGTGTGTAATGAGAGTTAGGGGACAAACTCAGCATTTTTAGAAATCTTGTTACAGTATCTAAATATGTTCCTTAGTGAAATTTTACCCATTGCGTCTAGATGTTAAGATAAATGGTCGAAAAGTATGGCATTTAGGCCAAAACTGTCTATTTCTGGGCAACTTTGGGTGGCTGTAGTTTATTTACTAAAAGTCCAAATGTTAAACGGCCAACTGATTTGGAAAGTATTACAGGAGTACTAACTTTTGTTCCTTGGTGTGCCGACTCCAGAAATGAGTCTATTGACGGGAAATTGGCTCCAAACATGGGCGTTTGTGAATATTCCGATTTTACTTGAAAATATTCTAAGTGTAAGTGCTGTCAAAATAATATATGTTTTGCCGTTATTGAAACGTGAATATCTTTGTCGTTATAAATCCGTTTTACTCGTTCTTTATATCCACGGAATCGTGGGACAACATACTAACATATTTTTGATAAGTCGGGATGGCTAGATTTAGTTTTACGCCTCGAAACAGTCGTGACAACTGTTCATCAGCAAAGGATTTTCAGAAAAATAGTTTTCGTCGTTAAACTCGTTTTTAGCGTATCTCCTTCGTTATTAACTCGTTTTCATCCCCGTTTTCGGCCATAGTTCCGTCTCGGAATGTATTTTCTAAATATTTGGTCAAAAGTTACCCCAAACCCACTGAGTTTGCCACGTTTTCATTTTAAGGACAGTAGGTTTATCTATTGTTTCAAAAACCATTTCTAGTGTTCCAAACTAGTTTCTAATCCAACCAAACCACTTTCAATCACCACAAATCTAGTCTAATCTTACCATACACCTTCTTAGGGTGTCATGGGTTCCTAAACATCATAACTCAAGTGGATCTAACAAGGATCTAACTATAATCCATTTCTAGGGATCAAAAGTTATAAAAAGTATAAATAGAGTGGTATAAACTAACATATGCATATGGATCTTGAATAAACAACATGAAACTAGAAAAAATGAAAGTATGGAAAGATCAACAAGTGATCTTGAAGCTTACTTGATGATTGGATGAGAAAATGTATAATAACCTAGGGTTTTTACCACAAAACCCCAACTAGAAATACAAATGAGACCCAATAAACACATGATCTTCAAAAATCCATGGTTTCTTCTTGTTGATTTGTTCTTGGCCGAATGGTAAAGAGAAGAAAAGAAGAGAGCATTTTGCTTGTTGAATTTTTGTATGAAATGAGAAAAATGAGATGAAAAGTGAGTTTTTGGTATATATATAGTCCTAGGGGAAACAAGATCCATAAAATGGGGAAAATGGGTAAGGGGGCATGGGTTGTGTAAGAAAGTGTTGGGTATTTGGTGTAGTATTTGTGTGTAGTTGTGGTTTTAAGGTGTACCGGGTACCGGGTTAACTAAAAATAGACCGTAACGAGTTGAAGTAAAATATGATGAAGTTAATTGGGACATAATAAAGTTATAAAAATTGTGAAAATATGTTGGGTATAAATATTGGGTGTTCGGGTGATTATTGTTTAGTTTCTACGAAAACCGTCGTAATTATATTAAACGTACGACATTAATTAAATAAATTCCCAAATTACCGGGCAAATTAATAATATAATTTTTATATCATTATTATGAGTATAAAAATATGTTAGGACCATAGTTGAGATTGTCGGACCAATTATTCAAAATAATAGTTCACAAGATAACGTTTCTTAGTTTAAAAATCGTACGTTTACAAAAATGACGCAACCCACGTATAAATGACAAATTTTCTCCGGAGGTGAATAGTGTTTTATGAATAGTAAAATTTTAAAACGCTTCTCAGAATATCAAACTGACCTAAAAAATGATGAATAGTAAAATGATGAATAGTGATCGATGAATAGTAACCGATGAATAGTAAATGTGAAAGTTCGGGAAAAGACCAGAATTTACGAGTTGTGACAGTCTCTACCCCTTAAGGGAACTTCGTCCCGAAGTTCAGTTAACGTTGGTCTCCGAAGTGTTATAAAGGTGAAGATTCATGAGATGAAATGACCAGTTGACGTGCTTCTAGGCGGCGGTTCACGAGGTGATGAAAAGTATAAGCGTTCTGACAACGAGGGTATACACACACATAAATGAAACATTTTGAAAATTGAGTTGAGAATTCAATCCAGACAAAATTTTATTATAACCATTCTCAGTGTTGCAAAATTCACTTCTGAGTCAGACATAGGTAGTCAGCCTATGTCCCACTATCCCGGGTTGAATATAGGTGACTAGTCTATATTCCACCGAGGTTCCATGAATTTTGAAATACTCAGCTCAGTTATACTAAGACTATGTCCTTCACAAATACCAAGACGTTCAAAAAGACTAAGGCAGGTGACCAAACTCGAGGTCAAAAGATGAAACTATTTAAGGAGAAACATAACAGGGTGACATATATGATACGTGAACATGCTTATATGAAAGACAATGATAGTAATCAACTAGAATAAATGAACATAATATACCAGATAATGAGACACAAATCTCATCATCTAAGTCAGCAACAAACCACAAGTGAGGCATCATCTTGGCAGGCAGGCACGTGACGGTCATAGGGTTAAGTTTTTCGTAAAAGTGGCTATAGTCTAGGTTTTAAAAACACTTAGTTCGCTATAGTCAAAGCTCTGATACCAATCTGTCACACCCCCAAGATCGGGTCCAGCGGAAGCATACGTGTAGCTGGGGTGTAACTCAATTGGTATTACAACACAAGTTCAAAAATGGTTTTCATTTCAATCATTTAGAATAAAATAGTTAAGTCAAAAATGTTGTATTTACATTGTTAAAAGTAGTGCGGAAATAGGCCCTTAAAAGTAGTTTAAAACGGTCCCCATATAAATTATCAGAGTCTTCTATGACCATGCCATGCCCTGCCAAAACCTCCAGTAGCGTGCCATAAGTTAAAACCTGAAAATACATGCTAAAGTGTCAACACGAGGTTGGTGAGTTCATAGAGTTTGTTTAACAAATAAAGTTTATGCATATGTATGAATGTTTCCCAGCAAAGGCATCGTAAATCCACTCAGTTACAAGTCCCGCCATAAGAGCCTTGTAACCTGTGTGTTTACAACCCACTGCTACAATATATAGTATGAGTAAAACATATATAAGTTTATCACAACAGTTAAGCAACTAGTCGTAAGTCTACACTTCATCTCCGAAGACCTCACGTTTGTATGTATATCTCCATGGTTGTGCCCAGCAACTTAATCTGGGGCCATTGGAAGTCTCCATGGTTGTGCCCAGCAACTTAATCTGGGGCCATTGGAAGTATGTATGTATGTCTCCATGGTTGTGCCCAGCAACTTAATCTGGGGCCATTGGAAGTCTCAAGAATACACCATCACAGTTTAGTATAACACAGTTAAGTATAGTACAATCACGTATGTATGACATCAAGTATAAAACAATCAAGTATAAAGAAATCAAGAATAAATGTTTTGCGTATCAAGAAAGTATGTTTTGAGTATTTGTACAAGTAAGTAAGTAGTTAAGCATGTATCTCCCCCCAAAGAGTTAAAACAAGTATAAAGAGTAAAAGTGGGGCTATGACTCACCTGGGGCGAAAGCTACGACGACAAATGTGGATACACAGAAATGAGGTTCGATCTCTAACCGCAACCTAATATGAATGATAGTGATCTACTTAGATCATGAAAGGATGTAAAGGATATGCATGCACATGATACCTATACCACTCGTATTATTTTAAAACATGTATATATAGTGTAACGATGTTTTAGGATAGTCGTTGGTGAAAACTTGTGAAAATATAACTTTTCGTCGTAAAATATAATACTTGTTAATTTCTGAAAACGGCCAAAAGTGGCCTCGGAAAACAAGTTGCAAAACAGTGTGTAATGAGAGTTAGGGGACAAACTCAGCATTTTTAGAAATCTTGTTACAGTATCTAAATATGTTCCTTAGTGAAATTTTACCCATTGCGTCTAGATGTTAAGATAAATGGTCGAAAAGTATGGCATTTAGGCCAAAACTGTCTATTTCTGGGCAACTTTGGGTGGCTGTAGTTTATTTACTAAAAGTCCAAATGTTAAACGGCCAACTGATTTGGAAAGTATTACAGGAGTACTAACTTTTGTTCCTTGGTGTGCCGACTCCAGAAATGAGTCTATTGACGGGAAATTGGCTCCAAACATGGGCGTTTGTGAATATTCCGATTTTACTTGAAAATATTCTAAGTGTAAGTGCTGTCAAAATAATATATGTTTTGCCGTTATTGAAACGTGAATATCTTTGTCGTTATAAATCCGTTTTACTCGTTCTTTATATCCACGGAATCGTGGGACAACATACTAACATATTTTTGATAAGTCGGGATGGCTAGATTTAGTTTTACGCCTCGAAACAGTCGTGACAACTGTTCATCAGCAAAGGATTTTCAGAAAAATAGTTTTCGTCGTTAAACTCGTTTTTAGCGTATCTCCTTCGTTATTAACTCGTTTTCATCCCCGTTTTCGGCCATAGTTCCGTCTCGGAATGTATTTTCTAAATATTTGGTCAAAAGTTACCCCAAACCCACTGAGTTTGCCACGTTTTCATTTTAAGGACAGTAGGTTTATCTATTGTTTCAAAAACCATTTCTAGTGTTCCAAACTAGTTTCTAATCCAACCAAACCACTTTCAATCACCACAAATCTAGTCTAATCTTACCATACACCTTCTTAGGGTGTCATGGGTTCCTAAACATCATAACTCAAGTGGATCTAACAAGGATCTAACTATAATCCATTTCTAGGGATCAAAAGTTATAAAAAGTATAAATAGAGTGGTATAAACTAACATATGCATATGGATCTTGAATAAACAACATGAAACTAGAAAAAATGAAAGTATGGAAAGATCAACAAGTGATCTTGAAGCTTACTTGATGATTGGATGAGAAAATGTATAATAACCTAGGGTTTTTACCACAAAACCCCAACTAGAAATACAAATGAGACCCAATAAACACATGATCTTCAAAAATCCATGGTTTCTTCTTGTTGATTTGTTCTTGGCCGAATGGTAAAGAGAAGAAAAGAAGAGAGCATTTTGCTTGTTGAATTTTTGTATGAAATGAGAAAAATGAGATGAAAAGTGAGTTTTTGGTATATATATAGTCCTAGGGGAAACAAGATCCATAAAATGGGGAAAATGGGTAAGGGGGCATGGGTTGTGTAAGAAAGTGTTGGGTATTTGGTGTAGTATTTGTGTGTAGTTGTGGTTTTAAGGTGTACCGGGTACCGGGTTAACTAAAAATAGACCGTAACGAGTTGAAGTAAAATATGATGAAGTTAATTGGGACATAATAAAGTTATAAAAATTGTGAAAATATGTTGGGTATAAATATTGGGTGTTCGGGTGATTATTGTTTAGTTTCTACGAAAACCGTCGTAATTATATTAAACGTACGACATTAATTAAATAAATTCCCAAATTACCGGGCAAATTAATAATATAATTTTTATATCATTATTATGAGTATAAAAATATGTTAGGACCATAGTTGAGATTGTCGGACCAATTATTCAAAATAATAGTTCACAAGATAACGTTTCTTAGTTTAAAAATCGTACGTTTACAAAAATGACGCAACCCACGTATAAATGACAAATTTTCTCCGGAGGTGAATAGTGTTTTATGAATAGTAAAATTTTAAAACGCTTCTCAGAATATCAAACTGACCTCAAAAATGATGAATAGTAAAATGATGAATAGTGATCGATGAATAGTAACCGATGAATAGTAAATGTGAAAGTTCGGGAAAAGACCAGAATTTACGAGTTGTGACAGTCTCTACCCCTTAAGGGAACTTCGTCCCGAAGTTCAGTTAACGTTGGTCTCCGAAGTGTTATAAAGGTGAAGATTCATGAGATGAAATGACCAGTTGACGTGCTTCTAGGCGGCGGTTCACGAGGTGATGAAAAGTATAAGCGTTCTGACAACGAGGGTATACACACACATAAATGAAACATTTTGAAAATTGAGTTGAGAATTCAATCCAGACAAAATTTTATTATAACCATTCTCAGTGTTGCAAAATTCACTTCTGAGTCAGACATAGGTAGTCAGCCTATGTCCCACTATCCCGGGTTGAATATAGGTGACTAGTCTATATTCCACCGAGGTTCCATGAATTTTGAAATACTCAGCTCAGTTATACTAAGACTATGTCCTTCACAAATACCAAGACGTTCAGAAAGACTAAGGCAGGTGACCAAACTCGAGGTCAAAAGATGAAACTATTTAAGGAGAAACATAACAGGGTGACATATATGATACGTGAACATGCTTATATGAAAGACAATGATAGTAATCAACTAGAATAAATGAACATAATATACCAGATAATGAGACACAAATCTCATCATCTAAGTCAGCAACAAACCACAAGTGAGGCATCATCTTGGCAGGCAGGCACGTGACGGTCATAGGGTTAAGTTTTTCGTAAAAGTGGCTATAGTCTAGGTTTTAAAAACACTTAGTTCGCTATAGTCAAAGCTCTGATACCAATCTGTCACACCCCCAAGATCGGGTCCAGCGGAAGCATACGTGTAGCTGGGGTGTAACTCAATTGGTATTACAACACAAGTTCAAAAATGGTTTTCATTTCAATCATTTAGAATAAAATAGTTAAGTCAAAAATGTTGTATTTACATTGTTAAAAGTAGTGCGGAAATAGGCCCTTAAAAGTAGTTTAAAACGGTCCCCATATAAATTATCAGAGTCTTCTATGACCATGCCATGCCCTGCCAAAACCTCCAGTAGCGTGCCATAAGTTAAAACCTGAAAATACATGCTAAAGTGTCAACACGAGGTTGGTGAGTTCATAGAGTTTGTTTAACAAATAAAGTTTATGCATATGTATGAATGTTTCCCAGCAAAGGCATCGTAAATCCACTCAGTTACAAGTCCCGCCATAAGAGCCTTGTAACCTGTGTGTTTACAACCCACTGCTACAATATATAGTATGAGTAAAACATATATAAGTTTATCACAACAGTTAAGCAACTAGTCGTGAGTCTACACTTCATCTCCGAAGACCTCACGTTTGTATGTATATCTCCATGGTTGTGCCCAGCAACTTAATCTGGGGCCATTGGAAGTCTCCATGGTTGTGCCCAGCAACTTAATCTGGGGCCATTGGAAGTATGTATGTATGTCTCCATGGTTGTGCCCAGCAACTTAATCTGGGGCCATTGGAAGTCTCAAGAATACACCATCACAGTTTAGTATAACACAGTTAAGTATAGTACAATCACGTATGTATGACATCAAGTATAAAACAATCAAGTATAAAGAAATCAAGAATAAATGTTTTGCGTATCAAGAAAGTATGTTTTGAGTATTTGTACAAGTAAGTAAGTAGTTAAGCATGTATCTCCCCCCAAAGAGTTAAAACAAGTATAAAGAGTAAAAGTGGGGCTATGACTCACCTGGGGCGAAAGCTACGACGACAAATGTGGATACACAGAAATGAGGTTCGATCTCTAACCGCAACCTAATATGAATGATAGTGATCTACTTAGATCATGAAAGGATGTAAAGGATATGCATGCACATGATACCTATACCACTCGTATTATTTTAAAACATGTATATATAGTGTAACGATGTTTTAGGATAGTCGTTGGTGAAAACTTGTGAAAATATAACTTTTCGTCGTAAAATATAATACTTGTTAATTTCTGAAAACGGCCAAAAGTGGCCTCGGAAAACAAGTTGCAAAACAGTGTGTAATGAGAGTTAGGGGACAAACTCAGCATTTTTAGAAATCTTGTTACAGTATCTAAATATGTTCCTTAGTGAAATTTTACCCATTGCGTCTAGATGTTAAGATAAATGGTCGAAAAGTATGGCATTTAGGCCAAAACTGTCTATTTCTGGGCAACTTTGGGTGGCTGTAGTTTATTTACTAAAAGTCCAAATGTTAAACGGCCAACTGATTTGGAAAGTATTACAGGAGTACTAACTTTTGTTCCTTGGTGTGCCGACTCCAGAAATGAGTCTATTGACGGGAAATTGGCTCCAAACATGGGCGTTTGTGAATATTCCGATTTTACTTGAAAATATTCTAAGTGTAAGTGCTGTCAAAATAATATATGTTTTGCCGTTATTGAAACGTGAATATCTTTGTCGTTATAAATCCGTTTTACTCGTTCTTTATATCCACGGAATCGTGGGACAACATACTAACATATTTTTGATAAGTCGGGATGGCTAGATTTAGTTTTACGCCTCGAAACAGTCGTGACAACTGTTCATCAGCAAAGGATTTTCAGAAAAATAGTTTTCGTCGTTAAACTCGTTTTTAGCGTATCTCCTTCGTTATTAACTCGTTTTCATCCCCGTTTTCGGCCATAGTTCCGTCTCGGAATGTATTTTCTAAATATTTGGTCAAAAGTTACCCCAAACCCACTGAGTTTGCCACGTTTTCATTTTAAGGACAGTAGGTTTATCTATTGTTTCAAAAACCATTTCTAGTGTTCCAAACTAGTTTCTAATCCAACCAAACCACTTTCAATCACCACAAATCTAGTCTAATCTTACCATACACCTTCTTAGGGTGTCATGGGTTCCTAAACATCATAACTCAAGTGGATCTAACAAGGATCTAACTATAATCCATTTCTAGGGATCAAAAGTTATAAAAAGTATAAATAGAGTGGTATAAACTAACATATGCATATGGATCTTGAATAAACAACATGAAACTAGAAAAAATGAAAGTATGGAAAGATCAACAAGTGATCTTGAAGCTTACTTGATGATTGGATGAGAAAATGTATAATAACCTAGGGTTTTTACCACAAAACCCCAACTAGAAATACAAATGAGACCCAATAAACACATGATCTTCAAAAATCCATGGTTTCTTCTTGTTGATTTGTTCTTGGCCGAATGGTAAAGAGAAGAAAAGAAGAGAGCATTTTGCTTGTTGAATTTTTGTATGAAATGAGAAAAATGAGATGAAAAGTGAGTTTTTGGTATATATATAGTCCTAGGGGAAACAAGATCCATAAAATGGGGAAAATGGGTAAGGGGGCATGGGTTGTGTAAGAAAGTGTTGGGTATTTGGTGTAGTATTTGTGTGTAGTTGTGGTTTTAAGGTGTACCGGGTACCGGGTTAACTAAAAATAGACCGTAACGAGTTGAAGTAAAATATGATGAAGTTAATTGGGACATAATAAAGTTATAAAAATTGTGAAAATATGTTGGGTATAAATATTGGGTGTTCGGGTGATTATTGTTTAGTTTCTACGAAAACCGTCGTAATTATATTAAACGTACGACATTAATTAAATAAATTCCCAAATTACCGGGCAAATTAATAATATAATTTTTATATCATTATTATGAGTATAAAAATATGTTAGGACCATAGTTGAGATTGTCGGACCAATTATTCAAAATAATAGTTCACAAGATAACGTTTCTTAGTTTAAAAATCGTACGTTTACAAAAATGACGCAACCCACGTATAAATGACAAATTTTCTCCGGAGGTGAATAGTGTTTTATGAATAGTAAAATTTTAAAACGCTTCTCAGAATATCAAACTGACCTCAAAAATGATGAATAGTAAAATGATGAATAGTGATCGATGAATAGTAACCGATGAATAGTAAATGTGAAAGTTCGGGAAAAGACCAGAATTTACGAGTTGTGACAGTCTCTACCCCTTAAGGGAACTTCGTCCCGAAGTTCAGTTAACGTTGGTCTCCGAAGTGTTATAAAGGTGAAGATTCATGAGATGAAATGACCAGTTGACGTGCTTCTAGGCGGCGGTTCACGAGGTGATGAAAAGTATAAGCGTTCTGACAACGAGGGTATACACACACATAAATGAAACATTTTGAAAATTGAGTTGAGAATTCAATCCAGACAAAATTTTATTATAACCATTCTCAGTGTTGCAAAATTCACTTCTGAGTCAGACATAGGTAGTCAGCCTATGTCCCACTATCCCGGGTTGAATATAGGTGACTAGTCTATATTCCACCGAGGTTCCATGAATTTTGAAATACTCAGCTCAGTTATACTAAGACTATGTCCTTCACAAATACCAAGCCGTTCAGAAAGACTAAGGCAGGTGACCAAACTCGAGGTCAAAAGATGAAACTATTTAAGGAGAAACATAACAGGGTGACATATATGATACGTGAACATGCTTATATGAAAGACAATGATAGTAATCAACTAGAATAAATGAACATAATATACCAGATAATGAGACACAAATCTCATCATCTAAGTCAGCAACAAACCACAAGTGAGGCATCATCTTGGCAGGCAGGCACGTGACGGTCATAGGGTTAAGTTTTTCGTAAAAGTGGCTATAGTCTAGGTTTTAAAAACACTTAGTTCGCTATAGTCAAAGCTCTGATACCAATCTGTCACACCCCCAAGATCGGGTCCAGCGGAAGCATACGTGTAGCTGGGGTGTAACTCAATTGGTATTACAACACAAGTTCAAAAATGGTTTTCATTTCAATCATTTAGAATAAAATAGTTAAGTCAAAAATGTTGTATTTACATTGTTAAAAGTAGTGCGGAAATAGGCCCTTAAAAGTAGTTTAAAACGGTCCCCATATAAATTATCAGAGTCTTCTATGACCATGCCATGCCCTGCCAAAACCTCCAGTAGCGTGCCATAAGTTAAAACCTGAAAATACATGCTAAAGTGTCAACACGAGGTTGGTGAGTTCATAGAGTTTGTTTAACAAATAAAGTTTATGCATATGTATGAATGTTTCCCAGCAAAGGCATCGTAAATCCACTCAGTTACAAGTCCCGCCATAAGAGCCTTGTAACCTGTGTGTTTACAACCCACTGCTACAATATATAGTATGAGTAAAACATATATAAGTTTATCACAACAGTTAAGCAACTAGTCGTGAGTCTACACTTCATCTCCGAAGACCTCACGTTTGTATGTATATCTCCATGGTTGTGCCCAGCAACTTAATCTGGGGCCATTGGAAGTCTCCATGGTTGTGCCCAGCAACTTAATCTGGGGCCATTGGAAGTATGTATGTATGTCTCCATGGTTGTGCCCAGCAACTTAATCTGGGGCCATTGGAAGTCTCAAGAATACACCATCACAGTTTAGTATAACACAGTTAAGTATAGTACAATCACGTATGTATGACATCAAGTATAAAACAATCAAGTATAAAGAAATCAAGAATAAATGTTTTGCGTATCAAGAAAGTATGTTTTGAGTATTTGTACAAGTAAGTAAGTAGTTAAGCATGTATCTCCCCCCAAAGAGTTAAAACAAGTATAAAGAGTAAAAGTGGGGCTATGACTCACCTGGGGCGAAAGCTACGACGACAAATGTGGATACACAGAAATGAGGTTCGATCTCTAACCGCAACCTAATATGAATGATAGTGATCTACTTAGATCATGAAAGGATGTAAAGGATATGCATGCACATGATACCTATACCACTCGTATTATTTTAAAACATGTATATATAGTGTAACGATGTTTTAGGATAGTCGTTGGTGAAAACTTGTGAAAATATAACTTTTCGTCGTAAAATATAATACTTGTTAATTTCTGAAAACGGCCAAAAGTGGCCTCGGAAAACTAGTTGCAAAACAGTGTGTAATGAGAGTTAGGGGACAAACTCAGCATTTTTAGAAAGCTTGTTACAGTATCTAAATATGTTCCTTAGTGAAATTTTACCCATTGCGTCTAGATGTTAAGATAAATGGTCGAAAAGTATGGCATTTAGGCCAAAACTGTCTATTTCTGGGCAACTTTGGGTGGCTGTAGTTTATTTACTAAAAGTCCAAATGTTAAACGGCCAACTGATTTGGAAAGTATTACAGGAGTACTAACTTTTGTTCCTTGGTGTGCCGACTCCAGAAATGAGTCTATTGACGGGAAATTGGCTCCAAACATGGGCGTTTGTGAATATTCCGATTTTACTTGAAAATATTCTAAGTGTAAGTGCTGTCAAAATAATATATGTTTTGCCGTTATTGAAACGTGAATATCTTTGTCGTTATAAATCCGTTTTACTCGTTCTTTATATCCACGGAATCGTGGGACAACATACTAACATATTTTTGATAAGTCGGGATGGCTAGATTTAGTTTTACGCCTCGAAACAGTCGTGACAACTGTTCATCAGCAAAGGATTTTCAGAAAAATAGTTTTCGTCGTTAAACTCGTTTTTAGCGTATCTCCTTCGTTATTAACTCGTTTTCATCCCCGTTTTCGGCCATAGTTCCGTCTCGGAATGTATTTTCTAAATATTTGGTCAAAAGTTACCCCAAACCCACTGAGTTTGCCACGTTTTCATTTTAAGGACAGTAGGTTTATCTATTGTTTCAAAAACCATTTCTAGTGTTCCAAACTAGTTTCTAATCCAACCAAACCACTTTCAATCACCACAAATCTAGTCTAATCTTACCATACACCTTCTTAGGGTGTCATGGGTTCCTAAACATCATAACTCAAGTGGATCTAACAAGGATCTAACTATAATCCATTTCTAGGGATCAAAAGTTATAAAAAGTATAAATAGAGTGGTATAAACTAACATATGCATATGGATCTTGAATAAACAACATGAAACTAGAAAAAATGAAAGTATGGAAAGATCAACAAGTGATCTTGAAGCTTACTTGATGATTGGATGAGAAAATGTATAATAACCTAGGGTTTTTACCACAAAACCCCAACTAGAAATACAAATGAGACCCAATAAACACATGATCTTCAAAAATCCATGGTTTCTTCTTGTTGATTTGTTCTTGGCCGAATGGTAAAGAGAAGAAAAGAAGAGAGCATTTTGCTTGTTGAATTTTTGTATGAAATGAGAAAAATGAGATGAAAAGTGAGTTTTTGGTATATATATAGTCCTAGGGGAAACAAGATCCATAAAATGGGGAAAATGGGTAAGGGGGCATGGGTTGTGTAAGAAAGTGTTGGGTATTTGGTGTAGTATTTGTGTGTAGTTGTGGTTTTAAGGTGTACCGGGTACCGGGTTAACTAAAAATAGACCGTAACGAGTTGAAGTAAAATATGATGAAGTTAATTGGGACATAATAAAGTTATAAAAATTGTGAAAATATGTTGGGTATAAATATTGGGTGTTCGGGTGATTATTGTTTAGTTTCTACGAAAACCGTCGTAATTATATTAAACGTACGACATTAATTAAATAAATTCCCAAATTACCGGGCAAATTAATAATATAATTTTTATATCATTATTATGAGTATAAAAATATGTTAGGACCATAGTTGAGATTGTCGGACCAATTATTCAAAATAATAGTTCACAAGATAACGTTTCTTAGTTTAAAAATCGTACGTTTACAAAAATGACGCAACCCACGTATAAATGACAAATTTTCTCCGGAGGTGAATAGTGTTTTATGAATAGTAAAATTTTAAAACGCTTCTCAGAATATCAAACTGACCTCAAAAATGATGAATAGTAAAATGATGAATAGTGATCGATGAATAGTAACCGATGAATAGTAAATGTGAAAGTTCGGGAAAAGACCAGAATTTACGAGTTGTGACAGTCTCTACCCCTTAAGGGAACTTCGTCCCGAAGTTCAGTTAACGTTGGTCTCCGAAGTGTTATAAAGGTGAAGATTCATGAGATGAAATGACCAGTTGACGTGCTTCTAGGCGGCGGTTCACGAGGTGATGAAAAGTATAAGCGTTCTGACAACGAGGGTATACACACACATAAATGAAACATTTTGAAAATTGAGTTGAGAATTCAATCCAGACAAAATTTTATTATAACCATTCTCAGTGTTGCAAAATTCACTTCTGAGTCAGACATAGGTAGTCAGCCTATGTCCCACTATCCCGGGTTGAATATAGGTGACTAGTCTATATTCCACCGAGGTTCCATGAATTTTGAAATACTCAGCTCAGTTATACTAAGACTATGTCCTTCACAAATACCAAGACGTTCAGAAAGACTAAGGCAGGTGACCAAACTCGAGGTCAAAAGATGAAACTATGTAAGGAGAAACATAACAGGGTGACATATATGATACGTGAACATGCTTATATGAAAGACAATGATAGTAATCAACTAGAATAAATGAACATAATATACCAGATAATGAGACACAAATCTCATCATCTAAGTCAGCAACAAACCACAAGTGAGGCATCATCTTGGCAGGCAGGCACGTGACGGTCATAGGGTTAAGTTTTTCATAAAAGTGGCTATAGTCTAGGTTTTAAAAACACTTAGTTCGCTATAGTCAAAGCTCTGATACCAATCTGTCACACCCCCAAGATCGGGTCCAGCGGAAGCATACGTGTAGCTGGGGTGTAACTCAATTGGTATTACAACACAAGTTCAAAAATGGTTTTCATTTCAATCATTTAGAATAAAATAGTTAAGTCAAAAATGTTGTATTTACATTGTTAAAAGTAGTGCGGAAATAGGCCCTTAAAAGTAGTTTAAAACGGTCCCCATATAAATTATCAGAGTCTTCTATGACCATGCCATGCCCTGCCAAAACCTCCAGTAGCGTGCCATAAGTTAAAACCTGAAAATACATGCTAAAGTGTCAACACGAGGTTGGTGAGTTCATAGAGTTTGTTTAACAAATAAAGTTTATGCATATGTATGAATGTTTCCCAGCAAAGGCATCGTAAATCCACTCAGTTACAAGTCCCGCCATAAGAGCCTTGTAACCTGTGTGTTTACAACCCACTGCTACAATATATAGTATGAGTAAAACATATATAAGTTTATCACAACAGTTAAGCAACTAGTCGTGAGTCTACACTTCATCTCCGAAGACCTCACGTTTGTATGTATATCTCCATGGTTGTGCCCAGCAACTTAATCTGGGGCCATTGGAAGTCTCCATGGTTGTGCCCAGCAACTTAATCTGGGGCCATTGGAAGTATGTATGTATGTCTCCATGGTTGTGCCCAGCAACTTAATCTGGGGCCATTGGAAGTCTCAAGAATACACCATCACAGTTTAGTATAACACAGTTAAGTATAGTACAATCACGTATGTATGACATCAAGTATAAAACAATCAAGTATAAAGAAATCAAGAATAAATGTTTTGCGTATCAAGAAAGTATGTTTTGAGTATTTGTACAAGTAAGTAAGTAGTTAAGCATGTATCTCCCCCCAAAGAGTTAAAACAAGTATAAAGAGTAAAAGTGGGGCTATGACTCACCTGGGGCGAAAGCTACGACGACAAATGTGGATACACAGAAATGAGGTTCGATCTCTAACCGCAACCTAATATGAATGATAGTGATCTACTTAGATCATGAAAGGATGTAAAGGATATGCATGCACATGATACCTATACCACTCGTATTATTTTAAAACATGTATATATAGTGTAACGATGTTTTAGGATAGTCGTTGGTGAAAACTTGTGAAAATATAACTTTTCGTCGTAAAATATAATACTTGTTAATTTCTGAAAACGGCCAAAAGTGGCCTCGGAAAACTAGTTGCAAAACAGTGTGTAATGAGAGTTAGGGGACAAACTCAGCATTTTTAGAAAGCTTGTTACAGTATCTAAATATGTTCCTTAGTGAAATTTTACCCATTGTGTCTAGATGTTAAGATAAATGGTCGAAAAGTATGGCATTTAGGCCAAAACTGTCTATTTCTGGGCAACTTTGGGTGGCTGTAGTTTATTTACTAAAAGTCCAAATGTTAAACGGCCAACTGATTTGGAAAGTATTACAGGAGTACTAACTTTTGTTCCTTGGTGTGCCGACTCCAGAAATGAGTCTATTGACGGGAAATTGGCTCCAAACATGGGCGTTTGTGAATATTCCGATTTTACTTGAAAATATTCTAAGTGCAAGTGCTGTCAAAATAATATATGTTTTGCCGTTATTGAAACGTGAATATCTTTGTCGTTATAAATCCGTTTTACTCGTTCTTTATATCCACGGAATCGTGGGACAACATACTAACATATTTTTGATAAGTCGGGATGGCTAGATTTAGTTTTACGCCTCGAAACAGTCGTGACAACTGTTCATCAGCAAAGGATTTTCAGAAAAATAGTTTTCGTCGTTAAACTCGTTTTTAGCGTATCTCCTTCGTTATTAACTCGTTTTCATCCCCGTTTTCGGGCCATAGTTCCGTCTCGGAATGTATTTTCTAAATATTTGGTCAAAAGTTACCCCAAACCCACTGAGTTTGCCACGTTTTCATTTTAAGGACAGTAGGTTTATCTATTGTTTCAAAAACCATTTCTAGTGTTCCAAACTAGTTTCTAATCCAACCAAACCACTTTCAATCACCACAAATCTAGTCTAATCTTACCATACACCTTCTTAGGGTGTCATGGGTTCCTAAACATCATAACTCAAGTGGATCTAACAAGGATCTAACTATAATCCATTTCTAGGGATCAAAAGTTATAAAAAGTATAAATAGAGTGGTATAAACTAACATATGCATATGGATCTTGAATAAACAACATGAAACTAGAAAAAATGAAAGTATGGAAAGATCAACAAGTGATCTTGAAGCTTACTTGATGATTGGATGAGAAAATGTATAATAACCTAGGGTTTTTACCACAAAACCCCAACTAGAAATACAAATGAGACCCAATAAACACATGATCTTCAAAAATCCATGGTTTCTTCTTGTTGATTTGTTCTTGGCCGAATGGTAAAGAGAAGAAAAGAAGAGAGCATTTTGCTTGTTGAATTTTTGTATGAAATGAGAAAAATGAGATGAAAAGTGAGTTTTTGGTATATATATAGTCCTAGGGGAAACAAGATCCATAAAATGGGGAAAATGGGTAAGGGGGCATGGGTTGTGTAAGAAAGTGTTGGGTATTTGGTGTAGTATTTGTGTGTAGTTGTGGTTTTAAGGTGTACCGGGTACCGGGTTAACTAAAAATAGACCGTAACGAGTTGAAGTAAAATATGATGAAGTTAATTGGGACATAATAAAGTTATAAAAATTGTGAAAATATGTTGGGTATAAATATTGGGTGTTCGGGTGATTATTGTTTAGTTTCTACGAAAACCGTCGTAATTATATTAAACGTACGACATTAATTAAATAAATTCCCAAATTACCGGGCAAATTAATAATATAATTTTTATATCATTATTATGAGTATAAAAATATGTTAGGACCATAGTTGAGATTGTCGGACCAATTATTCAAAATAATAGTTCACAAGATAACGTTTCTTAGTTTAAAAATCGTACGTTTACAAAAATGACGCAACCCACGTATAAATGACAAATTTTCTCCGGAGGTGAATAGTGTTTTATGAATAGTAAAATTTTAAAACGCTTATCAGAATATCAAACTGACCTCAAAAATGATGAATAGTAAAATGATGAATAGTGATCGATGAATAGTAACCGATGAATAGTAAATGTGAAAGTTCGGGAAAAGACCAGAATTTACGAGTTGTGACACCATGTTTGTTTTAGAAGAATTCATTCACCAAATTAGGGTAATGAAATTTCTTATGGAAAATAGGATGTGCAATACTCTTAAGTATGAAAGATTGCTATGAGTTATATATTAGAATGTAGACAATTCTAATGTTCCTATCATACCTTTCTCAATCATGAAAGGAATAGGATTGAGTCTTATTCTTCTCTCATGGAAAATAGACTTAGGATTGAGTCTTATTCTAATGTTCCTATAATACCTTTCTCAATCATGAAAAGGAATAGGATTGAGTCTTATTCCTCTCTCATGGAAAATAGACTTTCTGGCATTTCGGTAAATTTTTCTCAATCAAACATTATGTTTGAAAGCAGAATTAGATCAATTTACCAATTTAAGACCAAACCACTTTTACGGCTTTAATGTTGCATTAATACATTAAAAAGAATTACAAAATTCAATTTTAGTATTTTCGATAATTAAATTTTAAAGAAAATTAAATACCCTTGGTTCATAATCATATAACCATTTAATTTTCACTGAAAAACTAGGATCCAAATTAACATAGGTTCATCACATCAGTTGATCTGCTAGTGATGACGGTATTCAATAAGGTACGAGTCGAGCCTCAATTGCCAATATTCAATTGCAATTCCTAGAATCGATGGGATTTACATATTTGCCAACTGCACTTGCAATGTAAGCATGTTTTATCCCCATCTTCTTATGCCTTGAGTGATCAGTCCCACTATCAACTCAATTAAGTTAACCAACTTAAGAAACAGCAAACTTACATAATTCCACCACATCAGTTGATCTGCTAGTGATGAGATCATGTAATTTGCCCTTCCATTGTAATCTAGCCAGGTTACGCCCTGACGTAAACTACAACTTTAGGTGTTTCCGTTTCATTGGATGGCATATAACTTAAATTTAAGGGTAATAAATTTTGATGTGTGTAATCAAAATATATGTACAAAGATGTCATGCATTCATCTTGTAGCATATGTTTCATGTAAAAAACTTTTACTCATTAGTTTCTTTACGAGCTAAATCTCCAAAGTTTTGATTGAGGCGTTGAGAAACTTACAACTTTGCCTTAAATGCTTCATAGTTATCATCGTTGTTAGGTAAAACTAAATTTGACTCACAGGCGAGCGTTAAGCCAGAATGGAGGCTATCTAAGGCCGCAATTTAATGCGAAGCCAACCTTATACCCACTTTAATAGCTTGTCAAAATTAGTTCCACCTTCCTACCACTTAATACAGTCGTGATCAATCAATCAAAAGTTCAAGATTTTTGTAAGCTCAAAACAAGATTTCACCATTATTAAGTTCGTTTAATATTTTATTTATGAAATTACCCTTTGTTTACTATCATATCACACAACATATAAAAACAAAAGTAATTTAAATAAAATAAACAAACAACAACAATAATGGACATGCAAATTAAATCAATTTAAAACACACAATTGATTTTACACGATTTTAATAGGGTCTTCCCTAATTTTATAATTAATTCAATTTTAGTAATCTTTATAGTCATAATATTTACTAAAAACATATCAATTATAATAAAATCGCATAATAAAGCATGAAATCTATAAAACCAAATCACCATAATCCAAGACAACACATGCATGGTTTGTCATGGATGCCCACATTGCACATATTATAACATATAATCATGTCAATAAAGGAAAGCAACTAAACGGCATATCAAAATATCCATTTAAATACACATAAATATTACATGCAACCTCGGGTTTCTACAAGTTTTATAACAAAATTCAAAACCCTAATTTTCTTTTCAAAAAAAAATAATTTCGACATATATATTAAAATATAAAAGACGACATTTAAAAAAAAATCTAGGGTTTATGAAAAATTTAAAAAACATAAGAACACCAAGCATGTAATAATCATAACGATTCAATTTTATGTGTTTCGGTAATTAATTACAACGTATTAACGGCTCTTGATGCCACTGTTGGAATATGTAAATGATAACAAAGTATATAAACATAAAACACATCAAGCACGCAGCGGAATAGGATCAAATACATGTAATTAAATTAACCAAATATAAATGAATGCGTACCTTTGTGATTTCTAGCAAGAACAAGAAATCAATTAACAAGAACTTATAAACCCTAATTAGGGTTTAATGTGGATCGACTAATGTGTTAATCGAATGGGCAATCACAACGTTAGCAAAAGTATGCCAACACTTCATTCTTGTACACACGTATTAGTAGCGTTTCAATGAGAAAAGCTAGGTTCTTAATTCACAAACAAACCAAACACTATGTTTAGTAGATCGCGTAGGAACCCTAAGAGGGTGTAGTTGATCAACTAAACAATAATGGTTTTGAGCTTAGAAATCTAGTAGGAACCCTATAAGGTTGTAGTTCGATTTCTAGCTCAAGATGAGAGAAGAGAAGGAGATTTGGTTTGCAAGTGAACCAAGAGATGAATAAATGAATACATATGGACATGTATTTATACTATTTCAAATCTTGAAGCACAAGACACAAACCCTACACCCTATTGGGTTGGGTTCGGCCGAACATGGGTTTTACAAGCCCATTCCATGTTTTTCTTGAACTCTATTTCAAGTTCAGTCCTTCATCTTTCCTCCAACGATCATTTAGTCCAATTACCGTTAACTACTAACGACCGTTACGTGTTTTATTTGTGAAATTAATAATTATTCATAATTCAATATAATAATTATTAATACATTGAAACTCATACGTAATGTGTGCAATCCCGAAGTCTCGTGTTCGAATTCGGACGTATTACATTAATTTTTATCCGTTACTTCTAACACTATACTGGCATTCTAAATTAGTTGGTTGTGGAAATACTTAAATGTTTCAGGGTTCAAAAGCAAATGGTGCATTTATATTGACAGCAAGTCACAACCCAATGAGGTACATTGTAAAATCTTATTCACAGCATCTTTGTGGGTTTGCATTTAAGTGGTTATTGCATTCTGACCATCAAACAAACAGGGTGTTTAATAGTCCTTATCTAAGCCACAAATCAAATTATATAAGCAACAAAAAAGCAGTTAGCAGATAAGCATCTCGGATGACTTTTGAAAGGGTAATTTTGACCTTTTTGATGACTAATAAGCATTTAGCAGATAATTCATTTGACGTAGGAAAGGGTAGATTGAAAATTTACCTGAATCATGCCAGGATGGTCTCGGGTTATTTCCTGGCGATGGTGTTCCATCCGACATCCGTCCTCTGGTGTTTTCCGACCTTTTGCTACTAATGCATTTACCCTGACTTTATATTCCTCATATTCTATCTACAATCAATATAAAAAACAACCTTTAGACTCATACACTAAGTTTTAATCTGATTATGCCATAATATACAAAATCTTACCTTTATTGCTCGATGTTCCTTAACAAATGATTAGAAAAGTAAAGTAAAGTAAAGTAACTCCCAATACGTCTTCCACGGGTTATGGGTCCCAATACCGTCTTCCACGGTGTATGGGGGGGAGGTTGAGACGTAGACAGCCTTACCCCTACCTAAGGTAGAGAGGCTGCTTCCGGTTCTACCAAAGGTAGAAAAGGACCTCCGGCAAGGGGTTCCTTAACAAATGATTGCTGAATGTTATCTTTCAAGTAATCAATCTTCTGGTTTTTTCTTAGATTTAGAAAACCTCTTTTTCATATTGATGTTTTTCGTCCAACTCCTTAGTAAGCTGTTTGTGGGAAGCCTCACAACTGACGTACCTTTCCATCAGTTCAGCTCGTTGCGGTCCCAAGAACGCGAAAGCATTCACGAAACTCAGCAGCGTCATCATCTCCGTTCTCATTGCAAAATTAAAAACAAAAATTAGCGATAGTGTTCCTGAAACATTTAAGTATCGTATATATAAAGCCGTAAGAATATATAAAGCTGTAAAATACGCGTATCGTATATATAAGTGCACCATTTGCTTTGGAACCGTGAAACATATATATAAAGGTGCAAATGTTTTTGTTTATTGTTTGAAAAGATACCTGTTATTGATAAAATCGGTTTAATGAAGAGTAACACAATGCGAAACCTCTTTGCGTTTCTGCAGCTCCCCATCGAGACACTGAACAAACTTGGTCTGTGGGCCCATTGCATCATGTTCCCTAAACCTGGAAAAGGACCTCCCGAGTTTATTAATCCTCCCAGACGCCTTATCAATGGCGATATTACATAAGTAACTTAGTTCGTAACTCTAAAATAGAACATAAATAAGCCCAAGCTGTTACTTATGCAGTTTTAGTTTTGGGGTGTTTGAATTAACTTATGTTGAAGAGCTTATGCAGTTTTAAATGGCCTAAAAAAACTTCATACATAAATAAGCCGGTAAGCACATTTTTTTTTTTTTTTGAAATGCACCGGTAAGAACATTTTTGGTCCTTGCCAATACTCCGCTAGAGATAACTATTTGAAGAAAAGGTAACATTCATTGTAGCTGATTTAAACCTTCTTTCCCTTTTATGCCTATACAAAACTCTGAATACCAATATCAATTTTAGATACAAGTTAATGTTATAAGTGTTAGAGTTATTAGGATCACAGTAATCTGAGAGTTGTGTAAACACTTTCGGATCGAAGTATTTCGATGGTTCTATCGAAATCTCAAATCAGATAAAACTCAGATTTAGAAACGAGAATGTGTGTTTGTTGTTATGAAAAACGAACCAGAGAAAACAGAATGAACATATGACCAAAAAACTGAATACGGTAGTAACTGCCATAGCAGTTAATTAAATACCGAATCAGTTAAATTAAAGGATAAAATTAAGGTCCAAAATACCTGGAATTTTATTTTTAAGTGCTACCAAGGGCTGCCGCCCCTGGAACCCCTCTTCCGGGGGCGCTGCCCCGGACCCCCATGATTCGGGACGATTATCATAATAACGTCATACAAGTGTGCACTCCGCACAAACCCCGACTTGTTGAACATTTATCATGATTACACATTGGTCAACTAAGTCAATCCATTACACTTAAATCATATTGGTGACGCAAAATCACCAACAATAAGATCAGCGGTAAACTGATTGAGGAATAAATTCAAAACTATTTGAAACCATTTACAAAACTATTTTGTGAAATACCAAAATAGAAAGTTGAACAATAATATTTGAACGGATGGAATACATTTTGGTGAAACAAGTGACAAACGTATGTCACGTTAAACATAAATCATATACAAGCATTACATCGTAAGTCATAACGTTCTACAGGGAAAGACATTCCCACCAATTTGGATGAATAATGTGGAAATATGCTTCGTGATTCTGCAAGCTCGTCTATGGAGTTCTAATGCTACCATTTGGAATATCATCATGTAAATTTACAACTATGGATATTCAGGGTTATCTTCTGCAAAACCATTCGAAAAATAGTTTAGTCAATAGAAATATGCTTATGTCCATAACTTTGACCGTCTTGCCTATGCAATTTTATTTAAACTGACATTTTAAAACCTCTGAATACCAATATCATTTTTTATTAATATGAAAAAATGAATGATAATTTTTGATTAACCAAAAGATTACCTTCCTGCAATTTCTTGAAGAGTA
The DNA here is from genome assembly GCA_030686995.1 of Artemisia argyi. NCBI lineage: Eukaryota > Viridiplantae > Streptophyta > Magnoliopsida > Asterales > Asteraceae > Artemisia > Artemisia argyi. Next base: position 8,240,534 of record CM060684.1, read on the forward strand.
CTTGTGACGATGTAGTCAGTATGATTCATTGCTATAAGATCAGCGGTAAACTGGGACGACAAGTGATACTTTTCTTCAAAGTAATTCCAGTTGATGTCAAAATCAGGATATTTGGTTTTCTCCAATGCGTGAGCGATGGTACACTGCAGGAAAAAATCATCCTCTAGTCAGCTAGACCTAGCAACAATTTCTGCTAGAGGTGGGCAACCTGTCTACCGGCTCGATTGGGGCTTTTTTTATAATCTCAAACTAGTCAAATCAAAGCATTTTGCTACAACGGGTTGAAAGTCGCACACATCGCTTATTAATGCATAAAAAAGTTTAAATTAATTTGAATAGTATTGTTTTTGTAAGGACAGGTCAACCCAGTCTGACTCGGCCCAGCTCTGCCGTACAGAAATGAACCATTTAATCTCGATTGGGGCTGTGTTTTTATCTCAAACGGGTCCAATAAAAACCTTTTGCAACAACGGGTTAAAAGTGGCCCAAAATCAATTTTTAGTGCATATAAACTCTCTAAATCATTTTCTTTCAAAAGTTAAAACTTTATAGCAATACTATTGTGTTTCTAAACAAAACAAAGATTCTAGCTGGTCAACCCATTCTAACCTGGCCCAATTTCAACCGTACAAAAATGACCCATTTCAACCCAAACCCATTTTCACCCGTTACCCAACACGCCCATCTTGCCACTTTTTATATCTAGTTCTGATTTTAAAGTACCAATCATGTACTTCATACCTGAGTGACACCTAATTTGTGAGCGAGCAAGGAGACAACAAGGTTTCCGTCACTGTAGTTCCCAATACTCAGATCCGGCTTCATTTGCAACTCTGTTGTAACTTGTTTTGCAACATCCTAATAGAAATCAAGAAGCTCTTATTATAACAGCACAAGTATTTATATATTTTAGGGGGTGTTTTGGATGTCTTATTAAGCTGATTAGTTAGGATTAAAAGTCAAAACAATTAGATTCATAAAACATGCCAACAGTTGATGTAAGAAAACTGAAATGCGAGTTTACTAAACTATATCCTTTAGCTTAAACACCTGATTTGTCAGATTATTCAGTTACATAAATTTGAAAGTGGTTCTGATCCTTAAAATTACAATAATCACCATGAAATTGCAGAAATCCAAATGTCAGGTTCTTTAGGAAGCAATTCTCGCGCTTGTTTTGCAGCATCATACTTTTCTATACCCGGTAATAGCTCTCAATCTTCAATCAGAGTTTGTGTCAATCTTAACCGTCCTTCCCTATTCCCACACTTTTTATTGATCCAATCACCAAGAGTGTTAAAGTCATGAATACTAGTGCTTGTGTTAAATTCATTAATACTAGTGACGACTTGAAAGAAGAGTGAGATATTAAAGGAAAAAAGGATAATTACTATGTGTTGTTATTAATTGTCACAATAAACATTCTACCATATTATCATAAATTGGTTCAACGAAAGTACAAAAAACAAATTAGCTAAATACGTTGTAAATACAAATAGTAAAACCATCAAACAATGCAAGTGAAGATAAGCAGCTTCTATGGAGAGCAATAAGTAAGTTTGAACACACATTGAGATCATTCACCAACTAAACTTAACGAAGAGCTTGTTAGTGTTTCTCATTCTCCTTCGAGACCATTTCTTATTTCACAATATTTGAGGTCCGGCCAATTTCCAGATTTGTTTTCCATCGCCCCAATATCAATTAGCTTCAAGAAGTAATCAGCGGCTTTGAGCCTCATCCGAAGACGTGCCTCTAATCCTCTATGTACTGTTGGAAAATTTAGTGCACTTGAGGGAATAATTCACTACTGGTAATGGGTTTGGAGGTACGGAGTGTACACCCATTTGGTCACTGAATTCCCTGACTCAAGAGTGGTTATGTATTGTTTCTACTGTTTCTGCTTATAGTGTGATTCTATTGACAGTGGATTCTGCTGCTAGTTTCCACTGCTAGTGTTATTTTACCACTGCTAGTTTCCACTGCTAGTGTTATTTTACCACTGATAGTGTTAACATTACCACTGCTAGTGTTATTGTTTCCACTGATAACCACTAATTCCTACTATTATGGAAAATATTATGATATAATTAATGGGCTGTTATTTATACATAATTTCATGGGCTAGGGTTTGAGTAAACTCTATTATAAATAGAGGTCATAATAGATTTGCATGGAGGATACATGATACAAACCCTAAACACTAAATACACATCTGGTTCTTGATTTGTGCCTAAAACAATAACTTCACTTGGTCTTATCCAATAGAGATATTCGTGTAACCCAGGCATAGGGTCGAATAGTTTCTATTGGAAAGTGATTACACGATTTCAAGTGAATATCCGGTACCATTGATTATCTTAACCCTAATTGGGAACACTCAAACACAAATTAATCAACAATCAATAGAAACTATTAGTGAGAATCAATGGCTGCTGCTATGAGACAAATGGCTGCTAACTTTTCCAAGTTGGAAAAGTTTGAAGGTGTTGATTTCAGAAGATGGCAAAAGAAGATACACTTCTTGTTGTCAAGTATGAATGTGGTGTATGTTTTAACTACTACTATTCCTGAAGATTATGGGGATGATGCTACTGTGGAACAAGTAAGGGTCAGAAGCAAATGGGAGAATGATGACTACATATTGATACGGATTCGTATAAGCGGAAGCCAAATACCTAGGCAAAACCCTAGCGGCGATGACGCTTGGCCAACCAAGTCGTCTTCGACGGATTGTTAATTCCGGCCAACCGGATAATAACGTAAGAGATATTCTTCAATAATATTTGTTTCTAATTCAACATCCAACCAAAGAGATTACAATGTCTTTAAATAAGAAACAAACCAACGAATAAAAGGAAACAATAAACAACAATCTCAACAAAATATAAAAGATACGGAAGGAAATAAAACTCTCTTATTTTGGTTGGAGTGGATCACAAAATTTGGGCCGGTCCTAGCCCTTTGGACGCCTGTTTGTTGCAAGCCCGGAGGGTCTTCATCTGGTAGGGTTGGATCCGTATCATCCTCCCCCTCTAAAAAACGACTCGTCCCCGAGTCACCTTCGAACTCATCTTCAGCCGTGTAAGGCCTTAAATCGGCGACATTAAAGGTAGCGGCACCCCATAATGCCCCGGCAAGTCAATCTTGTACGCATTATCATTAATCTTCTTGAGCACACGAAACGGGCCATCAGCCCGTGGATGTAGCTTCCCAAAACGGCCTTGGGGGAAACGTTCATGACGCAAAAAAATCCACACAAGGTCACCTTCGTGAAACACAACACGTTTGCGATGCTTGTTTGCGCGGGATGGATATTGCAAATTGTGCTTTGTAATTTGGTCACGTACCTGTTCATGTAGCAATTTAATTTGGGCAGCTTGTGCATCACCTTCAGCGCTGAATGAGTCGAGACCAGGTAAGGGAGCAAGGTCCAGTGGAGTAAATGGATTCCTGCCATATACAACGAAGAACGGACTTCGCCCTGTCGAACTATGAGTTGAGCGATTGTAAGCAAATTCCGCCTGTGGAAGAACAAGATCCCATTGCTTCGTATTGTCCCCCACCAAACAACGTAACAGATTACCCAAACTCCGGTTCGTGACTTCAGTTTGGCCATCGGTTTGAGGGTGATGAGACGTGCTGAACTGAAGTTTCGCCCCCAAACGCTGCCAAAGTGTCCTGTAAAAATGACTAATAAACTTCACATCCCGGTCCGATGTGATTGTTTTTGGAACCCCATGCAGCCGAACGATCTCAGAAAAATACAATCGAGCAACTTGTGAAGCATCATACGTTTTAGAACACGGGATGAAATGTGCCATCTTTGAAAAACGGTCTACAACAACCATGATAGAATCCTTCTTTCGTTGCGTAAGTGGTAACCCGAGAACAAAATCGAGACTTACATCCTCCCAAGGAGCCGCTGGCGTAGGGAGAGGGGTGTAAAGGCCCTGATTTGTGTTGTGTGTCTTGGCAACATGGCACACACGACACCGATTAAGAACTTTCATCACATCTCTCACAAGTTTTGGCCAAAAAAATCTTTCTCCCACAAGTGAAATTGTTTTCTCACGTCCAAAATGTCCCGCTAAAGCCCCTTGATGACATTACAGGATAATGGCTTCACGAAATGACGAGATTGGGACACACAAACGACGTCCTTTAAATAGCAACCCGTCCCGTCGAACATAATCACGAAACGGACTTGAACCACTCTTTGGCCACACCTCTTTAAAGTCTGGATCATCCGCATATAAGTGTTTCAGAGGCTCGAAACCCGCCACCTGTGCAGTAGTTGTAACCATGAGACTAGGCCGGCGACTTAAAGCGTCGGCCACAGTGTTGGCTATACCGGCCTTATGCCGAATGACAAATGTAAAATCTTGCAATGTCTTCACCCATTTTGCATGCCGTGGCGTCAACTTGGCTTGCCCCTGAATAAATTTAAGTGCTTGATGATCTTAGTACAAAACGAATTCATTAGGTAATAAATAATGTCTCCAATAGTCCAAGCTACGAACAATGGCATAGAATTCCTTGTCGTAAGTACTATATCGACGACGTGTCTCATTGAACTTTTCACTAAAAAAAGCGATAGGGCGATTCAACTGGCTCAAGACCCCACCAATGCTGAGCCCGGAGGCGTCATATTCCACATGAAAAACATGATTAAAGTTAGGCAAAGCAAGAACAGGTGCTTCGGTTACCGCTTTTTTTAACTTTTCGAAGGCGGCTTGAGAAGCGGGGGACCAAACAAACTTGCTACTTTTCAAACATTCCGTCATAGGAGCCACGATGGTACTGAAATTCCGTATGAAACGTCGATAAAAAGACGCGAGTCCGTGAAAACGTCGCACATCATGTAACGAAGTAGGCGTCGGCCATGTGGTAATAGCATCAATCTTGGACGTGTCCATTCGAATGCCCGTACCCGAGACTAGGTAGCCCAAAAAAATCACCTCCTGTTTAAGAAAATGACACTTTTTTTTCATTTGCATACAACTTTTGTTCCTGTAAAATGCTGAAAACGTCCCGAAGGTGGCGAAGATGTTCGTCCAAACTCGTACTAAAACCCAAAATATCATCAAAGTATACCACCAGGAAACGACCAATGAATGCCTTAAAAATGTGATTCATTAAACGCATGAAAGTGCTAGGGCCGTTTGACAACTCGAAAGGCATAACCATTGACTCATATAATCCATCACGAGTCTTAAAAGCCGTCTTCCACTCGTCACCTGGACGCATACGAATCTGATGGTACCCACTACGTAAATCAATTTTCGAAAATATGGTTGCCCCATGCAACTGGTCAAGAAGATCATCAAAGCGTGGAATTGGAAAACGATACTTAATAGTAATTTTATTTACGGCTCTACTATCGATGCACATTCTGAAAGTACCGTTTGGTTTTGGCACAAGTAAGGCGGGTACTGCACAAGGGCTCATGCTCTCCCGGATAAGACCTTTTTCAAGTAACTCGGTCACTTGTCGATGGAGTTCGGCAAATTCCTTCGGGTTCATTCGGTACGCGGGTTTATTGGGAATACTAGCACCAGGTATAAAATCAATGCAATGTTGAATTTCACGTACCAATGGGAGGCCTGCAGGGATGTCAGTAGGATAGATATCAAAAAATTCATGAAACAGTGGCAAAACCTCATAGGGTATGTCTCCCGCGGGTTCGTTTTCTTCGAGCACAACTAAACCAAAAACCAGTGGGGTGGATGGCAGCGGGGTGGATGGCAGCTTAGCAAGACCAACAAAATCAGCTTTGGTCAATGTAGCAGAATTGGTCGGTTCATCTTTTGGGTTAAAAGGAGCCAATCTATTGTTTAAACCATCCTTTTTGAAGGAATAAGTGTTGCGAAATCCGTCATGTTTAACACGTCGATCATAAAGCCACGGCCGTCCTAATAACAAATGACAAGCATCCATTGGAATGACTTCGCACCATATTTCATCGGCATATTTGTTACCGATGGAGAATTGGACGAGACACTTATGATTAACTTTCACAAAATTCCCTTTTTTTAACCATGTTAACTGGTATGGTTCTGGATGATCATGCAATTGTAACCCAAGTTTTTCAACCATGTTAGTAGCCACCATGTTTTCACAAGACCCACCATCAACAATCACAGTACAAACTTTCCCTTTTGCCGTGCAATTGGTGCGAAAAATATTGTGACGAAGCCATTTTGTGTCATCCTCACCATCCGCCACGGTCGTGTTTAGGAGCCTGCGAGATACCAAAAGTTCACCCTTATCCGGGTAAATCATTGCGGACTCTTCCTCTGCATCTGTGTCATATTGAGGCTCCGTGTCTTCTACAAAAGCTACTAACTGTTTGTTGGGGCAGTCACGCTTTAAATGACCGAACCCTTGACATTTGAAACATCGAAGAGGACCTGAACTTCCTGGTTGCGAGTTGGCTGGTGGTGTTGGGTCTGGTTTCACTGGTCCTGTTCGCGATGCGGGTGTGGGTTTTGGGTAGGTAATCGGTTGTTTAAGAAAAGATTTGTTTTTGTGAACGAGTTATTTTTCAACCCGTAATGCCAACTTACACACGTCATTAAAGGAATAGTATTGGTGTAGGGAAATGACATCTCCGATTTCCGGTTTGAGTACACCCAAAAAAACGAGCTATAATCTGATCTTCGTATTCTTCGGCCCCACAACGCATGCGCAAACGTTCAAACTCCCCAATAAGTTCTTCGACCGTTTAAGAGCCCTGTTTCAGATTCTGGTAATCAAGATAGGAGTCTTGTTTGTAGGTAACTGGAAGGAACTTCGCTTTTAATAACTTTTTCATCTTGTCCCACGATTCGATCCTATGTTTCCCTGCCCGATAACGTTGCGTATGAACATGTTCCCACCATAAGGATGCTGATTTCTTAAGTTTCAGGGCAACGAACTTTACCTTAAGGCGATCTGGAATGTCCCGAATATCAAATACACGTTCAACTGTTTGCAACCAATCTAAAAATTCATCTGGTTGTAGGCGACCCTCAAACTCCGGCAGGTCGGTACGGAGGCCAAACGAACGTAATGGATCAGTTGGTTGTGGGTAAGGTGGTGGTGGAGGGGGGTTACGGTGGCGACGGTTAGGTGGGGTGGGTGGTGGCTGGTTATGAAAAAAAATTTCAAACTCGGTGTCATCTGATTCATCAGAATTTGATTCAGTGGGTGCCTCTTCATATTGTTTTTCATACCTGTTGAAAGGATTGAGCTCTAATTCCCGAATCCGTTCTTAAAGCCTTTCAATTTCAATGTCGCGTGGGTCGCGTCCATCTTCACCGTTGCCTCTGGCGGCGACTCGACGGCGATGCTGGCGGCGATTTTCTCCCTGTGTAGACATCTCCAGATTCCGTGTCTCTAAATACCACTTGATACGGATTCGTATAAGCGGAAGCCAAATACCTAGGCAAAACCCTAGCGACGATGACGCTTGGCCAACCAAGTCGTCTTCGACGGATTGTTAATTCCGGCCAACCGGATAATAACGTAAGAGATATTCTTCAATAATATTTGTTTCTAATTCAACATCCAACCAAAGAGATTACAATGTCTTTAAATAAGAAACAAACCAAAGACAAAAAGGAAACAATAAAACACAATCTCAACAAAATATAAAAGATACGGAAGGAAATAAAACTCTCTCTTATTTTGGTTGGAGTGGATCACAAAAATTGGGCCGGTACTAGCCACTTTGGACGCCTGTTTGTTGCAAGCCCGGAGGGTCCTCATCTGGTAGGGTTGGATCCGTATCACATATGCAGGGGTTTAATTCTCAATGGTATGTCTAATTCTCTATTTGATATTTATCAGAATGTTGAATCTTCTCAAGAAATATGGGATTCCTTGGAAGCCAAATATATGGCTGAGGATGCATCAAGTAAGAAGTTCCTTGTAAGTAATTTTAACAATTACAAAATGGTTGATTCTAGACCTGTCATGGAACAATACAATGAACTTCTTAGTATACTTGGTCGATTCACACAACACAAGATGAACTTGGATAAGGCTATTTCAGTCTCTTGTATCATTGATAAATTACCTCCTTCTTGGAAAGATTTTAAGCATATGCTAAAACATAAGAAGGAGGAATTAACTCTTGTTGAGTTGGGCGGTCACTTGCGCATTGAGGATTCACTCAAAGTTCAAGACATTGACAAGCCAAAAAGTAGCAATGTTACTGGTCCATCAGTTGTCAATATGGTGGAGCATAACAACTCCTCCAGGTACAATGACAACAAGGGCAAGCGTAAGCATCAAGATAACACCAAATCTGATATTAACAAGAAACCAAAAGTGACTTGTTGGAAGTGTGGTAAAACTGGACACTTCAGGAAGGATTGTAAAGGTGTTAAGATTGGCCATAAAACTGGATCAGGCACAAGTGGAGGGAATGGTAACACCAATTCTCTGAAAGGTCAGAATATATTTAATAAGTCTTTTGAGATTTATTATGTTACATATATATCTGAAATATATTTTGTGCGGGATGATGATGTTGCTTGGTGGGTTGACTCTAGTGCAACAATTCATGTGTGTAAAGATAGAAGTTGGTTCAAGGCCTATGAGTCAATGAATGATGGTTCTATTATTCATATGGGAAACGAGTCAACTGCCCTGGTGCATGGAAAATGATGTGTTGATTTGAAGTTTAGTTCTGAAAAGATTGTTTCTTTGTTCAATGTTTTACATGTTCCTGATATTAGAAAGAATTTGGTTTCTAGTAGTGTTTTGAATAATTGTAGTTATAAACAAGTGATTGAATCTGATAAGTTTGTTTTATCTAAACATGGTGTGTTTATTGGTTTTGGTTATTTATGTAATCAAATGTTCAGACTTAATATTGTTCATGATAATGTTAATTCTGCTTTTATATCAACCTCTAAACTTAATGATTCAACCCTATGGCATGCTAGACTTGGCCATGTACACTTTAAAAGAATGCGAGATATGTCTAAGGATGGGTTAATTCCAGCCTTTGATATGGACACTGAAAAGTGTAAAACTTGCATAATGACCAAAATTACTAAGAAACCATTTCTAAGTGTAAAACGTGAAACTAAAGTTTTGGAGCTGATTCATAGTGACCTATGTGATCTTCATGCTTCTCCCTCTTTGTGGAACAAGAAATACTTTGTGACTTTTATTGATGATGCTTCTAGGTTTTGTTACGTTTATTTGTTACATACTAAGGATGAAGCATTAGATAAATTTAAAGTATTTAAAACTGAAGTTGAACTGCAACAAGGGTCTCTAATCAAAAGATTCAGGACTGATTGGGGAGGTGAGTACATAGATACTCTGTATTTTCAGTCTGTTGGTATAATCCATGAAACGACTGCCCCTTATACTCCTCAGCAAAATGGTATTTCTGAAAGGAAAAACAGGGTGCTGAAGGAGATGGTTAATTCCATGTTGTCCTATTCAGGGCTGAGTCAAGGGTTCTGGGGTGAAGCTATGTTAACAGCTTGCTATTTACTAAATAGGGTTCCTAATAAAAGGAACAAGGTTACCCCTTATGAACTCTGGACTAAAAAGAAACCCAACCTGAATTATCTCAGGGTTTGGGGTTGTAGGGCTGTTGTAAGACTCCCTGATCCAAAGCAGAAAACTTTGGGTGAAAGAGGCATTGAATGCATCTTTGTTGGATATGCTGAGCATTCCAAGGCATATAGGTTCTATGTTATTGAACCTAATGAATCTGTTTCAATTAACTCAATAATTGAATCAAGGGATGCACTATTTGATGAAAATTGATTTTCATCGGTACTTAGACCAAATCAGAAGATTCCAAATGGAACTGATGATATTGATGTTTCAGAGATCCCTGATGAGGTTTCTGATGAGGTTGTGGAACAACAACCTGAACCTGAGCTCAGAAGAAGCAAAAGGGCGAGGACTCCAAAGTCATTTGGACCTGAGTTTCAATTATACTTAATTGAAGGTACAAGGAGTGAGGTTTCTGACCAGTATTCCTATTGCTTCATTGTTGAGGATGATCCCAAAACATTTGAAGAAGCAATGAAGTCATAGGATGTTGCTTTCTGGAAAGAAACAATTAATGATGAGATGGACTCCATCATGGGCAATAACACTTATGTGTTGACTGATCTACCACCTGGTTGTAAACCTCTAGGTAGCAAATGGTTTTTCAAAAAGAAAATGAAGGTAGATGGAACTGTTGAAAAGTTCAAGGCAAGACTAGTTATTCAGGGCTTTAAACAAAAGTCAGGAATAGACTATTTTGATGCTTATGCTCCCGTGGCACGTATCAGTACCATAAGATTGCTGATTGCTTTAGCATCAATTCACAATCTGATTATTCATCAGATAGATGTGAAGATGGCTTTCTTGAATGGTGATTTAGATGAGGAGGTTTACATGAACCAACCTAGGGCTTCATCATGCCTGGCAATGAAAACAAGGTGTGTAAACTGATTAAGTCTCTTTATGGACTAAAATAGGCACCTAAGCAATGGCATCAAAAATTTTATGAAGTGGTTTTATCTAGTGGTTATTTACTTAATCAAGCTGACAAATGTGTATGTAGCAAATTTGATGAATCTGGTAAAGGAGTCATCATTTGTCTATATGTTGATGACATGTTGATATTTGGCACTGACCAAAATCAGGTTGACCTGACTAAGGCATTTTTGTCATCAAAGTTCTCCATGAATGATATGGGGGAGGCTGATGTTATCCTTGGTATAAGGATTAAACATGAAAGTAACAAAATTTCTATCTCTTAATCTCATTATATTGAGAAGGTGTTAAAGAAATTTAATTACTTTGATTGTACTCGAGTGAGTACTCCTATGGATACAAGTGAGAAGCTAATGCCTAATACTGGTAAAGTTGTATCTCAACTTGAGTATTCTAGGGTAATTGGTTGCTTGATGTATGCCATGACTTGTACAAGACCTGATATTGCTTTTGCTGTGGGTAAACTAAGCAGGTATACTAGTAATCCTAGTGCTCATCACTGGCAAGCAATTCAGAGGGTCTTTAAGTATTTGAAGAGAACTATGGATTATAGTCTCTCATATACTAGTTATCCTTCAGTATTAAAAGGATACACTGATGCAAGTTGGATCAGTAACACTGAAGACAATTCGTCTACTAGTGGCTGGGTATTCCTACTTGGTGGAGGTGCAATTTCTTGGGCATCCAAGAAACAAACTTGCATCACCAGTTTAACCATGGAATCTGAATTTGTGGCTTTAGCAGCTGCTGGTAAAGAAGCTGAATGGTTGAGAAACTTGCTTCTTGAGATTCCCTTGTGGCCTAAACCTATAGTACCTATTTCTATCCATTGTGATAGTGCTGCTACATTGGCAAAGGCTTATAGCCAGATGTACAATGGGAAGTCTAGACATTTAGGTGTCAGACATAGCATGATTCGTGAGCTTATCATGAATGGGGTGGTATCTATAGAGTTTGTTAGATCTCAACATAATTTAGCTGATCACTTGATGAAGGGTTTGACTAGAGACTTGGTTTTGAAGTCTACAAAAGGGATGGGTTTAAGTCCAACCTAGTCACTGAATGCAAAGACACCCAACTCCCTCCTAAGGAAACTTGGGAGTTGAGTTTAATGTGGAAAGCTGAACATTTAGTGGACTGGAGCACATGTTTTATTATCATCCCAAGGTTGTGCTCAGAACCTGCTGGAAAGGAGGATGAAGTCTTTACTTCTCAATAGTTAATTTCTTTGAAAAAGTGCTAAGCAGGAGAATGAATAAAGAGAAACCACCTATGTAAATGTTGAAGTTTTGCCACTTCAGGAAGCTTTGGGACATTTTTATGACATTTTTGCCCCTGGATTTCCAAAATTTTGAGGGGCAAAAACGTCCCAAAGTGCGTAAAAGATGCCAAAAATGAAAGTTTAGTAACCCAATAAGGAAAAGAAAAAGTTCGATACTCAAAAGTGATTTTTTGGACAAGTATGGTACGTTTTAAAAGAAATTTCCTTTTGAAAATGTATGTGTATTTTATTTTCAGGTATTCAAATGGGTTAAAGGGTTCAATTCTTTGGAACACCCTGATTCTCGAATATTTGAACGTATAATGTACTAAGATGAGAATTCAATCTTCTAGATATTTTCATTTATGCATATGTTTTGTTTTGCATTTAATTTTCATGCAAAGGAAGTGAACTAAATTTGAGGAGGATTATTGGAAAATTTAGTGCACTTGAGGGAATAATTCACTACTGGTAATGGGTTTGGAGGTACGGAGTGTACACCCATTTGGTCACTGAATTCCTGACTCAAGAGTGGTTATGTATTGTTTCTACTGATTGCATGAATATGTTTCTGCTTATAGTGTGATTCTATTGACAGTGGATTTTGTTGCTAGTTTCCACTGCTAGTATTATTTTACCACTGCTAGTTTCCACGGCTAGTGTTATTTTACCACTGATAGTGTTAACATTACCACTGCTAGTATTATTGTTTCCACTAATAACCACTGATTCCTACTATTATGGAAAATATTATGATATAATTAATGGGCCGTTAATTATACATAATTCCATGGGCTAGGGTTTGAGTAAATTCTATTATAAATAGAGGTCATAATAGATTTGCATGGAGGATACAGGATACAAACCCTAAACACTGAATACACATCTGGTTCTTGATTTGTGCCTAAAACAATAACTTCACTTGGTCTTATCCCATAGAGATATTCGTGTAACTCAGGCATAGGGTCGAATAGTTTCTATTGGAAAGTGATTATACGATTTCAAGTGAATATCCGGTACTATTGATTATCTTAACCCTAATTGGGAACACTCAAACACAAATTAATCAACATGTACAGGGGCTGGCAAATAGAAAACAATGCATCAAAGAGGAGTACTGAGTAGTTAATAAACGAGCCTAGCTTGTTTAGGCCTATACTAGACTCAGCTTAGATCGTCAACCCTGTATAGATCTGCCATTGCTTCTATATACCATTCGCCATTGCTTGATACTGAGATACATTCACCACTGCTTGATCCTGAGTGCAACCTTAAAAACCAAGAAACTACTTTAGCATAAATGGAATTGCGCCATTAGTATGAAATTAAAATGCAATCGACAATAGAGAATCTTTGAAAACAGGTACAATAGTTGCATTTTATCCATGGACCGTCTACCATCTTTTTGAAACTTTAACATCTTTAACACAATAAGGGGCCAAATGTGTAACAAGTTTTATAATGGACACCGTTTATGTAATTGGTATCAAGAGACCAAAAATGTAATTTGATATAAACTATAAGGACCATCGTGTAATTTACTTTCTTTTCTCTTTCTACAAAGTTAGAATTATTTCGTTCCAATAATTTTTGTTGACCAATATCAAATTGGATATTAAAATAAGAGAAAAATGAATTTAGAAAACAAGGAAAGTGTGTTATTTACTCACTGAATTATACGGGTCCTTATCTTCCAAGGAAAATCATATGACTGAGGAAGCTCTGAAGATGCATCGATAAGTATCTCTTTTAAACATTCTAATTTTCCAAGATCCTCTGGTAGCTTCTCAAGAAGAGCACAATCCTCAAGGTTGAGATAACTCAGATGTTTTAACATACAAATGCTATCTGGAAGATGTTTTATCTTTGTAGCCGACAAATCTAGTCTCTCCAGAGATTCTAACTGGCCAATGTCCTCAGGCAACTTCCCAAGACAAGAATTGTGAACATCGAGCAACTCCAGACGTTTTAGCATGCAGATGTTATTCGGAAGAAATTCAATTTTATTACTACTCACATATAGCTCCTTTAAACATTCTAATTGGCCAAGATCCTCTGGTAGCTTCTCAAGAAGAGCACAATCCGCAAGGTTGAGATAACTCAGATGTTTTAACATACAAATGCTATCTGGAAGATGTTTTATCTTTGTAGCCGACAAATCTAGTCTCTCCAGAGATTCTAACTGGCCAATGTCCTCAGGCAACTTCCCAAGACAAGAATTGTGAACATCGAGCAACTTCAGACGTTTTAGCATGCAGATGCTATCCGGAAGAAATTCAATTTTATTACTACTCACATATAGCTCCTCTAAACATTCTAATTGGCCAAGATCCTCTGGTAGCTTCTCAAGAAGAGCACAATCCGCAAGGTTGAGATAACTCAGATGTTTTAACATACAAATGCAATCTGGAAGATGTTTTATCTTTGTAGCCGACAAATCTAGTCTCTCCAGAGATTCTAACTGGCCAATGTCCTCAGGCAACTTCCCAAGACAAGAATTGTGAACATCGAGCAACTCCAGACGTTTTAGCATGCAGATGTTATTCAGAAGAAATTCAATTTTATTACTACTCACATATAGCTCCTTTAAACATTCTAATTGGCCAAGATCCTCTGGTAGCTTCTCAAGAAGAGCACAATCCGCAAGGTTGAGATAACTCAGATGTTTTAACATACAAATGCTATCTGGAAGATGTTTTATCTTTGTAGCCGACAAATCTAGTCTCTCCAGAGATTCTAACTGGCCAATGTCCTCAGGCAACTTCCCAAGACAAGAATTGTGAACATCGAGCAACTTCAGACGTTTTAGCATGCAGATGCTATCCGGAAGAAATTCAATTTTATTACTACTCACATATAGCTCCTCTAAACATTCTAATTGGCCAAGATCCTCTGGTAGCTTCTCAAGAAGAGCACAATCCGCAAGGTTGAGATAACTCAGATGTTTTAACATACAAATGCAATCTGGAAGATGTTTAATACTTGTAGCCCACAAATTTAGCCTCTCCAGAGATTCTAATTGGCAAATGCCCTCAGGCAACTTCCCAAGACGACAACAGCATGCAACTCTGAGCGACTTCAGACGTTGTAGCATGCAGATGCTATCTGGAAGAAATTCAATTTTATTACTACTCACACGTAGCTCCTCTAAACATTCTAATTGGCCAAGATCCTCTGGTAACTTCTCAAGAAGATCACAACCATAAAGATTGAGCGACTTCAGATGTTTCAACATACAAATGCTATCCGGAAGAAATTCAATCATTTTACTACACACACGTAGCTCCTCTAAACATTCTAATTGGCCAAGATCCTCAGGTAACTTCTTAAGAAAAGTACAACCACCAAGATTGAGCGACTTCAGATGTTTTAGCATACAAATGCTATCAGGAAGATGATTAATCTTTAAAGTTGACAAATCTAGACTCTCCAGAGATTCTAACTGGCCAATGTCCTCAGGCAACTTCTCAAGAAGAGTACAACCATTAAGAGTGAGCGACTTCAGATGTTTTAACACAAAAATGCTATCTGGAAGATGTTTTATCATGTAAGAGTACAACGAGAGCTTTTCTAGACATTCTAACTGGCCAAGATCTTTGGGAAACTCTGGAATATTTTTGCCTCTGAGTGTAAGTTCTTGTAGACGTTGTAAACTACAAATCATGTCTGAAAATTTCTCAAAGTCTGTGCAAGCACATAGACCAAAAGAAATAAGCTTCTCAATATTTCCAACTGATGACGGTAGATATTCTTTATAAATACAATCAAACCCAAACTTTGGGAGATTACTGTTGGGGTGCAATGGGCATGAATCTAGGGACCTACCATCCAGATATAAAGTATCTGAAGAAAAATTAACCTTCGGCTCACATCTACTGTCAAACGTAAAAAACCTAAACCTCAAACAACCTTGTAATTTTAAGTTGACAAGTTTTCTTAGACATCCAACGGGAGCCTTAATTTCTACCAACTGATCACAATATGCAAGATCTAACTTCTCAAGATTTGGAATCAGCTCAAGGTCAAGGCTCCTCAACCTTGATTTATGAAGGTTGAGGATTTTGAGCTTGGGACATGCAACAGGCACGTGAAGTTCTTCAAATTGAGCACATCCTTCAAGAGATAACACTTCGAGATTCGGAGTCAACCCCAGGTCAAAGGTTCTTAACTTTGAGTGACTGATAAGGAGATGCTTGAGCTTTTGACAACTAAATGGCATGCAAAGTTCTTCTAAATTACCAGACCTTTCAAGAGATAATGTCTCAATATTCGGAGTCAACCCAAAGTCAAAGGTCGTCAATTTTGACTCTTTGAGAGAAAAGAATTTGAGTTTTGTTAGAACCTGCCAGCAAAAATAAGACAAAAAGATTAATATTAGCATATTAACAAACCAATAAATTAATAGCTTTATTACGAATTATGCAAAACAAACAATCAACAGTTATTCTACCTTTCTTTCTCCCTCTTCCCAAAGTTGTACCATTCTTGTCCTCCAATCCATTTCAAGTCCAACAAGATTGTTTGCTTGAAATGTTTTGGGTAAATACGAGAAAGGGTAATACCTACATTTTAGATATTTTAAAGAATTTGTGAAGCATTGGCTGATATCATCAAACTTCAGATCACTTTCAGAATCAGAATTTGCAAAAAACCCTTCAAGACATCCAAGTATCTTCATTTTTCCAAGACCTTTCATAACAATTCTTGCAATTCTGTTGGACTTATCATCAAATTTTGGATCACCATAATATGCAAAGATCACTTCAAGATATCGAAGTTCCTTCATTTTTCCAAGACCTTTCAGAAGAATTCTCGAATTTCTACTCCACATATTAAGTTTTAGACATCTTGTTGCTTCAGTACCCTACAATCCAAAAACAATGTCAGAAGTCAGAACAAATGAAAATGTATTAGTTTTCTCCGCCTTACAAGTATTCTGATCTTTACCTTGTCATCAGCCAATATATCGTTAATTTCCTCATAATTCCACAATCGGCTATGCTTGTTAGGCTCATCGGGGTGCTCACGACGAACAATGTTCTTTCCCATTTCTTCTATATGGTCATGCATGTCCAAGCGCCCATCTTCATCAACAGTTATGAGAGATCTCTGCTCAAGAACTTTTAAACCGATTCTAGCATGAAATCCGCAGCATTCAAGAATTCTGATTGCATCTTCTTTCTTATTGCCTTTCAATATGCATGCAATGTCTAGAAATATTTGCTGATAATCATCCTCGAGACTGTTGTAGCTTAACTCTAGCTTCTCCTGAGTCTCCTTCAACGGAATAATTTTTAGTCTTTCTATGGCATCTTCCCATTCAACCATATCTTTACCACAAAGAAAGGAACCCAAGACTTCGACTGTTAAGGGAAGACCAGCTGCATAACGAACAACTTTTCCTGACAACTCTTCGTATCCTTGAAGTGGATCCTCTCTTCCAAATGCACACCTACTAAAGAGGGAAGTTGCTTCCTGGTCTGATAAGAGAGCAATATCACGAATCACGTCCACTGATCTGGGTGCTTTCAATACTTGCTCATCTCTTGTTGTAATGAGAATTCTACTTCCTGGCTTAAACCACTTAGCCTCACCGGCTAATGCCTCAAGTTGTTTTATGTGATCCACATCATCTAGAACAAGAAGAACCTTTTTACCGCCAATCCTCCTTTTCATCATGTCTTTCCCCTCATCAACACTATTTAGAGTGACGTGTTCATTTAGTACATTTGAAAGGACCTGTTCTTGTAAATTCTTCAAACCAGACGCCGAGCCATTTGAAACTTCTCTCACATTCCAAACAAAGCTTATAGCTTCGAAATCATTAGATAGATTATCAAAAACAGCTCTCGCCGTAGTTGTCTTCCCAGCCCCTCCCATGCCCTTGATCCCTATCATGCGAACTTCATCAGTACCAACTTCTAAAGATGAAACAACATCCTTTACTCGAGTCTCCATGCCGACCAACTTTTCATCAAAGCCGAAATTGATGGAACGTAACTCTAGCGAAATCTCTCCAACAATTTTTTTGATGAACTTACCTTCATGCCTGTATGTATATGTAAAAGGTTCCATTTAGCACAGTCTAAATCCAACATAAACAATGTTTTAAATCTATAATCTATTACATACACTCATATACGAAGTAATACTATGTAACATAATACTATAGTCAGTTTTCATGGATGACCCTATACTCGGTAGTAATTTAAGAAGAAACTTAAGCAAGGAATATCACAAGTAGAGATATGATGAAATAATTACCCATCAAAAGTGTTCTTCAGCTCCCAACCAGCCAGATCGGCTGCTTCTTTCAAAGCTTCTCTCCATTTCCCAGCAGCCTCTTCCTTTTCATGTTTAGCAAAAGCTTGACCAACAGCCCCACTTTGTTTGCGGACCTCGGTGGGTTCAACGTCATAGAAGATTGGGTAAGCAGTGTGCTCATCCATCTTCTGGCACTCTATAATCTTGACAAGCTCTTCCAAACACCATGACGAAGAAGCATAGTTTTTGGAAAAAACAATGATGTAAAATTTGGAGTCTTGAATGGATTTGAAGAGATCATCGCTGATTCTTTTCCCTTTCTGGATTTTCTCATCGTCTTTGTAGGTGTAAATGCCTTTATCCTTAAGAGCATGATAAAGATGATCAACAATGTTTTTACGGGTGTCTTCGCCCCTGAAACTTAAAAAAACATCATACTTAAACCTCTTTTGAATGGATGAAGTTGAAGTAGAAGCCATTATTTTTGGTGCAGGTGAGTTAGAAGAAGATGCCATTGAATAAAAGTAATAGATAAGGTGTAAATTATGATGAAACTGATATGGTTGAAAGAGTTTATGTGAAGAAATTAAGAAACTAGTTCCAGCTGCTGCAGTGATGTGTTAATGTTTCTTGAGAAACAGAAGCCACTCTTTTGGTCAATGGAAATGAAAGATAAGATTCAGTGTTTGAAAAGAAAGATGAGCCACTCATATGGTCAATGAGAAAGTAAGATAAGATTCACCAAAAAAAGGAATAAGCAACCCAATACATCCTCCTGGAAATTGCTTATTCAGTCAAAGTAATTTAACCAAATATGTGTGAACACATAAAGGTCCAAAACTGGCATTCTAAATTAGTTGGTTGTGGAAATACTTAAATGTTTCAGGGTTCAAAAGCAAATGGTGCATTTATATTGACAGCAAGTGACAACCCAATGAGAAATCTTATTGACAAACAAATTAGTTTGTGGGTTAGCTTATGTAAGCAGTTATTGCATTCTTACCATCAAACAAACTGGGTGTTTAAAAGTCCTTATCTAAGCCACCAATCTATAAGCAACAAAAAAGCAGTAGCAGATAAGCATCTCGGATGACTTTTGAAAGGCTAATTTTGACCTTTTGGATGACTATTAGGCAATTTCGGATTAATAGTCGAACCTAGCTAGTCACTTAGATAACAGGACATTAAGCAATTAGCAGATAATTAATTTGATGTAGGAAAGGGTAAATTGATAATTTACCGGTATCATGCCAGGATGGTCTCTCGGGTTATTTCATGGTGTTTTCCGACCTTTTGCTAATAATGCATTTACCCTGACTTTATATTCTTCATATTCTCTCTACAATCGATATAAAAACAACCTTTAGACTCATACGCTAAGTTTTAATTTGATTGTACAAAATCTTACCTTAATTGCTCGATGTTCCTTAACAAACGATTGCTGAAGGTTATCTTTCAAGTAATCAATCTTCTGGTCTTTTCTTAGATTTAGAAAACCTCTTTTGCAGAACTAAAAAAACAGTGATAGTGTTCCTGAAACATTTAAGTATCGTATATATAAAGCAGTAAGAATATATAAAGATGTAAAATACGCGTATCGTATATATAAATGCACCATTTCCTTTGGAACCCTGAAACGTATATATAAAGGTGTAACTGTTTTTGTTTATTGTTTGAAAAAATACCTGTTATTGATAACCTCAGTTTAATGAAGAGCAACACAATGCCGCTCCCCATCGGGACATTGAACAAACATGGTCTGCACCTCCTGAGTTTAGTAATCCTCCCAGACGCCTTATCAATGTTGATAGCAGTCACTGTTGCATAAGTAACTTGGTTCGTAATTACTCTAAAATAGAACATAAATAAGCCCATAAGCTGTTACATAAGTAACGCATCATGCAGTTTTACTTTTAGCGTGTTTGAATTAACTTATGTTGAAGAGCTTATGCAGTTTAGTAATATTGCACAAATCCCAAAAACGATACAATTAAACGATTAAACAGAATATGGAAACCATATATTTGATAAAAATTTAATAATACCGGAATGGGCAACGTGGAATACGAAAATCAATAGGGCAGTCTTACACCTCACCGCATTGACACTAAGACCAAGTGTCTGAAGCAAATGCTTGAATATGTGTTTTGGTAAATGGTTATCTATGTTTGTCACTTGTTAAGGTGATTGCTACTTATTTAGGGTGTTATAAGACAAATTTAAAAAACTAATTAATATAAAGCAACCAACATGAGTTTATCCAATTATCATGAAATGTAACTAAAATAACAGATAGGAAGCAAAATGATAAGTGAAAGTGAAAAGTGGATGTTGTAAAACATGACAAAATGATAATAGTTACTACATGGGTATGATATTATTATAAATTTAGTAACCTCTAGATAAATAATTTGAGTTAGACATATTATCAAACATGTTATATGCAAGTACAATTTTAGAGTTGAAATTCAACTAATGACAACTAGTAAGTATATAACTGTAACTACAAACCTCTAACGAACATGGCGCATTTTACATGGTACTTTTCCGGTTACATTCATTGTACTTTTCCGGTAAGACCCGGCCATTTCTGGTCAAGACCCGGTTATATCCGGGCAAGACCCATTGTCGGCTTGAAATGATTCATCATATGAACAACCTGGTTAGTGGTAGTTGAGTCAAGTAGACACGTGTTGATAGGTGAAGGTTATTATTGCATCCTTTGTTTGATACCTTTACTAGAAGAATCAGGTAGTAGCTATGCCAAAGATAGACCATGTGAGTGGGGGAAAGCCATTTCATAACAATATATATAATACGAGTATATTGTTAGTTGTATGTGTTTGTTAGGTTTTCCACATCATTATTATCGCATATAAAAAAGATTTTTGAAATCTCTTAAACCATGTTTATCGGTGAGATTGACAACCCAACAAAAAGAAAAGTACATGACAAATGGTCGCTTGGCAACCTAAATCCCCAACCCACAACTTGCCACATGGCAATATTTTAATGGATGTTTATCATTTGCTTTTTTTATTTTTTTTATTTGTATCACTTATCATTTTGTATTATTATTAAAAAAATATAGAAAATATATCAAAGTTTATATAAAATTTTATTAGTAAATATTTTATCAAACATATAGTTTTATATAAAATTTTAAATAATTAAATTAAATATAAAAATATATTAGATGAATTGCTAACTCAACTCTTCCCGTAATTTCATGACGTTTAGTGAATTCGTTCACAACACTCCGAAAGTATATGTATTAGTTGTATGTGTTTGTTTGGTTTCCCGTAGCTTTCTGTGACATCATTATTTTTGCATATAGAAAGACCTTCGCAATCTCTTACCTGTCAAACACTCTCCCAAAAGTATATGATTTTGACGAATCAAGTTTGTATTTATTAAAATAAAGGTTAAAAGTTATAAAATTTGAACAAAAATAAAATAAACCCACTGAAAATGTAAAAACTAAAAATTAAAAACTCATAAAAATATATTAAAATGAATGTTGAATTAAAGAACACAAAATTTTAGAAAATATGATGAAATTAGATCATAAAAATATAAATAGATAAAAATATATTTCAATTTGAAAATAAATGTGATTTTTTAGTTGATAAGTGACACATGTCACTCCATGATTGGAGCTCCTTATTTTAATTTATTGTACACTAAACGTAATGGTGATAATCGTTCTCAAACATCTGTATGTATTTATTTTAATTTACAGTTTTGTACTGCTTGTGCATTCTTGTTGTTCATAGAGAGGTCAAGGTATTAGGTTCGGTTTGGTGACCTAACTTTGATTAAGTTGTAATCTTTATTATCAAAGCTCAATAATACAACAACTAAGGATCTGAACTTAGTAGTTTCATACTCAGTGTTGCGCTTGGTAAATCCGTTATCTCTTGAGTGTTTTCTGTAGTGAATCGAAAATACATATTATTTGCATGTTAGCGACTTCACAAACACACATATTATGAAAGCATATGTTTTCTAACAAAGCTTGATACGAAAGCAAAATGTAGTTTGTTTTGAAGTACATTTTGAATAACTTCAAAAGCTCATATATATGATAGATAGAAGCTTGATTCTTTCTCAACCCTCAGTAAGACATATATCGAGTGTTCATCATACCTTTTTCTCATTAACAATGGTGGCCGGAGAAGTCATAGGTGCCATGGTGGTTGCTAGTGGCGTGTTGGCATCATAGCAACAAGTATTATTTCACCTCTGCGGCAATAAATAGGTTCAATCCCATCTTTGTCGTGGTTCAACCTTGTTTGCTTAATACTTTCACCTAGGGATGATCATTTTGACCCGAATTCCGGAACCATACCGGTACCTTACCGAAAAGGTACCGATCCCGATATATGGTACGGTACCGGGAATACGGAATAAGGTAAAAAAAATCGGGACCATTAATTCTGTACGGGACCGGTACCAAATCGGGAAATTCCCGGAAAAAAACGGGAAAAACCCGATTTTTCAGTACCGCTATCCGAATCCCATTCGGTACGGTACCGGTACCACTAATTTATGCTCGGAAAAAAATTGGTACCGATCCCGATATATGGTACGGTACCGGGACTACGAAATAAGGTAAAAACAAATCGGGACCATTAATTCTGTACGGGACCGGTACCAAATCGGGAAATTCCCGAAAAAAAACAGGAAAAACCCGATTTTTCGGTACCGGTATCCGAATCCCGTTCGGTACGGTACCGGTACCACTAATTTATGCTCGGAAAAAAATTGGTACCACTAATTTGGTACGGGATCGGTACGGTACCGGTACCGTGCTCATCCCTACTTTCACCCATTACTCTTACTCTCTTGATTAGGGCTGAGCATAGGTTCGGAACCGACCCGAACCGAAAAAACCGAGGACCGAATTTCATGAAAAACCGGAACCGAAACCGAACCGACGGGCCGTCGGTTCGGTTCGGTTTTGTCGGTCTAAGTGTATTTTGGTATATTTTGTCGATTTTGGGCCGAACCGTACCGACCCGAAACCGAAATCATGTAAAACATGAAACCGAAACCGAACCGACGGGCCGTCGGTCCGGTTCGGTTTTGAACCTTCGGTGCTCAGCCCTACTCTTGATATGTTCTTTTTGTTCTTAATTAACCTCTGTGTTCATATATCAAACATTTACTATGTCCATATTTTGTATTTTCCATTACATCAAGAAAGCAAAAAATTTTAATTTTAAAAAATTGTCAAAAGTATATTGCAATATTAAGCTGAAATAATTAGTTTTGAGAAAGTTCAATTCATATGTGTCAATCAAATAGGTATGTGAATTCTATTTCCTAACGGAGTTGGATGTTGAGATAGGCATTTTAAGCGGCTTCAAAACGATTCCACAAATCAATATGACATCAACGGTATCGGGTGTTTTCTTGTTTTGTTTGAACTCATGACTTATGTATCAGCTAAGAATTTGAGTGTACTTGATTGATAGCATGGATGCAATAGTTTCAATGTTCTCTATTATTTGATATGTTTTCGTATTTAAACTCTTGTTCATTCATCTCAATTACAACTCTATGCATCCACCATTATTGGCTTATATTCGAGCACCGGAATGCTTTATGTCTATTGTATACAAAGAAAACTTTATTAGTGTTTGCCAAACCAATAATTTGCAACAGCTTGTGTTTTAATTTACTACAAAATATAGACAACTGCATCCCGTCATAAATCGAGTAAATTCAAAAAGGGGTATAAACAATTTAAATCAAGTCAAACTTTGGTAGGGCTTAACTCTGCTCGACATTATTATATTTGGCTCGAAAAACTTGATTTATTTATGATGATGAGTTTTTTAAACCAACTAAATTGAAATATAAAGATAAAATTCAAATTCGACTTGAGCTCGGTACATCTAAAAATAAGTATTTACTTTTAGTGTATTTATATATAAGCACGTAAAAGCTCGAAAAGCTCAACACTTACTCAAGTCGAATATATATAAGTTCGAGTTCGGCTCGATAAACATTTCGAGCTGACTTTCTGATCTCAAGCTCGAGACTCGATAAATTTCAGCTCGAACAAGCTCGACCCATTTACCCCCAAAAAAAGAAAATCGTCTTTTTTTTTTTCTCATTTTGGTCAAGTTTAACTGATCAACTGCTTGACTTCACCCATTTTAATAACACATGTCATGCTCAACTGCTTAACTGCTCGACTCCAGCTATAATGGACTAAAGGTGTTTAGAAAAAGTACAAGACAGAGACACGTGTCACTAAATGGATGAAGTCGAAAAAAAAGGTGCAAAAAGTGACCAAGTCTTGGACAAGGGTGTTTTTTTTTCTTTGTTTGATAATTTCCACTAGTATTTAACTTCCCTACTTATTTTAATAGTGTGTCAGCATCTTCTAGCCTTGTAGTATCCTATGCAATATATCGTACTATGTACGTATGTTTCTTTGTCTGTTTTAAACTAAACTTTTGTAATTGATAAATGAAAGTAGGAACCTCATATCTAATAACCGGTAGGTCTCGTGCTCGAGTCGTCCATTCTGCGCCTGCTTTTTTCTCTATAATATTATTATTTTGTCTTCTTCTAAAACATCTGACTAGCAATAGTTTATATGAATTACACGATACATACTGGTGTACATCAATTCCTTGCCGATTCATATGTTTTTGTTGCTTAATTTTCAATCATTAACATATATTTCACCAAGGTTTTTATATCCTTAGGACACGTTTTTATATACTTTTTTCTCAACATCGAGCATATGTGCTTAATTGTTACTTTTTTCCTGAGCATGTAACTAAATACTTGATAGAATTAATAAAATACAGTCATAAACGAAAGAGAACGCAAAAAAGTAGCAAGTTTAAACTCAAGGTTTATGAAAAAAAAAACAAAAAGAACAAAAAAAAAACAAAAACAAAATGGAAATATTACACAGTAGTCAGTTACACAAGTAAATGTTACTTCAATTCGAAGTAAATCAAAAGTATCATAGACCCAGGAAAAAAAAAAGTTGTTTAGTTGTTATTTTTGGTACAAAAATATGAATGCATTTGAAGCCTCGTGAGTCGTGAATTAGGTACATATATACGGATTAACATGAATACATGATGAACAATAAATAAATTATTTGTTTTTGAGAATGAAACTTGAGGGTTTGTGTAGCTTTGTTGGCTAAGGTTTATATCCTATAAGTGATAAGTGGTAGGTCTCGTGTTCTAGTCAGCAACCGTTCATGAACTCTTTTGTTTTTTCGTCATTTTTTTTTCTTTCACTTTTTCTCTTAAGTTTGTTACCATGTCATTTTTTTCTTTCAGTATTCATTCACCAAAATAGTTTGGTTACACCAAAGACTCCCCCTCTCGATAACTCCATCCGTTTATAAATACTAACCGAAACATATATGTCCTATATTTTGGTACTAGGAATGTACTCTAGCCGAAACATATATGTTTTATATTTTGATACTAGGTGATGACGTATAGTCTATATTTGGGCCACGAGCCCAAATGATAAACATTACTTGGCCCAAATCCACCACGAGTGGGCTATTATAACAAATAAACGGGCCATAATAAACACGGCGTGGGCTCACGAAGCCCAAAAGCCCAACCAAACTTAACTGGGTATGCGATAAGGATTACCTATTCATGGAATAGATATCCTTACCACGGATAAGCATTACGTATGCGAAAAGTAAGGAGCAAGAAACCTACACGGTTTCAGCCCCTATATAAGGAATGACATCTCTCATTCAAAGGTACGATATACAAACTGTTAATACAAATATCGGCTAAAAACGTTATTTATATTTTACGATCTTCGCTAAGTTTTGTTAACGACAAAATGTAAACTTTAGTTTTAAGCAAAACATATTCTTAGTTTTTAAGACTTGCATAAACAAGACTTTTGCTACATTTTACATTTCATAAAACATAACACAAGTTTATTTCTTTAATTAGAAATAGTCACATCACATTTATGGCAAGTTTTGTCATTATGTATTTATGGCAAGTTATGTGTTTGACTTGCTTTCATGTTGCTTGCAAGTATCATGTTTGACTTACTTTAAGTGATGTGACATTGTTTGGTTGATAGAAGTAATGTGACAAGACCTTGTTTGGTTTGAAGAGTAATTGCAAAAACCTACTGCAGACCCGGCGGTACCCTGGGGGTACACGGGCGGAACCCAGTTGAAGGTTCCGCCTGATCCGCCGAGCACACAGTTTGTTGTGCTATAAATACCAAGCCATAACTTGATTTTTGGCTAACCTCTTGAGCACATATTTTACACACACACTGATCCTTTTCTTCTAACCTCTTAACATTGTAAATGTGAAGTTTCCTTTTGTAGCAACGAAGCTCACAAGGTCATCTAAAGTTACAAGTTTCCAACACAACGTTGCAAGACTTGGTAGCTTAGTATTGTGTAAACTCGTGTTGTTTACGTGTCATTTGTTTGTGTATATTCTGAAGTGAGTGGTTAGTATTTTAGTCCTCAAAATACAAAGAGTGTTGGGAGTTGTTGTACCCTAGTAAAAGAACTAAACGGGAGTGGTTGTGCCCTTGTAAAAGAACTCGACATTTAGCTTTGTGTCGGTAAAAGTATAAGCGACGTGTAAGGTTTTCTCCGCCGGTGAAAGGAGCTTGTTGACTAGTGAAAGAAACTCTCGAGTTGGATACTCGGGGCGTGGACGTAGGGCAAGGAAAAAGAGTCCTTGTAGCCGAACCACGATAAATACTCGTGTTGTGGTTTGATCGTTTCTTTCCTTTACTTGCATGTTATATATATTGTGTTTGTGCATATATCTTTGATCAAACGGAAAGTTTCAAAGCTAACTAAAACAAGTTAAAAAGATTTTAAAACGCTAAAACTATTCAACCCCCCCTTCTAGTTTTCCACAATTGGCATCAAGAGCTACGTTACTCAAGCTTTTAAAATATATTGTGTTTTAAAACTTGAAACGATCCATGGATTTTGAAAATTACAAAGAAGGGCAATCTATGCAAAGACCACCACTCTTTGAAGCTAATGGTTTTATATATTGGAAAAACCGTTTTGAAACTTACGTGAAATCTAAAGATATAGATTTATGGTATATAATTGTTGATGGTGATAATATAGTTACTAACATTAAAGATGATGATCAAAAGAAATTGATAGGTAAAAATAATGAAGCTAAAATGATGCTTTACAACGCTTTGCCTAAGAAAGAATATGAAAGAGTCTTTTTGTGTAAAACCGCCAAAGATATTTGGCAATCTTTAATTGTCACTCATCAAGGAAACTCACAAGTTAAAGATAACAAAATTGATCTTCTTGTTCAACAATATGAACAATTTGTTATTTCCGAAGATGAGATTATTGATAATGCTTTTGCTAGGTTTAACACTATTATTACTTCACTTAAAGCACTTGATGAATCTTTTTGTAGTAAGAACTTTGTCAGGAAATTTCTTAGAGCACTTCATCCGAAGTGGAGAGCAAAAGTGACGGCAATTGAAGAATCCAAAGATCTTTCAAGCATGTCACTTGATGAGCTAATTGGAAACCTCAAAGTTCATGAAATGGTGATGGAAAAAAATTCGGGACTAGTTAGAGGCAAGAAAGAAAAAGTTAAGTCCATTGCCTTGAAAGCTAGAGTCCAATCAAGTGATGATGAAGAATCTACTTCGGATAGTGATGATGAGGAATATGCTATGGCCGTGAGAGACTTCAAGAAGTTCTTTCGTAGGCGAGGGAGGTTTGTAAGACAACCTAAAGATGACAAGAAAACCTTCCGGAAAGATCGTGATGATCAAAAAGGAAAAGTTGAACGAAAATGTTATAGGTGTGGAGACACAAGTCATCTTGTAGGAGAATGTCCAAAACCACCCAAGAGCAAGCCTCAACAAGCTTTTGTGGGTGGTGCTTGGAGTGACTATGAAGGAGATGATGATGAGCCAAAGAACGATGATATTGCTCTCATGGCTCACAACTCAAATGAGGTGTGCCTCAAAGTTTGTTTGGATCCGGATGAATGGATCAAAGATAGCGGTTGTTCAAGGCACATGACGGGTAATAAAAGTCTCTTCTCTACATATCACAAATGTGATGGAGGTAATGTTACGTTTGGTAGTAATGCTAGGAGCAAAATCATCGGAAAAGGTACAATCTCTCATGACTCCCTTTCTATAGATGATGTTGCTCATGTTGATAACTTAGGATTTAATCTCCTTAGTATTAGACAACTTTGTCGTAATAAGTATAATGTTCTTTTTAGTGAGAACGGTAGTAAAATACTTAAAGATGGTATAACCATAGCCAAAGGTATCCTTAAGAACAACGTATACGTCATGAAGTTGGATTCTACATCTAGAGACAAACTTTGTCTTACCTCATTAGATGAATCTTCAACTTTATGGCATAGACGTTTAGGACATGCTAACATGAGACTTATCCAAAACCTCTCCTCCAAAGACTTAGTTCGAAACCTACCCAAGTTGAAATATGACCAACACTTTTTTGATGCTTGCAAAGTCGGTAAACAAGTCCATAGTAGCCATAAGGCTAAAAACTTGGTTTCTACATCTAGGTGTCTAGAACTTTTACATATGGATTTATTTGGTCCATCCGCTATACAAAGTTATGGAGGTAACTTCTACACTTTGGTCATAGTAGATGATTACTCACGTTATACTTGGACAAAAATTTTGAAAAGTAAAAATGAAGCTTTTGATAAATTTGAGATTCTAAGTAAGAAAATTCAAAATCAAGTAGGGTCTAATATTGTGTCTATTAGAACGGATCACGGTCGTGAATTTGATAATGAATTTCAATTTGGAAAATTTTGTGATAATAATGGAATTACTCATAATTTTTCGGCTCCACGTACTCCTCAATCTAATGGTGTAGTAGAACGTAAAAATCGGACATTACAAGAGATGAGTAGAACAATGCTTAATGAACAAAATATTCCACAAAAGTTTTGGTGTAATGCCGTAGACACATCAACGTACATTCTAAATCGAGTCCTAATTTGACCATTTTTGAATAAAACTCCTTATGAACTTTACAAAGGTAAAAAGCCTACATTAGGATACTTTAGAGTGTTTGGTAGTAAATGTTTCATTCTTAACACCAAGGATTATCTCACCAAATTTGACCCAAAGTCTTATGAAGGTGTATTTCTTGGATATTCACAAAGTAGTAAAGCTTACATTGTTTTAAACAAAGAAACCTTAAGAGTCGAGGAATCGTTAAACGTAACATTTGACGAAAGTCCACCTCCCTCTAAGACATCACCTTTGGTAGATGATGACTTAGTTGAAAGCCAAGCAATTGAAAGTCAAGAAATCTTAGATAATAACAAGGAAGATGAACTATTAAACAAAGAACTTGTTAATGTCAAAGAATCTAAAAGTCATCCATTAGATAGCGTCATAGGCAACATTAATGAAAGAACACTAAGATCAAAAGTCCAAAATGAAAGTAATTATTTTTGCTTCGTGTCAACCATTGAACCTAAAAATATTAATGAAGCCATTAAGGATGAATCTTGGGTAATTGCAATGCAAGAAGAATTAAACCAATTTGTTAGGAATGATGTATGGACATTAGTTCCTCAACCAAAGAGTCAAACAATAATTGGAACGAAATGGGTATTTCGTAATAAAATGGATGAAAATGGAATTGTGTCTAGAAACAAAGCTAGGCTAGTAGCACAAGGATATAATCAACAAGAAGGCATCGACTACGATGAAACTTATGCTCCGGTAGCTAGGCTCGAGTCAATTAGAATCTTACTTGCTTATGCGTGTGCACATAATTTTAAACTCTTTCAAATGGACGTCAAAAGTGCATTTCTAAACGGAGTCATTAATGAAGAAGTGTATGTTGCTCAACCACCGGGCTTCATCGATTTTGAAAAACCTAATTATGTTTACAAACTTATAAAGGCTCTTTACGGACTCAAGCAAGCTCCAAAAGCATGGTATGATCGACTTAAAACCTTCCTAGTTGACCATAAGTACACCATGGGCTTAGTTGATAATACTCTCTTCACTAAGAAGAAAGATTCACATATTATCATAGTCCAAATCTATGTTGATGACATCATATTCGGATCAACTTGTCAAGAATTATGTGTGGATTTCTCAAAAATCATGCATGACGAGTTTGAAATGAGTATGATGGGAGAACTCAACTTTTTCTTAGGACTCCAAATTAAACAACTTGAAGATGGTATCTTCTTTAACCAATCTAAATACATTAAGGACATGCTTAAGAAATTTGGATTAGAAGATTCGAAACCTATCAAAACTCCCATGTCCACGGAAACTAAACTCACCAAGGATGAGGAAAGTGAATCCGTAGATAGCACTAAATATAGAGGTATGATTGGTAGTCTACTTTACCTAACGGCTAGTAGACCCGACATTATGTTTAGTGTTTGTCTATGTGATCGCTTTCAAGAAGATCCTAAAATTACCCATCTCGAAGCCGTGAAAAGGATTTTTAGGTATATTAAGGGCACTACACATTTAGGTTTATGGTATCCCAAAGGAACGGGAATAGACACCATAGTGTATGCCGACTCGGATCATGCCGGTGACTATGTCGATAGAAAAAGCACAAGTGGTATTTGTACTTTTGTTGGACATTGTCTCACCTCATGGTTCTCTAAGAAGCAAACGGCTCTTGCTATCTCAACAACGGAAGCCGAGTACGTTTCGGCCGGAAAGGCATGTCAACAAGCTCTTTGGATGAAGCAAGCTCTTGTCGAATACGGAATTCAACTCAACGACATCACAATTCTTTGTGACAACAAAGGTGCCATTGATCTTAGCAAAAACCCGGTTCAACATGCTCGTACCAAACATATTGAAATCCGTCATCATTTCCTTCGTGACAACGTCCAAAAAGGAAATATCTCAATTGAGAAAGTTTCTTCCGAAGATAACATAGCCGACATTCTCACAAAACCTCTTAAACGTGAGCCTTTTAACCTTCTTAGGCTAGGCTTAGGACTCATGGAACCTACATTGTAGTTCTGGACATTAGACAAAAAATCACAAAAATCAAAACAAATCCATAACAATTTTTCTCAGCAGGGTCGGCGGAACCCTGAGCCATAACGGACGGAACCCAACCCAGGGTTCCGCCGTGTCCGTCGACCTGTAGAATCACTTTCTTTGTTTATATTAAACCAAACACCCATTATTTCACACCACCACTTCCAAAACTGTTACTATTCACCATTCCTCTCAACCATTCCCACGAAATTCTGGTATTCCATTCAATCACATTACTAATCCATCATCATTGTAAGTATTCTAACTTGATTACAATCCTGATCTGAGTCTAGGAATTCTATTTTTGCACAAAAACAAAAACTTGGGGTTATGCATTAAACTTGTAAAATTCATGCATAAAATTAGGTGTTTAACAAAACTAATCATGTTCCCCATAGTTAGGAATTACATTCTTACTTAGTGTAAACATGTTTGCTAAACCACCCCATGTCAAATTCTTGCAAAAATTTCTCACAAGTAGGACAAATATTTTTTCGTCTCACATTGAGAATACAAAATCAAAACGTTATGTTCAAAACATCACTTGCATAATGTCTCTTGAATGCTAAAGGGAATACATAACCAATATGTATTTTCGGGTACATTCAAATGAAGCTACGTTGACCTAGGAGTGTTTGGGTTATCTTTTGTTTTTATAACAAAACTTGCATTATAAAACATTTTTTGATGCATCAAAATGAGTCAAGATAACCGCACCTCCACATTGTTTTCATATAGGCACACACTAGAACATCCACATTAAAATAGTAGTTTACTTAAACTAAAATGTGAAATTTTTGTTGTTCTAGGTATCATCATGCCTCCTCTAACCCATTACGACCATAAGGACACAATTAAGTACCTCCCAAAACACCACAAAACCAAAGGCCTTACCCCAAACCAAGTCAACATTTTCAAAGCCCTAGAAAAACGCTATGTCCATGAGGGTAGAACCATTGACCCGTCTTTCCTAGAAGGCACAAACCTTTATGCCGAATTTGCCACAATCAACTTTGAGTGTCTTTTGACTTTAGACGAGCCTATTTGTCCTAGATTCATTCTTGAGTTCTATGCATCCGTCACTCTATCCACGGGTGATTATGATTATTTATCCGTCAACTTTAGGGTTAGTGGCAATCAATACTCCTTCACTCTTGAGGAGTTTGCTCAAATCCTAGGAATTCCAAACCAAGGTACTTGTATCTACTCCGATTTACACTCCCTCTCAACCCTTGACACCCTAGATGACCGTTACCATCCTTATGATACCCCACTTGTGTCAAAAGATGTACTCCGTAACCACCTCTTTGTTAGGACAACCACTACTAGGAGAACCCGAACGGGTAATGAGGTTGATAAAGATCTATATGGAATGGAACTTAATGAACTCTTGCCCCAATTCAAGAAATGGGATGAAGTCCTTAGAGCCAATGTTATAAGCACCATAGGAAACCGAGACCATATCAACCTTTGCCTATGCTACATGCTCTACTCTTTGTCCACTAGGCAACCTTTCAATCTTGCTTACTACATGGCCAAGAGAATGGCCGACATTCCCATTCATGGCACAACGGCTATGCCATATGGAATGTTCTTGACCCGTCTCTTTAGGTTCATTGCACCCATTCCTCCAACTCCTAACCGTCTTCAACTTGACTACTCTCTCATTCCACATACATTTGTCCCTCTAAGTGATAAGAGAATGTATAGAGCCCAAGGAAAACGTCCTCATCCCCCTACCTCATCTTCATCTTCCTCAATGAGTGAAGATGACAATTTGCCAAACTCTAGTCTCCCACCTCTAGAATACCTTTCCCAACTTCCGGATATTCCAAATGAGTCGGAGGAGTTCAAGCAAACAAAGGGGATGTTCAAAAACATCGGGAGATTCCTCGGGAAGATGAAGAAGAAGATGGACCGTCAATGAGTGCGGGTGTGTTAGGAGTGTTTGGCACAAGGTGCTTTTGGAACAATTTGGTAGTTTAAACAATATTTGTGATGTATTTGTGTGTTAGTACAATGTTTGATACACTATGGAACATGTTTTAACTAACAATGTTGCAGGAAGACAACTTTTGGCAAGTTGTCAAATTTTCATGATTATCAAATTTTCACTAAGTTTAGTGAATTTCGCTAGCCCCCGGTCAAAGTCCTATGATATGAGTATCTACATGTCTAATTTTTGCATTTCCTAATCAGATATGAATTATATTTTTGGTTTTAGGACTTTTCGAAAATTTTGAAAATCGTTTCGCGGGTCAAAAACGCGGACTGTGAAGTTTTTCAGGCCCGGCGGATCCCAAATTTGGGTTCCGCCAGTGTAAAATCTGGGTAACCCAGTTTTGGCCCAACGGACCAGGCGGCACCCTTATTTGGGTTCCGCCTGTGTATTTCCAGGGTGCCGCCATATGCCTGCAGATTTTTTGGTTTTCTTTTTCGCCAATTCAACATTGAAACACCCAAATCCAATCCTTTTAGGTAGAAACCCATTACTTGCAATGCTCCTTCTTCCATGAACTTAACCAAAACCAATTCCCGCCAAAATTCAAATTTAACCATAACAACCTCAAGGACCCCTCAAACATAAAGGAAGGAACCCTTTTAAGGGATCCTTGAAATCCCTGAGATTTATACTAAACCAAATCCACCAAAACCACTATGCATTTAAGTGCAAAACTTGTCTTCTCACTTCACCATTTTCATTGGATTGACTTCCATGACATGACAACCCACAATTAACTTTTCCAAATCATTAGGAACCACCATTTTTGTATGGACTAACATCAAATCCAAACACTCCTTCCCACAAATCTTCATCACTATAAATTAAACAATCCTAAACACTCTCAAACCACACCTTCTTCATCACAAATTCTGAAACTTTAAACCATTTTAAACAATGACCAAGTCAACAAACACCTCTCAACCATCACGACCCATCCGTAGAACCGCCCGGATAAGTGTCAAACCACTATGGTCAAACCAATCCATCAACCTTAGCTCATCATCCTCGGATGAATTCACATCACCCATAAAAAATGAACACTTTTTGAATCTTGCATCTGCATCTCCATCACCCAAACAACCAAATGAGCACACTCCACCACCTACTAAATCACCTATTGACCCAACTCCACCAAGTGCTCCAACTCAACCATCAAAGACTTCATCACCATCACCATTACCAAATATTGAACCTATGGAACTTTTTGGGTCTCCTCCAACATCACCACACCCATATGTCCAAGATTTAAATGATCTTCCACCAAGACATAATCAACCACCACCTTTTGCAAACCAATCACCAAGGTCAATTCTTGATCTTGATGATGATCTTGAACTTAACCAACCACCACAACAAGTGTACCAACCACCCAAACCGTTGTTGTTTCACCCAATTTACCGTGAAATCCATGGTCCTCTTTATGGAGAACCAAATTTTGAACACCATGATCACCCAACTCCACCACCTTCTCAACCCCAAACCTATGAGTCTTTCTTTCCTTCTTATGAGGAAATACAAAGCATGGTTGAAAACTACCTTCATCAAGCAATGGAATTTCAAACCACCTTGCTTGAATCAATACCAAATCCATCCTCCACCGAAGAACCAAAACCAAACCAACCCCTAAACCAAGAAACCAAAACCAACCCATATTCACCCAATCATCCCCATGTTTGCTCAAATTGTGAGCAAATGGGTGAAAGCATAAAAACCTTGCTTCACCAATTTCAAAATGAAACCCGGTTTGCATTCCAACATGTCATTGAACGTTTGGATGCACTTTCCCACCCCAACAAATCCTAAACAACCCTTGGAGGCCATTTGCCCCAACTTAGGAATGTAGGATTTTTTTTTTTATTTTCTTGGTTATTTTTTTAGTTTTTGGTTACTAAGTAGAAGCATAGTTAGCATTTCTTGTCTTTTGACTTTTATAAGTCAAAATTTTACTTGGAATGAAATTTCTTTCTACTTACTTTTGTGCATTGTTGGTTGATCAATGTTGTGTTGTCATTGTGGTTGCATTGTGTGTGGTAACTACAAGCTTAACTATATATATCACCAACTAACCATTTTTTTGTAGGTCTCAAAATCCATGTTTCCCATATTGGTACTCCATTTAGGGGGAGTATCGACCAAGGGGGAGCATGGTGATTATTCCGCTTCGCTACTCTACTTTTTGTTTCGACAAAAAGGGGGAGAAATATATTATACCTTCAATACTTGATGTGCTTTTCATTTCTTAAGTAAAACAAGGTTAATATAATTTTTTTTTATGTCTTAAAAACCAAGATTTTGTGTGTTACTTAAAAACAAAGTTTATGTTTTGTCATCAACAAAAAGGGAGAGATTGTTAATACAAATATCGGCTAAAAACGTTATTTATATTTTACGATCTTCGCTAAGTTTTGTTAACGACAAAATGTAAACTTTAGTTTTAAGCAAAACATATTCTTAGTTTTTAAGACTTGCATAAACAAGACTTTTGCTACATTTTACATTTCATAAAACATAACACAAGTTTATTTCTTTAATTAGAAATAGTCACATCACATTTATGGCAAGTTTTGTCATTATGTATTTATGGCAAGTTATGTGTTTGACTTGCTTTCATGTTGCTTGCAAGTATCATGTTTGACTTACTTTAAGTGATGTGACATTGTTTGGTTGATAGAAGTAATGTGACAAGACCTTGTTTGGTTTGAAGAGTAATTGCAAAAACCTACTGCAGACCCGGCGGTACCCTGGGGGTACACGGGCGGAACCCAGTTGAAGGTTCCGCCTGATCCGCCGAGCACACAGTTTGTTGTGCTATAAATACCAAGCCATAACTTGATTTTTGGCTAACCTCTTGAGCACATATTTTACACACACACTGATCCTTTTCTTCTAACCTCTTAACATTGTAAATGTGAAGTTTCCTTTTGTAGCAAAGAAGCTCACAAGGTCATCTAAAGTTACAAGTTTCCAACACAACGTTGCAAGACTTGGTAGCTTAGTATTGTGTAAACTCGTGTTGTTTACGTGTCATTTGTTTGTGTATATTCTGAAGTGAGTGGTTAGTATTTTAGTCCTCAAAATACGAAGAGTGTTGGGAGTTGTTGTACCCTAGTAAAAGAACTAAACGGGAGTGGTTGTGCCCTTGTAAAAGAACTCGACATTTAGCTTTGTGTCGGTAAAAATATAAGCGACGTGTAAGGTTTTCTCCGCCGGTGAAAGGAGCTTGTTGACTAGTGAAAGAAACTCTCGAGTTGGATACTCGGGGCGTGGACGTAGGGCAAGGAAAAAGAGTCCTTGTAGCCGAACCACGATAAATACTCGTGTTGTGGTTTGATCGTTTCTTTCCTTTACTTGCATGTTATATATATTGTGTTTGTGCATATATCTTTGATCAAACGGAAAGTTTCAAAGCTAACTAAAACAAGTTTAAAAGATTTTAAAATGCTAAAACTATTCAACCCCCCTTCTAGTTTTCCACACAAACCCTAACTCTCTACGAGAACCCTAAATCGATTACTTACTCTCACGCCGGAGTCTAATCGGGGGAGACAATCCCTCGATAAGTCTAACGGTGTTGTTTTATTTTCTTAGTACGCGGGTAACAAGTGCTAAGAAGTGAATTGGTACGAGAGCAAGAGCCCAATAACGAGGTACGCCCAACTTTTGTATCAACACTATGGATGTACTTAGTGTTTTTTTTTTCTTTTTTTTCCCTTCCGAATCTTCATCAAGTTTATAAAAATAACAAAAGCTAGTGATAATCTTCATGATGTTAGGGCATGCTTGATTGGAGGTTTTTGAACCTGAGAAATGGAAAATGTAATCAAAAGCGATGGTTAATTGGATATAATGCAATCAAACAATATCCGATAGTGGGTAATACTCCATTCCTCACCAATTTGAAGGGTATGAAAAACACACATTGCCCCGGTTTCCCTTGTTGTATTGTGCCACTTCCTCCTGGCCCCGATGATGAGAATGACAACGGTGATAAAGTCACTGCACCTTCACATGTGGCTCCTAGTCTGTGATCTGAATGGAAGACAAGTGGACTAATAAAGATCGATGTAATCTATATGTGATATGAAATATTGAGTTTATTTAAATTAAAGATATGTAATGCCAGTTGGAGTCTTATTAAATTGGTTATGATCTTTGCTAATTTAAGTCGACTTTTGTGAGAACAAGGACCATAGAAGGTTCACCATTTGTAAGTCGTTTAACCGTGCATGTTAGCAAGTCCATAACTAACCAAGTAAGTTGATTTACACGCAACTTGTTTTACTTTATATGAAGTTGATCAATCTTCAGTCTTTTTTACTAAACATAACAACATTGTTAATTTGTGCAAAATAGTTGATATGTTTTCACATTCAAACTCTATGAACATTCAACAAAGTTACAACGTGCTCTACGCACCCGCCGTTATATTATTACAGGCTTGAATTCGACCAGCAGGATATTTTGTGTCTGTTTGACAAAGAAAGCTTGTTATTTGTGTTTGCCAAAAAATAATATGCAAATAGTATGTGTTTTCACTACAAAATAGTGGCTAGTGCATCCATGCTATCAATCAAGTACATTCATATCCTTAGTTGATAAACCATGTTTTCTCTATGTTATCATGGGAGGATCTCACTCCGTTATCATGACCTTTTCTATAAACCTCCATTGATGCTTTAATTATAAATGATAAGTAAAAATAGTTATAAGAATTAAAACACAGTCGAGCATATGCTACTTTTTGTTCATTAAAAACAAGTATATATAATACTATGCTTCTTCAAAGTTCATTAAAGTATCATAAAAAAAATAATAAAATAAATTATGTTGCTTATTTTTAAGTACATATTAAATAAATTTGTTTTGAGATTATACCTTGTGTGTGTTGGTGTCGTGAAGGCTAATCATGTATTCTTATATCTGTTAGGTCACAAGTTTGAGCCTTCACACTTGCCCATACATTTTATTATTATTATTTTTCCTCTTTTGGTTTTTTGTTTATACTCAATGTGGTCAAGTAGGGCTGTAAACGAACTGGACGAACACGAATTGAGTCTTGCTCATGTTCGTTTGTTGAATTTTAAACGGACACGAACGCTTAAATGAACAAATCTTTTTGTTCATGTTCGTTTATTAATGAAATGAATTGTTCATGTTCATTTATGTTTGTTCATTAAGACACTAAATAAACATAAACGATCGAACATAAATGAATATAGAAAAACAAACATAAAACTTACTGTATTAAATTATGCATAATATTTTGTTTGACAAGTTATGCATACTATTTTATTTTGCAAGTGTTGTTTTGTTTAAACAACCCAGTTTTAAAGGTATACAATTAAAAAAATATGAAATACGAACATAAACGAACGTTAATAAACGCATAATCAGACGTTTATGAACATAAATGAACGGACGCAACTTTTGTTCATGTTCGTTCATTTAACTAAACGAACGTAAAATATTGTTCATGTTTGTTCATTTTTTAAATAAACGAACATTTTACCAAACGGTTCATGAAATTTTCACTGAAAGTTCAGTTCAGTTCGTTTACGGCCCTACAGTCAAGTGGTAAAATCGATTGATCTGGTATTTCTCGGTTTAAGTCATTTGAAGATGGTTAAAGACACGTAGATTTAATGTCCAAAACATCGGAAACCGTGATTACCAAAATGAAAATGGTACACTCGGGTTTATCAGCACAAAAATAATAAATTTCAACCAGAAATTCATACTTTTATTGACACTATATATGATAAGGGACACCTAGTGTTTTAGTTTGTTGGAAAAGATTATACTCACAAAATGAGAAATCTGATAAAAAGTTATTAACGGGTCCATAAATCCTGCTAACTCAAACAATCTTACTAAAAATGCAAAATACATACCGAATAATAATAGGGGCAATTGCATATATACCCACTAAAACTTGCATATTTGACAATGTCTTCTCAATGTTGCTGTTAACTTGTTATTGATGTGGAAGTACGTCTTAAAATTACAACAAATGCATCATAACATTGATGAAATGATAACTTGGCACTAAAATGATTAAACTTTATATTTTACACCTCTTAAATTTAGCAAAACAACAAACTAATCCTTTAATCTTATTATGGGAGAATTGCATATATATCCATTAAAACTCAAAAACTTGCATATTTCTCCAAAATACAAGTTTTCAATGCATGATTTACAATGCAAGTTAAGCATGTTTTGAGTATATATGCAAATATGCAAATTTTAGTGGGTATATATGCAATTGCCCTTAATAAATAAATAAAAAAAGTTACTAGTGGGGGTGTTGCTCACTCGAACACGGGACCCATCATTAAATGTGATTAGATTTAGCCAAACATCTGTATGATCATAATCGTTACTATGACTCTCTTAAGTTACTAGTGGCTATGATCATAATCGTTCTCAAACATCTGTATGTATTTATTTTAATTTACAGTTTTGTACCGCCTGATCATAATCGTTCTCAAATTGTTCAAAAATACATCCAACTTGCCACCTTTTACTATTGTATGCACTGAACTTTTTTTTTCCTATTATATACACAAAACTTTCTTAAACATCCTATTGTAACCATAAATCTGACGTGGCATCCACTAATCCAGAATTAATTAGATAAATTTACAAAAATCGTCCCTGTGGCTCAAAACAATTACACCATTCGTCCTTTTCTCAAAACAATACATAGGGATGAATGGGGTTGTTTCTGTGTTTCCAAGTAGAATCAAAAAATTGGCAACAACAAGTTCCTGGGATTTCTTAGGGTTTCCACTTACAGTAAACAGATCAACAACAGAAAGTGACATCATCATTGGAGTTATTGACACCGGAATTTGGCTGGAATCACCTAGTTACACTGACTTAGGTTATTGATGAGGCGAAAAATGATCCATTTTTAGGGGGTCATTTAAGCCCGAATCCGACTTTATTTGATCAAATATTGCCCTAAATCGTTCCTTTTGTGATTTTAGGTGTTTGGAGAGTGAATTCTGGAAAAGAGGCTATTTTGGACGTTTTTGGAGCATAAAGTGAAGAAAACGGCAAAGTACCAAAAATCCAAGCTGAAGATACAAGGTGACGGCGTCAAGACTTGCTTCTTGACGGCGTCAGACATGGAGAATAATTTACCGTAGCTGGTGACGGCGTCAGATGGAGAGGTGACGGCGTCAAAGTGGCCAAGAATAAAATACCGTAGGTGGTGACGGCATCACATAGGCCGTCACAAGTGGATCTAGGGCGTCCGAGGAAGTATATGGCGGCGAGGTGACGGCGTCAGACTTAACTCTTGATGCCGTTAGAACGATTTTCCTATATATAGTTTTCTAGTTTTTTCATTAAAAAAAGAGAAGTTTTGGTGAAACCCTAAAGACGATTTTGGTGCCTCTTTTACAGGTTTTTCAAGGGTTCCAAACCCTTGAGACCTTGCATTGTAATTGAGATAAGTATACTCTTAATTCAATCAATATGTCTATGTGTTGGTTGTTTATCTTTTGTTCTTATCTTAATTCTACTATGCTAGGCTAGATTTACTTTGTGTTTGCTTAGATCTAATGAAACCTAGATGTTGATTATGTGTTGATTACTTGTCTATTCTTGTTTTGGATGAATGATATTATATGTTAGGCTTAAGAAAACTGGCAGATCTCCAAATGGTAACATGCTTGAACGTCTTAAGAAACATGAACCGAGGCGTACTAGGTCTTTATTGGTTGTATTTAATGCATGAGTCACTATTTACAATCCCTATAGTTGTGCTGGGTCATGGTGTAGGAGGAGATAAGAGCTCATAGAATTGGGGAGTTATGTATGCCACCCCACGAATGGTATTAAGGAATACAATCCGTCATCCATACAAGTGTAACAAGTAATTGACATGTAAAAGATATCTAGGGAGTAATGAAGTCTAAGTAAACACAATTTCTCCAAATACTGCTCACAACCTTAGTTTAAATTAGTATAATTTCATTTTCATTAGTTTAATTTAGTTATATATTAGTTTTGGGTTAGTTGAATAGCAACTAATTCCGCCCACTCTTTCAAAACCCGAGATTTTACTTGCTTTCATTAAAATATAAAAATACAAAAATAATCATCTTTCATCTCTAGAACTATTAATTAGGCTTTCTAATCCTAGCGACACTATTCCTAAGCTGAACGATCAATCCCCCGGTACTTGTCACTATACTATACTACAACGATCAGGTACACTGCCTGGTGGGGGTTGTAAGCCTCGCGAGATCCCTCGAGAGGTAAAGCAAGGTGCGATTCCCACGCATCAAGTTTTTGGCGCCGCAGCCCGGGGAATAGTTATTGTCTAGGTTAGGATTTCTTTTTATTAGGTCTACTTGCTAGATTCCCTTCTAGTAAGATTTTTATTTTTATTTTTAGGTCTTCTTTAGTCTATCTTATTTCTTCGTGCCTTTGTTCGTAACTCTTTACCATCCGACATCATGGAAGGTGGTAACATCTTTGAACCCATCATCCCACCACAACAAAACCCACCATTAGAACCCCTTAGGCCCCGAACCTTAGGAGAGTATTCCCGACCTAGCCACCAAGGCTACCGAAACACCATTGAGCTCACCGGAGCCAATGTGACCCCCTTGCGATCCGACACCATCCGGTTGGTGCAAAGCGGATGTGCATTCCATGGACTTCGTTCCGAAGATCCAAACCAACACCTTAAGGATTTCCTCAAAATCGTAGATTCCATAGACCTAGGTGTTGAAACTAGAGAGACTACCCGTTTACGCCTATTCCCATTCTCTCTACGGGATCAAGCTAGTCAATGGCATGAGCGTTTACCCGCGGGATCCATCACCACATGGGATGATCTCACCACTCGTTTCCTTGCTCAATTTTTCCCACCGGGGAGAACTACTAAGCTTAGGAATGACATCTTGATGTTCCAACAACGTCAAAATAAATCTTTTTATGAAGCATGGAATCGATATAAAGACCTACTCCGAAAAGTTCCTCATCATGGGATCGAACCATGGCTGCAGATCCAAATCTTTTATGATAAGGTTGACTATCAAACAAGGAAAGCCATTGATTACGCAGCCAAGGGTAGGCTAGATAGACTTAGCGTTGACGAATGCTGGAAAGTTCTTGAGGAGTTGGCACAATACGAAGAGGAAGGATGGGAGGACCCGATGCTCCCGAGCAAAGCAAAGCTTGACTACGCATGTGCCACCCAAGAACAATTGTTGGGAAGTATCGAGAAATAGGTAAAAGAACTGATGAGTATTGAGAAACTGGCTAATGAACCCATGTGGAACCTTAATCCACGTAGGAACACGGTTATCAGCCAAAATTTTCCTGAACGCTCACGACAAGAGGAATTCGAAGGAATAATGGTAACCTTCATGGATAATCAGGAAAAGCAAATCCAGCACCTTGAGGCACGCATGGAAAATACTCACAAAGCCTTTATGAATTTCGCAGACCAATTCATATCAAGGGTCAAAGAAAAGATCAAAGAAAATTCTATACCCAAAAAAATTGAAAAAGTCTTCGAGGTGTCAGCCTCTTTGGTATTTGACCGGGAGGATAGCTGGAAATTCTCCTCAAAAGCTTTACCACTAACTACCCCCCATTCTCATACACACCCCCATACGGAGAAAAGCTTGCGGATAAATAGCATTTTCGTTGGGTGCTTGCGAACCACATTCCCGATCTCATCCAAAAAACGTTCTTTTGGTTTTAAACCCGGTGTAAAGAGGCCACACCTCATAAATACCATTGATTTGAAACCTCCCTTTGAACAACATCTTTCTTCTCGCGCCAATGACCCGTGCATAAGGATCAACTTAGCCAAAACATCGCCCGACCCCAGCTACTACCTCAC
This sequence comes from Artemisia argyi, assembly GCA_030686995.1. Classification (NCBI taxonomy): domain Eukaryota; kingdom Viridiplantae; phylum Streptophyta; class Magnoliopsida; order Asterales; family Asteraceae; genus Artemisia; species Artemisia argyi. The sequence continues at coordinate 8,283,494 of CM060684.1, forward strand.
CTCTTTCCGCGACAGTAATGATACGTTCGACCCTGGTGGACCTCGTTAACGGAATAGCTACTCATGAGTTTTACTCGCGTTTAGTTATTCACGCAAAGAGCAGGGACTAAACTTGAAACTACTTCACCCCACACGGGCATCTGACGACGTCAGATTTAACCCTTGACGCCGTCAGCTCGACGGATCAGCAATATTAACCCAAGAACCAATCACTTTCAACCCATACCCCACAAATCTCACCCAAGTGTTGCTGCTACTCCGACTCTCAAACCCCCAATTCGACATCTTCCGCCTTCGATCTCTCCTTTGTAAGTAAGTTTTCTTCATCTTTTCTCGGTTAATTATCCTTAGGACCCGTCAATTTGAAAAACCCCTTTCGCCCAAAACCCCATTCTTGACCCACCATTAGCAAATCATAATGCCATCCAACTGGTGATTTGTAATCGTGGGGTTACCGTTTGATGATGTTGTCCCACCCGAATCATGCATTAATTTAAGGAGAACCCATCATACCTCGGATTCTTTGACCCCCCACCCCTGTTTCCTGATTTAAGGAGCGTTTGGGTAATGGGTTAAGAGTTTGAAAATTGATTTTTCCCTCGCATTTGCATGGTTACATTTCTGGTCCATCTGACGGCGTCAGAAATTGCTCTTGATGGCGTCAGATGTGTCTGACTGCATAAAATTCATATAAATCTCGCGTTCTAATCGTTTCCATTCACTACACCTTTTTTCCAGGAAAATGAGCAAACGGACTCGCCAACATAGGGGTAGTTCTTCTAGATCTCAAGGAGTTACTTATGGGGAATTAGTGCATAGTTGGGGCGAGTTTGGTGATGTCGGTACTAGTACTAAGTATGAGGAGTTGTGTAACCACCACATCGATGCTGGGGCAGTAGTTGACTGGGATTTTCTGAGAGCTAGTGGGTTGGAGATTGAATTTGTAGGGAGGATCCGCATGGATGGATTCGCGGGTCCGCAATGGGAGAGATTGTTTAGGTTGAGGGAGACGGTGTTTAGTGAGTTAGACGGTGTTTAGTGACCTTCCGTTTTGACCAAGCTGAAGCTAGGGGAGATATGGGGGGCACCATGATATATTTTAGGCTAGGGGGTGAGTTGACGTCTTGTTCTGTGGCTGAGTTTGGTTGGAGGCTGGGGCTATATACTAGTGAGGAGGTTGATGGGGCTTTTCTGCTGAATCTGTTACATGGAGAGACTCAGCGGAATGAGATGAGGTGTGTTACCTTTTGGCCCACCATAGGGAATGGGGCCTACACCTCGACTACTAGGGCTGCATCGATCAGGGACCCCATTGTTAGGCTAGTTCACCGGTGCATCACCTATAGCCTGTCTGCACGTCAGGGTACCACTCACCATATCACTGCTTCAGACTTATTCTACTTGTACACCATCTTTTCCGAGGATGTCTACTGCAACATCCCGTTTTGGGTGGCCAGTTACTTGAAGACTAGTGTGGGTGAGAGGGATATCGACAAGGTTTATGGGGGGATGTTCATCACACGGTTGGCTCGTTCCTATGGTCTTCTTACTCCTCAGATCATGGGGTACTTGAGCGACTGTGGTAACTGCAGGGTAGTGAGGGCGAAATCCCTTAGGCAGATGAGGATTGTGATGCAGATGGGGGATGGTACCTATATATGGTACATAGGGGCTGATGATGAGGATGATGACGGTAATGATGAGGGGGTGCCCCAGCAGCATCAGTATGAGGCAGGGACGGCTGATTACTACCGACACATGAGTCGGGGAGACTGGCAGGCGCACCAGGGTGTCTGGATGGGCCAGATGGACACGTGGCGAGCAGCTACTGACCAGCGCTTTGACTGGATGTATGATCATACCGTCCGCCAGATGCAGCACCTCTCCACCCGAGATCAGCTTGAGCCTCACCTGCAGATCGACCCCTTCCCAGGCCGAGAGACTGACTACCCTCCCTATGGGTACACTGGACACCTCCCACCAGGCTATGATTATCGTTTTGGTCCTCCCCCTCAGTGATCCATCTTGATGTCTGTAATTCTTGAACAATTTATTTTTGGTTGAACAATTTGAAACATTTGGTTGTAATAGTCTAGGATCCGGCCTTTGTTGGCTTCGAACAATTTCCATTTCTGTTCTTTTAATTAGTGTATGAATGATTAGCTTTTAATTTTTGTTGATGGTTTATCTTTGCAACCCATGTTTTGTGTGATTTTAATTGTTTGATTGTTATTTGCTTCCGTATGCATGTTTTATTTTTATTGTTGGTTGATCATGTTTCTCTATTAAAAGGTGGAAATACTTTATTATGTTGTTTGGCCTAGTCTTAACTTCAACCTAAAGGTATTTTTGCAAAAGATAAGTGTAAGGGGAAACCCCAAATATGTTTTTAAGAAACAAACCGATCATGATTCTCCACAATATTTAATGAACATGTATATTCGTATTTGTTAGAGTCAAATGCTTGTATTGAGTCATAATGAAGTTTTGCAGGATTTTCCAGGAAGTAGGACAAGGTTTTTCCAGAAATTTTCCGGAAACTTAACATAAAGATTTCAGCAGGTCCATTCTGACGGCGTCAGGCTATTGCTCTTGACGGCGTCAGGAGTCAAAAATCTGGAAATTTTACCGGTTTTGTTTTTCTAACGGAGTCTTATGGTTTTTGTGAATTATTAAGTTTTATAATCTCCAGGAAATCTGCAAACTTCATTCCACAAGTATTATATCTTACTTTGTTTTCTAGGATTTAGTAACTTATATAGGATGCCGCCGATTTTACGCGAGGTTGCCTTGTCTACGTTTGTCAGGATTTACAGGTTATTTATGACAAGAAGATGATTTATATTCTGGAAGGGAAGCTTTGATTGTTCATTTTCTTGGAGGAAGATTTAACCTGGCCAACCTAAAATCCATACCGAGCGAATCAGGGGAGTATTTGATTTCATTCTCTTTACTTTTTCACTTTTACATTCTTTACTTGAACATTGGGGACAATGTTCATCCTAAGTGTAAGGGGAGGGTAAAAAGATGATACCTTACATATGCACTTTCGCTTGAGTTTGTTTTGTTTGATAGTAGATGAGTAATAAAACTATGAGAAATACTTGTTAGTGCAATTTTAGCGCCAAATTTAAATTTTTTTACAACATTTAGGAGTGAAACTTTAGCCATAGCAAGCGTCTCATGGATAGGAGGTTGTATGACTAGCACATAACCGTATATTCAGAAAAATTTTCCACCCAAAGATGTGAGGTTCGCCTTTAGTTTTGATAGGAAAAGCATTTATTATTGGTGCTTATGAGTGTACCGGTAGCATTTAGATTCTAGAACTTGCGTTAGTGATGCATCCCGAGACCGCTAGTGAGACTACATTCGTGTGGTAGGATTTACTACATGATAAGAGGCATTAGGATTACCCTTGTGTTAAACCCGTATTACAATTACTTGACCATTTAAGTCATATTACTTGGCTAGTTAAGTCAACTAATTTTTCCCACACCCTTAGCGTTGTACTCATTTTTAGTACACGATACCCCTAGTACACCCCTCCGAGCCTATCTTTTCGTTTCTAACTTTAAGCATTTTACTTAAAGGAAGAATTTGTTACACCCTACTTAAATGTACAACCAAATCGCCTTAGCCTTCCGTGTATGCGCTCATTTTTAGTGCATTATTGTTATTTGTTAAACCCTAAGTTAACTTTCTAATTGATTACATGGTTACTAAGTCGAGTCATATCGTTGTACATATTGTTTTGGGACGATTGGGACTCATGGGTAAGTACTTATTTTATGGAGTAATGGGGAAGAACATCATATTATTACCCCCATACGTACGTTAATCTTAAAAGTGCTCCAAGTGTTTTGATTTTCTTAATTCGAGTCATTAGATTAGTTAATGTAAAGTATGTAAAGATTCAAGTGTAAGGGGATTGCTCATACCCCTATGATGTATTATTTTGGATGGTAGGGTAAGAGTGTATGCAAAAAAAATAAAAAAATAAAAAAAAATAAAAAAAAAATCGAAAAAATTAAGAGAAAAAGAAAAAAAAATAGAAAAAGAAAAAAGAGAAAAAACATACGGACTACCATCCCGTTTTTATTCTATGTTTTTGTTATTTTTCATTTATTAGCTTAAGTCGAGTCTAGTCTTGGCTTAGCAACGCCATCTTGTACATGTAATTAACCAAGATTGTTAACTCGCCACCAGTAAAATTTCCTTTATCCAACAAAACCGTGTAATTCATACCCCTACACCTAACGTTATAACCCTTTTAAAAGACCTCTTTGATAGTTTATCCTAGGTGCTTACGCCATGTGGTGGAGGTTTGATCCTTTCCCAAGCCTATGGTAATCTATTTTGCTATGATAGGTAGTGAGAGATATCTTCCATTTCCATAATGTTATATTACTTTATTACACCCGAGAGATGTGAGTATCTAAACACTATTTGTGAGGTGCTTGTGTATAACCTCCGTGCTTGTCTATTGGTCTTTAGTGGAACGATTATTTGTTGTAATTACTTTTATATTAGTGTTAAATGACCCCTAACTTGTCTTTTGAGTAGAATAAAAGCTCATTTGCTTGAGGACAAGCAAATCTCAAGTGTAAGGGTATATGATGAGGCGAAAAATGATCCGTTTTTAGGGGGTCATTTAAGCCCGAATCCGACTTTATTTGATCAAATATTGCCCTAAATCGTTCCTTTTGTGATTTTAGGTGTTTGGAGAGTGAATTCTGGAAAAGAGGCTATTTTGGACGTTTTTTGTAACACCCCCAATTCATGTTGCAGCGGAATTCAACTTGGGTGTTACTCGATGGCACAACAGTCATAATAATAGAAAACGATCTCTAAACGAATCGTAATAAAAAGAGTTGTCATTCATATTATTCAAATATATCAAAGTTTACATAGTAAGGTCCAAAAATGATCCATTGTTTCAAAACACATCAATATAAAGTCTATGATGTTTTTATTGAATGACATAATAGTTTATAGCCTTCTTCCTTCGGTACGTGCCCTTCCCGCTCCATTCTTGATTATCATGGACCTGAAATACATGCTTAAGAGGTCAACACAAAGGTTGAGTGAAATTCATAGAGTTTGTTTAACGGTTGAACACAATATGTTGGTAGTAAGAGTTAATTAGACTCATACCCATGTTAGAAAACAAAACAGTTATTATTATGTACTAAGCTCATGCAACCAATACGTTAACGGGTACCAATATCAATCGGCGGTTATGTTGCCCCGGTAAGTACTTTGCCGTCATACTTAATGTTCAAATATAGTGCATTCGTTTGAACTAATCTGCTCAAACAAATGGGATTCGTCAATCCCAATAGGCCTATTCACAATACTCGCGCTCACTAATACTAGTGATTAAATGGTTCATGATGGGGCCTAGGATTGGCAAGGAAGGTACTTAGTAATAATAAAACAATCAGGCAGCATACAGTTTCAAAGCATTGTGTTCGGTTTATAAATAGCATGTATTCCCCCCAAGGGTTTGTAAAACATTAAAGTAATGTAATGTAGGGCTATGAACTCACCTTAAGTGCGATAGCAAGTAATGAAGGTGATGGTTTGATCGTGTAGGTTTCTACGAGCAACCTATAATAGAATGTTGCGACTTAGGATTTGTGTAAAGAATACAACGGAGTGCCTATATATATATCTTGCATTTAGTCCATGATGAGGTATGATGTATATTTGTAAGTCTTTGAAAGAAAGATTTATGAACATGTATGTTTTGGTATATCGTTTACTACCGTTCGGGCTAACATATTTCAGAAGTCATGTTAGTAAGCGTTCGAGGAGCCAGGACACTTTAACTCGTAAATCCACAACTCATCTCGACGGCTTACATAATGAACTCCTCACATGAAGCTCCCTACTATTGTAGTAGTTGATGAAGTATATAGATATAAGTTTTGATCCGAAAAAGTTACATGTCCGATATTTGGATAAACTTAGGAAAGTTTATAGTACATGAAGATTGTTATTAGGGTATGATTCATAAGTCTTGTATGACCATTTGTCTTGGTAAAATCTCATGATTTCCTTTTAAGTGAAGTAGATTCAAATTGCTTGTTCATGTTATCGCCAAATTCGTTATTTCATGCTTACGCCTATGTAACTTGTTATGGTCATTTCGTCATGGCCTAGCCATGACCTTTGGTCCTTGTTCCAAGGTCATGAGACCCAACCTTGGCTCTAGCCATGGTGGAGGTCTTGGTTATAGGTCATAATAACTCTTGTTCCTTTGAAAGTATAACGATAGTATAGTGACTTATATATATGTAAATAGCTGTTAAGAAATTGTGAAATATCTTACTCAGAAAGTGTTTTCAAGGCTCGAGCCTCTTTGTTCCTGAAGGAAAACATGATTCCGGAAAACTTTCGTGTTTTAACTTTTTCATGAATCGGACCAGAAAGACCACTTTTTGCGTGTTTTAGTTCTGTCACAGAAGCTTTTTAGGCAGTTTTGCCGGAAAGTTTTGGTAACTTCAAATCGCCATAACTTTTGACTCGTTTACTCTTTTTAGGTGGTTCAAATTGCTAAGGTTTCCTTTTTAAGTCCTCTACTGTAATATGTAATAATCCAATAACATATTTTTACCATTTTGATCAGGTCTTACCAAGAAATTCACTAATTTACTTGTTTTAGTAATTTGTTTCAACCATTCATTACAACAACATCTTTTACTCATCTTTATACACCATGGACATTTATACAAGATATAATATAGCAAGAATAACATGTAAATGATATGAACATGAGAAATAAACAAGAAGCATGGTAGGTTTAGTCTTACAACTTTTGGCTTTCTAACTAAAGAAAGGAGTAACAAGTAAGGAAATGGACTTTGATAGACAAGCTTCAACCCTTTTTCACTTCAAGCAACCTTTCTACCCTTGGTATTCTTGAAAGATATGTAATGAAAGTTGAGGTGTATTGAGTGGATTTAAACTCAAGAGAAAACACCAAGTATATTAGGGTTTGGAAGATTTTTGGTGAAAAATAAGCTAACTAGGGTTTCTATCTTGAACTTGCACTTGATCCTTGCTATAACTAGGAAGAAATAAAGCTAAGTGTGGAGTGTTTTGGTGTGTTGGGATGGCCGGCCATATGGAGGGGAGGGGGAGTATATATATGACTTTGAGGAGGTTAGTTACTTAAGATATTTTTATGCCAAAAACACATGTAACCATCTCAAGACCACATTGCCTAGGATTAAGCCACACCAAGGGTGACTCCCCCCCCCCCTATATGGCGGTTCACAAGCCATAGGGGTGAGGTGTGCTTGGTCTTGATAATATCTAGATATTATGTGCATTTTTTACTCCGGGAAATGCCAACCGTAAATGATTAGGCCTTGAAACGTAAAACCGGGTGTCGTAAAATTATGAAACTTTAAAGTATTGTTAGAAATGTTCATATGTCTCATAATAAAATATAAAATGAGTGGTAGGTGTCATTCGGGTGGTAAAACCCTGCTAAAAGCTGAAAACACGGGTCTAAACGCGTAATACGTAAAATGTACGAATATTGCGTAAAATTGAGAAAAGTAAAATGTTACTTTTCTAATATGATAAAAATGATTTAAAATGATTTATAATGTCTAGACTGGGCTCAGTCTGGTGTCAGTTGGTGTTAAATGTCTTTTAGACATCAAACCGGAAGCCTAAAAATCACGAAATGACTTATAAAATCAAAGAATGATTTTTAGTCAATGGAGGAGGGAAAAATATGTTGACTTATTTTAATAAGTTGAAAGCTCAAATCATCTTAGAAATGCGGTGCAGGTAAAAGCTAGGGTTACGGCTGAGTAAAAACGCGTAAAACTGAAAATTCCAGTTTTTCACGGCCGAGGTTTATTCTGGTCATATTTTTCTCAGTCATGATTTATTCTCAAATAAATCATGAGCGTGCTTAACATTTTTCTGATGTGGGGTCACCTGACGGGATCAAATTTCGTTGTGCGTAGAATTTCTGATTGACGTTTTACCCTAAAACGTATAGTTACGTGTAATTCCTTAATAACTTTCACGAAAATGATCTGACGAATGTCAAACATTTATTTTGTCATGGAAATGATTTATCACTCGAGATTATGAAATAAAAATCAACTTTCGGGAAAATTTCAAAAAGAAATGAATAGTAAAAATGAATAGTAACATGAATAGTAAAATTTTCCGAAAATAGAAATTAACCTGAAATTGCGAATTGTTACAGTCTCCACCCCATATGAGAGCTCCGTCCCGGAGATCAATTTACGTTGGAGGTAGAAGCTTTGTTGGTAAAAAGATGTGGGTATTTCTTACGTATCTGGTCCTCTCGTTCCCATGTGTATTCAGGACCACGTCGTGAGTTCCAACGAACTTTGATAATTGGTATACGGCTTTGTTTGAGTTGTTTGACCTCACGGTCCATGATTTCTACGGGTTCCTCAATAAATTGAAGATCGTCATTGAGTTGAACTTCATCGAGTGGAATCACAAGTGATTCATCCGATAAGCATTTCTTTAGGTTAGATACATGGAAAGTGGGGTGTACACTACTTAGTTCTGATGGAAGCTCAAGTCTGTACGCCACAGGACCAACCCTGGCTAGGATTTTGAATGGTCCGATGTATCTTGGGTTTAGTTTTCCTCGTTTACCGAATCGTATCAAACCTTTCCAAGGTGATACTTTTAGCATAACCCTATCTCCGACTTGGAATTCTAGGGGTCTGCATCGTGTGTCGGCATAACTTTTCTGTCGATCTCTTGCGGCTTGTAATCGACTTCTGATTTGTACAATCTTATCCGTTGTTTCACGGATGAGTTCTGGTCCAGTGAGTTGAGCTTCTCCCACTTCAGCCCAACAAGCAGGTGAACGACACTTTCGACCATAAAGTGCTTCAAATGGAGCTGCTTGAATGCTTGTATGATAGCTGTTGTTGTAGGAAAATTCGACTAATGGTAGATGAGTATCCCATCCTTTTCCAAAGTCTATTATACATGCTCGAAGCATGTCTTCAAGTGTTTGGATGGTTCGTTCACTCTGACCATCGGTCTGAGGGTGGTACGCTGTACTCATGTCTAGATTTGTTCCAAAGGCGACTTGGAGTGACTGCCAGAAATTGGAAGTAAATCTACCATCTCTGTCGGATATGATGGATATTGGTGCACCATGTCTTGAGACTATTTCTTTGACGTATAGTCGGGTTAGTTGTTCCATTTTGTAAGTCTCTTTGATTGGTATAAAGTGTGCGGATTTTGTGAGGCGATCAACTATGACCCAAATGGAGTCATAACCGCTTGATGTCTTTGGGAGTTTGGTAATGAAGTCCATAGTAATTCTTTCCCATTTCCAAGTAGGAATCTCTGGTTGTTGCAATGGACCGGATGGTTTTTGATGTTCGGCTTTTACTTTGGAGCAGGTAAGACATTTGCTAACGTATGTTGCAATGTCGGCCTTCATGTTCGGCCACCAATATAGTAACTTAAGATCATGATACATCTTATCAGATCCTGGATGTATGGAGTATTTAGACTTATGTGATTCATGCATGATCAAGTCTCGTAGGCCACCATAAAGTGGTAACCAACTTCGACCTTGGAAGCATAGAGTTCCATCTGAACGGGTTTCGAATTTCTTCTGTATCATGCCATCCAACTTCTCCTTTTGGATGTCTTCTTGTTTCACCGCCTCAGTTTGAGCGTGAAGGATTTGAGTAGGAAAGTTTGAATTTATGGTTAAAACTAAGGCTCGGACTCGTAGTGGTTTAATTCGTTCTTTTCGGCTTAGGGCGTCGGCTACTACGTTGGCTTTTCCTGGGTGGTAACGAATGTCGCAGTCATAATCACTTAGTAATTCTAACCAACGACGTTGTCTCATGTTTAGTTCTTTTTGGTCTAAAATGTGTTGTAGACTCTTATGATCGGTGTACACAGTACATCTAGTACCGTATAGATAGTGCCTCCAGATTTTTAGTGCAAAGACCACAGCTCCTAACTCTAAGTCATGAGTGGTGTAATTTTCTTCATGAACCTTGAGTTGCCTTAATGCATAAGCCATGACCTTATCGCGTTGCATCAACACGGCACCTAACCCTTGGTGCGATGCATCACAATAGACTACAAAATCTTCGATCCCATCGGGCAATGCTAGGATAGGAGCACTACAAAGTTTCTGTTTGAGGGTTTGGAAAGCATTTTCTTCGTCTTCATTCCATACGTATTTCTTGTCTTTCTGAGTTAGCTTAGTCAAAGACTTTGCTATTGAGGAAAATCCTTCAATAAACCTTCGGTAATACCCGGCTAAACCCAGAAATTGGCGAATTTCTGTGGGTGTGGTAGGTGTTGGCCAATTTTTGATAGCTTCAATTTTAGCGGGATCGACATGTAAACCGGTCTTGTCAATCACATGCCCAAGGAATTGTACGGATTGAATCCAAAATTCACATTTGGAAAACTTTGCATACAATTTCTCTTCCTTGAGTAGTCCTAAAATTGTTCTCAGGTGTTCTTTGTGTTCCTCTTCGTTTTTGGAATATATGAGAATGTCGTCTATGAATACGATCACGAATTTGTCTAAATATGGCTTACACACACGATTCATGAGATCCATGAATACTGCCGGTGCATTTGTTAACCCAAAGGGCATCACTTGGAATTCATGGTGACCATATCGTGTCCTAAAGGCTGTTTTTGGAATGTCTTCATCACGAACTCTAACTTGGTGGTAACCTGATCGTAGGTCAATTTTTGAGTAAAAGGTTGAGCCTTGCAATTGATCGAATAAGTCATCAATTCTTGGTAGTGGGTATCGGTTCTTTATGGTTAATTTGTTTAGCTCACGATAGTCAATACACATTCGTTGTGACCCATCTTTCTTCTTCACGAACAAAACTGGAGCTCCCCAAGGCGAGGAACTGGGTCGAATAAATCCCTTGTCCGCAAGTTCTTGTAATTGATTTGATAGTTCTTGCATCTCTGAAGGTGCTAGTCGGTAAGGTGCGCGGGCAACTGGCGCTGCTCCGGGTATTAAATCAATTCTGAACTCTATTTGACGATTTGGTGGTAGTCCGGGTAAGTCTTCTGGGAAGACTTCAGGAAACTCACGGGTAATAGGAACATCTTTGAGACGTTTTTCATCGGTTTTCTTTTCTGTTATGTGGGCTAAGAAAGCATAACATCCTTTCTCAATGTACTTTATGGTTTTGATACATGAGATGATGTTTATTCGGGTTCCACTTTGATCACCACGAATGATCAAAGTTTCATTGTCACATGGAATGTGCACAACTCTTTCACCACAAATAATATTAGCTTGATGTTTAGACAACCAATCCATGCCAATAACTACATCAAAACTTCCGAGTTCAATTGGCATAAGATTGATGTCAAAGGGGTGGTCTAAGAGAGTAAGGGTACAGTTTGGGATTACGGTATTGGTTTTTACTAAGTCACCGGTAGCTAGCTCAACATTATAACTAGTGGTTAAAGTAATTGATGGAATATCAAGTAAAGGCGCAATTCTAGTAGATATAAAGCTCATATCAGCACCAGAATCGAATAATACTTTAACAGGAATATTATTGAGTAAGAACGTACCGGTAACCACGTTCGGGTCCTGGTGTGGTTCTTCCTTTCCTATGACATAGGCTCTAGCACGAGCACCTCCGCCTTGGGGTCCTTGGTTTTGAGGACAGTTGTTCTTATAGTGTCCCCTTTCACCACACCCGAAACAGGTAACTATGGGCTGTGTGTTAGCCCCAGTAGCTATACCCTTGCCTCTACAATCTTTGGCAAGATGTCCGGGCTTTTGGCACTTGTGGCATTTGGCCGGGCAAGGACCTTCGTGATGGTAATTGCACTTGGTACATTGTGGTTGATTACCCACGTACCTACCACCAGCTGGTGCAGCAACATAAGTCGTCGCGGCTTCCTGTCTCTTGTTCTGTTGATTGTGATGGTTGTTGTTTCGGGTTTGGTTGTTGTTGTTGTTGTTGTTGTTCCCACGGTTACCATCATATGGTCGTTTGTTGTTGTTGTTCTTGTTGTTGTTGTTGTTGTTACGGTAGTTGGAATTGTTGGGGTTGTTGGCATTGCTATTGTTGGCGTTGTTGGTGTTGTTGTTGGTGTTGAGGTTGTTTTGTTTGCGGGTTTCCAACATACGTACCACTTGATCCATGAGGCTACGGGACATCCGTATTGCCTCATCAAGTTCCTTCGGATTTGCCGAAGTCACATTCCCCTGTATGCTTGAGGGAAGTCCCCAGATATATCTTTCCAACAATTTTTCCTTTGTGGAAACCATTGTTGGACAAAGTATCCTCAGTTCCTGGAATCTACGGTTGTAGGTCATGATATCATTTCCCTTAACCTTATGATCCCAGAACTCAACTTCCAACTTTTGTATCTCACTCCGAGGACAGTATTCCTTGATCATCATTTGTTTCAAATTAACCCAAGTAATTTTGTAGGCATTCTCAATGCCCATGGGTTGAGCAATTGAGTTCCACCAGGACAATGCCTCATTCAACAAAGTACTTGTGGCATACTGAACTTTATCCGCCTCAATACATTTACTAACCAAGAACACCGACTCCGCCTTTTCGAACCAACGGGTCAAACCCACAGCCCCTTCAGTACCATTGAATTTGATGGGTTCACATCTCAGGTAGGAAATAAACGAGCAACCCTTTGGTGCTGTAGTAACATTGGTCACCGGAGGGGTAGGTCCTCCAAGGTTAAGACTGGCAATTCTTGCAGCTTCCGCAGCAACGGCGGCTTCATCAGCTGCTGCAGCATCAGCAGCTGCTGTAGCATTAGCAGCTGCTGCAGCATCGGCGGCTGCTGCAGCATCAGCAGCACCAGCAGCTGTGGTGGCTTCGGCAGCTGCTGCAGCTGCTGCAGCTACGGCTGCACGTTCTGCAACAAGTGCTGCATTGATGCTGTCCTTTACCAGTTTGCGGATGGCAGCCTGTGTCATCGTTGGTGGGGTCTTTTTCTTTGGCGCCATGATTCTATTGTTCAAAAGATATGTTGTAATTAGAGAGTTGTGAGATGAGCACAATTTTGGTAAGAATGATAGGTCAATAAATGTTGGAACTTTAAACACATAACACATGATAGTATATAAAACAAGAGTTTTATTTATATAACGTTGTTTACAAAATCGAACTTATTACAAGTTCATTCAAAACTTACTAACTGATACTTTCAGTTAGTAATTACAACGTTGTACTAAAGATAACTAGTACTATAACACTAGTCTAACGTCGGTTGGGAGGTTGTTGTAGTCCGGTTGGATTATTACTTCCGCGTGTTGCTAACACGTCTACACTTTCATTTGGACGGTATTCTTTGACATTCTTTTGGAATAGCCTCTGTTGTATGGAACTCATTTGAGTTTGCATTCCACACAAATCATTCTTAAGTTGATACCTATCAAAGTTTGCAACATCTAAACGGATTTCGGCGGTATTTAGGTGGTGAAGTAGTTTATGAATTTGTACCGCATCCTGTTCTTGGGCCCTCTCAACCAAAGTGAGTCTATCCTTGACATTATCCAAGCCAGTCAAAGGATTTAAGACTTCTTCCCCAACATGAGTCGAGTCACGCTTCACGTAGCTCATGTCAAGCTTAAACCAATATAGTTCGTCTCGAGCATTCATGGCATCCATTCTAGCAGAATTTACCTTGGACATACATTCGTGCATTTGACTTGCCATACATTTAACCTTGAGTTGGGTTAGGTTGAGAGCTTGTTTCAAAGAGTAGATTTCGTATTGAGCTGAGTTCACGAACATATGTGTAGGTGTAGATGTTTCGCCGGTTTGGTGAGTAGAATTCGGAACTTGAGCTGGAGTGGTACGGTTAGATTCGGATGAAATTGGTGAAACAGGAGGTGGGGAGGTTAATGGTGATAAATGTGGCACCACTAATAATTCCTCCGCTTCCTCATTGATGCCTTCGATGTCAACATCCATTTCAGGATCCTCTTCGTAGTCATCGATGTTTATGTCCATATCCATTTCAGGATCTTCGTCCGAATCTACATCTAAATCCTCATAAGGTTCTTCCTCGTCGTCGTAGTCAATTGGTTCAAAATAAGGATCATCGGGTCCGGGAAGAATTGGTAAATACTCGGGCATACCAGGAAGATGATCGGGAGATGGAGGTGCGGACATGATGTCTACAATTAGTATTTCGATGTCAAGATAAATCAAATGCTTATAGAAAAATGTTCAAACTATGTCAATGTGCATATAACAATATACAAATATGTTCATGTAGCATAACATGCGTAATAAGTCCATAATCTTCTGGAGGATGGAAGGCACGAAGAGCGGAAGGCTATAAAAATGTTTTTGCTTGTTATTGTAGTTATAGTTTAGGTCTCACTTAGACCCGTTTCTCTATAACCATGGCTCTGGTACCAATCTGTAACACCCCCAATTCATGTTGCAGCGGAATTCAACTTGGGTGTTACTCGATGGCACAACAGTCATAATAATAGAAAACGATCTCTAAACGAATCGTAATAAAAAGAGTTGTCATTCATATTATTCAAATATATCAAAGTTTACATAGTAAGGTCCAAAAATGATCCATTGTTTCAAAACACATCAATATAAAGTCTATGATGTTTTTATTGAATGACATAATAGTTTATAGCCTTCTTCCTTCGGTACGTGCCCTTCCCGCTCCATTCTTGATTATCATGGACCTGAAATACATGCTTAAGAGGTCAACACAAAGGTTGAGTGAAATTCATAGAGTTTGTTTAACGGTTGAACACAATATGTTGGTAGTAAGAGTTAATTAGACTCATACTCATGTTAGAAAACAAAACAGTTATTATTATGTACTAAGCTCATGCAACCAATACGTTAACGGGTACCAATATCAATCGGCGGTTATGTTGCCCCGGTAAGTACTTTGCCGTCATACTTAATGTTCAAATATAGTGCATTCGTTTGAACTAATCTGCTCAAACAAATGGGATTCGTCAATCCCAATAGGCCTATTCACAATACTCGCGCTCACTAATACTAGTGATTAAATGGTTCATGATGGGGCCTAGGATTGGCAAGGAAGGTACTTAATAATAATAAAACAATCAGGCAGCATACAGTTTCAAAGCATTGTGTTCGGTTTATAAATAGCATGTATTCCCCCCAAGGGTTTGTAAAACATTAAAGTAATGTAATGTGGGGCTATGAACTCACCTTAAGTGCGATAGCAAGTAATGAAGGTGATGGTTTGATCGTGTAGGTTTCTACGAGCAACCTATAATAGAATGTTGCGACTTAGGATTTGTGTAAAGAATACAACGGAGTGCCTATATATATATCTTGCATTTAGTCCATGATGAGGTATGATGTATATTTGTAAGTCTTTGAAAGAAAGATTTATGAACATGTATGTTTTGGTATATCGTTTACTACCGTTCGGGCTAACATATTTCAGAAGTCATGTTAGTAAGCGTTCGAGGAGCCAGGACACTTTAACTCGTAAATCCACAACTCATCTCGACGGCTTACATAATGAACTCCTCACATGAAGCTCCCTACTATTGTAGTAGTTGATGAAGTATATAGATATAAGTTTTGATCCGAAAAAGTTACATGTCCGATATTTGGATAAACTTAGGAAAGTTTATAGTACATGAAGATTGTTATTAGGGTATGATTCATAAGTCTTGTATGACCATTTGTCTTGGTAAAATCTCATGATTTCCTTTTAAGTGAAGTAGATTCAAATTGCTTGTTCATGTTATCGCCAAATTCGTTATTTCATGCTTACGCCTATGTAACTTGTTATGGTCATTTCGTAATGGCCTAGCCATGACCTTTGGTCCTTGTTCCAAGGTCATGAGACCCAACCTTGGCTCTAGCCATGGTGGAGGTCTTGGTTATAGGTCATAATAACTCTTGTTCCTTTGAAAGTATAACGATAGTATAGTGACTTATATATATGTAAATAGCTGTTAAGAAATTGTGAAATATCTTACTCAGAAAGTGTTTTCAAGGCTCGAGCCTCTTTGTTCCTGAAGGAAAACATGATTCCGGACAACTTTCGTGTTTTAACTTTTTCATGAATCGGACCAGAAAGACCACTTTTTGCGTGTTTTAGTTCTGTCACAGAAGCTTTTTAGGCAGTTTTGCCGGAAAGTTTTGGTAACTTCAAATCGCCATAACTTTTGACTCGTTTACTCTTTTTAGGTGGTTCAAATTGCTAAGGTTTCCTTTTTAAGTCCTCTACTGTAATATGTAATAATCCAATAACATATTTTTACCATTTTGATCAGGTCTTACCAAGAAATTCACTAATTTACTTGTTTTAGTAATTTGTTTCAACCATTCATTACAACAACATCTTTTACTCATCTTTATACACCATGGACATTTATACAAGATATAATATAGCAAGAATAACATGTAAATGATATGAACATGAGAAATAAACAAGAAGCATGGTAGGTTTAGTCTTACAACTTTTGGCTTTCTAACTAAAGAAAGGAGTAACAAGTAAGGAAATGGACTTTGATAGACAAGCTTCAACCCTTTTTCACTTCAAGCAACCTTTCTACCCTTGGTATTCTTGAAAGATATGTAATGAAAGTTGAGGTGTATTGAGTGGATTTAAACTCAAGAGAAAACACCAAGTATATTAGGGTTTGGAAGATTTTTGGTGAAAAATAAGCTAACTAGGGTTTCTATCTTGAACTTGCACTTGATCCTTGCTATAACTAGGAAGAAATAAAGCTAAGTGTGGAGTGTTTTGGTGTGTTGGGATGGCCGGCCATATGGAGGGGAGGGGGAGTATATATATGACTTTGAGGAGGTTAGTTACTTAAGATATTTTTATGCCAAAAACACATGTAACCATCTCAAGACCACATTGCCTAGGATTAAGCCACACCAAGGGTGACTCCCCCCCCCTATATGGCGGTTCACAAGCCATAGGGGTGAGGTGTGCTTGGTCTTGATAATATCTAGATATTATGTGCATTTTTTACTCCGGGAAATGCCAACCGTAAATGATTAGGCCTTGAAACGTAAAACCGGGTGTCGTAAAATTATGAAACTTTAAAGTATTGTTAGAAATGTTCATATGTCTCATAATAAAATATAAAATGAGTGGTAGGTGTCATTCGGGTGGTAAAACCCTGCTAAAAGCTGAAAACACGGGTCTAAACGCGTAATACGTAAAATGTACGAATATTGCGTAAAATTGAGAAAAGTAAAATGTTACTTTTCTAATATGATAAAAATGATTTAAAATGATTTATAATGTCTAGACTGGGCTCAGTCTGGTGTCAGTTGGTGTTAAATGTCTTTTAGACATCAAACTGGAAGCCTAAAAATCACGAAATGACTTATAAAATCAAAGAATGATTTTTAGTCAATGGAGGAGGGAAAAATATGTTGACTTATTTTAATAAGTTGAAAGCTCAAATCATCTTAGAAATGCGGTGCAGGTAAAAGCTAGGGTTACGGCTGAGTAAAAACGCGTAAAACTGAAAATTCCAGTTTTTCACGGCCGAGGTTTATTCTGGTCATATTTTTCTCAGTCATGATTTATTCTCAAATAAATCATGAGCGTGCTTAACATTTTTTTGATGTGGGGTCACCTGACGGGATCAAATTTCGTTGTGCGTAGAATTTCTGATTGACGTTTTACCCTAAAACGTATAGTTACGTGTAATTCCTTAATAACTTTCACGAAAATGATCTGACGAATGTCAAACATTTATTTTGTCATGGAAATGATTTATCACTCGAGATTATGAAATAAAAATCAACTTTCGGGAAAATTTCAAAAAGAAATGAATAGTAAAAATGAATAGTAAAATTTTCCGAAAATAGAAATTAACCTGAAATTGCGAATTGTTACATTTTTGGAGCATAAAGTGAAGAAAACGGCAAAGTACCAAAAATCCAAGCTGAAGATACAAGGTGACGGCGTCAAGACTTGCTTCTTGACGGCGTCAGACATGGAGAATAATTTACCGTAGCTGGTGACGGCGTCAGATGGAGAGGTGACGGCGTCAAAGTGGCCAAGAATAAAATACCGTAGGTGGTGACGGCGTCACATAGGCCGTCACAAGTAGATCTAGGGCGTCCGAGGAAGTATATGGTGGCGAGGTGACGGCGTCAGACTTAACTCTTGACGCCGTCAGAACGATTTTCCTATATATAGTTTTCTAGTTTTTTCATTAAAAAAAGAGAAGTTTTGGTGAAACCCAAAAGACGATTTTGGTGCCTCTTTTACAGGTTTATCAAGGGTTCCAAACCCTTGAGACCTTGCATTGTAATTGAGATAAGTATACTCTTAATTCAATCAATATGTCTATGTGTTGGTTGTTTATCTTTTGTTCTTATCTTAATTCTACTATGCTAGGCTAGATTTACTTTGTGTTTGCTTAGATCTAATGAAACCTAGATGTTGATTATGTGTTGATTACTTGTCTATTCTTGTTTTGGATGAATGATATTATATGTTAGGCTTAAGAAAACTGGCAGATCTCCAAATGGTAACATGCTTGAACGTCTTAAGAAACATGAACCGAGGCGTACTAGGTCTTTATTGGTTGTATTTAATGCATGAGCCACTGTTTACAATCCTTATAGTTGTGCTGGGTCATGTTGTAGGAGGAGATAAGAGCTCATAGAGTTGGGGAGTTATGTATGCCACCCCACGAATGGTATTAAGGAATACAATCCGTCATCCATACAAGTGTAACAAGTAATTGACATGTAAAAGATATCTAGGGAGTAATGAAGTCTAAGTAAACACAATTTCTCCAAATACTGCTCACAACCTTAGTTTAAATTAGTATAATTTCATTTTCATTAGTTTAATTTAGTTATATATTAGTTTTGGGTTAGTTGAATAGCAACTAATTCCGCCCACTCTTTCAAAACCCGAGATTTTACTTGCTTTCATTAAAATATAAAAATACAAAAATAATCATCTTTCATCTCTAGAACTATTAATTAGGCTTTCTAATCCTAGCGACACTATTCCTAAGCTGAACGATCAATCCCCCGGTACTTGTCACTATACTATACTACAACGATCAGGTACACTGCCTAGTGGGGGTTGTAAGCCTCGCGAGATCCCTCGAGAGGTAAAGCAAGGTGCGATTCCCACGCATCAGTTATGGTCCTCCTCCGCCTAAATGGAAGGGCATATGTGAAGGAGATTTCTCTTGCAACAAGTAATCAATTCTTAACATTTGCTTATGCATATATTATTATCCATACTTTTTTGTCATTAGATCAACTTGTAACTAAATTATTGAAAATCCAAATATAGCAAAATAATTGGAGCTCGATACTTCAAGTCAGATGGAAGATACGATCCTCAAAACTTTCTATCACCAAGAGACTCTAATGGTCATGGAACCCACAATTTGAAAACGGATCTTAGACCAAGATTATAAATGTAAGGTGTTTAATAAAATGTGGGGATTATGTTAGTGCACATAAGGTGTTTGATAAAATATCTGTTAGTGCAAGTTGGCATAATCTGGTTCATTGACTTTTCCAAGTCAAATCCACCAATTTGACCCATTTCATTCACTGTTGCAGTAGCAGCTCTTACAGCCCCCATGCTAGGCTTGCAATTCCCTTGCACACCTACTGTTTCAGTAGTTGCAGCCCTGCACAAGAACCTGCCAAACAAGCCCTTTTTTATCTTGTTTCTAGTTTAGCTTAAGTTAGTATTTATTTTTTATTCTTATTACACTAGTATCCAGTAGTATGATGTACTTATAGTTTAGCTTGAATTTTATTTTTGAATTTTTTTACTAAACCTACTCATCAGCCATTCAACCATCTGTCCACTTATGCTTCATGGTTACTTATGTCATCCAACTTATCTTAGTGTACTGATCTTGTTCCCATTTGATCTAGTGGAGATTGGTAGTTGTTTTCTAGTTGTTGTTAGTTGTTTGAGTTGTATTTGTCCATATTTACTTTTAGTTTGTGCCTAAGCGCTAAATTGTTGCAACTGCTTATTTCAATATATCACTTTGTACATTAGCCTACTGAACCAGTTTCCCAAGACCACAACAAGCTCAAACCTTGAGCTTAATCCTTGGTCTTGGAAAATTTGGAAAGCCTTTCTAGTAGAATTTTAGGTTCCACATTCATTTTGTCCCCTGGGTTACCCCTGTGGGCCCCACCAAAGGTTGCAATTAAGCCATTTAGCCTGTTTAGTCTGAGTGCATTGTGGAATTGCTTATTTGGTCTGTGTGGCTTATTGAACATGAATTCCTTTGATCTTTAGAATAGTTATGGTGTATTTCATCTGTCTTAAGCTTCTTCCAAGCTTGTGAGACCCTGGGCAGCTTCTTGTGAGCTATTTCAAGCCTTAAGCTCTTTAAACCCACCCCCAACTATTTGGCTTATTTTTATGCACAGTGGTGGGTGGTGGCTGTGGTGGAGGTGGGTGGTGGTGGAGGTGGGTGGTGGCAGTGGTGGGTGGTGGTGGTGGTAGGTGGTGGTGGCTGTGGTGGGTGGAGGTGGGTGGTCTTCAGTTACAGGGACTTTTTATGGTTTTGAGAAATGGACGAATATTGTTTTGAGCCACAGGGACGATTTTTGTAAATTTATCTAATTAATTCTGGATTAGTGGATGCCACGTCAGATTTATGCTTACAATAGGATGTTTAAGAAAGTTTTGTGTATATAATAGGAA
Source organism: Artemisia argyi (assembly GCA_030686995.1). Taxonomy (NCBI): domain Eukaryota; kingdom Viridiplantae; phylum Streptophyta; class Magnoliopsida; order Asterales; family Asteraceae; genus Artemisia; species Artemisia argyi. Next base: position 8,304,203 of record CM060684.1, read on the forward strand.
GAAGAAAAAAAGTTCAGTGCATACAATAGTAAAAGGTGGCAAGTTGGCTGTATTTTTGAACAATTTGCCACCTTTTACTATTGTATGCACTAAACTTTTTTTTTCCTATTATATACACAAAACTTTCTTAAACATCCTATTGTAACCATAAATCTGACGTGGCATCCACTAATCCATAATTAATTAGATAAATTTACAAAAATCATCCCTGTGGCTCAAAACAATTACACCATTCGTCCTTTTCTCAAAACAATACATAGGGATGAATGGGGTTGTTTCTGTAATTAATCTTAGTTCAGAGGTCAAGGCATTAGGCATTGTTATTACTTATTAGTTTAAAGCCATGGTGGTTTGTTGCTAGTGGCGTGTTGGCATCATAGCAACAAGTAGTTATTTCACTTCTGCAGCAATAGATAGGTTCAATCACTACTAGAGATGGTGAAATAGAGCCCCTTTAATAGAGCCCGGTTATTGAGTTTCTATCTTAAATCGGTGCGGGTGGGAGCTATGAAAAGTTATTGAAGTACCATCTTAATGTATGTGAAAAGTAGTGAAGGTGTCTATCTAAATCAGTGATGGGTAGGAAGCATGAAAGATTGAAAGTTATTGAATTTCTATATTTACTCGGTGACAGGTAGGAGCTACGAAAAGTTATTGAATCACTTGAGTACGGTATATAATTAGTTTGACTTATTAATCCTATAGGCTTATAGAAAGGGTCTAATCCTATAGACATCACTTGTGGTTATGTCTCAATTTTAGTTTCGGTTGTTGTAGATTTTGAAGGAAGTTACACCATGAACAGGGTCAGGATAGTTGAAGAAGTCTAGATTTTTCTAACAATAGTTTCGAGTCTTATCAAAAACAAAAAGATAAAGTTAACTCTAACTCTACTGTGAGATCTATTGGAAACCAAGTTAAATCACCGGTCATGCCTGCTGGTGGGCACACACATATGCCACCGGCGGCTGCTTGTGCATCTTATCAATCACATGTATTACACCCAGTTCGTTATCTATAGATGTTTTAGACTGTACCCAAAGTATTTTGCTGATGGCTCATCTGATTTGCTGGCTCCTTCTATTTTAGTGGACAGAATGCTGATCAACTTCATCCTCCCACTGTTATGTTGGGTGAGGACGAGAAGAAGGAAACTTTAGGCTCACAAAATCAGCTTCCACCTGCTCAAGGACCCCAGGTTGCACAATTCCCACATGCGCTTAGTCATTTGTGGCTATAATTTACATTTTGATATATACAGAGAGTGACAACGAGTTTTAGTAACTTAAACATAATGGAACTCTTAATACAACTATATAGGTAGTTTGTTTACTTCTTAATTGATATGATCATTGCATTTGCAGATACCTTTAAGACCACCAATCATACCTTACCTTGAACTATTTCGTTTGAACATGTTTTTCTGGAGTAACTGTGAATTGTACGCTCTTTATCCACGGGTGGATTTTTGTTAGAGTTCTGTGTAGCTTATGATATATGTGACTTGCCCACGAAATGCAAAACCAAAGATTTCCTGTTAGATGGTGATGCCTTGACATGTGTATTAACTAGTCTAATGTAATTTGTGAGTAATTTGATAATCATTTTTGCTATCCGTGGTTAAGATTCCTGTATCCGATCTTAAAGTTAATACAAAAGATATGCAGAAACAGGTTGTGCCAAACACCACCTCTGCTACAACTGCTGTTAACCCAAACACTACTTCTGCACAAGTCCAAAGTATGCAGAGGACTGCAACTCCTCCAAAGATGAAGCAGCTTCATAATGAAGTCTCATACAGTGTAATGCAATGTAGCTTGTATAGTTAAAGTAGTATTATAAGCTTTGTACATAGCTTTAGCTGTTTTGTTAGTGAACTAGCTTAGTTAGTTGCAGTCAAGTTCATTTGTATAAATACTCATTGTAACCACATTTCTCATTTATGAAAAACAACTTATTTTCACACACTATTTCATTCTCTCAAATCTCAGTAGATCTCAATATTAACAAAGTAATCAGATCTTAATATTAATTATGCACACATCTACAGTCCACATCAATAGGCTTTCATAATGATATATGATATTCTATGATGTATCTGGCTTTATGTTCTGTTTACAGTTGGCTTCCACCACATCAGAAGCTGATTTATCTCCTACCCACCCCATTCGTTTGGGTTAGGCTTTGAACTTCTTCCATTACGAGATTATGAACTCTCCTGAAAGGTATGTTTTAAGTTCTTTATGCCTCGATATTTTTACAGTTATATTCAAAAATGTGCTAACCTGTGTATCTTTTGTTTTTATTTTGACCTGTGTTAGGCCTGCCACGAGGCAAAACAAGCTTTCGATGAAGCTATCTCAGAGCTTGATTCCCTCAGCGAGGAATCCTACAAAGATAACACTTAATTATGCAACTTCTGAGTTTACTAAAGTCTAAAGGTATACTTAAGTACTTGTTATTGTTTCTTAAAATCAAAGAACTTGATTCCCCTGAGTGGAATCCTATAAAGATAGCATTTTACATTGTCAGTTTACTGGTATACTTAAGTACTTGTGATTATTTCTTCAAAATCAATATTAATTTTTAGTATGCCATGCATTGTTGCAGATGCACTTCGGAATTGTTTGAGAGATCAAAAGCTGAAGCAATTGTTGATTTGGCTTCTTTTCTCCTCAATTGTGGACATTATAGCTGGAAATATGGCATAGCAACATTTAAAAAAAAAAAAAAAAAAAAAAAATCCCGGATAGAGCAATGTTTCTTAATGGAAAACAGGGCTCTATTATAAATTTCATTAATATAAAATCACATAGAGTCTGTTTTTAAAACCGGGCTCTATTTGCTTTGCACATAAAGTCCCCACCCCTTTTGAGCCCTTATGTAAAACCGGGCTTAATGAGCCTTTCTAGTAGGGCTCTATGACATTTTTTGAAGTAGTAGGCCCCAAAAATAAAAGCATCAAACCGATCACAATCAACCCGATTTGCATATTACTTCCACCCATTATTCTTACTCTTGATATGTTCTATTCATATATACATAACAACTAACATCTACCGATGCATACATACATAAGATTAATATGTAACGTTTAACTCGTAGCCAACATTAGTTTATCTAACTATGTCAATATTTTGTATTTTCCATTACATCAAGAGAGAAAGTTTTTGTTAATACAAATATCGCCTAAAAACGTTATTTATATTTTACGATCTTTGCTAAGTTTTGTTAATGACAAAGTATGAAATTTAGCTAAGAGTAAATCATCACTTGAAGTGTTTAAGTCTTGTTTAACTAAAGTTTACATTTCATAAAACATAACACAAGTTTATTTCTTAAATTAGAAATAAGTCACATCACATTTATGGCAAGTTTTGTCATTATGTATTTTGGCAAGTTGTGTGTTTGACTTGCTTTCATGTTGCTTACAAGTTTCATGTTTGACTAACTTTAGGTGATGTGACATTGTTTGGTTGCTAGAAGTTATGAGACAAGACATTGTTTGGTTTGGGAAGTTATTGCAAAAACCTACTGCAGACCCGGCGGTACCCTGGGGGTACACGGGCGGAACCCATCTCAGGGTTCCGCCTGATCCGCCGAGCATGCAGTATTGGTTGCTATAAATACCAAACCATTTGTTTGTTTTGTGTAACCTTTTAGGACATATTTTCACATATTCTCTCAACTAACTTAGTAACCCCTGACTTGTGTGATTCTCTTATGTAGCAAGGAACTCCACAAGATCATTCAAGAAGTTGCAAGCTTCAACTCTAAAGTTGCAAGTCTTGGTAGCTTGATCATGTATAAGCTTTGATAGTTTATACTTACTTTGTGTCATGTATATTCAGTAGAGATTGGTTAGTATTTTAGGCCTCAAAATACGTAGAGTGTTGGGAGTGGTTGTACCCTTGGTAAAGAACTCGACATCTAGCTTTGTGTCGGTAAAAGTGTAAGCGACGAGTGGGAGTGGTTGTACCCTTGTAAAAGAACTCGACATCTAGCTTTGTGTCGGTAAAAGTATAAGCGACGTGTAAGGTTTTCTCCGCCGGTGAAAGGAGCTTGTTGATTAGTGTTTATAACTCTCGAGTTGGAAACTCGGGGCGTGGATGTAGGGCAAGGAAAAAGAGTCCTTGTAGCCGAACCACGATAAACAATCGTGTTGTGGTTTGATCGTTTCTTTCTCTATCTTTGCTTATTGCATGTTGTTATTTAGTTAGAATTGTTAACTACATATAAAGCTTTTCAAAGAAGTAAAACAAGTAAAGTTGTCTTTATGTTATCAAACAAATGTAAAAGCTTTTCAAAGAACTAAACAAGCAAAGTTAGGATCATCACAAGTAAAGCTTTTCAAAGTAAGAAACATGTATAATTAGAATTGATACTCACACTAAAAGCTTTAGAAAGAAACAAACATATAATGGTATGTCTATATTATTGATCAAACCTAAAGTTATTAAAGGATACTTAAGTTGAAAATGATTTTTAAAGAGGTAAACTATTCAACCCCCTTCTAGTTTTCCACAATTGGCATCAAGAGCTACGTTACTCAAGATCTTTAAAATAGAATGTATTTTAAAACTTGGATCGATCCATGGATTTTGAAAATCTCAAAGAAGGGCAACCTATTCAAAACCAACCGGTATTTGAAAAAGAAAACTTACTTGAATGGAAAAGTAATTTTGAAAACTATGTGAAATCAATTGATCAACATCTTTGGCATATTATTTCTTTTGGTAATTTCAAACCAAAGAAAACAAGTTTTTGAAAACCGAGATAACTATCTTAAACTTGATAAAAATACTAAAGCTAAAACAATGTTTTACAAAGCTTTAGTACCAAATATGAAAGAATGTATTTTTGTCAAAAGGCTAATGATGTTTGGAAAAATATGGTAAACTTTCATCAAGAAATATGTCAAGTCAAAGATGATCAATTTGATCTTACATATGAATTAGAGGTTTTAGAAAAACTAATTGATAGACACTTAGTAGAAGTTAATACATGTGCTACTAGTTTAAATGTTTTAAATGAAGGTACAAGTGAAGATGTGTACGTATGTTTTGATGAACCTGCTTGCGTATCTTGGAATGTAATGGAAGTTGACGAAGACAATGATCCGGTAGTTTATTGTCAACTTATTGATACAACAAGCAAGGTGTTAGTTAAGGTGATTACTCGTGTCAAGCTCGCAGTAGTCTTGCTTGCGATTCATGGAATAACTCGGATGAAGATGAAGTCAATCATCCGGTTTGTGATTCTATACTAGATAAAACATCAAGCAAGGTACACTTTGAAACCAAACTCTTTTGCTTTGATTAATTTATTCTAGAGTTTTCTAAAATAGAAAATGAGTCTAAACATTTGTGCAACATGAACCTAAAAGCTATCTTCAAGAATGAGTCTTCAAAATCTCTTAAGAATATCTTTGAAAAGAAAATCTTATTAGAAGATAAAATGTCTAAAATTAAAAGTAATGTTGAAATTAATCTAGAATGTAAATTATGTCTAGATTACAAACATGAAATTAAAATGCAAAATGAAAAAGGAAAAATTATTAGTTAAATTTGATGAAAGCTCAAAATCTCTTGAAAGATTGTTGAGGAGTCAAAGGTTGTTTAAAGATAAAACCGGATTAGGATTTAACTCAAAAGCACCATTAACTAATAAAACAAAGCAAGTAAAATTTGTCTAACCTTGAAGAGAGATTTAGAGATAATTCTATCTCTAATAGAAACTCATGATAAAAGAATTAAGATTATCATACTCCTTGCTTTTATATGATTGTCTAACCTTCTTGGATACATGAGTTATTGTGTTTCAAAGCATGTCATCAAACCAAGTTTTTACGCTTAAATGCTTATCCGCTTGATAGCATCTCTATGCAATTTAAAAGGTACGCATTACTTAAACTTGACTTTGGTTATATCTTGTATCTAGCATTATGTGCTCAAATATGTGTTACTTGTAATACTCTAGAGTGTCTACCTGCTATTTGTAAATAACTAAGATTAGACTCTATGCAACAAGGAATTTAGTCTTTAGTACTAGTAGGAGATATAAGGTGTTTTGGTTATTTAACCATCAAGAGATAAACACGAAAAACTCTTGAGTATGTCTCACTCAACTCTTGCTTACAAGTGAGCTAACTAAGAATTTCCTAAGTGTTAAAATGTCTAACACTTTTGTGATGCTTGCAAAACAAACCTTTGTTAAACAATTTTCTCAAACACCATACTTTGAGTCTTTAATTGTGTCTTTCTTCAACTACTCCTTTATGATAATCTCACATTAAAACACACAAGGTGAAATAAATCACATTAGCATATATTTGGATGTATGTAAGAAAATGAGTTTTCAACATCTAGGATTTACACATCAAATGTGACACAAAGTCTCATGATGTTGTACCTCTTGGACTTTTTCAAAAAGAGTTCATAGTGTCTTAAGTAAGAAAACCCAAAGAGTCGAGGAGTCGTTGAATATGTCATTTAACGAGTAATCTCCTCCTTCTAAGATATTATCTTTGGTAGATGACAACTTAGTCGAAATAACATCTTCTCACATTGAGTCAAACATTGAATCAAGTAAAATTGACATAAGTTATAAAACTTGATTTATAGGTCATAGTTGTGTCTAAACAAATTCAACAAAAACGGTTTTTGGAATTTAGAGTAAAACAACTAGTAAAACAAAATAAATATTTCGAAGTAATCATGTGATTATAAGTGTCAATATTTGAAAGTCTTTTTGATAATAAAAGCAAGCTCCAAAAGCGAGAGATTTTAACTTAAAGACATTCCTAGTTGCTCTCTTGTTCTCAATAGTTAAGTTATTGATGACTTATCAAGAATGAGATTAGTAAATCCGTAGGTAAAAACTAAACATAGAGAAATGTTTGGAAGACTACTTGTTCTCATAACATTTAGATTCAACATTATGTTTAGCTTTTGTCTATGTGCTCGTGTAAACGAAGATCCTAAAACAACTCGTTAGTTGAGCCTAGTTGGATACATCATAAGGTACTACACAACTAGAATTATGGTCTCCCAAAAGAACGGGAATAGAAACCATAGTGTTTGACAAATGGAATTATGTCGGTAATAAGTTGATGAGAAAAGCACAAGTGGTACTTGCACTTTTATACTTACTTACCCAATGATTCTCCAAAACGCGTAAGATTCTCAAATTTGTATCGGATGGAGAAGCACAATCAACAAGCTCCAAGCAAACTCGTGTCAACAACGGAATTTATCTCATCAACATTGGAAGCATCAACTTCGGCAACAATTCAATCCATTATGTTCTTAGTCGACATATTGAGATCCCTCATCATCGCCTTGGTAAGATTGTTCATTGAGGAACGTCTTAACTAAGAAAGTCTTCTACGTCAACAATTCCATCAACGCGTTCACAAAATCTCTTGAATGTGAAGCATTCATAATTCCTAGGCTTAGTCAAAGACTCATAAGACCTAAAACCTTAGTTTTTGAACTTTAGGTTAAAACCACAAAAATCAAGACAATTCCTTTTAAGTCTTTCCCTGCAGAACCCACGGAACCTTCAGAACATATGGGCGGAACCCATTTTTTGGTTCCGCCTGGTCCGCCGAACCTCAGAATGTCTTATTTGAAATTTCAAAACCAAACACCCTCTTAACTCTTAAACAAAAACCTTCAAACAGCACCACCCTCTCTATAACACATATCCTCACGAATTTTAGGGTTTCTAATCCAATCTCTTCCAATCCAACTAACTTTGTAAGTATTCTAATCACAATTGCATTTTTAATCTAATCATAACATTTGTGCTTACAATCATTAACTAGAATTTTAGGGTTTTTGCATAAAACTACATGATTCATGAAAAACTTGGTGGCTAACTAATCATGTCTTCCATTAGTTAGGAATTGCATCCTCTTTGTTTTTTACTTTAATTTACCAAACACACCAAGAGCATTATTTTTCTAATTGCAACTCCAAACATCACCACATTGTTAAAACAAATGAAAAACATTATTGAAACATCACTTGCACATTATCTCGTGAATGCTAAAGGGAATACATAACCAATATGTATTTTCGGGTATTTTCAATCGAAGATATATTCAAATAGGAGAGTTTTTGGTTATCTTTTGTTTTCATAACATTACTTCTCAAACAAAACAATTTGGGCATCAAAATGAGTCAAGATAATCAAGTCTCCGCATTGTTTGCATATAGGAACATATTAGAACATGCACATTGATTAAAAGTCATTAACATACAATTCTTGTGTTTTCTAGGAATCAAAATGCCTAACGCAAATCAAACCGATCACGTGGAAACCCTTAAGTACTTGCCAAAACACCATAGGACAAAAGGTCTTAACAAAGTTCAAATAGAAACCTTTAAGGCACTAGAAAAACGCTATGTTCATGAAGGTAGAACAATTGATCCATCCTTTCTAGAAGGAACATCTACTCGCCAAAACTTTGCCGCAATCAACTTTGATTGTCTTCTTGATATTGATGAGCCGATTTGTCCTAGGTTCATATTAGAATTCTATGCAACTGTAGAAATCCACACTGATGAGTCGGGTGAGATAGCATTAACTTTCAAAACAAATCAAACACCACATTTCATAGGCTTAACAAACTTAGCTATCATCCTTGGTGTTCCTAATGAAGGTACTTGTCTCTACACGGATAAGTGGCCTATTTCAAGCCTACACTCAATTGAGCGTTTTCATCCATACAACAATCCTCTTGTTTGTAAGGAAACAATCAAGGAACATCTCTTTGTTAGAGCCTCCACCACTAGGAAAAATCGTTCGGGGAATATTGTGGATAAGGACCCATTTGGTATGGAGACCAATGAGCTTAAACCACAATTTAAGAAGTGGGAAGAAATTCTTAGAGCCAATGTCATAAGTACCATAGGAAATAGGGATCATGTTAACACATGCCTTTGTTACATGCTTTATAGCATTTCCATTGGTCAACCATTCAACTTAGCCTACTACCTAGCCCGACGAATGGCCGACATACCTTTAGTTGGAAAAACCGCCCTTCCATATGGAATGCTTCTTACTCGGCTATTTAGAGCAATTTCACCCATTCCTCCTAATGACAAAGGAATGCACCTTGACTATTTCCTTGTTCCTCACATCTTCGTTCCTCTAAGTGATAAACGAGTTTTCAAAAATAAGGGCAAACGTACTCGATCACCTACTCCATCTTCATCATCATCCGGCATGAGCGACGATGATAATCTACCAAACTCTAAGTTACCTCCCTTAGAATTTCTTCAAGCTCTCCCCATCATTGACAATGCTTCCGAAGAATTCAAGCAAACCAAAGGAATGTTCAAGTGTTTTGGAAGGTACCTAAACAAGCTCAAAAGGAAGATTGACCGGTTGTGAGAAGATTAAGGAGCGTTTGTCTTATGTGTGCTTTAGAAGCATCTTTGTGTTAAAACTATGTGAATTATGTGATTTATGTTGATTCTCATGTTCGTGACTTATTATGTTTGATGAATTACGTTTGGTGTGCTCTTTTATGATTAATGACAATATTGATGGTATTTGTCAATCTCATGCTTATGTTAAATTTCACTAAGTTTAGTGAATTTCGCTAGCCCCCGATCAAAGTCTTATACTTTGAGCGTTTACATGCCTAATTTTTGCATTTCCTAACCAGATATGAATTATATTTTTAGTTTTAGGACTTTTCGAAAATTTTGAAAAACGTCTCGCGGGTTTAAAACGCGTTCTGTCTGCTTTTTCAGTTCTGGCGGATCAGACGGATCCCAATTTTGGGTTCCGCCTGTGTAAAACCTGGGTAACCCAGGTCTGGCCCAACGGACCAGACGGAACCCAAATTTGGGTTCCGCCTGTGTATTCCCAGGGTTCCGCCAGTCTTCTGCAGAAAATTTTTGCCATTTCTCTTAAATTCATAACTTGATTTAGTGTCAAATCATTATCCTAAGTGAGAAACACTCTTCATTAACACCAACAACCATTCTGGAACAAACCTCAATCCCTAAAACAATTAGTAAGACACTTCCCGCCAAAATTCAAATTCAAAACATAACTAACCAAAGGAACCCTTTTAAAGGATCCTTCAAACCTTTGATACATTCTCAACCAAACCACTTCCATGATCACAAAGCATTGAGTGCTAAGGTTGGTCTTCCACTCCACCCTACTTCATTAGATTGACATTACATGATGTGACATGGTCATGAAAATCATGTGAAAACTCAATCCTTGAATAGTAAAACATCAAATCAAAACACATATTTCAACACTTTTTCTCATCCTATAAATTTGAAAGGTTTGCAACAACTCAATCACACCATCAACATCAAAACTTTTTCTCTCAAACATCAAAACCAAAACCATTGCAATGACCAAATCCAATACCTCATCCGAGTCATCTAAGTCATGTGCTAAAACCACTAGGATTAGTGTGAAACCTTGTTGCTTCAACAAAACCACAAAGTCAAGCTCTTCATCATCAAGTGATGCTTCACTCAACATCTCCTCACCCATCCAAGATTTTCTCAACCTCACTACCTCAACTACACCCTCAACACATTGTAATACCAATGTGATTACCATTCAAGATTTGCTCAATCTTGCCACTCCACCACCTTCTCCACTACTTTGCAACTCAAACCTAGCCTCTAACCCATCACCAACTAGACCTTTGAGTATGACAACCTCACCTTCCCAACAAGCTTTTAAAACAAAAACTCCTTCACCTCAATCACCAACACTCACACCAATGGAACTTTTCCATACACCACCAACATCACCAACACCCAATTTGGAAACTTTTGATGATCTATCAAGTCCACCATCCTTCTCACTTTTTGACACCATTGCTCAAATGGAAACACAACAACAACCAAATGAGCAACTTAATCATGAACCCTATAACCCCGCGACGGTAGAACGGTTAGCTTACCGTTATGCTAGACCATCCATTTTTCCAAATGACCAAGGTCATACCCACTCACATTCATTTGTGTTTCACCCCATTTACAAAAACCTTAATGGTGATCCTTACGGAGAACCAAGTTTTCGTCACCTAGTTCAACCACAAGAACCACAACAACAACAACCACAACAACCACAACAACCTCCAAACATGAATGAGGAAATAAACACTCATTTAAACCACCTCAATGCTTTCAAACGAATGGTTGATTCTCAAATCAATCATGTTATGGAATTCAACACGGCATTGCACTCAACAAGTTCAACCCAACCACCACCAACAAATCAAACCTCTCTTCCACCAAACTTTCCCCGCCATGATTGCGGACATTGCGAGAGAACCGCTCACATTAGTGAAAGATGTCGAACGGAACTACGTGACTTATCCGAAGAAATGAGGTTTGTTCTAAACCACATTTTGGACCAACTTCAATCCTTGTCTAACTCACCTCAACCTTAGAGTCTCCAAAATGAAACAAAACCGTTTCTTTTGGAAAAAGTCACCATTTTAACCTAGTCACCTCCTCACATCCCCAAATAAAACCCGCTACAACCATCAATCCACATTTTCATCCCCAAACAACCCAATCTTTGTTTTTGGAAAATGTTTCTCATGAAGGAAAATGATGATTTCCTTGTAGCATTTTATGTTCTTAGTTTATTTTTTAGTTTTTCTTTGTAGGATGTTGTCATCTTAATTTTGTGTCTTTGACTCTCTAAGAGTCAAATTTTTACAAGTTAAATGAAATTAATTCTACAACAAAGATTTGAAGGGTTTGATTGACCATTTAGGTATAATGAGTGAACTATACCTTGATATGGTACAATACATAAATCTTGTGCTAACCTCTCTTTTTGTAGGATCATTATTCATGTTTTCCTTCCTTGAAAACTCCATATAGGGGAGTAACATTCAAGGGGGAGCATGAGTCTTGCTTTATTCCGTTTCACAACTCTTAGTTGTGTTTTTAAACATGAAATGCTTTCATGACATATCTTGTGCGGAAACTAACTTTTCTTTTGTAGGTTCAAAATCCATGTCTCCACTCTTGGCACTCCATGTAGGGGGAGTATCGACCAAGGGGGAGCATGGCCATTATTCCGCTTCACTACTCTACTTTTTGTTTCGACAAAAAGGGGGAGAATTTAGAGTAAACTTGTTATAGTAAACTTGTTCTACTTTTAATATTTCCGATTCGCTAACTCTTTGCAAAAACAAGTTTTACTACTAACTTTATAAGACTTAACACTAAATCTCATGGCTTACTTTTAAATAAAGTTTATGTTTTGTCATCAACAAAAAGGGGGAGATTGTTAATACAAATATCGCCTAAAAACGTTATTTATATTTTACGATCTTTGCTAAGTTTTGTTAATGACAAAGTATGAAATTTAGCTAAGAGTAAATCATCACTTGAAGTGTTTAAGTCTTGTTTAACTAAAGTTTACATTTCATAAAACATAACACAAGTTTATTTCTTAAATTAGAAATAAGTCACATCACATTTATGGCAAGTTTTGTCATTATGTATTTTGGCAAGTTGTGTGTTTGACTTGCTTTCATGTTGCTTACAAGTTTCATGTTTGACTAACTTTAGGTGATGTGACATTGTTTGGTTGCTAGAAGTTATGAGACAAGACATTGTTTGGTTTGGGAAGTTATTGCAAAAACCTACTGCAGACCCGGCGGTACCCTGGGGGTACACGGGCGGAACCCATCTCAGGGTTCCGCCTGATCCGCCGAGCATGCAGTATTGGTTGCTATAAATACCAAACCATTTGTTTGTTTTGTGTAACCTTTTAGGACATATTTTCACATATTCTCTCAACTAACTTAGTAACCCCTGACTTGTGTGATTCTCTTATGTAGCAAGGAACTCCACAAGATCATTCAAGAAGTTGCAAGCTTCAACTCTAAAGTTGCAAGTCTTGGTAGCTTGATCATGTATAAGCTTTGATAGTTTATACTTACTTTGTGTCATGTATATTCAGTAGAGATTGGTTAGTATTTTAGGCCTCAAAATACGTAGAGTGTTGGGAGTGGTTGTACCCTTGGTAAAGAACTCGACATCTAGCTTTGTGTCGGTAAAAGTGTAAGCGACGAGTGGGAGTGGTTGTACCCTTGTAAAAGAACTCGACATCTAGCTTTGTGTCGGTAAAAGTATAAGCGACGTGTAAGGTTTTCTCCGCCGGTGAAAGGAGCTTGTTGATTAGTGTTTATAACTCTCGAGTTGGAAACTCGGGGCGTGGATGTAGGGCAAGGAAAAAGAGTCCTTGTAGCCGAACCACGATAAACAATCGTGTTGTGGTTTGATCGTTTCTTTCTCTATCTTTGCTTATTGCATGTTGTTATTTAGTTAGAATTGTTAACTACATATAAAGCTTTTCAAAGAAGTAAAACAAGTAAAGTTGTCTTTATGTTATCAAACAAATGTAAAAGCTTTTCAAAGAACTAAACAAGCAAAGTTAGGATCATCACAAGTAACGCTTTTCAAAGTAAGAAACATGTATAATTAGAATTGATACTCACACTAAAAGCTTTAGAAAGAAACAAACATATAATGGTATGTCTATATTATTGATCAAACCTAAAGTTATTAAAGGATACTTAAGTTGAAAATGATTTTTAAAGAGGTAAACTATTCAACCCCCCTTCTAGTTTTCCACAGTTTTGAATTTTAAAGAATTATCAAAAGTATATTGCAGTACTAAGTTGTAACAATTAGTTTTGAGAAATTTTAATTCATCTATGTTAATCTAATAGGTATATATGTGATTCTCTTTCCTATAACGGAGTTGGATGTTGAGATAATCATTTTAATATGTCGTGTTCAGTGTTTCTAAGTAAGCGGTTTGAAAACGATTCCACAAATCAACAAGGCCTCCATGGTATCGAGTGTTTTCTTGTTTTGCTTGAACTCACTTATGTATCAGCTAAGGATTTGAGTGTACTTGATTGATAGTTAGCATGGACGCAATCGTCTCTATGTTTTAGTAAACACATACTATTTGCAAATACTAAAGTTAAAACAGCTGATTTGCACAACTTAACAAGTTGTTATGTTTAACGTAGAAATACTACATATCGATCAACTTCATATAAAGTATGACAAGTTGCGTGTAAATCAGTTCCCTTGGTTTAGATGGACTCGCTAGCATGCATGATTGAACAACTTACAGTCGGTGAATCTTCAATATGGTCCAATTTCTCACAAAATTAAAGTTGAAATACATAAGAAAATTAAGTTCTTGAAAATGTAATGGTGTATAATTCTTTATTTTTAAATTAACAAACATGAGAACACGTACTGTTTATCCAGGTGACTTCATTGATGAAGAAATTTATTTTAATTGTTGATCTTGCGATTTTAACCTGCATTCTGCGTGTGCTTTATGCTTGCCTCGTATTACACTTCACAAGTTGGACAAGCATCCCATGAAGTTGACATATGGTCGGGGTTGTAATGCCTAAAATAGGTCTTCAATTCTAAGCGCTTTTTGTACTGCCTAATAAGCATGTTAAAACTCTATATGATACTAGTCTGACGAAATACATTGTTTTAGCTATATTTTCTTTATTATTATTATTACTATTTTTTAAAATAACCATTTTACTCAGCTTAGATTAATATATGATTTGATATACAACATATCTCTATCGACAATGTCAAGTTAGCTGAAAGCTAAAACTTCCGAATTATATCCCTGTAGGCTAAAACTTTAACTTTAACTTTATCTTTATCCTTATCTTTTATACTGTAATAAAAAGAAACTGTAAGATATACAAAAGACTAAAGAGAAGTAAAGACAATTATTTCGGATTAATACTCAGCCTAGTCACCTAACTTACACGTGCAATTAAAATTTGTGATTTGTAGCGATGCTATCACAATACAATCAATATTTTTTCAAATTAAACAAGATATATTGAGCTATCTCAAGTACATATTTTTGAAACTGCAAAGATATATGAAATATTTAAAACCAAAATAGAAGATGATGGGCAAAACACGAGCATGTTATTAACGAACTCAGAGAACTAAATACTTTGTACTTGATACTTCCACGCACTATGGTTGGCCTAATAAGCACTTGAAGCATATTATGTTCTCCTTTTCTTTATCATGTGGCAAGTTAAATAACACCATGACGACTTTTGCTTTTTTTATGAGGTTGAATTTTTGTACACTTTAAAAAAGAAAGCTTAATAAATTTAAAGGTAAATGTTCTCTAGTAATTATATCAAGAAAGGAATACAACTCCATGAGGCTTTCTTGGAATGCTATCTCATCGAACTATAAGATAAATGTTTAGTTCGATACAATCATTAAGCTACTACATTTCTTTCAGGCGTTAAATCAAACACTTTGATGACCTCTTTAAGATAACATATAGCACCCAGAAAACACATATATGAAAAAGCAAAAACTTAAATATGAATAGATTTATTGAAAATATAAATCATGAAAATCATAGACTTATTGAAAACATAAATATGAAAAAGCAAAAAGTCCATTGAGTAAGCAAATATTACAATGAGATTTTCTACCCGGTGGTACGTCATACATCTATCCGGGTGTTACTATCCTTAGTAGCACATCACGACTTAGAGTTGGAACAATTAGATGTAAAGACCGCATTTCTTCACAGTGACCTTGAGGAAGAAATTTATATGAGCCAACCCGAAGGTTTTGTTGTTCAAGGCAAAGAAGACTATGTTTGCAAGCTCCGAAAATCTCTCTATGGTTTGAAGCAGTCGCCGAGACAATGGTACAAGAGATTTGACAGCTTTATGGTAAAGCATGGTTTTAGTAGAAGTGCTTATGATTGTTGTGTCTATCATAAAAAGGCACCGTCTGGATGTCTTATCTATTTGCTCTTGTACGTTGATGATATGCTCATAGCGGCTAAAGACATAGAAGAGGTTAATAAGTTGAAGATCTTACTCAACACAGAATTTGATATGAAAAATTTAGGAGCAGCTCGAAAGATTTTGGGCATGGAAATCATTCGAGACCGAAAACATGGTAAGCTTTTCTTATCATAGAAAAGTTACATTGAGAAGATTATTTCTCGTTTTGGCATGAGTTCGGCAAAATCAGTCAGCAAATTTTCGTTTATCTACTGCTTGTGCTCCACAAAGTACGGCAAAAATATAGTATATGTCGCGAATACCTTATGCTAGTGCTGTTGGGAGTTTGATGTATGTTATGGTTTGTACAAGGCCGGATATAGCTCACGCAATGAGTGTTGTGTCACGATATATGGCTCATCCCGGAAAAGAGCATTGGAATGCGGTGAAACGCATTTTTCGCTATTTGAAAGGGACATCTGATGTTGGCCTTATTTACGGTGGTGAACGTGAATATTTGGTTGCCGGATACTCAGATTCGGATTATGTTGCGGATCTTGATGCTAGAAGATCCTTGACAGGTTATGTTTTCACCATTGGAAATTCTGTTGTAAGTTGGAAAGTTACATTACAACCATCAGTAGCTTTATCTACTACTGAAGCCGAGTATATGGCTTTAACGGAAGCAGCGAAGGAAGCAATATGGTTGAAAGGTTTGATTGAAGATCTTGGTTTCCCACAAGATCAAGCGACCGTGTTTTGCGATAGCATGAGTGCCATATGTTTGGCTAAAGATCAAGTATACCATGACCGGACTAAACACATAGATGTTCGTTATCACTTTATTCGTACGGAAAGAAGAATCAGAGTGAAGAAGATTGGCACTCAAGACAATCCTGCGGATGTGTTTACTAAACCGGTTCCTTTGAACAAGTTTCGTCACTGTTTCGATTTGCTCAATATCGATAATTGGAAATATAGTGTTACTTAGGAGCTAAAGTCAAGGTGGAGATTGTTAGACATTGTGACTTATACTCCTAAGGGTAGTTTAGTAATTTTTGGTACTATGTAGTTTATTGTGTTTTGTAAGGGCAGTTTGGTAATTTTAGTGCTCTAGTTGTTGAAGTATCAGGAGACTTCTTTATAAGTCGGTTAGTGTATTATATGAAGTGTAGAACAGCACCTGTATGTATGTACTTATCAGACCACTAAAACAAATATCAGTACTTTAGTTTAAACCTCGTGATCTCATAACCCATATACTCCTTATTTTGAGTTTTGTGATACCTATTGTTTTCTGTTGCTGCTGCTACTGACTTTTGCCACTAATTATCTGCTCCCAAATCCTAACATGGACAAATATACCGAAGATAAGTTGGGGTTTTTTTTTCTTGACCAAAGTGATGTCTAATCTACATATATAGTACATACGAGGTCTTGATCAGGTTTCATCCCAACCCGCATAATAAATTCATTGGTAGCCTTATTATTTTTTATTTTTTATTTTTTTTACTAACTATTCAATGTTTGAATGATTATGCAGCTGACTTCATTGATGAAGAAATTTATTTTAATTGTCGATCTTGCAATTTTAACCTACATTCTGCTTGTGCTTTATGCTTGCCTCGTATCACACTTCACAAGTTGGACAAGCACCCCATGAAGTTGACATATGGTCGGGGTTGTAATGCCTAAAAGCTTTTTGTAATGCCTAAAAGATATTATGGTTGCGTGAAGGATAGGTAGTACTAATTGATAATAAGTATGTTAGAGCTCTATATGATACCATTGTTTTAGCTATATATATAATTTTTTTATTATTACTAGTTATAATGCCCGCGCACGCGCGGGTTTTTTTTTAAAATTTTTTTAATCATATATTTTTATTTATTAAAAAACAAATAATTTAATCTTTGTTTTGTTTGATTTATGATGTTTAATTATAATTTTTTATTATTAAATATAATTATTTAAAAATTTTAATACTAATATTAATTGCATCTTATCTATATTTTTTGTATTTATCTTCTACTTGTCTTAATTGCATCTTATCTATATTTTTTGTATTTATCTTCTACTTGTGTTATGGATAAATATAAAATATTACCTAATAAGGAAATAACATTTTTTTTTAAATAAAATTATTACTAAATAAGGTATGAATGCATTTTTTAAAATGAAAAATTTCCAATAAGGGTTTTATTGTATTATATAAAAGATGTTATAATATAACCGTTTTACTCAGCTTAGATTAATATATGATTTGATATACAACATATCTTTATCGGCAATGTCAAGTTAGCTAAAAGCTAAAACTTCCTAATTATTTCCCTGTAAGCTAAAACTATAACTTTAACTTTAACTTTATCCTTTTCTTTTATAATAAAAAGAAACCGTAAGATATACAAAAGACAAAAAAGAAGTAAAGACAATTATTTCAGATTAATACTCAACCTAGTCACTTAATGTACATGCACTTGCAATTAAAATTTGTGATTTGTAGCGATGCTATAACGATACAATCAATATTTTTTCTAATTAAACAAGATATATTGAGCTATCTCAAGTACATATTTTTGAAACTGCAAAGATATATGAAATATTTAAAACGAAAATAGAAGATGATGGGCAAAACACGAGCATATTATTAACGAACTCAGAGAACTAAATACTTTGTACTTGATACTTCCAC
Organism: Artemisia argyi; assembly: GCA_030686995.1. Classification (NCBI taxonomy): domain Eukaryota; kingdom Viridiplantae; phylum Streptophyta; class Magnoliopsida; order Asterales; family Asteraceae; genus Artemisia; species Artemisia argyi. The sequence goes on from CM060684.1 coordinate 8,322,730, forward strand.
TGTGATTGGCCTAATAAGCACTAAAAGCATACTATGTTCTCCTTTTCTTTATCATATGTTAAGTTAAATAACACCAAGACGACTTTTGCTTTTTTTATGAGGTTGAATTTCTTTACACTTTAAAAAAGAAAGCATAATTAATTTAAAGGTAAATATTCTCTAGTAATTATATCAAGAAAAGAATACAACTCCATGAGGCTTTTTTGGAATGCTATCTCATCAAACTATAAGATAAATGTTTAGTTCTATACAATCATTATGAAAAAGCAAAAACTTAAATATGAATAGATTTATTGAAATTATGAATCATGAAACCCCGTTAAGTTTTCTTGTAAAAGAACTAAAAATAAAAATAACTAAAAATATGAATAGATTTATGTGGATCTTCGAAATGCTTATTTTCATTTAACCTCTCCCAAAAGAAAATAACTAAAAATAAAAAGTCCATTGAGAAAGCAAATATTACGTAAAAGAACTGAAAAGTGAACAACAGACAAAAGGTTTACAATTATTAGTAAAACATACATTTACTAGGAAATGTATAAGAGCACTGGGTGCAGACGACGAACCACCCTTCGCCGTCCGAGGTGGCACTTCCAACGGCGAGCCGTTGCTCGCAGCCACACCGGAATAGCCTCGCCGTTGGCCAACTGCCAGTGGCCACGACGAAGCAAACTTCTGACAAGTTGGCAGGTTATTTTTTCTTTCTTTCTTTTTCGTTGGGTTGTTTTTGGGTTTGGGTCGACACACAGAAACCAAAAATGGTGTTTTGGGTTGTTTTGTTTGTTCGAACAAGAAGAAAGAAAGAAAAAGAAATATGGTTATGGTTTTAGTGTGTGTTTGTGTGTGTTTTGGTTGGAGAAGAAGACACAGCAGCAAAGCAGCAGGTTTTTTTTTTTTTTTACAAAAGGAATGGGGTACAAAAGGTGGTTTATTAAATTTTGATGAAAATGAATAGTTTTTTTTTTTTGTTACACAGTTGAGTTTTTTTTTTTTTTTTTTTTTTTTTTTTTTTTTTTTTTTTTTTTAATTTTGATGAAATAAAATTAATGTGTTGTTATTTTTAAGTATTTGTGAAAAGAATTTAATTTTTTTAATAAAATGAATAAAAAAATAAATGTGTAAGAGGTGGGGCCCGAATGGGGAAGTTGAGGTTTGTTGTTTGGTGAGGGGGTTTGTTATTGTTAGTTGAAGTTAAGGTGTTTTGGTGATGTGGCATGGTGGAGCCCGAATGGGGAGGCAAAAGCTTGCCTTTGCACCCGGTGCTCTAAGCCCCAACACTTTGGCCCTTTGTTGCTACAGTGTTTTTGTGAGGAGATGCACAGTGAGATGCACAGTGGTTTGTGGCTGTTTGGAATTGGTTGTTGAAACAGCTTATATGATAACGAATATATTATTTATTTAGTGGTTTTGGTTTCAAGTTTTAATTTTTATATGTTTCTTGGTTAAAGATTTGAAATTTTTGGGTAATTGATTGGTGGAAGAGATGTTAGTATGTGTAGTAGGTATACTTCATCTTCAATGCATTCAAAGTGTTTGTGAAAATGCCAGTTCAATAAACGGATGGTGTTTGTGTGCAAGTATTTGAGCTAATGGTATGTATGAAAAATGTGATTTGAATAAAGTTTGGTGTGCTACAACATGAAGGCATAGTTGCTCATATTCTATGTTGTTATAGGCCGTGTCTAAACTGTGTGTAATTTATGGTTTAGAAAAGGTGTAGTTTGAGATGTCACGGGTTGTGGTCATGCTTGCTGACTTTATACAGTCATGAGCGTTGTCTATAGTCTGTGTGTGAGCCTTGATTTTGCACGCTTCTACAAGCTATAGGGAAATTCTAGCTATAAATGCTATCTCATAAATACTTGGTGGCATAAATGATAATCTTTCATTGGCTTTAAGAGTTTCGTAATGGTGGTGAAAAGGACATATTTATTGCCCTAAAAGCTTTTGTTTGATATGTTGGTCTGATTTTGGAGGCTCAAAGGTAGGACTAATGCTGTTAGCATGGCTATGATGATTTTGCCGGATGGCGTAAAATGTAAGCATGTTTGGTAGCCCTTCGGGTTTCTTAGCCAAGCCACGCGTCCCATTGTAATTTGGAACTACTATTACCAGAAACGGTTGTGTGCGAAGTGCGATGTGTTTTATAAATAAAAGTAAATGGCTATGTAGTTTTTGCTGTGATTCATTGGTTCTTTTACTGAATTCTAAATATTTTATATTATTGCAGGATTTATATAGATTCATTATTTGCATTCACTATTGGCTAAAACTAGAAGATGGAATTACTTCCTATAATTGTTTGTATGTACTCATATTAATGCAAATCCTTTGACTTTGAATATGGCTTTGGCTTATATTTTCTTGGTCTGAACTTTACAGGATACAATCTTCGACACTGGGATTTAGCATAGGAATTGATGATAAGTGTCCCAAAGAAAGGTAATATCATATGCACTTTCTTTTGATGGAGTTTCTTGATTTTGCATAGTATTGCATTTAGGTGTTGTAGGGAACTATTATCGTTGCTCAACTGCCTTAGGTCTTACTGAAGTTGATAAAGTTCAAAGAGCGAGCTTTTCCGCTTTCCTAAACTCAAATAATTACAAATGCCGCATTTATAAAGTAATAGCGATTTTGTACAGAAATCTGTTTCCGGGGTGTTTGGCTTTATTTTTGGAAAGTCATTATCTGATATGGGGCAGCATGTAATTTTTGTTTTTATTAGTTTGTTGATCATGCCTGACAATAATGCCTTATGTTTGCAGTGAAAATGATTGGAAGGACCATGGAGTGGCGTTGGTCTTTTGAATATAAATTTGGGAGTCCGAATTAGAAGTTTACGCTGGTCGCAGGTAATGATGAATGGTTTGGTCAGACGTACTCAAGATGGCTAATATTTAGAAGTGCTAAATTATCTCTATAGTAAAATTTTGAATGCTATTGGCTTCAGTCAGTCGGGTACACACAAAACATGGTATCTTTTGATATTGAAGCCTCAAAAGGTTTATTAGAAATTTAGAAACATCAATTTACTAGCATTCAGGTTTGGAACTGAGTATTTCAGTTACAACGGCTTTCTAACCTTTACGTCACAAAATCTTATTTTGTATAAAAATTTTGAATGATTTTCACCAGAGCGAGTTACGTTGGGATGGCCCTTAGTGACTTCATTCGTTTACTTAAGATAGTAACAGAAAATGTCGGCTGGCCCTTAGTGATAACTATGGTTTTTAGCACCTTTTTCTTTTAATTCAAAAATATTACTGGTGTAATGCAAATTGTTTATTTGTCTCGCCATACATTTTTTTAACCTTCTGTTGTTGTATATGACCATATATTTCGATATTAAAAAACAGTTTTTTAACGGAGTTAAATCGATTAAGGTTTTGTTTCAGGATGTGTTCCAGGTTCATTGGTACTTGACTTTGCGTCAAGTAGTGTGCATCAGCAGGGCCTCTCTTACACTGGAACAACTTCATGCAGTGAGGTAATCAGCAGGTTGTGTATAAGACAATTTTTATATTATTTAATGTTTCGTATTTGTTTTATACTATGCTTAGTTAAGACTTGAGAATTGACCAATATTTTCAATGCACTTTTGTAAAAGTGGTTAAAATTCGCACATCAATTTTTTGTGAGGTGGAACATAACATGGTTTGGAGGGTCTTTTGGTGTGGTATTATGAGACTTTGGGTTTCTTTAATGGGCATTTTGTTCTGCTGTGAATTGAGTCATTTTAACGAAGTCGAAGCGTGTAGTATATACGGCATGATAAAGCTACAAACCCTATGTTCTTTTCTTAAATTAATGGCAGTATTGCCGTGTTTGTCAAATTTATCTGAACGGGTAAAAATATGCGGCGAGTCACACGAGTTCGGTTCGGGCACGGTACACTTTTATACACGCGGTCTTTTAAATTTCATAAACACTGATGGTAAGTAATATGTTTGGAGCAACATTCATCCATTAATTGGTAAATATTGAGTGACTAATAAACCAGCGCCTTTCTTGCCCATTTAAAAGTCTATCACTGAAGTTCCTGTCGGAAAATTTTCATCAAATATCCTTCCTCCAACAGGTTTTACCCACCAAAGGCGTTAGAGGGCTATGCGGTGGTCTTGAGCCTTTTCTCCTTGGAACTGCTACATCACAAGGTGTCTTCCTTTCTTGCTTTTTTACATCCTACTAATATATAGTCATTATGCTGTATATTTATCTAGATTTTTTTTATAAACACAACACTTACCATGATTATACTATACTTAATAAACAATAACGTTTGCAATAAATAACAAACTTTTTCATCAAATTATTCTGTCCCTCATTTTTTTTGTCTCAAAATAGACTATATTTGACCATTTTAGATTAAAATGGATGACCACAGCATAAGTGGCAATAATCATGCAACTCAAGTATTTCATTGTTAGTGTCTGGTCCTTTTTTCTCAACTGTTCAGCAAAAACGTGGTAGGCCATCTTCATGACAAGGTCTTTTATGCGTATACACAATAAGCTTTTTAAGGTAGTGAAGTGCTTCATAATGGAGTAGAGCACAATCTCTTACATGATGCGAATAAATGATAATAGCTGTTAAAAATAGCAGTTTGTTGAATTTCCCTAGATTTAAGAGGTATTAGTGTTTATTGATCTGTTTTTAGGTTAGTTTTGTGTGTGTGTGTGTATATATATATGTACAGCGGTGTGTTCAGGGGGTTGGTTCAACAGGTGGGTTTAGGGGGTTGCTTCAGCGTCTAGGTTCAGGGGGTGGGTTTAGTAGGTTGTTTTTTGTATATCTGAGCCTATACATTGCTGCGAGAAACGTCAGAAGACTTATCAATGGTATGTACAACAAAAGCGTTTTAAACGTCACATGAATGCCACATTATGAGAATACACATGAAATATAATTTTTGGCCATTGTTTCTGGATCAGAAAAATGGGCGCGCCTTTTTTTTAATAGCAATGTGTAAGAGTTATCTTGCATTTTTATGATTTGGCACACCTGTTCATACAGATTTGCAAAGTTGCCGTTTTCTGCTTGATATTATGATTACATGATTATTAGCTCTTATATTTGTTTACAAATCTTATGAAAACATATAATCTTTGTTCTTCCTTTTTTGCTAAAAAAACTTTTCTTTAACTTGAGCTTTTCGCTCGGCGTACAATTGAATCTTTTCCTGAGTAGCAGAGGGTAAAACCATTATTAAATTGATTTATGCATAATAACCGTTCGGTCTTGGCATGTCAAGTTTGTGACTAAATTAAGTTATTTAAACAACAGAAGCTCCAAAAATGAAGGCATCAGCAAAACCAGCTGCAGCCAAGAAGAAAGCCACAATCACTGAAATTTCGGATGAAGATGAAGCTATTGAGATGAGTGACGGTTCGGAATTTGAAGTAGTAGCACCACTTGAGAAGGAAAAGAAGGGTAGTGGGAAACCCGCAGCAGCTAAGCCATCAGAAGGAGTAGCAAAGGAAAGAGGTGCACGTGCCGGGAAGAATGAATAACAAAGATGACGTCATTGAGGAAGATGCAGCAATGGGTGTTGGGGAATCGAGTATGCGGTTGCAGCCATGCCAGGTTTTGAATACCGCTTTCACAGTTATACATTACATTTGGTTTTAACTCCGGGAAAAAAGGCTATGATGACTGTTGAAATCTGAGCATGACGAAATGTGACATTGAAGATCCGACCGCATCTTGGCATGCCAAGGACCGGATGTCATAGCATGCACTGCTAATATGCGTCTATGCAACCGAGTTTCTTTGCAGCCGTAGCGAAATCCGGATTTTTCCATGACACGAATACCATCAACAAATCTGAGCCTAACCATTTATTGCACTGTAATTGCGTTGCTTTTATTTGAATATTATTGTTAATTTCGCGGGGTTTTGTTATTATAAGATTACGACGGAGATGAAAGCGCCTACTGATGTGGGTGTAGAAGATGCTGTTCAGAGTTATGATTTTGCGCAGGTGGGGAGTGAAGTTGATTCAAAGGTATTATAAGTTTGCTTTTGTATCTGCATTCTCCTAGATTTATGTTTTTTCATATTTTTTCGGCCTCTGTAACGAGCTTTTAACAAGCTAAATTGCAACTGACGATGTTGTTTACTGATATATTCTTCTATGTTACAGAAGTTGATAAAATTCAGAATGTGTTGGTTCAGAGGCTTGGTTCAGGATCATGTTTTAGGGGGATGCTTCAGGGAGCATGGTTCAGGACGTGACTTCAGTGGGTTTCTGCATTGAATTCACTAGGTCTTTGCGATTGCAATGGTTTCTCAATGGAGGCAGTCCTATTCTCAGGTGGCTACAAGAGATGTATATTGTTTTCCATGCCAGTAGTAGTTATTCATGTTTTTCCTTTTTAAAATGACTAACGTTACCCTTCTTATTATGTGTCTTTGCAAGGGCAGGGCTTGGAGCATCAGCTGATAAGGCTAGGTGGTGTTTGGGATTGGTTACAGACTCATCATCATCCACCATGGAAGTTGGATCAGAAATCTGAATTGCTTAAAGAAGCTGTATCACTCCTGTTAACTAAGAAAAGCTCTTCATTCTTGGCTTTGAGGTTTATTTCTTTCTTTTTCCCTACCTATGTGATTAGCTTATATATGCAAGCTACATGAAATCATTAATTAAAAGGATAATGTCATAGTTTTGCAACTGACTATATGTCTACGGATTAAATGACTAAGATGCAAAACTTTAGTGTCACATTATTGGTATACAACCTCTTTACTGTTGTGTGCGAGACACTCATGTTGTGAAGTGTAACATGTACTTTCCAAATACAAATAACTACCCTTAGTACATCAAAAGTAAGTACAGTAGCGTTAAATGGCTGATTTCGTTATCCAAATAGAACACCTACTGTAGATGTACTAAGGGTTCTTGGTGTTATGCGTTTAACTAATAAGGTTACTTGGGAAAACATTCCATATTTGCTTTGTTCTTTATTCATAAGCGGTGTTCGGATTACCTTATTACCTAGCCTTATTAGGCCAACAATGGTTTCAGTTGTTCGTATGCTCAATAACTTCTCTGTTACACTTTCAGTACAATCAGCATCTAAGGTCAATAGACTGATTTTCCAAATGGGTCAGTTTAGGCATGGCGTAGTTTGATAAACCTGAAATAATTCGCATTTTAACAAAAATAAAATAAAGTTGTTATATGTTATCAATACTTGAATTTCGTTGACCACATGTAATGAAAACCAAGGTAAGTAGAAACTTTGGGTTGGATGCCTATTGTGAACTTATAACATTAGGATAAATGTTGGTTCAAAAGTGTTAAAATAAATTATTTGCAACTGTAGCCAAAGATAAAACCTTTTATAATGGTGTGGTTAGCCGCATGCTATATAGATTGTAATCAGATTATACTAAGTGACCTTTTTTTTATTTTTATCACAGGTGGAATTGGCATCCAGCGCACGGCCTTTCATAGGCAGAATAAGCAAGCCTCAGTTAGGAATGTGCAAAATGAATTTATGGACAATTGATCAGGTACTTCTTTTTCAATCCAGATTCTTTCTCACGCATACTCTATGATTTCTTGTTTCTCACATTCTATCTCACGCATACTCTAGATCTAAACTAAATTGGCTGATGCAAACACTTTAGTCACTGGAATTGGGGATGGAGCTAGAGAGGTAGAAGAAATAGTGCTTCAAACTGATGCAAAGCTTGGTCATGCGAACAAAAAGAGTCCAAGTTGCAAAGAATTCTGAACCTGAGATCTACTGAAGTTGTATAATTACTAATGTTATTACATTAAACTTTAAAGTATTGTTTTAGCTAATGGTGATTATTGTAAGAACACGAAACAATATGGTTCCATTTTGCATGCTTTAGATATTCTTACTACCTACCTTATTTTGCAACATTTAGTAAACCTTATTTAGCAAATAACTCCGCGGCAACGCGCGGGTTATCTACCTAGTCTCTAACAACACCCGTAATGCATTGCGAGCTTGCAATTCAAACACTTAATGATCAAGCTATCCGTCCACATGGGATGATGATAGATTGAGCAATCACTACTATCTGCGTCAGACCTAATTGGAGCAAGTGATACAGAGTGCTCGTGACCTTCGATATTATAAATTCCCCCAAACTTAATATTCAAATACCTATAAAGGCTTCTGTCGGATTGAATGGCTGCTTCATTGTTAACTATTACCAGAGCACAACGAGTATGTAAAGAGTAGGCACACTCATGGCAATGATAAAACCACTCATTTGGGTTAAGCTTTTCCTCACAAACTTCACAAAAGTATTCACTCTTATGGTTCTCTACCGGATTGTATGTCAACCTCATGGGGTGCTTGTCCAACTTATGATGTATAATACGAGGCAAGAATAAAGCACATTCAGAATGGAGGTAAAAATCACAAGATCGACAACTAAAATGAATACCAGTTCCATACGCGGACCAGTCTGCAACGCATGGCTTCTTCATCATTCCCTCACACCGTGAAAGAATGTGATCGGGGTGAGCTTCATGTGTAATTTCATCGGGGATGAATCCACAGTTAACATCAATGTAGTATTCACATGTGGTGCACCCGTATGTAAGCGAACCCATTGCTTTCCAATTTGCAAATTTCACAACTGAAAATGCCGAATATATTTTCCAAAACTTTTGGAAGGAAAGTGAGAGTGTGTGTGTAATTCCATTTTATAACCCTATCCTCCTCTCGTCTTCACTAAATTCTACATAGTCCGGATTACTGTGGATAACAAGGCTGCAAATCTACTAGTAGCGGATGTTCATTTTGTGTCACTGTAATTGCATTTTCAAGGTTTGGAAATTTGGAATTGGAGTCCATATATGAAACTTGCGAGGGAGATTAACAAAAAAAGAAATATATGGACAAATAGTAGATGGCAAAAAAAGAAGATGGAAATTAGAATAGGGTACAACATAGATTAAATGCTATGAGCAAGCTTTTATAGGAATTTCATCCCGTTAAGTTGGCATAAAGCTAAAAATTCTAAGTTGTGTGTTTCTCTTTTGTCCTTGATTCCACATATATTACTAACATTTAGCAGTATTACGCATTAGCTTTTACTTTATTCTACATATATTACTAACATTGAAACTAGTCACTTAAATAACTGGATATTTATGGAACAAAAAACCAATTTACATGCACTAATAATTTAAATTTTGTGATTTGAGGTATTGATCAGGTTCTATATCCCAGTCAGCAAAAATTCATCGGTGGCCTTATTTGATCGAAGACGCGTCTTGCATGTGTGAGTATAGTAAGGTAGCACTTGTGTTATTTTGCCAGCACGGACGAAGACCAAGTCTTGAAGGGCTTATTACGCCTGGTCTTAAGAGTTTGTATATGCTACTAATTTATTCTTTTATGTTTTCTTTCTTTTGTGATCGTATTCGTACTTCATGATTCCACTAAATATTTATGGTTACTGTGTTATTGGAATCAAAGCATCTCTATATAGTAATGGTTTATAGAGAAGGTGTATGTCATATGGAGGTAGCATGAAGGACACCCACTCGACTATAGAAGGAAAGGCTCATTCGAATTTGGAGAACAAGGTTTATACTATAATGAAAGCGACATTAAGGTTTATAATTACTTACAAATCACCTAAGGATTTGAATGTACTCGATCGATAACATAGATGCACTATTCTCTTTTTTGTAGTTAATTTAAAACACACACTGTTTGCAAATTATCGGTTTGACAAACACAAATAACAAGTTCTCTTTGTAAAATAGACATAAACGTGCCACTGCTCGGATTCAAGGCTGTAATGGCGGATGAATTGAGTCGTAACTGCTCTGAAATTTATTATGTTTTTCTTTAACTCATCTCTAAAAGACTAAAACACTATGATTGTTTTTTTAGTATGACTTTGTTAATGTGTGATTATTCATGTAAGTTAGGAGTATTACTTTATAGAATAACAATAATGATCAAATTAATGTACTTAAGGACTTTCAGTTGGCTATTGTTATGTTAGTTGAGTTATTAAAGTTAAAGTTCTATGATTTGACATTGTATAATATAATGTTGAAATTAGTATACTTGAAGGACTTTCGGGTGGATATTTATCGATTTTCAGGCATGTTATTGTGTAAAAAACATAGCTGTTCGGGATATGTTTAACAAAACCTTTTTTAATACATAAAGTTAACATTTTTTTTGGGTTAATTTTTAACTAAATGCTGATACAAGTGTTTCTTTATAAACCCGGTTAGCTACGGTCACTTCCGGTCAAGACCCAATTTGACCCGGTCATTTGCTGTCAAGACCCGGTCATTTCCTGTCAAGACCCGGTTTGACCCGTTCATATCCGGTCAAGACCCGGATATATCCGGTTGTCGGCTTGAAATGTTTCCACATATGAACATGGTTACTGGTAGTTGAGTCAAGCAGAGACGTGTTGATAGGCCGTGTGTTGTTTAAGGATAATGCTAGGCTGATTAGTTCGTGCGGTGGTGTAGTTGAGTCAAAGTATCGCAAACAGATGGTAAACGCGGGTGTTTTGTTATTTTTACAAAAGCTTGTAGAAATGGATGTTGATGGTGCAAAGAAGTTACAAGAAACTGGGGTAGCAACAAACTTCATATGGATGCTCATCATATGGAAATAGCTTTGACTCCATTGTGGTGGTTCCATGATGAATGCTTAATGAAGTTATTTATATGAGCAATTTAGTGAGAAAATGGCATATTTCTACATCCGGCAAGATTACAAAGATGTAATCTAACATCATGAAGATTATCACTAGCTTTCGTTATTTTTCTAAACTTGATAAATATTTTGAAAAAAAATAATAAGTACAACCCTGGTACCAATATACGTGACATCTATGTTTCGGCTAGTATCATCTTTGTTCATAAGAATTATAAACGGATGGAGTTAGGGGGGAGGGGGAATCTTTGGCTTAACCAAAGTATTCTCGTGATTATTTTCGACTCTTTCCCTGATGACCCTAAATGGGTTAATAATTATTATGAACCAATGAATAACTTTCTTTCACGTTTCTTGTTATTTTAGTGTAATCTTTTCCACAAATCTAAACCAATAAAGTTGGTGTCGCTTAATACAGTGATGCAATGTAATTGTGTCACAGCATATATCTTGGTCAGCAATGTCGTATAACAACAAAAACAAAGGTCAAAAAGTTCCGCCGTTCAAGACGCAATAAAGTTGATGCACAAACAACTGCGGTCGCCATCTACCTTGTTACTTTTAACCAACAAAGAACTATAAAGTTAACTTCTTGTTGATAAATTTAAGTGCACTAATTCATTCTAGAAATTATGGTTTTTAATGTTGTGGTTGATCAACTCACGTGACTTTAACCTAACAAATTAAAGAGCAAAAAAAAAAAAAAAAAAAAAAAAAAAAAAAAAAAAAAAAAAAAGCAATTGATGCTGGCTCGAACACGAGACCTACCACTTAAAAGACTTCATTCTTAGCCAGCAAGCCACACACACTCTCAATTTTTATTCTCAATATTTATTGTTTATAAGGTTATATGTGAGAGGCTTCAAATGCATTGATATTTTTAACAAAAATAACAACCATACTACCGTCTTTTTTACCTTTCTTTTGATCTTCGATACTTTTGATTTATTTTGAATCGAAGTAGCATTTACTTGTCTCATCTAATAACAACCAAATTTTATCAGGGTTTTAGTTTGGTCACTCAAACTTGATATCAAACATAAAAAACACTAATGTTTCAAAATTATTTCATTCTTTCGAAATTGTGTAAACTTGGTGTGCTTAAAATACCATATATATACAGTATCATGTTGTAACTTAACAATAAACACTCACCTCTTAATTTAACTAATTCTAATTAACTTTATTTACAACCAATCAATGCATGACTGAATATAAAAAATAATCACGAAATAATAACCAAGTTTGAGAAGTGTTTCTTATTTTTTGTTTATGTCACTCTAACATAAGAAATTTACAATAATGAAACTTTTAGTGGTTTTTATAATGAAAGCTAGAGTGTGACTAAAATGGTACAAATATCAAACTTGGTGACTATTTGATTGACATTGTCCTCCATCTAATTTTGTGATGCCGTTCTAAAATTAAAAAAAAAAAGGAAAAAAAATCTTCAATAAGTTTCTCATTATTTAATATCTTTGTTACAATAAGAATATTCTAAAAAACTAGCTCATTTATCAGAAAGCTTATTCAAAGCAAAATTTACACCATATTATTATTATTATTTGAAAATAATATAGTTTGAGGGGAGTTTTGCTCAAAGCGCCAAATCATCTATCAACTGACTTAAAAGACTTCGAGTCATTGGCAAAAAAGATATTTTACAACAAATGTTTAGGTTACAAAATAGCAATGAATTTTTTCGAAAGTTTCATTTTAATACGTGAATTATAAAAACTATCATTAAATACAAAGAATTTTCATAAAATGTTCAAATATGTACATTTTGATGTGTTCTTATACTATAAAATGACATGTGTTACTATTTTTACCTTGACAACACATCAAAATATACAAATTATAAAATTTTATGAAAATTTGTCGCATTTAATGATATTTTGTATACTTTACGTACTAATAGGAGACTTTGAAAACAAATTGTTGCTATTGTTTTACCTTAACTATGGGTGTAAACGAGACGAACCAACTCGTGAACTATTTGAGATCGACTCACTTTAAACAAGTCGAGCTCGAGCTTGACACAACTTTGCTCGTTTACGCCCCTAACCTGAACCCTTACGTCAATGATAAAAGGTCACTAAAAGACTTATCTGAGAAAAAGAAAAAGTCATTATTAATCTTACCTTGTGGTTAAGACACGGTAACAAATTAAAGAGCAAAAGTGAAAAGGAAAAATAATAAAAAAAGAGTTGGTGAACAAGTTGGTGACTCGAAAACGAGACCTACCATTTAAGTTATAGGATATCAATCTCATCCAGCAAAAATTAAAAAGCTATAATTATGATTTCTTATTTCTTTCAGTGCTATGTCAGGACCGGTTATATCTTGCAAGACCCGGTTGGATATGGCCAAGACCCGGTTTGACCCGGTCATTTCCGCCATTGTACTTTTCCGGTTATATCTTACAGTAGTTTTCCGGTTAGACCCGGTCATTTCCGGCCAAGACCCGGCTATACCCGGTCAGGACCGGTTATATCTGGCCAAGACCCGGTTAGATATGGTCAAGACCCGGCCATTTCCGCTCAAGACCCGGTTTGACCCGGTCATTTCTGGTCGAGACCCGGTTTGACCCGGTCGTATCGAGTCAAGACCCGTTAGATACAGGCACTTCCGGTCAAGACCCGGTCGTTTCCGGTCAAGACCCGGCCATCTCCGGTTAGACCCGGTTATATCCGGTTGTCGGCTTGAAATGATTCCAGTCACATATCAACAACTTTGGTTACTGATGGTTGAGTCACATAGGTGAAGGTTTCTTGTTGTTATTGCATCCTTTGATACCAAAAAAAAGGGTGTGTGGGACGCCGAATTCGCAAAATGTGCCGTGTTGTGTGTTGAGGAATGCGGTTGAGAGTTGTCAAGTCTGGGACGGTTTTGGCGCAGGAGTATGGATTTGGTTGTTTGAGTAATTTGGTTAGGGAGGATGATCATTTGAAGGTGGTGGTTGTTAGGAGTGGCATTTTTTGTGATTTTGAGGGGGTCTTTTTATTCGGGGAATAGTGTGAGGTGTTTGGAGGTTGCGGTTTAGTTTTTGAAGAATTCGGCGTGTGATGAATGGGTGGTTGAGTTGTTGAGCTGTGGGGTGTTGGGAGTGAGGATTCGGTGTGCCAAGGAGTTGGGGGAATTGGGGTGTATAGGACCTTTGATCGGTATGTTGGATGGGCTGTGAGAGCGTTGTCAGTTATATTGATTTGTTCGGGGAACAGAAGGATTTATCGGAAGGAAGAAAGAGTGATAGTGAGCGTAGTCCAGTTATTAGATCCTTCTATATCGAATTTTGATAACAAGTACCCTGTGTCGATTCCAATGTCTTTTAACTCATTTGAAGAAATGCCATAAACATATGGTAAACACGGATGCTTTGTTGTTTTTGCAAAGGCTTGTAGGAATGGATGTTGATGGTGCAAAGAAGCTACAAGAGACTATAGGTCCCGGGAAGCAATGGGGTGTGTTTGGGTGACCGTAATGATCATAATCCTTCTCAAACATCTGTATGTATTCATTTTAATTTACAGTTTTGTACTGCTTGTGCATCCCTGTTGTTCATAATTTTATTCTTAGTAATTAATCTTAGTTGAGAAGCATTGTTATTACTTATTAGTTTAAAGTCTACTAAGATATATGTGTTTTGTTAATCGGTTTGCTGACCTAACTTTGATTAAGTTGTAATCTTTATTACCAAAGCTCAATAATACAACAATTAAGAATCTGAACTTACTAGTTTCATACTCAGTACTGCAGTTGGTAAATCAGTTATCCCTTAGAGCGTTTTCTGTAGTGAATCGAAAATACATATTATTTGCATATTATTGATTTCACAAACACACATATTACAAAAACATATGTCATTTAACAAAGCTTGATACGAAAGCAAAATGCAGTTTGTTTCAAAGTACATTTTTGAAAAACTTCAAAATCTCATATCGAGTGTTCGTCATTCCTTTTTCTCACTAACAATGGTGGCCGGAGAAGGCATATATAGGTGCCATGGTGGTTGCTAGTGGCGTGTTGGCATCATAGCAACAAGTAGTTATTTCACCTCTAACTGCAGCAATTGATAGGTTCAATCCCCATTGTTGTCGTCCCCAAAAATAAAAACATCATATCAAACCAATCACAATCGACCTGATTTGCTTATTACTTCCACCCATTCTTCTTACTCTTGATATGTTCTTGTTCTTAATTAACCTCTGTTTTTATATATAAACTACAACACACTGTCACAAATATATTGCAATATTAAGTTGAAATAAGTAGTTTTGAGAAAGTTTAATTCATCTGTTCATCTCAAATAGGTATGTGTATGTGATTCTATTTCCTAACGGAGTTGGATGTAGAGATAACCATTTTAAAATGTTGTGTTCGGTGTTTCTAAGTAAGCGGCTTTAAAACGATTCCACAAATCAACAAGGCCTCAATGGTATCGGTGTTTTATTGTTTTGTTTTGTTGATTGATCAGAGTTTTTTGCTTCGAAATAAAAGCCTCTACTGCAAGTTTAAACCCTTAGAGGGGAGGGAGTGGGCTCGGTGAAGCTCGGCAAAAGCTCGGTGAAGCTCGGCAACACCGCCGCCACCGATCGGCAAAAATCGGCAACACAAAAATTCGGTAACATTTGCCGAATGGTTTGTGTGGAAACCAAGGACCAACGGTCAAATTTTTGAAAAAAAAAAAAAATCCCTTTTAAGTGGTGATGGATCTTTATGGAGAAACAACCCAAGAAAATGATTGGATTGACGAGGTTTATAGAAGAAATGAATCAAGAAGCTAACAAGGAACTTAAACCTTCAATCTTTATGAATCAAGAACTAATAAAATTTGAAGATGAAGGGTGTTTGAGGGTTGTTAGTTCACGGCAACAAGAGAAAATACCAAGAGAAGAAATAGTGTGGTTACTTTGCATGTATAAGAAAATGAGGTGATAAGTATTGTAAGTAATTAAGTATATTTCGCAAACAAATGACATGTGTGATCTATGCATGTTAGGCGTGGCATCATAAGAAGCAAACAGAAGCAAACTGAGAATTTCATGTAAATCTTATGATTATATTGTTATATAATGATAATTTAGGGTATAAGGGGTATAGTTTGATCATTGCGAATAAGAACGGATGGAAAATTTGGTTTTAGATTGTATTTGCGAATAAGAACGGATGAAATGTGTGTTTTAATTTTATGTAGTTTTAATTTTATGTAGTTTTTTTTTTTAAGTATTGTGTAATGCTTTTTTTTTGTTATTAATAAAATGTTATGTTTTAATTTTATATATTTTTTGTTGGATTATATGTATTAAAAAAATATGATGTGGAAATTTGGATTTGGTAAACTTTGGTGACCGCCGCCACCATTTTGGTAAAGTTTGGTAAACTTTGGTAAACTTTGAGTTGGAAGGTTGTGATTGGTAGATGATGATGTGGCAATTTGGCAATTTGGTAAACTTTGGTGACCACTCCCTCCCCCCTTAGTTACTCAATTGTTCAACTTCACTATCCCTCCAAATGATTCCACAATCAGTTGGTCTCTGGCTTATGGTATGTGATCTGAAATTTCTACTGTTCTTATTCCCTCCAATATTGTTAGATATTAATCAATAGTATAATTTTTCTGCAGTTCATCACTAGGAACCCATAACCCATCCATGGGGGGCTCTACCAAAACAACCTACATTTCCCTCTCAATGGAAGGCTTCAGTTGCTTGGGAACACACACCCTCCATGATGACCATCCATTACCTCCTATGCCTATGTATTGAGTGGACCAAGCAGGTTTACCCTTCATAAAGTGAGACCCTTCTTTATGGTACATTCTTACTAGATAGACCTCCTATTTTAGCCAAACATACCTGTTCAGTCCCCCCTAGGCCAACTGAACTTGATAAGAGGTTATTATAGGTACAGTCTTACTAGTTAGAACTCCAAGGTACAAGGTATCTCAACTTTATAATGGCCTGCAAAGAACTAATTTTAACAGCAATTGAAATTTTACTTGCTGTTAAACCTGTTTCCAAACACCCCTTTAGGCAGTGGAAACTTAAATTTTTGTATATTGCTTCCATATTCCAATCAAATTTCCAATCTTCCAATCATTCTATCAAACTTCATCTTATACTATTTCAAACCTACACTTCCATATTGTCCATGAGTTGATCATCATCAGTCTTCATATTCATCTTTACTTTCCATTTATCAGCCATATCCTTAACTTGGTTCGATTGTTTCACTTGTAGACCTGCCATTTTGAATCTTAATTGCTTATCATAAAAAAGTCTTTTATTTCTCTCACTCCATATGTGATACACACAAGCTGCTAAAACTAATCTTCTGACTACACTCGCAATATTCTTGTTGCACTTCATTGAGCACATGCTCATCACAATTTCTTCCCATTCATATCCAAACTTACCCTGATCTAAGATACTGCACATTTTATCCCATACTTTTTTGGAATATGAGCATTCAAAAAATAAATGACTGCAACTGTCAATACATTCTTTGCAAAGTGAACATCTCAGATCTTGATTAGGAAACCACTTAATCATTCAATCTTGAGTATCCAATCTTCCATGAATAGCAAGCCATAGTATAAATGAATGTTTAGGAATGCAGTGTGTATACCAAACTAGCCCACTCCAAATAGTTTGGTGCCTATGTTTTACAGGGCCTGAAATATTTCTCAAATCAGAAGCATCATTTTGAAAAGCTGGTGGTTATTTCTATTAGTTCATTGATCAGAGACGGTGGCACCGATGACGGTTTCTCCCTCTCATCTGCAATGTGAACTTTGTTCTTCAGAAAAATGGAATTCAGAGTACTAGAGACATGTATAAGTGGTATGTCGCTAACCCGTTAGCTGTCAAGCATCGTATAAGTTGCCTATATAACACAAATCATCTTACTGTTTGTTGCTGGGGCTCGAATCTCAAATTTGTTGATTTAGAAGATGAATTGATCACAACCATTGGATTGAGTTAGATGAGGTGTAAGCACCAATCAGTGAGCTTCTTTTATCCATGTTGGCAATCCGAGTGTGTAGTCTTTCTGGCATGTGCTCAGGTTCTTCTAGAAGAGGAATCCAATTATTAGGTGAGGTGTTTCACCCAATCATTGGCTGCCATTATTCGATGGTGGCATTCCTTTGATGCAAATCCTTCTTTCCATGTCTTTGGTCACGTGATTAAGCTTCTAGAAAACTTAATTGAAGGTAATTGTTAGTGGGAGTGGGTAATTAAAGAAATGGTAATTTTTAGGGTTCATGTTTGGGGGTGAGGATGGTACGGTAACAATTGGAGGGAGAGAAAGGGAGTAATTTTTTTTTATATATATTTGTTTGACTGTTTAGTAAGTCATGGTTTGACCGAAGGTAAGTTGGATCCGGTTATTGGATTTGGGCCTTGGTTATAGTTTGGATTTGGACTTAAGACTTAAGAAAGGTTTTAAAAAGGATTTCGGTTTAAATAATAGGGACTAAATGTGAACTTTCTGATTTTGTAAGGACCAAAGCTGCCAAGCTTCCAAAGTATGTTCAAAGGATCATTTTGTCACTTTCAGATTCATGGAGGACTTTAGTTGACCAATCTTCAAATTCTTCATTAAAGGACCAAAGTTGACAACTTTTGAAACTTGGAGGACCATTTTTGCCAATTTGCACAAACTTTCACCAAGGGCCTTTCTTGCCATTTTCTCAAACTTAAAGGGCTTGTAAGGACTTTTTGAGATTTCTTTGACCAATATCTTTCCCCGGCTCTGGCTTTTGACTCTTTTCCGTTTCTCGTGCTCGTTTTGTCATTTTCTCATTGATTTTTGTCCTTTTCTTAAATATTTGTACCTACACAATCACAAACACAAAAACACAAAATCTTTGGCATTTTTTATTAGTTTTTGGTCGTTTAGTCTTTATTTTGAACAAGAAAAGGTGTGTAAATAAGCACACACCAGAGATCATTTGTAATCATCTACCATACCTTATAAACCAATGTATTCTTTTTCATCAACCATACCTGATAAAGCAATGTATCCTCTCTTTTTTTAAAGGATGTTAAAGGGTGACGCTTTTGGATTTGTGAATAAGAAGGAACGGTTTTTTGGTTAATAGAGGGGAGGAGATGTGAATAGACGGTGGTTTAAGAAACAAATAAAAGTTAGCAGTAAGAAGATAAAAATAATAATAATAAAAAAAAAAGCGCAGAACTGAGATATATTTTGGAGGCATGCCATGACGATTAAAAAGGTTATTTAGTGCAATAATCGAATGGATCTCTAACCTATTTGAGAGAAAAAGTCATTAATTACCACTCGGTAAAATATACTAAGCAACAATGAATAAAATGGAAGAAATTAAACAAGAAAAACAAATAAATAAATAAAATAAAATTAAATAAAATAAATTCTGGTTAAAGATGATGCCTCAGAGTGCATTGCATATATATATCTTCAAATATTGCTTAATGGATGAAATCCATTATCATTGTGTTGATAAATCAGAGTGCATTGCATATATATCTCTTCAAATATTGCTTATGCAATTCTCCCTTATTTTAATGTGTGAGGTGATTAAAGATGAACTTTATTAATAAATTCATTCCACAGTAACGATAATATTAATAAAAATTTACTTTGGGTGACAAAAAAAGATGTAGGAGTAACCAGATGAGTTGAACACGTGACCAGAATTTCATAAGAATTAGGAAATCAAGCTTAGCTATCAGGCCATCCATGCTCAAAAGTTTAATTCTCAAATTCAATTATTTCTATTTTGTGTTAAAACTAACCAACATATATCACCTATTTTTTTTGTTGTTTTGATTTTTGATAAAATGACATTGATGGACTTTGAACTTTTTTTTTTTATTTTTTATTATTTTTTTTTTTTATTTTTTTTTTGCAAAAAATATAAAAAATATATATTGAAAACTCTTAATCAACAAAAGTTAAGAAAGAGAAAATATTTTACAGTTGAGCTTTTTGCTAGCAGATGAATATACTAAAAAACTGCTATGACTTAAGCCTAACAAAATAGGCTAACACGTGAACTTTGAAACTGGCCATATGAGCATTCAAGTTGAACAAAACAAAAGCACATTGAAAATAAGAAGAAAAAAAACATAAAAACGTGGAGCAGGTCTTTTAGCTAGTAATTAACAAAAGAAACTAGGTAAATAACATTGAAAAGAAGAATAAAAAAAACATAAAAAAGGGTGAAGCTGATGTGATGACTCGCAGGGGAGGGCCCCGGGCCCCCCAAAATTTGCGACACCTAGTGTTAAATATTATAGGTTTTAGGGGTAATTTAGTTGAGGTTGCAAACAAATCTCCGATTCGGCCCTTCTAAAATAAATTCGCCCCCCCCCCCCCCCCAAAAAAAAAAAAAAATTTTCAAGTTCCGTCTATGCATGAGACCCAACGTTTGTTAGCCATCATTCTTAGCTATCACACCACTCACACCTACAAGTTTCTATCCCATATTTAATATTTATATTTGTGTAAAAAATAATCACCATACACCTTTCTTTAAACTCTT
This sequence comes from Artemisia argyi, assembly GCA_030686995.1. Taxonomy (NCBI): domain Eukaryota; kingdom Viridiplantae; phylum Streptophyta; class Magnoliopsida; order Asterales; family Asteraceae; genus Artemisia; species Artemisia argyi. The sequence continues at coordinate 8,342,950 of CM060684.1, forward strand.
GTTTATATATGAAGCATTAATTTTTCACAAAGAGGACAAAACACTTGGTCTCTTTATATAATTAAAAACGATGATTTTATACCCGCGTTTGGTTGCATGGCACGACATGTTACGTGAAAAAAAAATGTAGTTATTATAAAATCTTATTAAAACCGGTTTAGTTTTCTTTTACTTATACTATGTTTTAAAAATATACGAAGTATTAGACAAAAAAACATTGATATAAGATTCGAGGACCAAACTTTTTTTACATACCAAAGGACTAATCTTCACCCTCCATCTTCGAGAACCAAACTTTTTTTACATACCAAGGGACTAATCTTCACCCTCCATCTTCTCTTCATCTTTATTTGATCTAATGGATGAGGTTAATCCCAACAATTTAAAAAACTCACTTTCATATTTTTTTTTTCAAATATTAATATCTTTCAAACCGTTAATCGTTAAGCGAAAAAAAAATATATCGTTACGACGAGCATTTAATTATCTTTCTATAGATAGGCACTTTGATATATTTTCGACAAATTTTTTTTTCGTTTTTTTCACGTGGCCGAAAAAAATTATATATGATAATATCATACGAGTATATGATTTTTTCGGCCACGAAAAAAAAAAAGTGAAAAAAAATTGTCGAAAGTATATCAAAGTGCCCGTCTATAGAAAGATAATTAAATGTTCGTCGCGATGTTGTAATTATTTTCGCTTAACGATTAACGGTTTAAGAGATATTTAAATTATAAAAAATGGGTGAAATATTAAAATATTTTTAATCTCATCCATTGATTTCTTTTTAGATAAATAGTGGGGATGAATCCCTTAATATTTAAGAAAAGTTTAGTATTTAATATAACTCTCCTTAAAAACATTAAATTGTTTGGCAAAATACTTAAAAAATTACTTTTAAGCAAGAAAGCAAAAAAGTTGCTAATTTAGTTATACTAAAGAATACTTAACTACAACTATGAAAAAAAAAAAAAAAAAACCCTAAATTGTGAACTTTTCATATAGCGATGAATTTCGCTAAATGAGGTAACTATCATAGACTTTTTATGTAACTTTTCGTAACATAGTCGGTCACTAGACTTATAGGACCGTTGATCGGTATGTTGGATGGCAAAACGATTGAGGAGAAACAAGTGGCAGCTGTGAGAGTGTTGTTAGTTATATTGATTTGTTCAGGGAACATAAGGATTTTTCGGAAGGAAGAAAGAGTGAAAGTTAGTGTAGTTCAACTATTAGATCCTTCTATACCGAATTTTGATAACAAGTACCCTGTGTCGATTCTAATGTCTTTTAATTCATTCTATACCGAATTTTGATAACAATTATACCTTAGCAGAAGCTGATTTATCTCCTATCCACCCCATCTGTTTCGGTTTGGCTTTGAACTTCTCCATGTTCTATTACGAGATTATGAACTCTCCTGAAAGGTATGTTTTAAGTTCTTTATTCCTCGATATTTTTACAGTTATATTCAAAAATGTGCTAACTTGTGTATCTTTTGTTTTTATTTTGACTTGTGTTAGGCCTGCCACTTGGCAAAACAAGCTTTCGGTGACGAAGCTATCTCAGAGCTTGATTCCCTAAGCGAGGAATCCTACAAAGATAAGACTTAATTATGCAGCTTCTGAGTTTACTAAAGGTATACTTAAGTACTTGTTATTATTTCTTAAAATCATAGAAGTTGGACAAGCACCCCATGATGTTGACATATGGTCGGGGTTGTTAAAAGAGGTCTTCAATTCTAAGTGCTTTTTGTAATGCCTAAAAGATATTATGGATGTGTGAAAGATAGGTAGTACTATACTAATTGATAATAAGTATGTTAAAACTCTATATGATACTAGTCTCACGAAATACATTGTTTTAGCTATATTTTCTCTATTATCTTTTTTAATATGAGCATTGATTGAGATGATTAACTCGTATGCCTAATAATATGCCTAAACATATGTGTGTCAGCATTCTATTGGGAACAGCAGAGGGACCCACTTCTTCACAAACTAGTAATTTATTGCCACATTTATTAGGCGCACAATTAGTCACATATTTTAGGCCTCCTAATCATTTTCGTGTTAATATAACCATTTTACTCAGCTTAGATTAATATATGATTTGATATACAACATATCTTTATCGACAATGTCAAGTTAGCTAAAAGCTAAAACTTCCTAATTATTTCCCTATAAGCTAAAACTTTAACTTTAACTTTTTCTTTATCCTTTTCTTTTATAATAAAAAAGAAAATGTAAGATATACAAAAGACTAAAGAGAAGTAAATACAATAATTTCGGATTAATACTTGAACCTAGTCACTTAACGTACACTTGCAATTAAATTTTTTTGATTTGTAGCAATTTTTTGATGTGTTATTTTGCCAGCATGGACGAAGACCGAATCTTGAAGGGCTTATATTACGCACGATCTTAAGAGTTTATATATACTACTGGTTTATTCTTCTTTGTTTTCTTTCTTTTGTGATGGTATTTGTACTTCATGATTCAACTAAATATTTATGGTTATTATTATTGATAATCAAAGCATCTCTATATAATAAAGGTTTATAGAGAAGGTGTATGGACTATAAAAGGAAAGGCCGATTCGAATTTGGAGAACAAGGTTTATACTGTAATGAAAGCGACATTGAGGTTTATAATTACTTACAAATCAACTAAGGATTTGAATGTAATCGATCGGTAGCATAGATGCACTATTCTCTATTTTGTAGTTAATTTAAAACACATACTGTTTGCAAATTATCAGTTTAGCAAACACAAATAACAAGTTATGTTTGTAAAATACACATAAATCATTCCACTGCTCGAATTCAAGTCTGTAATGGTGGATGAATAGAGTCGTAACTGCGCTAAAATTTATTATGTTTGTGTTGATAAACCCCGAGTGTACTAGTTTATTTTGGTAATGATACGTTTTGAGCATTAACTCCACGTTTCTTTAACTCATCTCTAAAAGACTAAAACCGAGAAAAATCATATCAATTGATTTTACCACTTGACCACAATGAGTATAAATAAAAAACGATAAAGATAAAACAAAAAAAATAAAAATAAAATAAAATAAAAAGTGTGGGTTTGGATCGAAGGCTCGAACCGGTGACCTAACATTTATAAGAGACCATTACATCGAAACCCACATCTTTTATTCTCAAATAAATTTATTTATTCTCGAGTTAAAAATAAGCAACATACATTTTTGTGTGTGGGGGGGACTTTGGTGAACTTTAAAAAAGCATATTATACTTGTTTTTACTTTTTTGAACAAAAAAAGTAGCATATACTTGAGTGTCTTGCTTTCATGTTTTTGTTTCTTTTGATATTGTATTTCATTCTATTAACTAATAACTATTTATATTTATCATTGTTACTGGTTTATAGGATTTGAATATACTCAATTGCGAGCACTGGGTGCACTAGTCACTATTTTGTAGTCAATTAAAAACACATACTATTTGCATTTTATTGTTTGGCAAACACAAATTACTACTAGTATTTGGTAAGATCACGGACCAAGAGCCACAGGAGGAAGAGGGAATGTACTATGACGACTTTAACACCATTATCATCCTTATCATCGGGACCAGGAGGAAGAGGGAAGGTACAACAAGGGAAACTGGGGTAGCAATAAACTTTATCTGAACGTTCATCCTATGGAAATGGTTTTGTTGCCATTGTAGTACGTAGTTCTTAAGAGCACAAGTGTTGAGTGAATGTCTTTCTTATAGTGATTTCTTATCATCAGGTTTACTTCTGGGTATATATGATTACTTACATCTTAACTCTTCATATCCCGCTCCCACATGATTGTGTATTAGTTGTTGTTTAGATTCGACAATATAAAAGATCCAGAATCTTACTAGATAATAGAAATATACTTTAGTTAATAACATCGAGAAGACATAGTCATAGATAAAAAGGAAAAGAGAAAAATCAAAAGAAAGAAAAGAAGAATATGAGACCTACCATTTAGCACTATTAAGTATTAACTTTAGCTTATACTTTCTTTTACATGTCCTCTTTATTTTACTTTAGCAATTTTTAGCTTTTACTTTATTTTGCTTTAAGTTTAGCAGTATTAAATATTAACTTTACTATAAAAACAAAATGTAAGTACAAATAAAAGGTAATTCTGGTCTCCTCTGCAAGAATATGCTATGATTAATGATGGATGATTGACGGGATTATGGAGTAAGCCTTTCGACAAAGCAGTTTCTTCTTGTCGCCAATGGGCCTTGAGCATGCATCGGACGCATGACCATTGGAGTCATGGCCATTGGTGGCAGACCGGATTCATAGCAACAAGTATATATACACACTACCAATGCAACATGCTACGTCTTCAACATTCAGCGTAGTCGTACCCATAAAGAAAATCATCAAACTGATCACAACCATCTTCATTTGCTTATTAGCACCTGCCATAATTATAATTTTTTTCATAGATATTATTGGAAACTTGTGAATTCTTGTTTTTGTAATTTTGAACATTTATATATACAAACAATACATTCATATATGTAGGATCAATATTAGGCCACTAAACAAAAGTTGTAATAGACTATGTTCATTAATTTGTCCATTTATCGCTTTGTACTGTTCATCAAGGTGAGAGCGAGAGCCGCATATGGTCGATTACCATTTTATCTATGTGCATACGCCTATAATAAATTGTAAATTTACTTGTTACGTGATGTAGTTACACAACCAGAATAAAAGTGACCGGATGCGAAACTCTTTTTAACTTTAGTATAAGAAAAAGAAATTAAATTTATTCAAATATGTGAAAACTAAATTCAATGTATTGGGACCGGGTTTTAGAAAATTCAGTGCCTTTTACTAAATATTAGCAATATTAAACAAAATTCTATCGAGGTACCGTGACACCGCGGGATCCACCCTAGGTAACCTAAGTTTAATTGTTAAAACCATCACATTATTTAAAACTTAAAAGTAAGAAACATAACACAAAGTCACGATTCAATATCCTCTAATTATGATGAATGATTGACGGGGTTATGTTGTAAGCCTTCCGACCAAGTACCTTCTTTTCCGTACAAACAATGATGGCCGTCAGAGACATGGCTGTCCGTAACTTCTGCATTTATATGTTCTTAGAGTTATGGAAATCTATTTATATACGTATGCAAAAGACTGATATTGGACATATAACTTGAGCAGTGGCGGAGCCAGGGTATGCGGTCACGGGGGGCAAGTACTGTAGCAACAACCAAACAGCCCAAATTTCAGCACCCAAAAACAGCTTTCAGCACCAAATTTCAGCACCCAAAAACAGCTTTCAGCATCAAATTTCAGCACCAAAATCAGCAGCAGCAATTCAGCACAAAAAACAGCCCAAAAAACAGCTTTTGACATGCAAAAACCTATCGAAAACCTGTTTTATAAAGTGAATATGTGACAAAAGAAAAAGATTATATGTTGGGCTCAATTTTGTTGAGGGCAAGTTCAGTTTTTAGCTGAGGGCATGAAACATAAAAGTCCACTAAAACCAAAATTTTGCACTGTAAAAAATTTCATTCGGCCAATTTGTTGAGGGCACCTGCCCCCCCTATTTACATGCTCCCTCCGCCCCTGAACTTGAGTGAACATTAGTTTACGTAAAATGCTATGCTCATTGATTTGCTCATTGATTTGCCCATTCATATTTTGTACTATTTTACTTTGAGGTTACTGAAGCTCATCTATATATTTTCTCATTCAATCATGAGTTCATGATTCTATTGTCCTAGTAACAAAGATATTGTAAAAAAATAAAAAAATAAAAAAAAAAAAAAAAAAAAACCTACTCTAGGTAACAAATACCATCACAAAAGAAAGTTTAAATGATGGTTGTTTTCAATGTTTTGAAAACCGGGTTTGTGATCGACCCGACCGAGTCACCAGGTCGGCGGGTCAACCGGTTCGACCGCCGGGTCAACACGGTTAGACCCGGTTTTATGCACATGTCCCAAAATCCATTTCTGCTGTCCAAACACTACTTTGCTGTGAAAAAAAGCAAAGAATCTGCTTAATTTTATAAACCTACATAATATTTTTGATACATAAATATGCATAATTTTGTAATCTCATAGGATATAAACATGCATAATTTTCTAACTAGTCATATCAAACAAAAATAGCCCCTTAATTACGGAAAATAAAAAAATAAAGAGTCAAAATTACCTCCATCAGACAATCACTTATGTTGGGGTTACTATGTGAGTGCTTGTAATTATCGGTGATTAATTGATTATGGGTGTTTGTTTCACTCAAATTTGATGGTAGGTGACACTAGGTTATCATGATGGTTGTATTGTAATGAAAAAGTGTAAAGTGAAAAAGTGGAACTTAATACTCATGGTTTATTTTTTCAGATTTTCAATTAAAAAAAAATGAGAAAACCCAAACCCGGTTGACCCGGGTCAGTTAAAACCCGGCGGGTCTAACCGGTTGACCCATTTTAAAAAACCCATATTTTTTTTATCAGAACCGGTTAACCTGGCCGGGTCAACCCGAGTTTCAAAACATTGGTTGTTTTTATGATTTTGAGGACACATTACCACTAGACTGTGTAAAACTTGTGAATGTATTCACTAAAACAAAGTTTGACAAACCTGAGTGCACTCAATGTGTGTGATATGTGTTGAAAAATGGAATTAAACAATAATCACTTAATTAAATTTGACAATAAATAAGCTGAATGATTAAAAATAATAATAATAATAAGAGTAAATTACATGGTTGGTCCATGTGGTTTGTCTAAAATAACAACTTTCGTCCTTCGAAGTTTAAAGTTGCATTGGTAGTTCCTGAGTATGTAAACAAATAACACACGTGGTTCATACATGGACAATTCATGTTATTCTTTGGAGGCGAAAATTTCACCTATAGGGACCATGTGTGTTATTTGTTTACATACTTAGGGACTACCAATGCAACTTTAAACATCGAGGGACGAAATTTGTTATTTTGGACAAACCACAGGGACCAACCATGTAATTTACTCTAATAATAATAATAATAATAATAATAATAATAATAATAATAATAATAATAATAATAATAATAATAATAATAATAATAATAATAAGAAAAAAAAGCTTCTCGAGAGATGATAACTCGAACACGAGACCTACAGTGTATAAGGAAATGAGACTCATGTCACGACCCGCCTACTAAAGACGATCATTTTCGAAGTTGGTTCGGGATTCCGGATTATTCCACACTTCTCTTGGATAAGCATGGGAAGTCTTGGAACCCTTTGGAAGAGTATGGAAAGTGTAGGAAGATCTAGAACCTCTTAGAGATCCTAGAAGCTCATGGAAGTCCTAGAATTTTCCTACCATAGAATTGTCTAGAAATTGTATAAAGCTTCCTAGGAGTAGTATAAATAGAGGAGGCCTCATTTGTTCCAGGCATCCAAGAAGTTCTCTTGTAATCAATCTTGTAAAGTTCTCTAAGTAATACAAAGTGTTTTCATATTCCACTTGTTCCTTTCTTTGAAGCTTCTTCGTTGCATACATCGTTGAGTATTCGAGTAAGGCTGAGCTTAGTCGAGACTAAGTGCCGCACGGAAGACCTTGTAGAGACAAGTCCGTGACAAGTGGTATCAGAGCTAGGTTGATTCGAGGCGATGGCGAACGTAACCGAGAAGATTGGTGCTAGTGGAAGTGTGATTCTTGATGAGAGGCAAGGTCGAGACGATAAGCGTCAAGACCCCAAGAAGAGAGGAACGTCTAAGGACGTAGTGACGAGTTTGGATACGAGATTGACGGGTGTTGAGACATCCGCGACGGAGTTGAAGGACCAAATTGAGGGCCTGGAAGGTCTTAACTCCGAGTTTACGAGCATGAAGGAGGACTTTAGGGTCGTTCTTAATGCTCTTAGTGGTGACATGAAGCGCGAAATCCATGGCTTAAAGGAAATGCTCATGGGTGAGATCAAGAAAGTGCGAGAAGAGTTTGGAGAAGAGATCTCCAACATTCGTAAGACCGTCGAAGACTTGCAAGCTGATGTGGTGCTATGCAAGCGATCCATGGCTAATGGAGGTGGCGAAACTAGCCATCATGCTCCGAAGATTGATGTTCCTAAACCATCACCGTTCGTGGGAAAACGGGAAGCTAGGGTGGTTGATGATTTCTTGTGGGAGATGGAGCAATACCTGGAAGGTGTCAAAATCACGGATGACGACTCCAAGATCAAGATGGCGACCCGATACTTGAAGGATACCGCAGCGTTATGGTGGAGACGTCGATATGGAGATATCGAGCGAGGTACGTGTACTATCAACACTTGGGCTGATTTTGTAGTAGAACTTAAGAAACAATTCTATCCGGAGAATGCTAAGAACGAGGCAAAGAGTCGACCTCGTAAACTCAAGCAATCCGGAACAATCCGGGATTATGTTAAGGAATTCACTACACTTGTCTTGGAGATTCCGGAACTTTCCGACCAAGACTCTCTCTTCTACTTCCTTGATGGCTTACAAGGATGGGCTAAGACGGAGTTAGAAAGACGTGGAGTTCAAGACCTTTCTACGGCTATCGCCCATGCCGAGGCCTTGATTGATTTTGGTACTAGGAGGGAACCGTCTAAGCCGAAGGATCGAAAGGTGAACCAAGAGAAAGGTGGGGGAGAGAAAGTCACCCAAGCAAAGAATGATAATGCACGTAAGCCACCAACCGGAAAGGGCAAGGACTTGAAGACGAATTATAAGACGAGTGGATGCTTCATATGTGATGGACCTCATAGAGCTCGAGATTGCCCCAAGAAAGCAAGCCTCAATGGAATAATAGCTCACGAAGACGCAGATACTAGCGAAGGTGGATGCATGAGTATGATGAGGATCTTGAATGCAATCAAGGCCAAGACGGAGGTGCCAAAAGTTGTAGGAAAAGGACTACAATTTGTGGAAGCAACCATCAATGGGACCAAGGTACGTGCTCTAGTTGATTCCGGTGCCACTCATAATTTTGTGTCGGTTGATGAAGCCAAGCGGTTAAGGATTAGCGCTACAAAAGGGAGTGGAACGTTTAAGCCGGTAAACTCAAAAGCCAAACCAATGGAAGGAGTGGCTAGAGATGTTCGGGTGAAGATTGGAGAATGGGAGGGGACGGTTGACTTGTCGGTGGTCCCGATGGATTATTTCGATTTGGTTCTTGGGTTGGAGTTCCTCGATAAGGTACGAGCTTTCCCTATGCCATTTGCTAACACTTTATGTATCCTAGATGGTGGAAAGACTTGCATGGTTAGCACGGAGCGGGATTCTAAGTGTGGAGTGAAGACCCTTTCGGCCATGCAATTCAAAAAAGGGTACAACAAGAGTGAACCTTGCTACTTGGCGGTAACAAGACTAGAGACGGATGACGAGTCGGGCAAGGTGGAGGTACCTAAGGAGATCGAGCGAGTACTTGATGAGTTCAAGGACGTGATGCCCAAGGAGTTGCCCAAGAAGCTACCACCTAGGAGGGAGGTGGATCATACCATCGAGTTGGAACCGGGTTCCAAACCACCCGCTAAAGCCCCTTACCGAATGCCACCGCCGGAGTTGGAGGAGTTGCGTAAACAACTCAAGGATCTATTAGATGCGGGCTATATTTGACCCTCGAAGGCCCCATATGGTGCGCCGGTGCTGTTTCAAAGGAAGAAGGATGGATCCTTGCGGATGTGCATAGACTACCGGGCACTTAACAAGGTAACAATCAAGAACAAGTACCCTATTCCTCTCATTGCGGATTTGTTTGATCAACTTGGAAAGGCGAGATACTTCTCCAAGTTAGACTTGAGATCGGGGTACTACCAAGTACGGATAGCGGAGGGAGACGAGGCTAAGACTACGTGTGTCACGAGGTATGGTTCTTATGAGTTCTTAGTCATGCCTTTTGGTTTAACAAATGCTCCCGCTACATTTTGCACCCTCATGAATAAGTTATTTCACCCGTTTCTTGATAAATTTGTGGTGGTATACTTGGATGATATTGTTATTTATAGTCATACCTTGGAGGAGCATGTCTTGCATTTGAAACATGTGTTCCAAGTGTTGCGAGACAACAAGCTTTATGTGAAGTTGGAAAAATGCTCCTTCGCCCAAGACGAAGTCGAGTTCTTGGGGCACAAGATCAAAGACGGTGGATTGATGATGGATGAGGCAAAAGTGAAAGCTATCCAAGAGTGGGAACCACCAACCAAGGTGACGGAGTTGAGATCTTTTCTTGGCTTGGTGAATTATTATCGAAGGTTCATCATGGGATACTCGGCAATAGCATCTCCATTGACGGACCTATTGAAGAAGAACAAAGCTTGGATGTGGGATGAGAAGTGCCAAGCGGCGTTCGAGTTTGAAGAAGGCGGTTATGGAGGAACCGGTGTTGAGACTACCGGATGTAACCATGCCCTTCGAGTTACATACGGATGCATCGGACTTTGCAATTGGAGGAGTTCTAATGCAATACGGACACCCGATCGCATTCGAAAGTCGAAAATTAAATGAGACGGAGAGGAAGTACACGACGCAAGAGAAAGAGATGACGGAAATCATCCATTGCTTGCGGATTTGGAGGCATTATTTGTTGGGTTCGAGATTCGTGATCAAGACGGATAACATTGCCACGAGTTACTTTCAAACCCAAAAGAAGTTAAGTCCCAAGCAAGCTCGTTGGCAAGACTTCCTAGCCGAATTCGACTACCAATTAGAGTACAAGCCGGGGAAGGCTAATGTGGTAGCCGATGCGTTGAGTCGCAAGGCGGAGTTTGCGGCAATCACCCAAGCGCAATTCTTCCTCCAAGATCGAATCAAGGAAGGATTGGAACATGATCCTTTTGCCAAGAAGCTCGTGGCCTTAGCAAAAGATGGGAAGACTCGAAGATTTTTGCTTAAGGGAGACATGTTGTTCACAAAAGGAGATCGGCTTTACGTGCCTAAGTGGGGTGATCTTAGACGGGTAATCTTGAAAGAGTGTCATGATTCAAAGTGGGCCGGTCATCCAGGGATCAAGAGGACGTTGGCATTGGTTGAGGGCACTTATTATTGGCCAAGGATGGAGGACGATGTAGAGACATTCGTGCGGACGTGCCTTATTTGCCAACAAGATAAGATAGAGCAAAAGAAGTCCGGAGGCTTGTTGGAACCTTTACCTACGCCCAAGGGACCATGGGAGAGCGTTTCCATGGACTTTATCACATGCTTGCCGAAGTCGGAAGGAAGTGGGAGTATTATAGTGGTGGTCGATCGATTCTCGAAGTATGGAACTTTCATTGCCGCACCGCCTGATGTTACGGCGGACGATACGGCTAAGCTCTTTTTCAAGAATGTGGTGAAGTATTGGGGAGTGCCACATGTGATCGTTAGCGATCGAGATCCTAGATTCACAGGGCGCTTTTGGTCGGAGTTGTTCAAGATCATGGGAACGGAGTTGAACTTCTCTACGAGTTTCCATCCCCAAACGGACGGGCAAACGGAAAGGGTAAATGCCCTATTGGAGCTTTATCTTCGGCACTATGTAAGTGCCAACCAACATGATTGGGCTAAACTCCTTGATGTTGCTCAATTCTCTTACAACATGCAACGGAGTGAAGCCACAGGGAAGAGTCCTTTTGAGTTGGTCATGGGGCGCCAACCATTAACTCCCAATGCCTTAGCCGCATCATATGAGGGGAGTAGCCCGGCCGCTTACAAGACAATGAAGGAATGGCATGAGCAAGCGGACTTGGCCCGGGCATCATTAGCCAAAGCGGCTAAGAAGATGAAGAAGTGGGCGGATGAGAAAAGGAGACACGTCGAATTCGAGGTCGGAGATCAAGTGATGGTGAAGCTCTTGCCTCAACAATTCAAGTCATTGAGGAAAGTGCATAAGGGATTGATACGAAGGTATGAAGGCCCTTTCCCGGTGATTGGACGTGTTGGAAAAGTATCTTATCGACTTCAACTACCGCCCAAGTTGAAGATTCACCCGGTCTTCCACGTTAGCTTTCTCAAGCCTTATCATGGAGACGAGGAAGACCCGGAACGGGGGGTGTCCAAGCGGGCACCAACAGCGGTTGTAACTTCGTACGATCGGGAGGTTGAAGAGATCTTGTCGGATCGTACTATACGAAGACGAGGAGTGCCGAGCTACAAGGAGTACTTGATCAAATGGCGTGGGTTGCCAGATAGCGAAGCAAGTTGGGAAGCCGAAGACTTATTGTGGCAATTTGCGGACAAGATCAAGAAGTATCATGAGGAAGGCACGACAAGGACGTCGCGAGCTTAGGTGGGGGAGGATGTCACGACCTGCCTACTTAAGACGATCATTTTCGAAGTTGGTTCGGGATTCCGGATTATTCCACACTTCTCTTGGATAAGCATGGGAAGTCTTGGAACCCTTTGGAAGAGTATGGAAAATGTAGGAAGATCTAGAACCTCTTAGAGATCCTAGAAGCTTATGGAAGTCCTAGAATTTTCCTACCATAGAATTGTCTAGAAATTGTATAAAGCTTCCTAGGATTAGTATAAATAGAGGAGGCCTCATTTGTTCCAGGCATCCAAGAAGTTCTCTTGTAATCAATCTTGTAAAGTTCTCTAAGTAATACAAAGTGTTTTCATATTCCACTTGTTCCTTTCTTTGAAGCTTCTTCGTTGCATACATCGTTGAGTATTCGAGTAAGGCTGAGCTTAGTCGAGACTAAGTGCCGCACGGAAGACCTTGTAGAGACAAGTCCGTGACACTCAGCCATCATATCACACTAGCCTTTGTGTGTTATTGGCACTCAATAAATGAGTCCACTTAAAAAATAAATAATATTAAATAAATAGTTTAGTGAGGTTTAGTGGGGTCTATGTCTTTTTAGCACTTTATGCCTCAATTTGTACTTCAGAAACCTTACTTCATTACTCACCCCTTCCCCTGAATTATCCTTTTCAGTAACCTATTAACCATTTGTTTAATGTCATTCTATATGTTATTCTACTTAGAACAGAAACTGATCCTTCATATCTTTTCGGCAATCTAACATTCCTCTTGACATTGGGGATCTCAGCTAATTTTGGCGCCAAAAACACCAAATTGGGGGTTTTTCCTGATCGTAACGAAAATCAAATCAACTCATATCATCATGATCGTACGGATGAGACGAATCGATTCATGGTTTCAGAATTTAAATTCGTTAAGTATTGATCCAGGCATTGTACTTTTCCGGTTAGACCCGGTCATATCCGGTCAAGACCCGGATTTATCCGGTTTTGAAATGATTCCACATATGAACAAGGTTTGTTGTTGTTAAGGATAATGCCAGGGTGATTAGTTCGCGCAGTGGTGTAGGTTCGTTGTTTGCGAAATGTGGCGTGTTGTGTGTTGAGGAATTTGTCGAGTTTTGTACATGTTAGTTAGGGGTGTTTTTGTTGTGTAGTGAGGATTCCGTGTGCGAAAGCGGTTTTTAGGTTGGGGAGTAATGCGAAGGCTCGGAGAGAGTTGGGGGGATTGGGGTGTATAGGGCCGTTGATCGGTATGTTGGATGGGAAAGCAATTGGGGAGAAACAAGCGGCTGTGAGAGCGTTGTCAGTTATATTGGTTTGTTCGGGGAACAGAAGTATTTATCGGAAGGAAGAAAGAGTGATAGTGAGAGTAGTTCAGTTATTAGATCCTTCTATACTGAATTTTGATAACAAGTACCCTGTGTCTATTCTAATGTCTTTATCTCATTCGAAGAAATGTTGCAAACAGATGCCAAACGCCGGTGATTTGTTGTTTTTACAAAAGCTTGTAGAAATGGATGTTGATGGTGCAAAGAAGCTACAAGAGACTATAGGTCACCGGAAGCTATGGGGTGTGTTTGGGTGACCGTAATGATCATAATCGTTCTCAAACATCTGTATGTATTTATTTTAAGTTACAGTTTTTTGTACTGCTTGTTCATCCTTGTTGTTCATAATTTTATTCTTGGTAATTAATCTTAGTTGAGAGGTCAAGGCATTAGGCATTATTATTACTTATTAGTTTAAAGCCATGGTGGTTAGTTGCTAGTGGCGTGTTGGCATCATAGCAACAAGTAGTTATTTCACCTCTGCGGCAATAGATTGGTTCAATCACTACTAGAGATTGTGAAGTAGAGCCCCTTTTGGAAACAAAAAGATAAAGTTAATTCTAACTCTACTGTGAGATTTGTTGTAAACCAAGTTAAATCACCAGTTGTGCCTGCTGGTCCATCTGATCAGGCTGGGCACACACATATGCCACCGGGAGCTGCTGGTGCATCTTATCAATCACATGTATTACACCCGTTTCGTTATCTATAGATGTTTTAGACTGTACCCAAAGTATTTTGCTGATGGCCCATCTGATTTGTTGGCGCCTTCTGATCAACTCCATCCTCCCACTGTTATGTTGGGTGAGGACGAGAAGAAGGCAACTTTAGGCTCACCAAATCAGTTTCCACCTGCTCAAGGACCTCAGGTTGCACAATTCCCGCAGGCGGTTAGTCATTTGTGGCTATACTTTACATTTTGATATATACAGAGAGTGATAACGAGGTTTAGTAATTTAAACATAATGGAACTCCTAATACCACTTAACCAACGAGCCATCCACACTCCCAAGTCCCAAGATACATTACCAATTCATGATTTTACACGTCATCTCAAGAGGCTTCAAATGCAGGACATTTTTACCAAAAATAACAACTATACTATCATTTATTTATTTCAGTGCTAAAGAAAACTACCATAGACCTTTCTCTTATTTCGTTTTTGAAATACATGTGTGGCTGTGTGATAGGGAGCTGATGCATACATATTCTAGAAGGAAGAAATCAAAAGGAAAGAGAGAAGAATCTGGATCACAGATTGATGCGTGGGAATCGCACCTTGCTTTACCTCTCGAGGGATCTCGCGAGGCTTACAACCCCCACCAGGCAGTGTACCTGATCGTTGTAGTATAGTATAGTGACAAGTACCGGGGGATTGATCGTTCAGCTTAGGAATAGTGTCGCTAGGATTAGAAAACCTAATTAATAGTTCTAGAGATGAAAGATGATTATTTTTGTGTTTTTATATTTTATGAAAGCAAGTAAAATCTCGGGTTTTGGAAGAGTGGGCGGAATTAGTTGCTATTCAACTAACCCAAAAACTATTATATAATTAATTAAACTAATGAAAATGAAATTAAACTAATTTAAACTAAGGTTGTGAGCAGTGGTTGGAGAAATTGTGTTTACTTAGACTTCATTACTCCCTAGATATCTTTTACATGTCAATTACTTGTTACACTTGTATGGATGACGGATTGTATTCCTTAATACCATTCGTGGGGTGACATACATAACTCCCCAACTCTATGAGCTCTTATCTCCTCCTACACCATGACCCAGCACAACTATAGGGATTGTAAACAGTGGCTCATGCATTAAATACAACCAATAAAGACCTAGTACGCCTCGGTTCATGTTTCTTAAGACGTTCAAGCATGTTACCATTTGGAGATCTGCCAGTTTTCTTAAGCCTAACATATAATATCATTCATCCAATAACAAGAATAGACAAGTAATCAACACATAATCAACATCTAGGTTTCATTAGATCTAATCAAACACAAAGGAAATCTAGCCTAGCATAGTAGAATTAAGATAAGAACAAAAGATAAACAACCAACACATAGACATATTGATTGAATTAAGAGTATACTTATCTCAATTACAATGCAAGGTCTCAAGGGTTTGGAACCCTTGAAAAACCTGTAAAAGAGGCACCAAAATCGTCTTTAGGGTTTCACCAAAACTTCTCCCTTTTTTTAATGAAAAAACTAGAAAACTATATATAGGAAAATCGTTCTGACGGCGTCAAGAGTAAAGTCTGACGCCGTCACCTCGCCGCCATATACTTCCTCGGACGCCCTAGATCCACTTGTGACGGCCTATGTGACGCCGTCACCACCTACGGTATTTTATTCTTGGCCACTTTGACGCCGTCACCTAACCATCTGACGCCGTCACTAGCTACGGTATTTTATTCATCATGTTTGACGCCGTCAAGAAGGAAGTCTTGACGCCGTCACCTTGTATCTTCAGCATGGATTTTTGGTACTTTGCCGTTTTCTTCACTTTATGCTCCAAAAACGTCCAAAATAGCCTCTTTTCCAGAATTCACTCTCCAAACACCTAAAATCACAAAAGGAACGATTTAGGGCAATATTTGATCAAATAAAGTCGGATTCGGGCTTAAATGACCCCCTAAAAACGGATCATTTTTCGCCTCATCATATACCCTTACACTTGAGATTTGCTTGTCCTCAAGCAAATGAGCTTTTATTCTACTCAAAAGACAAGTTAGGGGTCATTTAACACTAATATAAAAGTAATTACAACAAATAATCGTTCCACTAAAGACCAATAGACAAGCACGGAGGTCATACACAAGCACATCACAAATAGTGTTTAGATGCTCACATCTCTCGGGTGTAATAAAGTAATATAACATTATGGAAATGGAAGATATCTCTCACTACCTGTCATAGCAAAATAGATTACCATAGGCTTGGGAAAGGATCAAACCTCCACCGCATGGCGTAAGCACCTAGGATAAACTATCAAAGAGGTCTTTTAAAAGGGTTATAACGTTAGGTGTAGGGATATGAATTACACGGTTTTGTTGGATAAAGGGAATTTTACTGGTGGCGAGTTAACAATCTTGGTTAATTACATGTACAAGATGGCGTTGCTAAGCCAAGACTAGACTCGACTTAAGCTAATAAATGAAAAATAACAAAACATAAAATGAACATAGAATGAAAACGGGATGGTAGTCCGTATGTTTTTTCTCTTTTTTTTTATTTTTATTTTTATTTTTATTTTTATTTTTTTTGCATACACTCTTACCCTACCATCCAAAATAATACATCATAGGGGTATGAGCAATCCCCTTACACTTGAATCTTTACATACTTTACATTAACTAATCTAATGACTCGAATTAAGAAAATCAAAACACTTGGAGCACTTTTAAGATTAACGTACATATGGGGGTAATAATATGATGTTCTTCCCCATTACTCCATAAAATAAGTACTTACCCATGAGTCCCAATCGTCCCAAAACAATATGTACAAGGATATGACTCGACTTAGCAACCATGTAATCAATTAGAAAGTTAACTTAGGGTTTAACAAATAACAATAATGCACTAAAAATGAGCGCATACACGGAAGGCTAAGGCGATTTGGTTGTACATTTAAGTGGGGTGTAACAAATTCTTCCTTTAAGTAAAATGCTTAAAGTTAGAAACGAAAAGATAGGCTCGGAGGGGTGTACTAGGGGTATCATGTACTAAAAATGAGTACAACGCTAAGGGTGGGGGAAAAATTAGTTGACTTAACTAGCCAAGTAATATGACTTAAATGGTCAAGTAATCATAATACGGGTTTAACACAAGGGTGATCCTAATGCCTCTTATCATGTAGTAAATCCTACTACACGAATGTAGTCTCACTAGCGGTCTCGGGATGCATCACTAACGCAAGTTCTAGAATCTAAATGCTACCGGTACACTCATAAGCACTAATAATAAATTCTTTTCCTATCAAAACTAAAGGCGAACCTCACATCTTTGGGTGGAAAATTTTTCTGAATATACGGTTATGTGCTAGTCATACAACCTCCTATCCATGAGACGCTTGCTATGGCTAAAGTTTCACTCCTAAATGTTGTAAAAAAAATTAAATTTGGCGCTAAAATTACACTAACAAGTATTTCTCATAGTTTTATTACACATCTACTATCAAACAAAACAAACTCAAGCGAAAGTGCATATGTAAGGTATCATCTTTTTACCCTCCCCTTACACTTAGGATGAACATTGTCCCCAATGTTCAAGTAAAGAATGTAAAAGTAAAAAGTAAAGAGAATGAAATCAAATACTCCCCTGATTCGCTCGGTATGGATTTTAGGTTGGCCAGGTTAAATCTTCCTCCAAGAAAATGAACAATCAAAGCTTCCCTTCCAGAATATAAATCATCTTCTTGTCATAAATAACCTGTAGATCCTGACAAAAGTAGACAAGGCAACCTCGCGTAAAATCGGCGGCATCCTATATAAGTTACTAAATCCTAGAAAACAAAGTAAGATATAATGCTTGTGGAATGAAGTTTGCAGATTTCCTGGAGATTATAAAACTTAATGATTCACAAAAACCATAAGACTCCGTTAGAAAAACAAAACCGGTAAAATTTCCAGATTTTTGACTCCTGACGCCATCAAGAGCAATTCCCTGACGCCGTCAGAATGGACCTGCAGAAATCTTTATGTTAAGTTTCCGGAAAATTTCTGGAAAAACTTTGTCCTACTTCCTGGAAAATCCTGCAAAACTTCATTATGACTCAATACAAGCATTTGACTCTAACAAATACGAATATACATGTTCATTAGATATTGTGGAGAATCATGATCGGTTTGTTTCTTAAAAACACATTTGGGGTTTCCCCTTACACTTATCTTTTGCAAAAATACCTTTAGGTTGAAGTTAAGACTAGGCCAAACAACATAATAAAGTATTTCCACATTTTAATTGAGAAACATGATCAACCAACAATAAAAATAAAACATGCATACGGAAGCAAATAACAATCAAACAATTAAAATCACACAAAACATGGGTTGCCTCCCAAGAAGCGCTTTTCTTTATTTACGAGTCTTGTAGCTAGACTCAAAGTCGTGGGTTACTACGTGATCTCATCATCAAACATCACATCCTACTCATTAATCATTTCATTGTTATTTTCTTGGTAATGTTTTACACGTTGTATGTTAACCGTGAATTCCCTACCCTCATCATCAACTAGCACTACTGCTCCAAATTTAGAGGAATTCTTCACCGTGAACGGCCCGTACCATCTAGACTTAAGTTTTCCCGGAAATAATCTCAACCGAGAATTGTATAATAGGACCTTGTCTCCATCTGAAAATTCTTTGGGTTTCTTAATTCTTTGATCATGCCATCTTTTAGCTCTCTCTTTATATGTGATGGAGGATTCGTAGGCTTCTAATCTAAGCTCATCAAGCTCGTGTAATTGCAAAAACCTACTATTCCCCGCAGTTGTGTAATCTAAGTTGCATGCCTTAAGCGCCCAATAAGCCTTGTGTTCTAATTCTACCGGTAAATGACATGCCTTACCATACACCATGCGAAACGGGGTCGTTCCAATAGGTGTTTTGTAGGCAGTTCGGAATGCCCATAAGGCTTCGTCGAGTTTGAATGACCAGTCCTTTCTGTTTTGACTAACCGTTTTTTCAAGTATTCTTTTAATAGCTCTATTGGTGTTTTCGACTTGGCCATTGGTTTGTGGATGATAGGCGGTGGAGAATCGGTGGGGTACTCCATACCTCTTCATTACCTTTTCCATTTGTGCGTTGCAAAAATGTGTCCCCCTGTCGCTGATGAGAGCTTTCGGAATCCCGAATCTTGCGAAAAGCTTTTTCAGGAAATGAATGACCACTCTAGCATCATTAGTCCTAAGGGCTTGTGCTTCAACCCATTTTGAAACATAGTCAATGGCGACTAAGATGTACTCGTTTCCCCCTGAGGACGGAAAGGGTCCCATAAAGTCAATTCCCCAAACATCGAATACCTCACAAACTTGTATAAAGTTCTGAGGTGCCTCATCCCTACGTGATATATTTCCAGCCCGTTGACATGCATCACATGCTTGTACCATATCTTTTACATCACGGAAAATTGTGGGCCAATAGAATCCTGCATCGAGAATCTTTCGGGCAGTGACGTTTATCCCATGATGCCCTCCAGAGGGACCGGAGTGAAATTCCCTCATGATCTTTACTGCCTCATTCTCCGAAACACAGCGCCTCACAATGTGGTCAGGACACCTTCGGAATAAAAATGGTTCATCCCAGAAGTAATATTTTAGCTGTGAAAAGAACCTCTTCCTCTCGTATTTAGTCAGGTGTTCAGGGACGATCCTACATCTACTTGCGAAGTAATTGGCAAAGTCGGCGTACCATGGTTCCGAATCAAGGATAGACATTAGTTGTTCGTCAAGAAACGAATCTTTAATCTCACTTCTATCGTGTTCATCCAGGGGGTTTTCAAGGCGAGACAGATGATCGGCGGCTAGATTCTCTGCCCCCTCTTATCGCGAATCTCAACATCAAATTCTTGTAGCAACAAGATCCACCGAATAAGTCGTGGCTTGGCGTCCTGTTTTGCAAACAAATATCTAAGAGCTGAGTGGTCAGTGAAGACGACTGTCTTTGAAAGGACAAGATATTGTCGGAATTTGTCGAATGCAAACACTACGGCTAATAATTCTTTTTCGGTGGTGGAGTAGTTTTCTTTGGCGGGATTCATGGTTTTGCTAGCGTAGTAAATAGGTTGGAAGAGCTTGTCACGTCGCTGACCTAATACAGCCCCGACAGCGAAGTCGCTAGCGTCACACATTATTTCAAATGGTAACTCCCAGTTGGGTGTGATCATGATTGGAGCTTGAGTGAGTTCCCTTTTTAGGAGGTCGAAAGCATCTTTGCATTCTTGGGAAAAGTCGAATGGAGCATCCTTTACAAGCAATTGAGTCATTGGCCGGGCAATTTTGGAGAAGTCCTTGATGAATCTCCGATAAAATCCGGCGTGCCCCAAAAAGCTGCGTATTGCCTTAACGGTCGTGGGGTATGGCAACATAGATATAGCCTCAACCTTAGCTTGGTCCACCTCTATCCCGTTCCCTGAAATCTTATGCCCCAACACAATCCCTTCCTTAACCATGAAATGACACTTTTCCCAGTTCAACACCAAGTTGGTTTCCTCACAACGTTTAAGCATCTTTTCTAAATTAGCAAGACAGCGGTCGAAGGAGTTTCCGAAGACTGAAAAGTCATCCATGAATACTTCCATGCTGTCTTCCATGAGTTCGTGAAAGATTGCGGTCATGCAACGTTGGAAAGTGGCGGGGGCATTACATAGCCCAAAAGGCATCCTTTTGTAAGCAAACGTTCCATAAGGGCAAGTAAACGTGGTCTTTTCTTGGTCCTCAGGTGCTATGGGGATTTGAAAATATCCTGAGAATCCATCCAAGAAGCAATAGTACTCGTGTCCAGATAATCTTTCTAACATCTGATCAATGAATGGTAAGGGAAAGTGATCTTTCCTCGTGGCATCGTTGAGCTTTCGATAGTCAATGCATACCCGCCATCCAGTGACAGTCCTCTGGGGCACCATCTCACCCTTGTCATTTTTTACTACAGTCATTCCACCCTTTTTAGGTACAACCTGCACAGGACTGACCCATGGGCTATCCGAGATCGGGTAAATCAGTCCTGCATCCAAGAGTTTGATCACTTCTTTCTTCACTACTTCCTTAATGTTAGGGTTTACTCGCCTCTGGGGTTGCACAGTAGGTTTATAATCTTCCTCCATAAGAATCTTATGTGTGCAAAAAGTTGAGTCAATCCCCTTAATGTCGGCCACACTCCATGCGAGTACCCCCTTGTATTTCTTCAGGACCTCTAAGAGTTTAACTTTTTGTTCCTTCTCCAACGAAGAGTTTATGATTACCGGGAGTTGGTTCTCTACCTGAAGAAAGGCATATTCCAAATGATTAGGGAGCTCTTTAATATCAACGTCAGGGGGCTCGATAATAGAAGGTTTGAGCTTGTTCTCGGGCTTTCGGAGCTCGAGATGCTCCGTTGCCTCTTGCCTGGGGTAGAAGGAGACTGCATTAACCTCCTCTGTCTTTTCCACCTCTAGCAAAGGCAGAAAACTCTCGTCCCGTAGCCAGCCTTCATCGATTTGTTCATCGATGCAATCATCAATGACATCTGTGAGCTCATCTACTTCTCCAATAAAGTAGAGTCGGTTGGATGCTTCGAGGGAGAGGTCCATAGAATCCTTAATATCGAAGGTTGTGCTATCGTCTCCTACTCGCAAGGTCAATTTGCCATCGTAGACATCGATGACTGCACGAGCGGTAGCAAGAAATGGTCTACCTAAAATGATAGGTACCACGTCGTCCTCCTCCATATCCAGGATTACGAAGTCGACCGGGAATTTGAATTTCCCAACCTTGACTAGCACGTTCTCACATATCCCTTCGGGGTATTTGACTGATCTATCGGCTAGTTGGATGTTCATACGGGTAGGCTTCAATCCGGAATATCCTAGTTTACGGAACATAGAGAGAGGCATGAGATTGATACTTGCTCCCAAATCGGCAAGAGCGTTCTTGATTGATAGAGGTCCTATAGAGCATGGCAGGGTGAAGCTGCCTGGATCGTCTACCTTCTTTGGTAGCCCTCGATGGGTCACCACTGAGCACTCTTCCCCCAGGGTTACAAGACCCTCGAGCTTCTTCCTGTTAGCGAGCAGCTTTTTGAAGTATGTGCTATACTTTGGCATGTGATAGCAAGCATCCAGGAGAGGTATGGTGACAACTGAGTCTTTTAGGTATGACAAGAACCTCTTGTTATCATTCTCAGTTTTCTGGTTCCTTAGTCGGGATGGGTATGGTATCCTCACAGGTGGGTTAGGAAGGGCTGATGGGGAGGGGGTTGTCACGGGTGGTTGGTCCGGGGTGCCAATGCCGACATCCTGCTCCTCCTCCCCAGGTCTGTCTGAATCGAGTGTGACGGGGGATGAGTTTGGGTAAGGAGGGTCCTTGGTTGTCGTTCCGGCCCGTGTGGTTATCGCGAGCATGGGGTCTTTTCTTCTTTCTAACGGTGGTTGGAGGTTATCTAGGGCTGAGTTAAGCTTGCTGAAAAATTCCCCGACATCCTCCTGCTGTTCGTCGAAAAGCTCGTTAAGCCCTTTCATTTGCAAGTCTTTTTCTTGAGTGAAGTGACCAAGGTCATCTTCGAAATTGCTCCTGATCTTGAATTCAGGGCCTCCCTCCCCTTCTCTTTTCCTTACCAGGTTTCCCCAGAGGGTATAATCATCATTTTGGTAGAAAGGTAAAAGGGAGGGATCAGCATAAATGTCTCCTCCTGACAAGCATGCATGTTCAGTTGTGGCTGCTCCTCCGCATTCCTCCACCTCATGCGGACCTCCACAGTAATCGCAGATCAAGTAAGGGTTTGACAGCATTTTAGGTGGTTGCGATCCAGCTAGGCAATCCATTCTTTTGTGAACTTTGCTTAATCGATCCGAGATGGTTTCAGAAATGCCGATAGTCGACTCAGGTTCATCCCAAGTGTCATCCTGGTCTTGGGCATATTCTTCAATTCTGTCCCACCCTTCCTCGGCACTAAGATTGGCCAATCTTCCTTTCCTAGATTGGTTGATTCCGTTTCGGTCATTAGAGGAGATATTTTCGTAAAAGATTTGGACCAAGAGCCAAAGTTCAATACCATGGTGTGGAACTTGTCTTATTAAATCTTTGAATCTAGTCCACGCTTTATGGAAGGGTTCATCCTTCCCCTTTCGGAAACGAAGGATCCTATCCCTAAATGCTGAGGTTTTTCCAGGTGGAAAGAACTTCTCATAGAACTTGGATATGAGTTGCTCCCATGTGAAAATAGATTCGGAAGGGAGTTTGTTATACCATTCTTGGGCTTTTTCGTATAAGGTGAAAGGGAAGAATCGCAGTCGGGACGTGTTTCTAGTAGCCCCACCCGTATGGATGGTGTCCACTATTTTTAGGAAGTCCTTGATGTGTTGGATTGGATTTTCCTCATCAAGTCCGTGAAACTTACACACATTTTTGACAAGCCAAATATCATTTGCATGCAAGACCTCGTTGGTATGTTCGTTTGGATAAACAATGGCATTGGAAAACCCACGAGGGGTTGGGGAAGAGTAATCCTTGAGACGCTTAGGAGGAGGTATTATAGGAGTATTCGTCTCATTGTGGGAGCTCGGGGTTGTGATGTGATTTTCTGAATTTTCTTCAGAGAGAGGTGCATCAAAGTCGATAGCAATGCTGGATGGTTCAGGTGTTGAGTGAGTTCGTCTTAGCCTACACATTTCTCTTTCGGGTTCTGCATAAGGCAAGACGAGGTCTTTAGTGGTGCTACGAATCCTAGTGATCCTAAGGTTAGAGAATTCGTTGGTTGCCATGATGGTGGATGGTGAAGAGTTACGAACAAAGGCACGAAGAAATAAGATAGACTAAAGAAGACCTAAAAATAAAAATAAAAATCTTACTAGAAAGGAATCTAGCAAGTAGACCTAATAAAAAGAAATCCTAACCTAGACAATAACTATTCCCCGGGCTGCGGTGCCAAAAACTTGATGCGTGGGAATCGCACCTTGCTTTACCTCTCGAGGGATCTCGCGAGGCTTACAACCCCCACCAGGCAGTGTACCTGATCGTTGTAGTATAGTATAGTGACAAGTACCGGGGGATTGATCGTTCAGCTTAGGAATAGTGTCGCTAGGATTAGAAAACCTAATTAATAGTTCTAGAGATGAAAGATGATTATTTTTGTGTTTTTATATTTTATGAAAGCAAGTAAAATCTCGGGTTTTGGAAGAGTGGGCGGAATTAGTTGCTATTCAACTAACCCAAAAACTATTATATAATTAATTAAACTAATGAAAATGAAATTAAACTAATTTAAACTAAGGTTGTGAGCAGTGGTTGGAGAAATTGTGTTTACTTAGACTTCATTACTCCCTAGATATCTTTTACATGTCAATTACTTGTTACACTTGTATGGATGACGGATTGTATTCCTTAATACCATTCGTGGGGTGGCATACATAACTCCCCAACTCTATGAGCTCTTATCTCCTCCTACACCATGACCCAGCACAACTATAGGGATTGTAAACAGTGGCTCATGCATTAAATACAACCAATAAAGACCTAGTACGCCTCGGTTCATGTTTCTTAAGACGTTCAAGCATGTTACCATTTGGAGATCTGCCAGTTTTCTTAAGCCTAACATATAATATCATTCATCCAATAACAAGAATAGACAAGTAATCAACACATAATCAACATCTAGGTTTCATTAGATCTAAGCAAACACAAAGGAAATCTAGCCTAGCATAGTAGAATTAAGATAAGAACAAAAGATAAACAACCAACACATAGACATATTGATTGAATTAAGAGTATACTTATCTCAATTACAATGCAAGGTCTCAAGGGTTTGGAACCCTTGAAAAACCTGTAAAAGAGGCACCAAAATCGTCTTTAGGGTTTCACCAAAACTTCTCCCTTTTTTTAATGAAAAAACTAGAAAACTATATATAGGAAAATCGTTCTGACGGCGTCAAGAGTAAAGTCTGACGCCGTCACCTCGCCGCCATATACTTCCTCGGATGCCCTAGATCCACTTGTGACGGCCTATGTGACGCCGTCACCACCTACGGTATTTTATTCTTGGCCACTTTGACGCCGTCACCTAACCATCTGACGCCGTCACCAGCTACGGTATTTTATTCATCATGTTTGACGCCGTCAAGAAGGAAGTCTTGACGCCGTCACCTTGTATCTTCAGCATGGATTTTTGGTACTTTGCCGTTTTCTTCACTTTATGCTCCAAAAACGTCCAAAATAGCCTCTTTTCCAGAATTCACTCTCCAAACACCTAAAATCACAAAAGGAAGGATTTAGGGCAATATTTGATCAAATAAAGTCGGATTCGGGCTTAAATGACCCCCTAAAAACGGATCATTTTTCGCCTCATCACAGATCAACCAATGATTTGACTGAAAATCAATCCCTGATTTGCAGCATTCTATTATGAGCAAGCACATTAAGCATTCCCTGATCTTCAGCAATTTACTTACCATATTCTAGTATTTTCAGTTACTTTTATTAGCTATAAAATAAGGCAGAAGGTAGAGCATAAGCATCAATCATTTGTATTTCAATTTGAGTCCTCCCTATAGGGACTAGTTGATTTCATTGGAGTTCTTTGTTCAGATTCTGCTTGTTCTTCAATAAATCATACCTATCCTTATTTCATATGTTTGTTAGCCCTGTTCTAACATTTGGTATCGGAGCAGTCTGATCCACAATGGTGAACACCAGAAATTCAACTTCTCACAACGAACAACCAAACCACACCCACACTTCTTCACCTGCACAAAATCCCGACAACCTCGCACAACAATTATCTTCCATTGCTTCCAAACTCAATGCTCTTGATGCCCTTGCTGCTGATGTAGCGGTTCTTAAGGCACAAGCTGGCCCGAGCGGATCCTATAGGGGCAAGTCAAAACAAACCACCTTTGGACCTCGTCACGGGGATGATGATTCAGAAAGTAGTGGCTGGTACCATAACTCGACGCGGAGACCGCTCACCAAGATGGAATTTCCCAAATTTGAAGGGGGTGATCCTCGCGGTTGGATTTTAAAAGCGGAAAAATATTTTCGCTATTATCAAACCCCTGATGAATCAAAGGTGGAAATTGCTTCCATGTACCTAGAGGGTGATGCACTGGACCTTTTTGCATGGATCAGCGCTGAGCATAATCATCTTTATTGGGAAGAATTGGTGAAAATTTTACATGAAAATTACGGCCCGACAGAATTTCAAAACCCGGATGAACATCTCTGCAACATCAAGCAAACAGGCACGGTACAAGAATATAGACAAGAATTTGCGAAAAGAGTCGCACGAGTTCACGACTAGCCCGATCATTGTCTTTTGTGAGTCTTTCTTAGTGGTCTGAAGGAAGAATTGAAAGTCGATGTTCGAATTCACAAGCCAAAGAATGTTTTTAAGGCTGTGAGTTTGGCACTAGAGTTTGAAGCTAAGTCTCGACCCACTAGCAACCCGAGAGTACACAATGCATTCAGTTACAACAAACTGAATTCTTCCTCAACTTCTTATCGTGACCAGCGCAACCCACCTGCCACATCTCAAAATACATCATCAGTAGCGCAATCTAAGAATTGGGATACCGAACGACAAAATCATCGTAATAAGGGGCTATGTTTTAGGTGCAATGAGAAATTCACATCAGGACATAGATGCAAAGCATCCACTTTCTCGTTGCTGGAAATTGCAGAGGATAGTGAACAACTAACTGAAAGAGACGCGGATGTTGATAGGAATGAGTATGATGAAGATATAAATCAGCAAGACATGGCTGAAATATCTTTTCATGCCATTCTTGGAAAGACTTCAGGCATAACTATGAAGGTTCAGGGTACCCTTGAGAACAAGAAAGTATTGATACTCATCGATAGTGGTTCAACTCACAATTTCATCTCAGCATCACTGGTGAAACAATTGAGTTTGGGGGTGAGTACAGTTCCTGCCTTCGGAATTCAGATCGGGAACGGACAGATAATTCAATGCAATCAAATTTGTCGTGACCTTATTGTAAAGTTACCGGGGTTGGAAATTACAGAAGACTACTTTCCATTTTCAATTGGAGGAGCTGATCTTGTTTTGGGAATCAAATGGCTAGCATCACTGAACACGGTACAAGCCAATTGGAATGAGATGTTCATGATTTTTTATGTGAATGGGAAGAAATACAAGTTGCAAGGAGTGCCATCAGTCGCTGCTAAAACAGATGTGTCTCTCCAATCTTACTCAACTCTTCCTGCTGCCACTTTAGAAGCACCACGAACACAAGTTGTGATACCAGGTATTCAATCACTTCTATCGTTTTATCAAGATGTTTTTGCTGATGTCAACACATTACCCCCAAACCGATCACATACTCATTCTATTACCTTGCTACCCAACTCAACCCCACCTAATATTAGACCTTACCGTTATCCTTATAACCAGAAAACAGAGATGGAAGCACAAGTTAATGCATTATTAAATTGTGGTTCGTTCGAACTAGTTCCAGTCCATTTGCTAGTCCTGTTTTGTTGGTTAAGAAAAAAGATGAGTCATGGAGATTTTGTATCGACTACAGAAAATTAAACCAACAAACCATCCCCGATAAATACCCGATCCCCAACATAGATGAACTCCTTGATGAACTCCATGGTGCTACCATTTTTTCCAAAATTGATCTCAAGTCGGGATACCACCAGATCCGCATGAACTCCTCTGATATACACAAAACAGCCTTTCGAACCCACTCCGGACACTATGAATTTCTTGTCATGCCTTTCGGGTTGACAAACGCCCCGTCAACTTTTCAATCAGCCATGAATGACATGTTTCGGCCTCATCTTCGCAAATTTATCTTGGTGTTTTTTGATGACATCTTAATTTACAGTGCAAACATAAAAGATCATTTACAACATTTGCAGATTGCTTTAGATCTTTTACGCAACAATAAATTCTTTGCCAATGCAAAAAAGTGTGCTTTTGGTCAGCGACAAATTCAATTTTTAGGGCATGTTGTGTCAAAAGATGGGGTAGCTGTAGATCCAGAAAAGGTCAAGGCTGTTTTGAATTGGCCATTACCGCGTGATGCGAAAGAAGTACGCGGATTCCTTGGGTTAATAGGATATTATCGCCGATTTGTAAAAGGTTATGGATTGATTGCAAAGCCATTAACTGATTTGACCAAGAAGAATGGTTTTTGTAACACCCCCAATTCATGGTTGCAGCGGAATTCGAACTGGGTGTTACTCGACGGCACAATAGTCACAATAATAGAAAACGAACTCTAATTGAGTCGTTTTAAAAGATTTATCATTCAAATTATATAAATATCAGAGATTACAAAATGAGGTCCCAAATGGTTCCATGTTTACAATGTATAATAAATGAGTTTTTGAATGATAATAAAATTTATAGCCCTCTTGAGTATCCGTGCCCTTCCGTGTCATCCTTGATCGTCATGAACCTGAAATACATGCTTGAGAGGTCAACACAAAGGTTGAGTGATATTCATAAAGTTTGTTAAATGTTTGAACACAATGTGTTGGTAGTTAAATCGTTGAACACAATAATCGTAGTGTTTGTAGTTAAATCGTTTGAACACAATAATCGTAGTGTTTGTAGTTAAATCGTTTGAACACAATAATCATAGTGTTTGTAGTTAAATCGTTTGAACACAATAATTGATGAGTGCGTAAATACTCATCATTTTTGTCTTATATGAACTGCCAAAACGTCCAAAAACACCCAATAATGCATCAAAATACTGAAATTATCTCAAAAGTGTGTTTTATATGTTTTAGATGCAAAATGTTTAAAAACAAATGAAAAACGAACAAAGTTTGCACAATTGGCAGTTTCAGTCCCTCAAGTTTCAAATATTGACAAAACTAGTCCCTGACGTTTTAAAACGAAAGAAAAGTCAACCCAAGGTTTTATAAAGTCAAAAATTATCAAATTGATCCTTGGGTGATAAATTTGAGAAGATTACACCTTTAGTCCCTGCAGTTTGGAAAATTACACAAGTGGTCCCTGGGAAATGTGTTTTTAGATAAAAAGTCAACTTGGGTCCTTGGGAATTAAATAAATGACACAAATGGTCCTTGGAATGAAAGTTTGAAGAAATTGTAATTTAACCCCTCAAGTTTCAACATTTGGCAGTTTTAGTCCCTGGAGGACCAAAAGTGAAAATTTGCAATTTTTATCCTTGGGAATTTGGTACTTGGCAGAAAAGGACCTTGAAACAGATTTGGAAAAATTACAAAAACAGTCCTTTGATTTTCAGAATTTGCAAAGTTGGTCCTTGTGCTAATTTACTACAACCAAATGGACTCTTGTGATTATATAAGCCCATAAACCAAATAAACTAAAACCAAACCTTACAAATCCACTTTACCCAGGCCCACCTCAAATCCAAGCCCAAACAATAAACAACCTTCACCCCGTTTTATTAATAATCCCCTAACTTTGACCTTCGTTGACCCCAATTCCACCTCATCACTCATCCCTTTCCACCTCACACCTGCAAACAGCTAAACCTCATCATCACCCTACACTCCTTCACCTTCCTACACACTCCACCCCTCCACTACCACCCCTAATCCAAACAAACCACCCCAGTCCAAATTTTCCCACCCTACACAAGTTATCAGAGGGAAAGAGCCAAATTGCAAGCAATCAATTTGGCGCCAATTCTTTCAATCAAAGGCTGAGTTTTCCCACAAGTAATCCAATGGTGGGATTTTGCTCCCAAGAAAAGTACAAGCCAGAAGTGGACAAGAGAAGACCAACTAGAAACCCTAGTTTTAATTTTTCTTGTTTGTATATATAGAAGACTGTGTAAGCCATGGTTTGGCATTAGGAAGTAGGTAGTAATTCTTAGTATAATTTTAGTTTTAAAAAGTTTAGTTTTATGTTTTCTGCAAATGTCTTGTAATCTTTATTTTCAAAATTAATGCAAGTTTAAACTTTTTAAATTCTGTGTAACTGTTTTTCTTTACTCAACTGCTTATCTATTTTAGCTTCTTTAAAATGCTTAATTTATGTTTATTAATGCTCACTTAGTGTAGACATAGCTTAACTTAAGTTTCCTTTCAGGGTGTTTATTCAAAAAACTGCAATTCCCTTTGAAAAATCACACAACACCCCTGTGAAGGGGTGTTTGGCACAAGTACTTCTGGGCATAAAAAGTTGTTTTGACCAATGTTTGATTTCCAGTTAGCATACTTTTAGCTTTAATAGCAGTGTAGAGAGAGTTTTAGGCATCCACAAGTAGGTTACAAGCTTTTTAGTTGAAAACCTTAGGATATTAAATTTTAACTGTTTTTATAAATTGTTCCAGTTGAATCTATTAATTGTCCAATCTTAGTTGTAGCTCTTGTCTAATATCAGCTCACAATATAGTAGTGCATATGCTCACTAGTTGATTTTTGATCTCCTTAAGTCTAGAACCCATCATTGTTTCTTTTTCCTGTTAGAACCAATGCCCCATCAGTTGGTTTTATAAATTGTTCCAGTTGATTTTCTCACTAGTTGGTTTTTTATTTAGTGTAGTTTATGCCTTAAATTTGTCTACCATAGAATAGGTTAGTTATGTTATATCTTGTATTTATACCTGTTTAGTCGAATTTGCTCAGTTTATCCCATCCTCACCCATTTCACATTCAAGCATTCCCATTTGACCCTGCATTCACCCCCACCAGGCCTGCTGTTACAGCAGGTCAACTCACCTTTTTCATCTCCAGTTTTAATCAACTTTAGTTTAGCATTACCCTTCAATTTCCATTATGCAAAAATTAGTAGTATAGATTTCATCTATTTGTGCTTATATCTGCTTTCCATGGTCACTTATATGCTTATCTTGGTGCCTGCAAAGTCCCTCTCCCAACCAGCAGGTCTGTCATTTTAACTGCACAAATTAGGTTAGCATAAGTAGGTTTAGGTCTCTATTTCAGGTTTGTTAGTAGCTTCTAGGTTAGATTTCATGTGCCTCAGCTTATTTGCATTTTCAAGCTTGTTAGGATAGTTTTAGTTGCCTACAAATTATTGCCATCAGTGCCCTGCTCCTCCAAGTTGTGCACTAGCAGCCATCTTCATAAGCTACCTGTGAGCTCATCAGTGAGTCCCTTTGTGAGTTTTTAGGTTCTTTGAGAAGCTCATCTACCCTACCTCAAGGCTCAGGGTTCTTATTGCATGTTCTGGCTTATTTGATAAGCCTGCTTTAAGCTTTTAGCTTGACCCCCTTTTTCTGAGTACACTGATTCATCAGTGTACCTCAGCAATTCCATTAAGCTCATATAAGCTTGTAAGGGTCTGATATTGAGCTTGTCAGATCTTTGATGGTTCACCTTTATGGTTTTCCTAATTTCAGATACCAGCTTTTAGGTTTTTGGCTTGTGCTTAAGCTTAAAATTGCCCTTTGGAACTGCTTATCTCCCCTACACATGATATCTGTCCCAAACACCCTATTTCCAGCCCTCCCCTAGAGCTCACCCCTTGAGCTTTGCTTGAGCTTTTGAGCTTTTTGGAAAGTTCTTCTGGCCCTTTTCTTAGATTGAGCTTTGCCTTGTACTCTTGATCACCCTTGTGGGCCCCACAGGGGGCTACAGATGCCTCATTGGCCTGCTTGGTATTGGACTTTGGAACTGCTTATTCCCCTGCTTATAAGCTTATTCAGTAAGTTTTGCTAGTTGTTTTAGCTTGATCTCAGATCTTTCCATCTTTTTCCAGCTTAGTTAGTGATCTAGGCCAGTGGTTTAGCTTCTTTGCAGCTTGTTCATCATCAAAAGCTTAAACCTTAAGCTGCCAATAACATAAGCTCATTCACCACTTATTTTTAAGTTCCAAAGAAAGTTCCTTTGTAAAAGTTCATCATTTTCAGCAGTTAATTAGTTTTGAAAAAAGAAAAATCCAAAAAACCAAATTTAATTTTTAGTGATAGCTTCTATTTAACATAATTTAGCTTTTTAATTTTTCTTTTTAAATTTTTGTTAAGTACTTAGCTATTTTATATTTTTATTAAATTCCTCATATATTAAAGTATTTATAATAATTTTTTCAGATTTTTATTTTATTATTTGGTATTTATTAGAATTAATTTTAGTTTTATTAGTTATTAATTAATATTAAGTTTAAAATAGCATAATTAGTTTTTATTAAGTAAAATCTAGTTTTTATATTTTTTTATAGCTTTTATAAGTTGTAAAATAATTTTAGAAATTTTTCTTAGAGTTTTTACTGTTCATTTACTAATTTTTATAATTTAGAATAGTTAATTAGATAATTAGTAATTAATAAGTAATTAATTAATATAAATTTCACAAAAAGACAAAAATACTTATTTTTAATTTTAAAAGTTGTTTTTAGTTATTTTATAATTTTACAAATTTTATTTTCACCTTTTTAGTATTTAATTAATAATGTATTATATTTAAGTATTTTAAATATTAATAATAAGTAATAAATAGTATTTAATTAATATTAAATTATTAAATAGTGTAAAAATAGTTTTTCTTTTTCTAAAAATTTTCTTTTACCTTTTACTTTGTAAAAAAGTCATTTTCACCACCCCCTGGGTGTTTTCAGATTTACGTTTTCACTTTTTATTTGGTACGTTTACGTTTTATTTAAACGTAACGTACGCGTTTTTAAGTTTTGAACGTTTCTAGTTTTTGTAACTTTCCCGTCTTATTCATATAGCTTATTTAAGCTATTTCATTGTAGATTCCTTAGTTCAATCAATCATAAACCCCTTTTTATCCAAATTCACCCGATCACGAAACCGTTTGTTTACTATCCACACCTCGTCGGGACATAACGACCCGGGGAAACCCTATACTTCCACGGAGCATTGACTCTAGGCTATCTTTGACTTATTGACCTTGGTCAATAATAATCTGACGGTTTAGGCTCAATCAATTTTTGGCGCCGCTGCCGGGGAGGTTGTGCGCGTATTCTACACGGTTTTTCTGATTAGTGTTTTTGGAATTCGTTCCATTGTACATTTATCCATCCTTGTTCATATTTTTCCATAAAAACCCAAAAATATTTCTCCTTACCCTCTATCCATTTGATTCTACCTTCTTATACCCATCTCATGTATAATTCTTATGGCGTCTCTCGGCTACACGTGTTTTCACTGTAAAAGTCCGATTGAGGACGGCTTTCGTTGTCTCCGGTGTATTTGTGAGAAATGTGGCAATAATTGTAGTGACAGATTTTGTGTTTTGTGCAATCTGTTTATAAGTCCAAATTCTCTCAATGATTCACCAAATTCTTCCAACTGCCCTTCACAGCCCGAGATACGTGCTATTAATGACAAACCGTCAAGAATTGATCCTAACCTTTCACGGTTTACGGTTAAAAGTTTGTCAAGCATACGTGTTGAGCTTAGGGCAGAGACTGAAAAAAAAGACTTACCTAACCTTCACATTTATCAAGAACCAAAACCCGAGACCATAACGGAAGTGGTGGAAATTGCTAGCTCTAAGAGCACACCACTTGTCCCACCTCCAGATTTTGTTCCTTGTGTCGGTTGTGGTGAGCCACTTTTCGGTTTGCCATGTCGTTGGTGTACATGTGTGCAATGTGGTAATGATATTCAAAACGGGAGTTGTTTGTTTTGTGGGTCGAGTAATTCATTTGCTTATGACCCTAATCAAGACTCATTCAACGACTCTTCAAATTTTTCCGATTACCCATCACATTCATACGAGCAAGAATCATATTATCCAAACCTCAATGATGCTTCGTATCAAGTTACACCAAGCCAGACTCAACAGTTTTACTGTTGTGAGTACTGTGGTGGTCCACACTACAGTTCTGATTGTCAATCAGGAAACACGCTTGTCTATGAGCAGTTTTCTGATAACAATTATGACTACAGCACACACGACTCACAGCCACATCAGTTTTACTGTTGTGAGTATTGTGGAGGTCCACACACTAGCTCTGATTGTCAAACAGGGAATCCGTTTCCTTGTAACAATTACGACTATTCATGTCAAGACCCACCTCCACAAGACCCAACTACCCAAGCAACCCCTCAATTCCCACAAGACCTTTGTGATAAGGTTCTTGAAGCAATTAAAAAATTTAAGGAGGGGTTGGCTACTACATCGTTTCAAGAATCTCGTGAAAAATCAATGGCAGAATTACTTGCTGAAGAACGAGATGCTAGAAACGAATCGAGCATGGAAAAATTACTTGCTGAGCAAAGAGCGGTTAAAATACGTGCCAATCTTCGCTATGCTGCTCTTCATGATGACGATGATGATGAGGATTCTATTCAAATGAAGGAATATTACAAAGATTCATCCAGTTCATCAGTTGAGATTCCTTCCATGGAAGCACAGGGAGATAAGAGTATGCAAGAATTGCTAGCAGAAGAACACATGAAAAATATAAAATCTATGTGTGCTAGTCTTTCTTATCTCCCTCAGTCTCTTATCACACCCGAAGTTCACACTCACTCTCTTAACATGGGGGATGAGCATCTTAGCACTGTTCCTAATAAGGAATCGGACGAATTAATAAAGTCTAGTGTTGAGATCCTTATCCCAATCCCGAGAGAGTCACAGGGAACTTTGGATGATATGTGTGATATTCCTTCACCTCTTGAGTGTTCAAACGATCAATTTGAGACTTTCTCAGATTTTAGCGATGATTGTATATCTCATGGAGACATTGAGTATATTGAGGCACCACTGCCTCAGTCTGATGTTGATCCTCTTCTTGAGGAGTTCGCTGATGAACTTACTCACATCAATCCACTTTCCTTGGAAAGTGATGATGGTCTCCTCGACTTTGAAGCCGATCTGGGAGAAATTGAAAGTCTCCTATATCATGATCCGTCACTCACTTCTTATCCTGACAATCCAATAGAGAATGTTAATCTCTTGGTTCCCGAAACATTAAATACTACTCTCACCAATCCTCTATTTGAATTCAACTATGAATTCACTTTGATTTCTGATAATCCACTATTTGATATTCAGAACGAGGATTGTGATGAGTCTTTTCCGGAACATGAGTTCACAAATTCACATCTTGTGAATAATTCTCTTCATGAGGAGTTCTCCGGTGAACTCACTCATCATATCATGACTCCTCCGGAGTTTGATATCCCGGGGGGAGATGCTCTCAATTATGAGAATTTGCAAATTCCCACCCACCCTCCCGGGTTGTTTACGAGCTTACCCTTTGAAATCCAAACTCAGGCTATTGAGCCTCCTCTTGAGGAAGAAGATCAAATCATGCTTTTCATCATGGTTTTCTTCCTTTTCTTCACCTATAAGGTGACTTCTTCTTTTCTTCACTCCTTCGGGAATGAAGACACCATTTTTGATCCCGGCATTTTCATGTCTCATTATCTTGAGCCGGATACTTATCTCATCGGTGTGGAACTTTCACGTGCTTCATATGTTTGTCCAAACATTTTGAATGAAAGTCCGAGTGAGATTGCTTCTTCCACATCATGCTTCCCCAAGGACAAATGAATTCGGGGTCGAGTCAAGCTAGCGACTCGGTAAACAAAAACAGAGCATGCTTATAGGGTTTTCACCCTAAGTGTGGGGGAGTCCCCCATGCTATGGTTACAAGAGTGAAAAAACAAAATGTTGTTTTCCACGCTTAGCTTGTAATGTTGCCCTTTTACGTTCAAAATGTCAGCATAATAACCGGGATTTTGAATATTGGGGACAATATTCATGATTAGTGTGGGGGGGTATTCGCTATTCTAGCGAATTTTATCACATTTTACTATATAATACCCCCGTTTTTGCCAAAATTTCAAAATTTTCAAAAATTTTTCACTGGTGCTTCAAAATTTTTGTGGTAATCAGTCCGCCTTGTCTAAGCGACAAAAGGGATTGGCTAGTCCAGGAGCAAACGGCTCTTGGTAAAGACATCTCAAATCCGTTTACGGCTGGCAATTTGCCCAAAATTGTATGGTTCATCAACTCCCCGAAAACAAATGAGTTGGCTAGCCCGCAAGATTATGGCTTGTGGTAAAGGCCGTGGAAAACCCATAATTGGTAATCAGCTCACCAAGATGTTGACTATTCCATCAAGAGCTGGCTAGTCCAGAAGCAAACGGCTTTTGGTAAAGACTACTCAAATCCGTTGACAGCTGGTGGTTTGCTCAAAATCACACGGTTATCAGGTGTGCCACAGTTCTTACACCTGGCTACTCCAGAAGTGATGGCTTTTGGTAAAGAGTTTAAAATCCATCAAGTTTTTCTCAAAAGATTGCTAGGGACTAGCAATAGTTTAGTGTGGGGGATTGATGAGTGCGTAAATACTCATCATTTTTGTCTTATATGAACTGCCAAAACGTCCAAAAACACCCAATAATGCATCAAAATACTGAAATTATCTCAAAAGTGTGTTTTATATGTTTTAGATGCAAAATGTTTAAAAACAAATGAAAAACGAACAAAGTTTGCACAATTGGCAGTTTCAGTCCCTCAAGTTTCAAATATTGACAAAACTAGTCCCTGACGTTTTAAAACGAAAGAAAAGTCAACCCAAGGTTTTATAAAGTCAAAAATTATCAAATTGATCCTTGGGTGATAAATTTGAGAAGATTACACCTTTAGTCCCTGCAGTTTGGAAAATTACACAAGTGGTCCCTGGGAAATGTGTTTTTGGATAAAAAGTCAACTTGGGTCCTTGGGAATTAAATAAATGACACAAATGGTCCTTGGAATGAAAGTTTGAAGAAATTGTAATTTAACCCCTCAAGTTTCAACATTTGGCAGTTTTAGTCCCTGGAGGACCAAAAGTGAAAATTTGCAATTTTTATCCTTGGGAATTTGGTACTTGGCAGAAAAGGACCTTGAAACAGATTTGGAAAAATTACAAAAACAGTCCTTTGATTTTCAGAATTTGCAAAGTTGGTCCTTGTGCTAATTTACTACAACCAAATGGACTCTTGTGATTATATAAGCCCATAAACCAAATAAACTAAAACCAAACCTTACAAATCCACTTTACCCAGGCCCACCTCAAATCCAAGCCCAAACAATAAACAACCTTCACCCCGTTTTATTAATAATCCCCTAACTTTGACCTTCGTTGACCCCAATTCCACCTCATCACTCATCCCTTTCCACCTCACACCTGCAAACAGCTAAACCTCATCATCACCCTACACTCCTTCACCTTCCTACACACTCCACCCCTCCACTACCACCCCTAATCCAAACAAACCACCCCAGTCCAAATTTTCCCACCCTACACAAGTTATCAGAGGGAAAGAGCCAAATTGCAAGCAATCAATTTGGCGCCAATTCTTTCAATCAAAGGCTGAGTTTTCCCACAAGTAATCCAATGGTGGGATTTTGCTCCCAAGAAAAGTACAAGCCAGAAGTGGACAAGAGAAGACCAACTAGAAACCCTAGTTTTAATTTTTCTTGTTTGTATATATAGAAGACTGTGTAAGCCATGGTTTGGCATTAGGAAGTAGGTAGTAATTCTTAGTATAATTTTAGTTTTAAAAATTTTAGTTTTATGTTTTCTGCAAATGTCTTGTAATCTTTATTTTCAAAATTAATGCAAGTTTAAACTTTTTAAATTCTGTGTAACTGTTTTTCTTTACTCAACTGCTTATCTATTTTAGCTTCTTTAAAATGCTTAATTTATGTTAATTAATGCTCACTTAGTGTAGACATAGCTTAACTTAAGTTTCCTTTCAGGGTGTTTATTCAAAAAACTGCAATTCCCTTTGAAAAATCACACAACACCCCTGTGAAGGGGTGTTTGGCACAAGTACTTCTGGGCATAAAAAGTTGTTTTGACCAATGTTTGATTTCCAGTTAGCATACTTTTAGCTTTAATAGCAGTGTAGAGAGAGTTTTAGGCATCCACAAGTAGGTTACAAGCTTTTTAGTTGAAAACCTTAGGATATTAAATTTTAACTGTTTTTATAAATTGTTCCAGTTGAATCTATTAATAGTCCAATCTTAGTTGTAGCTCTTGTCTAATATCAGCTCACAATATAGTAGTGCATATGCTCACTAGTTGATTTTTGATCTCCTTAAGTCTAGAACCCATCATTGTTTCTTTTTCCTATTGGAACCAATGCCCCATCAGTTGGTTTTATAAATTGTTCCAGTTGATTTTCTCACTAGTTGGTTTTTTATTTAGTGTAGTTTATGCCTTAAATTTGTCTACCATAGAATAGGTTAGTTATGTTATATCTTGTATTTATACCTGTTTAGTCGAATTTGCTCAGTTTATCCCATCCTCACCCATTTCACATTCAAGCATTCCCATTTGACCCTGCATTCACCCCCACCAGGCCTGCTGTTACAGCAGGTCAACTCACCTTTTTCATCTCCAGTTTTAATCAACTTTAGTTTAGCATTACCCTTCAATTTCCATTATGCAAAAATTAGTAGTATAGATTTCATCTATTTGTGCTTATATCTGCTTTCCATGGTCACTTATATGCTTATCTTGGTGCCTGCAAAGTCCCTCTCCCAACCAGCAGGTCTGTCATTTTAACTGCACAAATTAGGTTAGCATAAGTAGGTTTAGGTCTCTATTTCAGGTTTGTTAGTAGCTTCTAGGTTAGATTTCATGTGCCTCAGCTTATTTGCATTTTCAAGCTTGTTAGGATAGTTTTAGTTGCCTACAAATTATTGCCATCAGTGCCCTGCTCCTCCAAGTTGTGCACTAGCAGCCATCTTCATAAGCTACCTGTGAGCTCATCAGTGAGTCCCTTTGTGAGTTTTTAGGTTCTTTGAGAAGCTCATCTACCCTACCTCAAGGCTCAGGGTTCTTATTGCATGTTCTGGCTTATTTGATAAGCCTGCTTTAAGCTTTTAGCTTGACCCCCTTTTTCTGAGTACACTGATTCATCAGTGTACCTCAGCAATTCCATTAAGCTCATATAAGCTTGTAAGGGTCTGATATTGAGCTTGTCAGATCTTTGATGGTTCACCTTTATGGTTTTCCTAATTTCAGATACCAGCTTTTAGGTTTTTGGCTTGTGCTTAAGCTTAAAATTGCCCTTTGGAACTGCTTATCTCCCCTACACATGATATCTGTCCCAAACACCCTATTTCCAGCCCTCCCCTAGAGCTCACCCCTTGAGCTTTGCCTGAGCTTTTGAGCTTTTTGGAAAGTTCTTCTGGCCCTTTTCTTAGATTGAGCTTTGCCTTGTACTCTTGATCACCCTTGTGGGCCCCACAGGGGGCTACAGATGCCTCATTGGCCTGCTTGGTATTGGACTTTGGAACTGCTTATTCCCCTGCTTATAAGCTTATTCAGTAAGTTTTGCTAGTTGTTTTAGCTTGATCTCAGATCTTTCCATCTTTTTCCAGCTTAGTTAGTGATCTAGGCCAGTGGTTTAGCTTCTTTGCAGCTTGTTCATCATCAAAAGCTTAAACCTTAAGCTGCCAATAACATAAGCTCATTCACCACTTATTTTTAAGTTCCAAAGAAAGTTCCTTTGTAAAAGTTCATCATTTTCAGCAGTTAATTAGTTTTGAAAAAAGAAAAATCCAAAAAACCAAATTTAATTTTTAGTGATAGCTTCTATTTAACATAATTTAGCTTTTTAATTTTTCTTTTTAAATTTTTGTTAAGTACTTAGCTATTTTATATTTTTATTAAATTCCTCATATATTAAAGTATTTATAATAATTTTTTCAGATTTTTATTTTATTATTTGGTATTTATTAGAATTAATTTTAGTTTTATTAGTTATTAATTAATATTAAGTTTAAAATAGCATAATTAGTTTTTATTAAGTAAAATCTAGTTTTTATATTTTTTATAGCTTTTATAAGTTGTAAAATAATTTTAGAAATTTTCTTAGAGTTTTTACTGTTCATTTACTAATTTTTATAATTTAGAATAGTTAATTAGATAATTAGTAATTAATAAGTAATTAATTAATATAAATTTCACAAAAAGACAAAAATACTTATTTTTAATTTTAAAAGTTGTTTTTAGTTATTTTATAATTTTACAAATTTTATTTTCACCTTTTTAGTATTTAATTAATAATGTATTATATTTAAGTATTTTAAATATTAATAATAAGTAATAAATAGTATTTAATTAATATTAAATTATTAAATAGTGTAAAAATAGTTTTTTTTTTCTAAAAATTTTCTTTTACCTTTTACTTTGTAAAAAAGTCATTTTCACCCCCTGGGTGTTTTCAGATTTACGTTTTCACTTTTTATTTGGTACGTTTACGTTTTATTTAAACGTAACGTACACGTTTTTAAGTTTTGAACGTTTCTAGTTTTTGTAACTTTCCCGTCTTATTCATATAGCTTATTTAAGCTATTTCATTGTAGATTCCTTAGTTCAATCAATCATAAACCCCTTTTTATCC
Source organism: Artemisia argyi (assembly GCA_030686995.1). NCBI lineage: Eukaryota > Viridiplantae > Streptophyta > Magnoliopsida > Asterales > Asteraceae > Artemisia > Artemisia argyi. Next base: position 8,383,531 of record CM060684.1, read on the forward strand.
AAATTCACCCGATCACGAAACCGTTTGTTTACTATCCACACCTCGTCGGGACATAACGACCCGGGGAAACCCTATACTTCCACGGAGCATTGACTCTAGGCTATCTTTGACTTATTGACCTTGGTCAATAATAATCTGACGGTTTAGGCTCAATCAATAATCGTAGTGTTTGTAGTTAAGTCGTTTGAACACAATAATCGTAGTGTTTGTAGTTAAATCGTTTGAACACAATAATCGTAGTGTGAGCTGTAGACTCACACCAATGTTTGGAAAACAAAACAGGTAGGCTACGTTATTATACGCCCATAAAATGTATTATACACTAAGCTTATGACACCAAAACATTAACGTGTACCAATATCGATCGGCAGATTTATCCCGGTAGGTACTTTGCCGTCATACCTAATGTCTCAAATATTAATGCATTTGTTTGAACTTAGTCAAAACAAATGGGATTCGTCAATCCCAATAGGCCTATTCACAATATTCGCGCTCACTTGCAAGTAACCCTCGCAAGTGATTAAATGGTTCATAATAAGGGATCTTGGTTTGGCAAGGATGTTACTTAGTGATAATAAAACATAGTCGAATAGCATACAGTAGAAAGCATTGTGTTCGATTTAGAAATAGCATGTATTCCCCCCAAGGGTTTGTAAAATAGTTAAACAATAGAAAGTGGGGCTATGAACTCACCTTGAGTTGGATGATGTATAATGAGAATGGTAGATATGCTGTAAGAACTTCTACGAGCAACCTAGAATAATTGTTGTAACTTAGGTTTGGAATAATGTCTAAGGAAACATAAACACGCCAATAAATGTCTTGCACTTAGTCCATGATGTGGTATGATGTATAGTGTAAGTCTTTGAAAGAAATGATTCATGAAACATGTATGTTTATATATCGTTTACTACCGTTCGGGCCGACATAATTCAGAAGTCATGTTAGTAAGCGTTCGAGGAGCCAGGACACTTTAATTCATAAATCCACAACTCAACTCGACGGCTTACATAATGAACTCCTCACATGAGGCTCCCTACTATTGTAGTAGTTGATAACATATATAGATATAAGTTTTGATTCGAAAAGTTACATGTCCGATATTTGAGTAAACTTAGGAAAGTTTAGTATTACATGAAGATTGTTATTAGGGTAAGTTTCATAAGTCTTGTATGACTATTTTTCTTTGTAATATCTCATGGTTCCTTTTTAAGTGAAGTAGATCCAAATTGCTTGTTCAAGTTCTCGCTAATTCCTTGTTTCATGTTTTCGCCTAAATAAGCTTGTATGGTCGTTTCGTCATGGCCTAGCCATGACCTTTGGTCCTTGTTCCAAGGTTATGAGACACAACCTTTGCTCTAGCCATGGTGGTGGTCTTGATTATAGGTCATAAGACCTCTTGTTCCTTTTAAAGTATAACCATAATATAGTGACTTATATATATGTAAATAGCTGTTAAGAAACTGAGAAATATCTCACTCAGAAAGCGTTTTCAAGGCTCGAGCTTCTTTACTTCAGAAGGAAAACGTGATTCCGGACAACTTTCGTGTTTTAACTTTTTCATAAAACGGACCAGAAAGGCCTCTTTTTGCGTGTTTTAGGTTTCTGTAACAGAAAGTTTTGGCAGCTTTGCCGGAAAGTTTTAGTAACTTCAAATCGCCATAACTTTTGACTCGTATACTCTTTTTAGGTGGTTCAAATTGCTACGGTTTCCTTGTTAAGTCCTCTACTGTAATATGTAATAATCCAATATCAAATTTTTACCATTTTGATCAGGTCTTTCCAAGAAAGTCACTAGTTTGCTTGTTTTTAGTAACTTATATTAACAATCAATTACAACAACTTGTTTTGCTCATTTTTATACATCATGGACTTGCATACAAGACATAATATAGCAAGAATAATAGGTAAATAACATGAACATGATATATTAACAAGAAGCATGTTAGGGTTTGGCTCACAACTTTTGGCTTTCAAAGATGAAAGGAAGTTAACATGTAAGGATAGGACTTTGATAGACTTGCTTCAACCCACTTCACTTCATGCAATCTTTCTACCCTTGTAATCTTGAAAGATGGATGATGAAAGTTGAGGTGACTTGAGTGGATTCAAACTCAAGAGAAATCACCAAGTATATGAGGTTATGGAAGTGTTTTGATAACCTAAGATCAAACTAGGTTTTAGGTATTGATATGGTACTTGAATCTTGCATGAATCTTGAAGAGAATGAGAAAATGAGATGGTGTTGGTGTGTGTGGAAGTGGACGGCAACAAAGGGGGATGGGGGGGCTTTTATAGGGTCTTAAGGAGGTTACTTATGTTGACTTGTCAACCCTTGGAGGCCAAGTTCTACACATGTACTAATCTTAAGGTCTCTTGCATAAGATTGAGCCACATAGTGTGAATCCCCCCCCCCCTAGAGGCGGTTTGTATATCTTGGGGAGCAAGGTTTGACTTGTGATGATATTATCCAAGATATCTAGTATGTTTTGACTCCGTAAAATGCAAACCGTAAGTTGTTACGTCACAAAACGTAAAACCGGGTATCGTAAAAATACGAAACTTGGAGGAATGATTAAACTTGTCAAATTACTCCATAATAAAATATAAAATGAGTGGTAGGTTCCATTTGGGTGGTAAAACCTTGCTAAAAACTGGAAATACGGGTCTAAAACGCGGAATACGTAAAATGTACGAATATTGCGTAAAATTGAGAAAAGTAAAATGTTACTTTTCTAATAGGATAAAAATGATTTAAAATGACTTATAATGTCTAGACTGGGCTCAGTCTAGTGTCGGTTGGTATTAAATGTCTTTTAGACATCAAACTGTAAGCCTAAAAATCAAGGAATGACTTATAAAATCAAGGAATGATTTTTGGTCAATGGAGGAGGGAAAAATATGTTGACTTTTTCTAATAAGTTGAAAACTCAAATCGTCTTAGAAATGCGGTGCAGGTATAGGCTAAGGTTACGGCTGAGTAAAAACGCTTAAAAATGAAAATTCCAGTTTTTCACGGCCGAGGTTTATTTTGGTCATGTTTTTCTCAGTCATGATTTATTCTCAAATAAATCATGAGTGTGTCAAACATTTTTCTGATACGGGGAAAATTAACGCGACCGAATTTCGTTGTGCGTAGAATTTTTGAATGACGTTTTACCCTAAAACGTGTAATTCCGTGTAATTCCTTAATAACTTTCACGAAAATGAGCTTATGAATGTCAAACTTTTAATTTGCCATGGAAATGATTTATCACTTGAGCCCAAGAAATAAAAATCAAATTTCGGGAAAATTTTCGGGAAAAATGAATAGTAAAAGTGAATAGTGAATTTTTCTGGGAAAAGTAATTAACCTGAAAATGCGAATTGTTACAGTTTTCTGTGGAACGAGGAAGCACAATCAGCCTTCGAAAAACTGAAGTTGGCTCTAACCACAGTACCCGTTTTACAACTTCCAAATTTTCTTGAACCTTTCACGGTCGAGTGTGACGCTTCTTCGGCAGGAGTGGGAGCTATTTTGCTGCAATCAGAACATCCGATTGCCTTTTTCAGTAAAGGTTTTTCGTTTTCTAACCGATTAAAATCAACTTATGATAGGGAATTGCTGGCCTTAGGCAGAATACTCGTTCAATACTGGTTATCATACTTCTAGTGAGACGACACCTTTTTAGTCTGTTTATGGTCGTGACCCGCCTCCACTTAACCCGTATGTTCAAGGTGAAACTCATAATGCAGACTTAGAGGAACAATTGGTTGCTCGTGATGATGCACTCCAGCTTTTACGAGCCAACTTGCTTAAAGCACAGTCATGTATGAAAGCACAATCAGATTCGAAGCGAAGAGAGCTATCATTTGAGGTGGGGGATGCTGTTCTTCTTCGAATTCAGCCGTTTCGTCAACGCTCCCTTTCTAAACGAAAGTTTGAGAAGCTTTCACCACGGTACTTTGGACCGTACACTGTGACTCGCCGAGTAGGTCTTGTAGCCTATGAACTCGCTCTTCCTGCTGACTCCAAAGTACACCCTATCTTCCATGTTTCCCTACTACGCCCGGCACATGGTCAGTCGGTTTCTCAACCCCCTGCACCCTTACCCATCACTGATGACTGGGAACATATTCTTGTTCCTGACAAGATTCTAACACACCGCTGGATATCCAGATCTAATACTTTGGAATTGTTGGTGCAATGGCAAAACCGACCTCTTGAAGAAGCCACTTGGGAAGATTATGATTTACTTTCTGGACAATTCCCACACTTTTGCCTTGAGGACAAGGCAAGTTTCCATGGGGAGAGTACTGATAGGGAGCTGATGCATACATATTCTAGAAGGAAGAAATCAAAAGGAAAGAGAGAAGAATCTGGATCACAGATCAACCAATGATTTGACTGAAAATCAATCCCTGATTTGCAGCATTCTATTATGAGCAAGCACATTAAGCATTCCCTGATCTTCAGCAATTTACTTACCATATTCTAGTATTTTCAGTTACTTTTATTAGCTATAAAATAAGGCAGAAGGTAGAGCATAAGCATCAATCATTTGTATTTCAATTTGAGTCCTCCCTATAGGGACTAGTTGATTTCATTGGAGTTCTTTGTTCAGATTCTGCTTGTTCTTCAATAAATCATACCTATCCTTATTTCATATGTTTGTTAGCCCTGTTCTAACATTGTGTTATACCTACAGGCATTGTACTTTTCCGGCCATATCCGGCCAAGACCCGACTATATCCGGTCATGTCCTTCGGTCAAGATCCGTTTAAACCCGGTCATCTAGACCCGGTTATATCTGGGCAAGACCCATTGTCGGCTTGAAATGATTACACATATGAACAAGGTTACTGGTAGTTGAGTCAAGTAGAGACATGTTGATAGGTGAAGATTTTTTGTTGTTATTCCATACTTTGATACGTTTATTAGAATCAGGTAGTAGCTATGCTAAATGTGTTAAGGATAATGCTAGGCTGATTAGTTCGTGCGGTTGTGTAGGTTCGTTAGTTTGCGAAATGTGGCGTGTTATGTGTTAAGGAATTTGTCGAGTTTTGTTGAGAGTTGTCAAGTCTGGGACGGTTTTGGCGCAGGAGTATGGATTTGGTTGTTTAAGTAATTTGGTTAGGGAGGATGATGTTTTGAAAGTGATGGTTGTTAGGAGTGGCGTTTTTGTGACTTTGAGGGTTTGGTTAGGATTGTTGAGTTGTTGAGCTGTGGGGTGTTTGGTTAGGATTGTTGAGTTATTGAGCTGTAGGTGTTTAGGATCGTTGATCGGTATGTTGGATGGGAAAGCGATTGAGGAGAAACAAGCAGCTGTGAGAGCATTGTCAATTATATTGATTTGTTCGGGGAACGGAAGGATTTATCGAAAGGAAGAAAGAGTGATAGTGAGAGTAGTTCAGTTATTAGATCCTTCTATACTGAATTATGATAACAAGTGCCCTGTGTCGATTCCAATGTCTTTAACTCATTCGAAGAATAGAACAGAGCATCTTTATTCTTTCCATTCATCACTCTGATTCACTTTATTTTAGCACCTCCCATCTAGCTACATTTCCTTTAATCCTTTCTACCAATCCACTCAACCTGCCACCACAGTAATAGACAAGGTAGAAAAGGATAAAGGCATCACTAGGAACCCATAACCCATCCATGGGGGGCTCTACCAAAACAACCTACATTTCCCTCTCAATGGAAGGCTTCAGTTGCTTGGGAACACACACCCTCCATGATGACCATCCATTACCTCCTATGCCTATGTATTGAGTGGACCAAGCAGGTTTACCCTTCATAAAGTGAGACCCTTCTTTATGGTACATTCATACTAGATAGACCTCCTATTTTAGCCAAACATACCTGTTCAGTCCCCCCCCCCCCCTAGGCCAACTGAACTAGATAAGAGGTTATTATAGGTACAGTCTTACTAGTTAGAACTCCAAGGTACAAGGTATCTCAACTTTATAATGGCCTGCAAAGAACTAATTTTAACAGCAATTGAAATTTTACTTGCTGTTAAACCTGTTTCCAAACACCCCTTTAGGCAGTGGAAACTTAAATTTTTGTATATTGCTTCCATATTCCAATCAAATTTCCAATCTTTCAATCATTCTATCAAACTTCATCTTACACTATTTCAAACATACCATATTTCACAGTACAAACCTACACTTCCATATTGTCCATGAGTTGATCATCATCAGTCTTCATATTCATCTTTACTTTCCATTTATCAGCCATATCCTTAACTTGGTTCGATTGTTTCACTTGTAGACCTGCCATTTTGAATCTTACTTCAGTAACAATAGCATTGACCACTTCCAACCAATCTCTTTGCTTATCATAAAAAAGTCTTTTATTTCTCTCACTCCATATGTGATACACACAAGCTGCTAAAACTAATCTTCTGACTACAACAATTTCTTCCCATTCATATCCAAACTTACCCTGATCTAAGATACTGCACATTTTATCCCATACTTTTTTGGAATATGGGCATTCAAAAAATAAATGACTGTGACTGTCAATACATTCTTTGCAAAGTGAACATCTCAGATCTTGATTAGGAAACCACTTAATCATTCTATCTTGAGTATCCACTCTTCCATGAATAGCAAGCCATAGTATAAATGAATGTTTAGGAATGCAGTGTGTATACCAAACTAGCCCACTCCAAATAGTTTGGCGCCTATGTTTTACAGGGCCTGAAATATTTCTCAAATCAGAAGCATCATTTTGAAAAGCTGGTGGTTATTTCTATTAGTTCATTGATCAGAGACGGTGACAGCGATGACGGTTTCTCCCTCTCATCTGCAATTGTGAACTTTGTTGTTCAGAAAAATGGAATTCAAAGTGCAAGAGACATGTATAAGTGGTATGTCGCTAACCCGTTAGCTGTCAAGCATCATTTTCATAAGTTGCCTATATAACACAAATCATCTTACTGTTTGTTGCTGGGGCTCGAATCTCAAATTTGTTGGTTTAGAAGATGGATATTATTAACCCTTTAGCATTTGTATCCCGATTAGGATCATAAATGCAAAGAGGGAGAGTTTTTTTTTTTTTTTTTTTTTTTTTTTTTTTTTTTAAACATAATTGCTTCGCAAACATTTTGTTTATAGTTTAACATAGCTAACAATTAGGCTTCTTGTTATGAAGTTGCTGATCTATTGATTGTGCAGGTTTCTTGCTTTGCCTCGTCCTCGGCTTGGTTTCTGTAGAAACTGCATTGAAATGGAAATGAACATTGCATCATCTGCTGGTGGTAAGGCTCATCTTGCATAAGTTCACAAGTTGTATGGAGCTGCACTTTCAGCATATGTAGTCCAAGGTAAATCTTGAAATCACACACAATTAATGATAAAAATACAGGAACTAAAGCAGAAAACATATCATTTTCATGGTTCAACCGTTTTCTTAATAATATTTCTTTTATGTCATGTTTAAAAAGTTAAATATAAGTATGTGTTGAATACGAGTTTAATAGTCTTATGTCTTAATGTATAAACCTTTGGTTCGAGTAGTTTTTAATTTTTTTCTCATCACTCACTGCTACAATTATAGTCAAATCGAGAAAAATGTAATGAAGTTGACGTAAGCACTTCATGACTGTTAAACAAAACATCTAAACTTAAGATACTTATGGTTTCAGAGATTATAATCGCAACTCACAAACTTCTACCCCTTGACCACTCGTATGCTATTTTTAATGGGGATGATATCTGCTTAAACAGGAAACTTGTGATCCACAAATCACATATTTAATTTCGATAGCAACACCAATCGGAATTATAATATTTATAAAATAGATTTTACACTAATAACATTGAGAAGACATATTTAAAAAAAAAAAAAAAAAGAAAAAAGAAAAAGCGAAATGGCAACTGGACTTTAGATTCGAACTTGCGACGACCTCATACTTATAAGGGATAAAGCTTAGCCTTCAAACCAGCTGCAATTTCATGTTTCGTTCTCAAATTTATTTATTTATTGTTGTGTTAAAAATAAGCACCATTCGTCTTTTCTTGTCAAACACAAATAACAAGCCTTGTATGTGAAACAGACACAAAACAGCCCACTGCTTGAATTCAAGCTTGTAATATAATGACGGTTGCATAGGGCGTGCTGTAAAATGTTCATAGAGTTTGAATGTGAAAACATATCAACTATTTTGCACAAATTAACAATGTTGTTATATGTTTAGTAAAAAAGACTAAAGATTGATCAACTTCATATAAAGTAAAACAAGTTGTGTATTGTAAATCAACTCCCTTGGTTTCTCACAAAAGTTGACGTAAATAAGCAAAGTTCATAACCTTTTTAAAGATACCCATAATTTCTTCTAGTTAAAATGTTTGTATTCCATGATTTTTTTTTTTTTTCTTTTTTTTTCTTTTTTTTTAGAAAGGCGTATTCCATGATGGATGCTTAATGAAGTTATTTAAATGTAAAATTTACAAAAATGTAAACTACATCATTGAAGATTATCACTAGCTTTTTTTAATTTTCTAAACTTGATAAATATTCGAAAAATTTATTATTTTCGTGTTGATAAATTTGAGTGCACTATTTCATTCAGGAAATTATGGTTTTTAATGATTTGGTCGATCAACTCACGTGACTTTAACTAGACAAATTAAAGAGCAAAAGTGGAAAAAAAAAAATAAAAAAATCCCGCAGCTTTTTTACTCGAACACGAGATCCACCACTTGTGAGACTTCATTCTTAGCCAGCAAGCCACACACACTCTCAAGTTTCATTCTCAATATTTAATATTTATGATGTTATATATGTCCATCTCAAGAGGCTACAAATGCAATGATATTCTTACCAAAAATAACAGCTAAACTACTGTCTTTTTTTTTTTTCCCCTTTGTTATGGTCTATGATACTCTTGATTTATTTTGAATCGAAGTAGCATTTACTTGTGTCATCTAATAACAACCAAATTTTATTAGTGTTTTAGTTTGCCCACTCAAACTTACTAACATTTCAAAATTATTTCATTCTTTTGAAATTGTGTAAAATTGGTGTGCTTAAAATACTATATATACATTATCATGTTGTAAGTAAACAATAAACATTCACCTCTTAATGTAACTAATTCTAATTAACTTTATTTACAACCAATCAATGCATGACTGAATATAAAAAATAACCACGAAATAATAACTAAATTTGAGAAATGTTTATTTTTTACTTTTTTCTTTTCTTTTTTGTCACTCTAATAATATAAGAAATTTACATTGAACTGGCCTGGGAATGCCTGCTGAACCGCAGGACAGTTCTGACCCCCTGGTGAACCTGCCAGTAACCCCTGCTGAACCTGCCATGAACCCCTGCTGAACCTGACCCCCTGCTGACCCTGCCATAAACTGTCCAGTTGAACCCCCTGTAGGTCCAAACACACCTGTTGTGACCCCCGGTTGTAGAAAGTTAGAAACTGCCCCGCTAAGTGCTGTTGGGCCATAGAATAAGATTGGGCCTGTGATGGACTAATGAAGCCTGGAGGACCATACGGATGTTGTGTGTGGCATGCAACATGGTTATGTGATCCAGTGAAGTTTGGCAAAGGTTGGTTATTAACAGATGCAATATTATTATTATTTATGCCATGAGTATTAAGTTTAGCCAACAAACTTTGAAGAGTTGCAATATCAGTGGAAGTCAAAGCTGAAGATGATGCAATATCATGACCTCTAGGCAACGACACAGTAGCATTACCATGGACCTCGTTATGTAAAAAACTTGCAATACTCACCAAAGTGGCAAGAACCATTATTAAAATTAAAGCATGGTTTTTGTACCTTGTCCATGGCAAGAACCCTTATGGTTTTAATAGGACTAATGTAACAGCAAGTGTATCAAGGATTATGGGTTGTAACAAAGGCACTACTTTAACCAAGGAAACCAATGTCGACTACAACTGTCAACAAAGAAAAAGAAGAAAACAAAAACTTTAACACTTGAACCAACAACGTCGACTGGTAATAACAAATACCAACGGTCGAGGAAGTTATAAACACCTCAAGTCAACTGGTAATCAAACAAATACCAACAGTTGACAAGAACAAATAAGTTAGTCAACTGGTAATCAAACAAAATACCAACGATCGACTAGAGAACAAAGTTTAAAAGGAACGGTTGTTTATGATTTTAGAGGATTGATTTTCTGGTGGATGTGATACCATGAAGGTTTCTAATGTTTCGTATCTTATTCAATACCGAATATTGGTTTATATAATACATAAACCCTATCAAATACTACTCGGGCTCTAACCCATACAAAACACAACTTGGGCCTAACATATACGACTAACAATTATATATAATAGTAATATACTTTAGTTTATAACATCGAGAAGACAAAGTAATAAATAAAAAGGAAAAGAGAAAAATCAAAAGAAGAAAAAGAAGAATATGAGACCTACTATTTAGCAGTATTAAGTAATTAACTTTTACTTTTGTTTTCTTTTACATGTCCTCTTTATTTTACTTTAGCAATTTTTACCTTTTACTTTTTTTTTTTTTTTTATTATTATTATTATTATTATTATTTTTTTTTTGAAAAGCTACTTTATTTTGCTTTTACTTTAGCAATATTAAAAGGTGTTTGTTTCGGCTTATATATGGGCTTATTAGACTTTACTTTAAAAACACATTACAATCTCTTACAACAATACCAATGCATTGCGAGCTTGCAACTCTGACACTTACTAATGATTCAAAAAGTCAATTTGGATTTATATTTTAGGGCGGAGTTAGTATATGTCTAACTAAGTCTAACTCAAAAAAAAAAAAAAAAAAAAAAACAAAACAAAAACAACTTAGCCATAACGCCACCCAAGCTCTTCAATCGAATATGAAATTATGTACTACGTAGTATTAAAAAACTCTATCATCTTAAAAAAGGACAAAAAATATGCCAAGGTGGCTGACCCTTTTGACTATTTCCTAGAGTCAGCTTTATACTAGTACCTTGGTCGGTCTCAAATTTATTTTCGATGCTAAAGAAAACCACCATATACTTCTCTCTTCTTTCTTTCTTTCTTTCTGGAAATACTAATGCTATGTTCATTGATTTGTCGAGACACATGCATTGTGCTTTTCCGGTTAGACCCGGTCATTTCCGGTCAAGACCCGGTTGGACCCGGTCATTTCTGGTCAAGACCCGGCCCGGCCAAGAACCATATTCGGCTTGAAATGATTCCGCATATGAACAACTTTGGTTAGTGGTAGTTGAGTCAAGTAGAGACATGTTGATAGCTGAACAAGGTTTGTTGTTGTTATTGCATCCTTTGATACCTTTATTAGAATCAAGTAGTAGCTATGCGAAACAGAGGGCGTCGAGTTTTGTTCATGTTAGTTAGGGGTGTTTTTGTTGAGGACGATTCAGTGTGCTAAGGCGCGGAGAGAGTTGGGGGAATTGGGTGTTTTTGTATAGGACCGTTGATCGGTATGTTGGATGGGAAAGTGGTTGAGGAGAAACAAGCGGCTGTGAGAGCGTTGTTAGTTGCATTGCTTTGTTCTGGGAACATAAGGATTTATCAGAAGGAAGAAAGAGTGATAGTGAGTGTAGTTCAGTCATTAGATCCTTCTATACCGAATTTTAATAACAAGCATCTGAACCTGAGTCTTTTAACTCATTCGAAGAAATGTCGCAAACAGATGGTAAACGCAGGTGCTTTGTTGTTTTTACTAAAGCTTATAGAAATGTATGCTTATGGTGCAAAGAAGCTACAAGAGATTATAGGTCCCGGGAAGCTATGGGGTGTGTTTGGGTGACCGTAATGATCATACTCGTTCTCAAACATCTGTATGTATTTCTTTTAATTTACAGTTTTGCACTGCCTGTGCATCCTTGTTGTTCATAATTTTATTCTTAGTAATTAATCTTAGTTGAGAGGCATTGTTATTACTTATTAGTTTAAAGCCATGTTGGTTAGTTGCTAGTGGCGTGTTGGCATCATAGCAACAAGTAGTTATTTCACCTCTGCGACAATAGATAGGTTCAATCACTACTAGAGATGGTGAAATAGAGCCCGGTTATTGAATTTCTATCTTAAATCGGTGACGGGTAGGAGCTATGAAAAGTTATTGAATTACAATCTTAATATATGTGAAATGTAGCGAAGGTGTCTATCTAAATCGGTGATGGGTAGGAACCATGAAAGATTGAAAGTTATTGACTTTCTATCTTAACTCAGTGACGGGTAGGAGCTACGAAAAGTCATTGAATTACTAACATAAATGTTAAATTGGTAACGGGTAGGAGGTGGGGAAAGTTATTGAATCACTTAGGTACGGTATATAATTAGTTTTACTTATTAATCCTATAGGCTTATAAAATGGGTCTAATGATTGGAGTGATTCCATTTACCTCTTAAGGTATGCATCTTATTTGGGTATGTGTCTCAATTTTAGTTTCAGTTGTTGTAGATTTTGAAGCATGTTACTCCATAATCTCTTCTTAAGAACAGGGTCAGGATAGTTGAAGGAAATCAAGATTTTTCTAACAATAGTTTCGAGTCTTATCAAAAACAAAAAGAAAGTTAATTCTAACTCTACTGTGAGATTTGTTGTAAACCAAGTTAAATCACCAGTCGTGCCTGCTGGTCCATCTGATCAGGCTGGGCACACACATATGCCACCGGCGTCTGCTAGTGCATCTTATCAATCACATTTATTACACCCAGTTCGTTATCTATAGATGTTTTAGACTGTACCCAAAGTATTTTGCTGATGGCCCATCTGATGTGCTGGCGCCTTCTATTTTGGTGGACAGAATGCAAATCAACTGAACTCCATCTTCCCACTGTTATGTTGGGTGAGGATGAGAAGAAGGCAACTTTAGGCTCACCAAATCAGCTTCCACCTGCTCAAGGACCTCAGGTTGCACAATTCCCGCATGCGGTTAGTCATTTGTGGCTATAATTTACATTTTGATATATACAGAGAGTGATAACGAGTTTTAGTAATTTAAACATAATGGAACTCCTAATACCACTTAACCTGCGAGCCATCCACACTCCCAAGATACATTACCAATTCATGATTTTACACGTCATCTCAAGAGGCTTCAAATGCAGGACATTTTTACCAAAAATAACAACTATACTATCATTTATTTATTTCAGTGCTAAAGAAAACTACCATATACCTTTCTCTTATTTTGTTTTTGAAATACCTGTGTGGCTGTGTTATACCTACAGGCATTATACTTTTCCGGTCATATTCGGTCAAGACCCAGTCATATCGGTCAAGATCCGGTTAAACCCGGTCATCTAGACCCGGTTATATCTGGGCAAGACCCATTGTCGGCTTGAAATGATTACACATATGAACAGGTAGTAGCTATGCGAAATGTGTTAAGGATAATGCTAGGCTGATTAGTTCGTGCGGTGCTGTAGGTTCGTTAGTTCGCGAAATGTGGCGTGTTATGTGTTAAGGAATTTGTCGAGTTTTGTTGAGATTTGTCAAGTCTGGGACGGTTTTGGTGCAGGAGTATGGATTTGGTTGTTTGAGTAATTTGGTTGATGATTTGAAAGTGATGGTTGTTAGGAGTGGCGTTTTTGTGAGTTTGAGGGTCTCTTTTTTTTTTTTTTTTTTTTTTCATATTTTTTTATTCGGGGAATAGTGTGAGGAGTTTGGAGGTTGCGGTTGAGTTTTTGAAGAATTTGGCATGTGTTGAACATGTGGTGGAGTTTATTGTTAATGAGGGGTCTTTGGTTAGGATTGTTGAGTTGTTGAGCTATGGGGTGTATAGGACCGTTGATCGGTATGTTGGATGGGAAAGCGATTGAGGAGAAACAAGAGGCTGTGAGAGCGTTGTTAGGTATATTGATTTGTTTGGGGAACAGAAGGATTTATCAGAAGGAAGAAAGAGTGATAGTGAGTGTATTTCAGTTATTAGATCCTTCTATATACCGAATTTTGATAATAAGTACCCTGTGCCGATTCTAATGCCTTTTAACTCATTCTAAGAAATGTCACAAACAGATGGTAAGCGCGGGTGCTTTGTTGTTTTTACATACGCTTGTAGAAATGGATGTTGATGGTGCAAAGAAGTTACAAGACTATAGGTCGCGGGAAGCTATGGTGTGTTTGGGTGACCGTAATGATCATAATCGACTAATCGTTCTCAAACATCTGTATGTAGTTATTTTAATTTACAGTTTTGTACTGCTTGTACATCCTTCTTGTTAATAATTTTATTCTTTGTTACCTTTCTCTGCCTATGGCTAAGATCAAGTGTAGTATTTTTTCTTATCAATTTAATATATGATATGTGAGCCATCGGCTCACTCGATATTAATCTTATTTTTTATTGGGGAAGAATCCTCCAGAGTAGCTTGCTGCTGGGGTTCTTCATGTGTCGCCTTTGTGTTGTTGCACTATTGTTGTAAGTTGTTGCAATAGCGGATATGTTTTTAGCTTTTTGGATGTTTGTCAAAACAGTGTCCATCATTCCAACTAACTTATTCCAATACGAAATTTGCATCCAACTGATTTGAATCTTTTAAAATTTAGGGAAGTACCTCTTTTCTTCTTTGAAGCCATTTTACTTTGAGTTCCACTTTTCAGGGTCTATCGTTCTAACAACTTTTGAACCCTCATTGCACTTATTGGTTCACGAACCACCATTTGTAATTTCAGTTTGGTTGTTAGAGTTTGTTAATGTCGTAAAGTTGCAAATAATCAAATGTAGAAACTATATAACATAATATACTACCAAAAGACCTTACCATTATCCGTATGACCCAATACCAGCTCTACCGGTGTGACAACTGGCAAATTAGGGAGTTATTTTGAAAACCCGCATTACATTAAAGTTCGTTTATAAACTATATTTGGAATTTTATTCGTAACGAACTTGAAAAACCAATATTTTGGTTGTTTATATCTAAAACTTTTATGGAATCGAATTTGATTTATCGATATGATGAGAATTTATTTCGAGATTTTATTGGCACTACGTTGACTCCGGCACTAGAATAACCTAACTAAAATTTTATGTCTTGAGTTTACGGACTCGACTATATATATTTATTTATGGAACGTCTCGTGGGATATTATATGATTTGAAACGAGTTTCGGGTTTTGGTCCGTGTAAATTACACCTAGCTACCTTACCCTAAATATTAATAACACCCTTATTAATATTATTATTAGTGTTATTATTATTATTGTTAGATTAAAAGAAAGAAAATGAAATAATAAAAGGAGTATATTACAAAACGTCCTTGTGGTTTTCCCTGGTATTCACACAAACAAACCCACATCTCATCTTCACCATCTCTCTCTCTTATCCCTCCCTCTCATTTTAACCTAGCCGCCGCCACCCTAAAACGGCCGCCACCATCACACCGCCACTCCCACACCTAAAATAACACCACCACTCTAACCTTCTCATCGAGATCTTTCTTTTGATATCCTACACGCGCCCTAAAACCCACTCTAACATCTCGAAATCATCACTACCTCCCCTAAACATCATCTTTTTCATCTTGTTCTTGTTGGGTTTTTGAAGAAACATAGTTTTGGAGCCTTTTTGAAGGTGAGTGACACGAGTTTCAACTCGTTTGTCTCGATTTGGTACCCAAAATCGTGGGTACACTAGTTTTCTTGAATGGGTTTTGTAAAATAATTATGGGAAATGATGTTTTGATAAAGAAATGTTTTGGTATCCGGGTGGTGTTGATTTGGGGTTCGGATTTATGCTTGGTTTCGTATAATTGAGGAGTGTTTTGGATTGGTTTGTGGCTCGGTTGAGCCTAACCACGACCCTTGTGGTCTCGGTGTCTCGTTCGGTGACTATTGTTGTGAGCCGAGACCCACTAGTGATCGTTTGGTTTATTTGTGGATCGGCAATGGTGAGCCGAGACCCTCATGGGTTTGGCAACAACCATTGAGTCATGCTTGTCCATGTTTATTATTGTTGTCTTGATGATGCCGTGACCCATGGAGCTCGGTTTGGTTTTGGTTTGTGCTCGGATTGAGCTAGCCGAGACCCTAGAGGTCTCGGGTGGGACCCACGTGACTCGTGGTGAAACCTTGACTCGGGTTGGACTTGGTAAATCGAACCGGATTGCATGATATACTTGGTGGTCTTGTTGGTTTCGTGATGTTTATCTTGTTATTATTATTGTTATTTGTTAATGTTGTTGTTATGTTCTGGTTTGCGGCCGAATGGGATAGTAATGGTTGTTTTTGTGGAGTTGTGTTGACGAAAAGTGATATTGGGGACCGATTGTGAGACAGTCAAACTAGAATGACGGAGATAGGTTAGTCGGGTGCCGTAGTCGGACCCTATTGTTGTAGCACGTGTTTTGGGAAATTGTTGGACGGAGATTGATTACTTGATTTTGACTTGGTTATATTTTTATTTTGGACTTGGACAATGAGCCGAGAGTGATGACTCGAACATGTGACCATTTCGTATGACTCGATAATTATTTATAATTAGACACAACTAATAAAACTCGTAATAATATTATTAATAATATAAACGTTTATATAAATATATAAACGTGAAAACGTATATATATTTATACAAGTGCGTATATTAATAATAAAACGATCACGAGTAATATTATAGCAATAACGTAACGATAAATATTATACTATGAAAGTGGTATAATAAATGTCGAGAGCGTTATTATAATTAAACGACTATAAATAACGATGAAATCTTGACGTTAAATAAGTATTAAATAAAATAATTTCTTTTAAATAAATAAAGGAAACTATCGAGTTATACGGGGTCGTGGTCACTTGAGTCCAAGTGGATTATTATTTGGGACGTTCGTGTTGTCACGGATATATGACGATTAATACATTCACTTTCGATAACTACGTAACTTATTTGATCGACGGGTTAAATAAGAGCTATTTAGTTATTTAAATTGAGTATATTAATGGGCATCGTATCCTACGACGCCCATAGGATGTGGTATGTGTACGAGAATAATGAATTACTAAGTATCTCGTGAGGTTGCCAAATTGACGAATTTGGTAAGCTTAACGGCATAATTAGAGAATTTATTAAACTTTGATATATACCATATAGTACTTTATGTGCAATGTGCGACCTAGGATTCGGGTATAATCTTAGAATGATATATTAAGTAAATAAATATGGGGGATTACCAAATCGACGGATTTGATAAACTTCGATGATTTATTTAAATAATACATTGGGCTAACATTAGACCTATAGATTGTTTTATTATCCTTTTTGTTGTGACTTCTTGGTTTGAGTTGTGTCGACCCACCACCCGTATGGATACCAAACGCCAAACTCCAAACTAATACGAGATTTATACGAGAAAGGGATTTTCGGAAGTATAATGGAATACGTTCGGGTTTGGGAATATTTAATTTTGAGGAAATGATTTCTGAACGAGTTGATATTGTTAGGAAGTGCCGAGTCCGTAGTTGCCGTCTTTTGAGTTACTATACGTCTTACTTCTATCGATTTCTTATTGCTGATTTCTGGACTTGAGGTGAGTCATAGCCCCACTTTTACTCTTGAACTATGTTTTCAATACTTGGGGAGAGAAACGTGCAAATTATTTTATGTGGACTATTATCGCTTTTATATTCTTTCTAAACTTGCTATGCGTATGGACTAGGATGTATTGTCAGCTTTAGTCACATATTTTGTGTGTACTATTCAAGGTTGGCTTATTTGGTTATTTGGTGGATTGTCAGCTTTAGTCACATGGTTTGTGTGTACTATTCAAGGTTGGCTTATTTGGTTATTGGTGGATTGTCAGCTTTAGTCACACGGTTCGTGTGTACTATTCAAGGTTGGCTTATTTAGATACTGTAGTGTGCACCTATAGGTTATTAATACTTCGGAGGTTATCCGAGTATTTATGATATGGCGGGGGTTACCCGAATATCTATGTTAGAACAGAGGGTATCCGTGTGTTAGGTTGGAGCGGAGGGTATCTGCAGGCTTTTAGCGAATCCTTAGTCTAGCTAGCAAGCATTTTGCGTATATGTCCACTATATTGTTAGATGAATTTAAACCTATGATCTCACCAGCGAAAGCTGACTTTTAGCACGTTTTCTCAGGAAATTAAGTGATGCTCTATGGATGCTTGGATTGGAGGCTTGGCAATGGCACCGGTTATGGATCTACTTTTCTAAAACTCTGATAAACTATTGTGGACCTACGTTTATTTCTTTTGGGCCTGACTCTGAATGAATGTTGGGATAAATGTAAACTTTAAAAACCCGTTTTGGTTGTGTTTTTCTTATGTTTACTTTATCTCGTTCTTTCATGACTTTGAATGGATACCAATCCCCGTAGCACCCCGAAAGCTTGTTGAGTCTTCCGCTGTATCAAATTTTGGGGGTGTTACAACCGGCCAAAACCTGGTTAGAACCGGTCAAGACCCGGTCAAGACCAGGTCATATCCGATCAAGACACGGTTATATCCGGGAAAGACCCATATTCGGCTTCAAATGATTCCACATATCATTATATCAACAAAGTTACTGGTAGTAGAGTCAAGTAGACAGGTGTTGATAGGTGAAGGTTTGATGTTGTTATTGCATCCTTTGATACATTTATTAGAATCAGGTAGTAGCTATGTGAAAGAGAGGGCGTGTGTTGTTTATGGATTCTCTTAATCATATTGAAGTTGTTGTTTGTAGCTTGCGGTTTTTAAATTCTGAGACCAGATAGCTATGGAATGACATTAAACAAATGTAGGCATTTGGTGTTATGATTGATGTGTTGTAGCAATCTGTTTGATGTGTTTTTTAATGTCATGTTTGTTTTTTTGTCATTGAATTGTCAAACCTGATTATTTAATACTGCTTGCCTTCCATGGCACAATAACCGTGTGGTCATAATATTATTTATAATGTAAGCAACGTCTTGCAACTTGCATATGTGGTCGTTCTGGCGCTTTCATTCTTATTATAAGAACTTGATAGAACGAGCGGTAATTATATTATCGAGTTGACAAATGCATAATTAAGCTTAAGCCTTTTGTTTCGTGTAGTTGCTGGTCTATTCCTTGGGAAAAAATGTATTTCTCTTTAATAACGACAGGGTAGATAACTTGTCCCTGAATAGTACACCACCAGCTTTTATATCGCCATATGTTCAATCTGACTTTGAATGCCCCACCTTATATCTGTCGCGAATCCCGACCCCTACCCACCTTTTTTTATTTATCACATTGGATGTTTAGTAGTCATTGGGGACTATAATAAATAAGTGTAAAAACTATTTAATGCAGATGTATGCTATGTTATATGTACTGTATTTACATAGCCTGCATATTGCTTATTATATTTACAATGCTTGTCAGTTAATGCTTGCGGTAATCGAGACGAAAAGAGTTGAACCAGCGACTAAGATGATGGACCATAAGCGAAGTCCAGTATCTATTGAGCAGGGGAGTCTTACTTCTTTGACACCAAAAAGACAGAAGGCCGGTTTATCCATGTCCTCCACGGTTTCTTCTTGTTCCTTGCTCTGTCCCCTTGTCTTGTGATATTTTATCACCTGATTCGTGCTTTTGGGAAGGTTCATAACGCATTTACATATCGTTTCACGTATCAAACCTTAAGAAGTGTCTTGCTGATCAGACCTTACACATACCATTGAAAGAGATTCAGATAGATCCTAAGCTACACTTTGCGGAGAAACCTGTTGAGATTGTAGAGCGTGAGATCAAGAAGTTGAAACGTAGAAAGATACCAATAGTTAAAGTCCGGTGGGATTCAAAGCGTGGGCCTGATTTTACTTGGGTGCGAGAAGATCAGATGAGACTTAAGTACCCACACCTGTTTGACCATAGTTTAAGCTGAATTTTGAGGACAAAATTCTAAATAACACGGGTAGACTATAACAACCCGCATTTTCCAGGTCCTTACTCAACCTCAAACTTGAAACATTTATTTATCCATTTATTTATTTTCTAATATTTACATGATTGATTTAACATTATACCGGAAAGTTATTCCATGTACAACGAAAAATGTCAAACAACGCGTACCGGCACGAGTCTAAGTAAAACATATATTCAATTAATACACAATGATTTTTATGAATTTATTTTATATGTCATTGCATTTAATTTATAACTTATATAAATTATCTTTGTAATTCTTTTTACATAAAACGCATACAACTAGCATGTTTAGTCATACACGAATACATTATTGATCACCTTTTCTATCCAACTAATACTAAAATACATACACTATACTAAAAAAATAATAATAGAAATAAATAAATCATTTCTTCCCTCATTTTTTTGTCTTGTGGTCGATCCCCCCTCCAACACCCCACATGGGTCACTTGTCCACAAGCCTAACCAACTAGTACTTGCCCTATGTCATGCAATTTGGCTTGACCTAAATGTAACCTATCTTGTTTAACTTATTATAGCTACACACAAATACACAAAGTTTCAAAAAAAAAAAAAAAAAAAAAAAAAAGAGTAAACTTCCCTCCCTCCTTTTGTTTTGCTCGGACTGAACACACACACACACACACAAACACATCCATATACATTTTTCTTTGTTTTCGTTTCTTAGCCTAACCAACCATGTACTATTGTCTTATTTGGTTTTTGTCTTAATTTTGGTCCCCCCTATTTGCCTTGCTCATTCGAGACCCATACCAACACACAGCTTGTGTGACCTTGTCATTTTATCTAACAAATTGTACCCTCTTTGTTTTATGCTGAATTGTCTTGTATTGAAATTTAACCTTATGTGTAAGACAAATAAACTAAAAAGCACTCATTTCCTATCACAAGTCAAACACGCACAAAATTTCACTCTCTTATTCCCTCTTTCATTTGGTTCGTACGCCCACAAATCACCAACACAAACCATAAATTTTTCTTATTCTTTTGAAAATTCGGGTATAAGGAGCTTAGTTAGTTCATTGGGTTATTTTTCTTGGGTCATAACACATCATTTGGGAGTTGAATCTTGCACTTAATCCATTCCTTTATCAAATCTTTGTAAGTAATCTTTTCATTTTCTTTTCTTGTGCTTTTATAACCTTCATAGCATATATTTAACAAAAGTACAAAACATTTGTAAAGATTTACAAGAAAATTTTAGGAATGAGCTATGCATATATATACATGTACACGAGTGACATATAAAAACCATAACAAATTTTGTATCACCACGTTTGTGTAAAGATTTTGGTTTAACAAGATGTAAAAAGTTTAAATATGTGGCCTACGGGCTTAATTGGAGTTTCAGTTTTATTATTATGATATAATCTTGGTTTAATAAGGTTAATATGTTAATTATTATTGTAAATCGGTGGAAGGGACTAACTTTAGTTTGGTGTTGTTGAGTTTTGTTGGGGAAGTGCTGAAGAGGAGTATTTAACGTAGAGTGTAGAGGGCTGTCCCATAGGCGCGTTTGGGCAGCGGGAACATAAGTTTTGCAAAACCTAATATTTTTTTAGAAACTAGAAGATATCAGCTAAATGTGGCCGCTTGAACCGCCAAAAACGGATTTAAAACGAGAAAGTTATGTCCATTTGAAAATCATTAAAAGTTTACAAAAGCTGAAAAACTGCACTTGATATTTTTCTGAGGTCGCGAGTTTGAGTCCAGTTTTGAACCTTATAACCTACGAATTTTTGAAAACTCAAAACATAGGACTTGTAGCTCTCGCACTCACGTTTTCAGATTGTCTTTGCACGCTTCGTAAAACCTTGTAACGAAAAAGTTATGGCCTCATAAAGTTGACCAAAAATACACTTCTAATATAAATTTCAGCAACTATTTTTGAGCTGATTGGTTAACTTTGAACACATTTTTGAGCATTTTAGAGTCCGTATGAGGCGTAGAGTCCTTAAGGAATATTGTAGTAAGGTCTAAGTACTTTTATTACGAGTCGAAGGCTTTCTAAAATAGTATATGTTAGGTGAAATACAAACTTTGAGAGGAGCACACTTGGGAATTTTTGTAAAATACTAAAACGCGAACATACGTGGGTGATACAAAGACTTTTCAAAACACGTATGCATCATTTCATTTCATTTAGCATAATACTAAGTCGGACCGTTATTAACTAGGTCGTGTTCCGGTACCGTTGTGCGCTAGTACTTGACCGTTTGTTCTCGAGTTTCAACTTTGTTTGAGGTGAGTTCTCGTAGCCCCACTTTTTAACATGTTTTACCTTGGGGTGGAAATGGTACTCAATGCTTTACAAATGTTTTTATGCTGTGAATTTCTGTTTTACATGATTTTGGACATATATGTGTGATGATGCAATTATATGCTGTGACATGTTTGTTTTGTGAATACATGACTACGCCACTGTTAACTCTCTGCTGAGAGCCCACAAGTTGATAGGTTCAGTTGATGCAACTGTTAACTCTCTTTGAGAGCCCACATGTTGATAGATCTATCGGGGTAGCTCCCCACGTGATATTTGTTATGAGTATGATGTACACTATAGGTTCAGTTGGCGTGACACTATTTCTGATTTGTTAACGTGCTTGTAGTTGGTAATCATTCTCACTTTTGTCCTACGCTATTATTCACAGCTTTGTGGTTTACTTTCAAACCTACGAGCTCACCAACTTTATGTTGACGTTTTCGAGTATCCATTTTCAGGTGTTTAGACAGAAGTTGCTTTAGAAGGTTGAGTATTGGCCTGGCCTAGCAGACATAAGACAAGACTCTCTGGGTTGTGTTTTCCCGAGGAGTTATGCATTTGGAAAGTTTCCCTTAAGACTTAATTATTGTGAACTTATGTAGCAAGACATCTATTTACCCATGTTATGGGATCATTGTAATTTTGACTTGTGTTGTGATGAACGCATTTAGTATTTCTCTATTTAGACACCTTGTGTTCTTGATCTTGAAGTCATACCCATTAAGTGACATTCCGCTGCGCCACTTTTGGGGTGTGACAGATTGGTATCAGAGCCTTGGTTATAGAGAATTAGGTGGTTTGACCTAGACTATAACCTAAGAACCTTCATATAGTTTGCATAAATAGGGACTGCGTGTGCGATTATGCGTGTAGTATGACACGAAGTGATGACGATAAGTAAATGCCGCATGATACTATCTTAAAAACGCTTGGCCAACGTTTTTATGATAACATGATGCGGCATGGACTTATCAAACTCATGGATTGTCATATAGGAAGTTGAGCGTAGTAGCACGACACGTATACCAACCTATCCTACCTATCTCCTATCTAATGTTTACCGATGTCCTACCTTGTAGAATCATGCCTCCAAGAAGGTCGTCTCGAGTTAACCGTGGTGTTCCACCAACGAGGGGTGGAAGGACTGGTGGACGAGGAGGTAGGGCAGGAGGTCGCGGCATGGGAAACGACGATGCTAGCAATGAGACGCCTGATGTTGCTACCATTATCTCTCAGCAACTACGAGAATTACTACCCACTATTGTCACTCAAGTCGGCGACCATATGAGTAACCAAGGAAACAACGTGAGCATGAATGAGCATGCAGACGACGGTGGAAATCATCATGCTAATGATGGCAACCATGCCAACGGTAACAAGGGATGCACGTACAGGGTGTTTTCAGCATGCAAACCAGTGGACTTTGATGGCAATGGAGGTGCGATAGCTTATACTCGATGGGTCGAGAAGATGGAGTCAGTGATTGACATAAGTGAGTGTGCGAGCCATCAGAAAGTGAAGTATGCTGCCTGTTCATTGATTGGAAAAGCGTTGACTTGGTGGAACACGCAACTTCAGGCTAGGGGCAGGGAAGCTGCCATGAGGATGAGTTGGGATGACTTTAAGGCGTTGTTAAAAGAGGAGTACTGTCCAGATAATGAGATGCAGAAACTGGAACATGAGTTCTACCACCATACCATGGTAGGAACTGATCATACGGCTTACACGGATCGATTCCATGAGCTCGCTAGGCTAGTACCTCATATGGTCACTCCTGAATCCAAAAGAATTGAAAGGTATATTTATGGGTTGGTTCCTGAAATTCGCTGGATGGTGAAAGCAACTGAACCCCCTACTATTCAGAGTGCGATATTGAAATCTGCAACCTTAACGGATGAGATGGTTAGGAATGGGACGTTATCTAAGAGTGGTGACAAGAGGAAGGCCGTAAGCGAGCCGAGTAAGCAAGGTGGTGCAAAGGGTGACAATAAGAAAGCAAAGTGGGGAAAAGGATTTGCGCCAACTAGTACCGTCAAGAAGGAGTATCAGGGTCCTTACCCTATGTGTGCCAAATGCAACTACCATCATCCAGAAACTAGGCCATGTCAGGTGGTATGCTTTAACTGTAAGCGACCTGGTCATATAGCAAAGGATTGTAGGGCAGTGGCTAAACAAGTGATACCAGTTAATACCGTTAACCCAAGGGCGTGTTATGAATGTGGAAACCCGAATCACCTTCGGAATGCTTGTCCTAGGTTAAATGGGACACGAGGGCAAGTGCAGAACAACCAGAACCAGGCTTTAGCTATTGGTGGAAACAATGTGAACCGTGGAAACAACGCTAATGGTGGAAACAATGATAACCCAGCTCGTGGTCGGGTATTTGTGATGAATGCTGAGGAAGGACGCCAGGATCCGAACATCGTGACTGGTACGTTCTCTTTAAACGACCACTATGCTACTATGCTGTTTGATTCTGGTGCCGATTATAGCTTTGTCTCCACTAAATTCATGCCCTTGTTAAAAATGGAACCTAGTAGACTAGGCTTTAGTTACGAAATTGAAATAGCAAGTGGTCAAAAGTTAGAAACAAATAAGATCGTTCGCGGGTGTAAACTAGAGTTAGAAGGCTACACCTTTAGCATCGAATTGATACCATTCGGACACGGAAGCTTCGACGTGATTGTGGGAATGGATTGGTTATCCAAGCATAAGGCCGAAATAGTGTGCCACGAGAAGATGGTCCGAATACCACTACCAAACGGTGAGTTACTTAAGGTCTATGGAGAGCGACTTGAAGAAAAAGCAAAGCACCTCGTGAGCATGAAAGTAGACGAGCAGAAACTAGAAGAAATTCTAGTCGTTCGAAACTTCCCAGAGGTATTCCCTGATGACTTATCCGGATTACCCCCTACACGCGAGGTCGAGTTTCGCATAGACCTAATTCCTGGGGCAATGCCAGTTGCTAAGTCTCCCTACCGCTTGGCACCTACCGAAATGGAGGAGTTGTCTAATCAACTCAAAGAACTCCAAGACAAGGGTTTCATCCGACCTAGTTCTTCGCCATGGGGAGCACCGGTATTGTTCATCAAGAAGAAGGATGGTTCCTTTAGGATGTGCATCGACTACCGAGAACTGAACAAACTAACCATTAAGAACCGTTACCCTCTCCCGAGAATTGATGACTTATTCGACCAACTTCAAGGTTCACGATACTTCTCCAAGATAGATCTCCGTTCCGGCTACCATCAGTTACGAGTACACGAAGATGATATTCCAAAAACCGCGTTCAGGACTTGATACGGTCATTTCGAGTTCACAGTTATGCCGTTTGGACTAACAAATGCCCCTGCGGTCTTCATGGACTTGATGAACCGAGTATGCAGGCCATACCTAGATAGATTTGTTATCGTATTCATTGATGACATTTAGATCTATTCCAAAACAAAAGAGGAACATGAAATGCATCTGAAGTTAATCCTAGAGTTACTCAAGAGAGAGAAACTATACGCCAAATTCTCGAAGTGTGAATTCTGGCTACAGGAAGTCCAATTCCTTGGACATGTGGTTAACAAAGATGGTACTCATGTGGATCCCAGCAAGATCGAAGCTGTGAAGAATTGGGAAGCCCCTAAGTCCCCAACAGAAGTCCGCTCATTCTTAGGACTGGCAGGCTACTATCGGCGATTCATCGCAAACTTCTCTAAAATTGCCAAACCTCTTACCTTGCTGAATTCAAAGAATAAGAAGTACGAATGGGGCGAGGAACAAGAAGAAGCCTTTCAAACCTTGAAGAACAATCTATGTAATGCTCCAATTCTGGCCCTCCCCGATGGACCAGAAGATTTCGTAGTGTACTGTGACGCATCATGTCAAGGTCTTGGGTGCGTATTAATGCAAAGGGGCAAAGTAATTGCCTATGCATCCCGACAGCTGAAGATTCATGAGAAAAACTATACCACCCATGATCTGGAGCTAGGTGATGTAGTATTTGCTCTCAAGATATGGAGACATTACTTGTTTGGGACAAAAAGTATTATCTATACCGATCACAAGAGTCTCCAACACATCTTCAATTAGAAAGAGTTGAATATGCGCCAGAGGAGATGGATCAAACTCTTCAGCGATTATGACTGCGAGATCCGCTACCACCCAGGTAAGCCAAATGTAGTAGCTGATGCTTTGAGTAGGATGGAAAGACTCAGGCCTAGGAAAATAAAAGCCATGAGTATAACCATACAGTCGGGTATCAAGGATAAGATACCACCCATGATCTGGAGCTAGGTGCTGTAGTATTTGCTCTCAAGATATGGAGACATTACTTGTTTGGGACAAAAAGTATTATCTATACCGATCACAAGAGTCTCCAACACATCTTCAATCAGAAAGAGTTGAATATGCGCCAGAGGAGATGGATCAAACTCTTCAGCGATTATGACTGCGAGATCCGCTACCACCCAGGTAAGCCAAATGTAGTAGCTGATGCTTTGAGTAGGATGGAAAGACTCAGTCCTAGGAAAATAAAAGCCATGAGTATAACCATATAGTCGGGTATCAAGGATAAGATACCACCCATGATCTGGAGCTAGGTGCTGTAGTATTTGCTCTTAAGATATGGAGACATTACTTGTTTGGGACAAAAAGTATTATCTATACCGATCACAAGAGTCTCCAACACATCTTCAATCAGAAAGAGTTGAATATGCGCCAGAGGAGATGGATCAAACTCTTCAGCGATTATGACTGCGAGATTCACTACCACCCAGGTAAGCCAAATGTAGTAGCTGATGCTTTGAGTAGGATGGAAAGACTCAGGCCTAGGAAAATAAAAGCCATGAGTATAACCATACAGTCGGGTATCAAGGATAAGATACTAGCGGCTCAGGGAAAGGCATTTATAAATATGGATGCACCCACAGAGAAGATGCGAGGTTTAGACAAACAATTGGATAAAAAGAATGATGGCGGGTTATACTTTGTAGACCGGTTTTGGGTGCCATTCACTGGTGGTGTGAGAACCCTAATCATGGATGAAGCACATACGACGAGGTACTCCGTTCATCCAGGAGCAGATAAGATGTACTACGACCTTAGAGAATTGTATTGGTGGCCTGGAATGAAGAAAGACATAGCCGACTACGTTAGCAAGTGCCTGACTTGCTCGAAGGTGAAGGCTGAACACCAGAAACCATCTGGTTTGCTACAACAACCGGAAATTCCTGAATGGAAGTGGGGAAGGATAACCATGGACTTCGTTACAAAGCTACCTAGGACTAGTAGTGGACACGATTCGATCTGGGTTATCGTAGACAGATTGACTAAGTCTGCACATTTCTTACCAATCCGAGAAGATTATACGATGGATAAATTGGCAAGACTTTACATCAAGGAGATAGTGGCTAGACATGGTGTGCCTATATCGATCATATCTGATCGTGATAGCCGTTTCACGTCAAATTTTTGGCAAATGTTGCAAAAGTCACTGGGAACACACTTAGAGATGAGTACGGCTTATCACCCACAGACCGATGGTCAAACCGAGCGTACCATACAGACCTTAGAGGACATGCTCAGAGCATGTGCCATAGACTTTGGCGGTAATTGGGATACTCACCTTCCCTTGGTCGAGTTCTCCTACAACAATAGTTACCATGCTAGCATAAAAATGGCACCATTCAAATCACTTTATGGGCGGAAGTGTCACTCACCTATTTCTTGGGCAGAAGCTGGAGAAAGTCAAATGATAGGACCTGAAATAGTGTTAGAGACCACTGAGAAGATCATTCGAATCAAGGATAGACTCAGGGTTGCACGTAGCCGCCAAAAGAGCTATGCCGACAATAGACGGAGACCCCTAGAATTTAGTGTTGGTGATCATGTTTTACTTAAGGTATCACCTTGGAAAGGTGTTGTACGATTTGGTAAGAAGGGCAAGCTAGCACCCAGATATGTAGGACCTTTTGAGATCACTAAGAGAATCGGCCCAGTAGCTTACAGACTGAGGCTACCTCAAGAGCTAAGTAACGTTCATGATACGTTTCACGTATCAAACCTTAAGAAGTGTCTTGCTGATCAGACCTTACACATACCATTGAAAGAGATTCAGATAGATCCTAAGCTACACTTTGTGGAGAAACCTGTTGAGATTGTAGAGCGTGAGATCAAGAAGTTGAAACGTAGAAAGATACCAATAGTTAAAGTCCGGTGGGATTCAAAGCGTGGGCCTGATTTTACTTGGGAGTGAGAAGATCAGATGAGACTTAAGTACCCACACCTGTTTGACCATAGTTTAAGCTGAATTTTGAGGACAAAATTCTAAATAACAGGGGTAGACTATAACAACCCGCATTTTCCAGGTCCTTACTCAACCTCAAACTTGAAACATTTATTTATCCATTTATTTATTTTCTAATATTTACGTGATTGATTTAACATTATACCGGAAAGTTATTCCATGTACAACGAAAAATGTCAAACAACGCGTACCGGCACGAGTCTAAGTAAAACATATATTCAATTAATACACAATGATTTTTATGAATTTATTTTATATGTCATTGCATTTAATTTATAACTTATATAAATTATCTTTGTAATTCTTTTTACATAAAACGCATACAACTAGCATGTTTAGTCATACACGAATACATTATTGATCACCTTTTCTATCCAACTAATACTAAAATACATACACTATACTAAAAAAATAATAATAGAAATAAATAAATCATTTCTTCCCTCATTTTTTTGTCTTGTGGTCGATCCCCCCTCCAACACCCCACATGGGTCACTTGTCCACAAGCCTAACCAACTAGTACTTGCCCTATGTCATGCAATTTGGCTTGACCTAAATGTAACCTATCTTGTTTAACTTATTATAGCTACACACAAATACACAAAGTTTCAAAAAAAAAAAAAAAAAAAAAAAAAAAAAAAGAGTAAACTTCCCTCCCTCCTTTTGTTTTGCTCGGACTGAACACACACACACACACAAACACATCCATATACATTTTTCTTTGTTTTCGTTTCTTAGCCTAACCAACCATGTACTATTGTCTTATTTGGTTTTTGTCTTAATTTTGGTCCCCCCTATTTGCCTTGCTCATTCGAGACCCATACCAACACACAGCTTGTGTGACCTTGTCATTTTATCTAACAAATTGTACCCTCTTTGTTTTATGCTGAATTGTCTTGTATTGAAATTTAACCTTATGTGTAAGACAAATAAACTAAAAAGCACTCATTTCCTATCACAAGTCAAACACGCACAAAATTTCACTCTCTTATTCCCTCTTTCATTTGGTTCGTACGCCCACAAATCACCAACACAAACCATAAATTTTTCTTATTCTTTTGAAAATTCGGGTATAAGGAGCTTAGTTAGTTCATTGGGTTATTTTTCTTGGGTCATAACACATCATTTGGGAGTTGAATCTTGCACTTAATCCATTCCTTTATCAAATCTTTGTAAGTAATCTTTTCATTTTCTTTTCTTGTGCTTTTATAACCTTCATAGCATATATTTAACAAAAGTACAAAACATTTGTAAAGATTTACAAGAAAATTTTAGGAATGAGCTATGCATATATATACATGTACACGAGTGACATATAAAAACCATAACAAATTTTGTATCACCACGTTTGTGTAAAGATTTTGGTTTAACAAGATGTAAAAAGTTTAAATATGTGGCCTACGGGCTTAATTGGAGTTTCAGTTTTATTATTATGATATAATCTTGGTTTAATAAGGTTAATATGTTAATTATTATTGTAAATCGGTGGAAGGGACTAACTTTAGTTTGGTGTTGTTGAGTTTTGTTGGGGAAGTGCTGAAGAGGAGTATTTAACGTAGAGTGTAGAGGGCTGTCCCATAGGCGCGTTTGGGCAGCGGGAACATAAGTTTTGCAACACCTAATATTTTTTTAGAAACTAGAAGATATCAGCTAAATGTGGCCGCTTGAACCGCCAAAAACGGATTTAAAACGAGAAAGTTATGTCCATTTGAAAATCATTAAAAGTTTACAAAAGCTGAAAAACTGCACTTGATATTTTTCTGAGGTCGCGAGTTTGAGTCCAGTTTTGAACCTTATAACCTACGAATTTTTGAAAACTCAAAACATAGGACTTGTAGCTCTCGCACTCACGTTTTCAGATTGTCTTTGCACGCTTCGTAAAACCTTGTAACGAAAAAGTTATGGCCTCATAAAGTTGACCAAAAATACACTTCTAATATAAATTTCAGCAACTATTTTTGAGCTGATTGGTTAACTTTGAACACATTTTTGAGCATTTTAGAGTCCGTATGAGGCGTAGAGTCCTTAAGGAATATTGTAGTAAGGTCTAAGTACTTTTATTACGAGTCGAAGGCTTTCTAAAATAGTATATGTTAGGTGAAATACAAACTTTTAGAGGAGCACACTTGGGAATTTTTGTAAAATACTAAAACGCGAACATACGTGGGTGATACAAAGACTTTTCAAAACACGTATGCATCATTTCATTTCATTTAGCATAATACTAAGTCGGACCGTTATTAACTAGGTCGTGTTCCGGTACCGTTGTGCGCTAGTACTTGACCGTTTGTTCTCGAGTTTCAACTTTGTTTGAGGTGAGTTCTCGTAGCCCCACTTTTTAACATGTTTTACCTTGGGGTGGAAATGGTACTCAATGCTTTACAAATGTTTTTATGCTGTGAATTTCTGTTTTACATGATTTTGGACATATATGTGTGATGATGCAATTATATGCTGTGACATGTTTGTTTTGTGAATACATGACTACGCCACTGTTAACTCTCTGCTGAGAGCCCACAAGTTGATAGGTTCAGTTGATGCAACTGTTAACTCTCTTTGAGAGCCCACATGTTGATAGATCTATCGGGGTAGCTCCCCACGTGATATTTGTTATGAGTATGATGTACACTATAGGTTCAGTTGGCGTGACACTATTTCTTATTTGTTAACGTGCTTGTAGTTGGTAATCATTCTCACTTTTGTCCTACGCTATTATTCACAGCTTCGTGGTTTACTTTCAAACCTACGAGCTCACCAACTTTATGTTGACGTTTTCGAGTATCCATTTTCAGGTGTTTAGACAGAAGTTGCTTTAGAAGGTTGAGTATTGGCCTGGCCTAGCAGACATAAGACAAGACTCTCTGGGTTGTGTTTTCCCGAGGAGTTATGCATTTGGAAAGTTTCCCTTAAGACTTAATTATTGTGAACTTATGTAACAAGACATCTATTTACCCATGTTATGGGATCATTGTAATTTTGACTTGTGTTGTGATGAACGCATTTAGTATTTCTCTATTTAGACACCTTGTGTTCTTGATCTTGAAGTCATACCCATTAAGTGACATTCCGCTGCGCCACTTTTGGGGTGTGACAGATTGGTATCAGAGCCTTGGTTATAGAGAATTAGGTGGTTTGACCTAGACTATAACCTAAGAACCTTCATATAGTTTGCATAAATAGGGACTGCGTGTGCGATTATGCGTGTAGTATGACACGAAGTGATGACGATAAGTAAATGCCGCATGATACTATCTTAAAAACGCTTGGCCAACGTTTTTATGATAACATGATGCGGCATGGACTTATCAAACTCATGGATTGTCATATAGGAAGTTGAGCGTAGTAGCACGACACGTATACCAACCTATCCTACCTAACTCCTATCTAACGTTTACCGATGTCCTACCTTGTAGAATCATGCCTCCAAGAAGGTCATCTCGAGTTAACCGTGGTGTTCCACCAACGAGGGGTGGAAGGACTGGTGGACGAGGAGGTAGGGCAGGAGGTCGCGGCATGGGAAGCGACGATGCTAGCAATGAGACGCCTGATGTTGCTACCATTATCTCTCAGCAACTACGAGAATTACTACCCACTATTGTCACTCAAGTCGGCGACCATATGAGTAACCAAGGAAACAACGTGAGCATGAATGAGCATGCAGACGACGGTGGAAATCATCATGCTAATGATGGCAACCATGCCAACGGTAACAAGGGATGCACGTACAGGGTGTTTTCAGCATGCAAACCAGTGGACTTTGATGGCAATGGAGGTGCGATAGCTTATACTCGATGGGTCGAGAAGATGGAGTCAGTGATTGACATAAGTGAGTGTGCGAGCCATCAGAAAGTGAAGTATGCTGCCTGTTCATTGATTGGAAAAGCGTTGACTTGGTGGAACACGCAACTTCAGGCTAGGGGCAGGGAAGCTGCCATGAGGATGAGTTGGGATGACTTTAAGGCGTTGTTAAAAGAGGAGTACTGTCCAGATAATGAGATGCAGAAATTGGAACATGAGTTCTACCACCATACCATGGTAGGAACTGATCATACGGCTTACACGGATCGATTCCATGAGCTCGCTAGGCTAGTACCTCATATGGTCACTCCTGAATCCAAAAGAATTGAAAGGTATATTTATGGGTTGGTTCCTGAAATTCGCTGGATGGTGAAAGCAACTGAACCCCCTACTATTCAGAGTGCGATATTGAAATCTGCAACCTTAACGGATGAGATGGTTAGGAATGGGACGTTGTCTAAGAGTGGTGACAAGAGGAAGGCCGTAAGCGAGCCGAGTAAGCAAGGTGGTGCAAAGGGTGACAATAAGAAAGCAAAGTGGGGAAAAGGATTTGCGCCAACTAGTACCGTCAAGAAGGAGTATCAGGGTCCTTACCCTATGTGTGCCAAATGCAACTACCATCATCCAGAAACTAGGCCATGTCAGGTGGTATGCTTTAACTGTAAGCGACCTGGTCATATAGCAAAGGATTGTAGGGCAGTGGCTAAACAAGTGATACCAGTTAATACCGTTAACCCAAGGGCGTGTTATGAATGTGGAAACCCGAATCACCTTCGGAATGCTTGTCCTAGGTTAAATGGGACACGAGGGCAAGTGCAGAACAACCAGAACCAGGCTTTAGCTATTGGTGGAAACAATGTGAACCGTGGAAACAACGCTAATGGTGGAAACAATGATAACCCAGCTCGTGGTCGGGTATTTGTGATGAATGCTGAGGAAGGACGCCAGGATCCGAACATCGTGACTGGTACGTTCTCTTTAAACGACCACTATGCTACTATGCTGTTTGATTCTGGTGCCGATTATAGCTTTGTCTCCACTAAATTCATGCCCTTGTTAAAAATGGAACCTAGTAGACTAGGCTTTAGTTACGAAATTGAAATAGCAAGTGGTCAAAAGTTAGAAACAAATAAGATCGTTCGCGGGTGTAAACTAGAGTTAGAAGGCTACACCTTTAGCATCGACTTGATACCATTCGGACACGGAAGCTTCGACGTGATTGTGGGAATGGATTGGTTATCCAAGCATAAGGCCGAAATAGTGTGCCACGAGAAGATGGTCCGAATACCACTACCAAACGGTGAGTTACTTAAGGTCTATGGAGAGCGACTTGAAGAAAAAGCAAAGCACCTCGTGAGCATGAAAGTAGACGAGCAGAAACTAGAAGAAATTCTAGTCGTTCGAAACTTCCCAGAGGTATTCCCTGATGACTTATCCGGATTACCCCCTACACGCGAGGTCGAGTTTCGCATAGACCTAATTCCTGGGGCAATGCCAGTTGCTAAGTCTCCCTACCGCTTGGCACCTACCGAAATGGAGGAGTTGTCTAATCAACTCAAAGAACTCCAAGACAAGGGTTTCATCCGACCTAGTTCTTTGCCATGGGGAGCACCGGTATTGTTCATCAAGAAGAAGGATGGTTCCTTTAGGATGTGCATCGACTACCGAGAACTGAACAAACTAACCATTAAGAACCGTTACCCTCTCCCGAGAATTGATGACTTATTCGACCAACTTCAAGGTTCACGATACTTCTCCAAGATAGATCTCCGTTCCGGCTACCATCAGTTACGAGTACACGAAGATGATATTCCAAAAACCGCGTTCAGGACTTGATACGGTCATTTCGAGTTCACAGTTATGCCGTTTGGACTAACAAATGCGCCTGCGGTCTTCATGGACTTGATGAACCGAGTATGCAGGCCATACCTAGATAGATTTGTTATCGTATTCATCGATGACATTTAGATCTATTCCAAAACAAAAGAGGAACATGAAATGCATCTGAAGTTAATCCTAGAGTTACTCAAGAGAGAGAAACTATACGCCAAATTCTCGAAGTGTGAATTCTGGCTACAGGAAGTCCAATTCCTTGGACATGTGGTTAACAAAGATGGTACTCATGTGGATCCCAGCAAGATCGAAGCTGTGAAGAATTGGGAAGCCCCTAAGTCCCCAACAGAAGTCCGCTCATTCTTAGGACTGGCAGGCTACTATCGGCGATTCATCGCAAACTTCTCTAAAATTGCCAAACCTCTTACCTTGCTGAATTCAAAGAATAAGAAGTACGAATGGGGCGAGGAACAAGAAGAAGCCTTTCAAACCTTGAAGAACAATCTATGTAATGCTCCAATTCTGGCCCTCCCCGATGGACCAGAAGATTTCGTAGTGTACTGTGACGCATCATGTCAAGGTCTTGGGTGCGTATTAATGCAAAGGGGCAAAGTAATTGCCTATGCATCCCGACAGCTGAAGATTCATGAGAAAAACTATACCACCCATGATCTGGAGCTAGGTGATGTAGTATTTGCTCTCAAGATATGGAGACATTACTTGTTTGGGACAAAAAGTATTATCTATACCGATCACAAGAGTCTCCAACACATCTTCAATCAGAAAGAGTTGAATATGCGCCAGAGGAGATGGATCAAACTCTTCAGCGATTATGACTGCGAGATCCGCTACCACCCAGGTAAGCCAAATGTAGTAGCTGATGCTTTGAGTAGGATGGAAAGACTCAGGCCTAGGAAAATAAAAGCCATGAGTATAACCATACAGTCGGGTATCAAGGATAAGATACCACCCATGATCTGGAGCTAGGTGCTGTAGTATTTGCTCTCAAGATATGGAGACATTACTTGTTTGGGACAAAAAGTATTATCTATACCGATCACAAGAGTCTCCAACACATCTTCAATCAGAAAGAGTTGAATATGCGCCAGAGGAGATGGATCAAACTCTTCAGCGATTATGACTGCGAGATTCACTACCACCCAGGTAAGCCAAATGTAGTAGCTGATGCTTTGAGTAGGATGGAAAGACTCAGGCCTAGGAAAATAAAAGCCATGAGTATAACCATACAGTCGGGTATCAAGGATAAGATACTAGCGGCTCAGGGAAAGGCATTTATAAATATGGATGCACCCACAGAGAAGATGCGAGGTTTAGACAAACAATTGGATAAAAAGAATGATGGCGGGTTATACTTTGTAGACCAGTTTTGGGTGCCATTCACTGGTGGTGTGAGAACCCTAATCATGGATGAAGCACATACGACGAGGTACTTCGTTCATCCAGGAGCAGATAAGATGTACTACGACCTTAGAGAATTGTATTGGTGGCCTGGAATGAAGAAAGACATAGCCGACTACGTTAGCAAGTGCCTGACTTGCTCGAAGGTGAAGGCTGAACACCAGAAACCATCTGGTTTGCTACAACAACCGGAAATTCCTGAATGGAAGTGGGGATGGATAACCATATGGGCGGAAGTGTCGCTCACCTATTTCTTGGGCAGAAGCTGGAGAAAGTCAAATGATAGGACCTGAAATAGTGTTAGAGACCACTGAGAAGATCATTCAAATCAAGGATAGACTCAGGGTTGCACGTAGCCGCCAAAAGAGCTATGCCGACAATAGACGGAGACCCCTAGAATTTAGTGTTGGTGATCATGTTTTACTTAAGGTATCACCTTGGAAAGGTGTTGTACGATTTGGTAAGAAGGGCAAGCTAGCACCCAGATATGTAGGACCTTTTGAGATCACTGAGAGAATCGGCCCAGTAGCTTACAGACTGAGGCTACCTCAAGAGCTAAGTAACGTTCATGATACGTTTCACGAATCAAACCTTAAGAAGTGTCTTGCTGATCAGACCTTACACATACCATTGAAAGAGATTCAGATAGATCCTAAGCTACACTTTGTGGAGAAACCTGTTGAGATTGTAGAGCGTGAGATCAAGAAGTTGAAACGTAGAAAGATACCAATAGTTAAAGTCCGGTGGGATTCAAAGCGTGGGCCTGATTTTACTTGGGAGTGAGAAGATCAGATGAGACTTAAGTACCCACACCTGTTTGACCATAGTTTAAGCTGAATTTTGAGGACAAAATTCTAAATAACAGGGGTAGACTATAACAACCCGCATTTTCCAGGTCCTTACTCAACCTCAAACTTGAAACATTTATTTATCCATTTATTTATTTTCTAATATTTACGTGATTGATTTAACATTATACCGGAAAGTTATTCCATGTACAACGAAAAATGTCAAACAACGCGTACCGGCACGAGTCTAAGTAAAACATATATTCAATTAATACACAATGATTTTTATGAATTTATTTTATATGTCATTGCATTTAATTTATAACTTATATAAATTATCTTTGTAATTCTTTTTACATAAAACGCATACAACTAGCATGTTTAGTCATACACGAATACATTATTGATCACCTTTTCTATCCAACTAATACTAAAATACATACACTATACTAAAAAAATAATAATAGAAATAAATAAATCATTTCTTCCCTCATTTTTTTGTCTTGTGGTCGATCCCCCCTCCAACACCCCACATGGGTCACTTGTCCACAAGCCTAACCAACTAGTACTTGCCCTATGTCATGCAATTTGGCTTGACCTAAATGTAACCTATCTTGTTTAACTTATTATAGCTACACACAAATACACAAAGTTTCAAAAAAAAAAAAAAAAAAAAAAAAAAAAAAAAAAAAAAAAAAAAAGAGTAAACTTCCCTCCCTCCTTTTGTTTTGCTCGGACTGAACACACACACACACACACAAACACATCCATATACATTTTTCTTTGTTTTCGTTTCTTAGCCTAACCAACCATGTACTATTGTCTTATTTGGTTTTTGTCTTAATTTTGGTCCCCCCTATTTGCCTTGCTCATTCGAGACCCATACCAACACACAGCTTGTGTGACCTTGTCATTTTATCTAACAAATTGTACCCTCTTTGTTTTATGCTGAATTGTCTTGTATTGAAATTTAACCTTATGTGTAAGACAAATAAACTAAAAAGCACTCATTTCCTATCACAAGTCAAACACGCACAAAATTTCACTCTCTTATTC
Organism: Artemisia argyi; assembly: GCA_030686995.1. Classification (NCBI taxonomy): domain Eukaryota; kingdom Viridiplantae; phylum Streptophyta; class Magnoliopsida; order Asterales; family Asteraceae; genus Artemisia; species Artemisia argyi. The sequence goes on from CM060684.1 coordinate 8,420,870, forward strand.
CCTCTTTCATTTGGTTCGTACGCCCACAAATCACCAACACAAACCATAAATTTTTCTTATTCTTTTGAAAATTCGGGTATAAGGAGCTTAGTTAGTTCATTGGGTTATTTTTCTTGGGTCATAACACATCATTTGGGAGTTGAATCTTGCACTTAATCCATTCCTTTATCAAATCTTTGTAAGTAATCTTTTCATTTTCTTTTCTTGTGCTTTTATAACCTTCATAGCATATATTTAACAAAAGTACAAAACATTTGTAAAGATTTACAAGAAAATTTTAGGAATGAGCTATGCATATATATACATGTACACGAGTGACATATAAAAACCATAACAAATTTTGTATCACCACGTTTGTGTAAAGATTTTGGTTTAACAAGATGTAAAAAGTTTAAATATGTGGCCTACGGGCTTAATTGGAGTTTCAGTTTTATTATTATGATATAATCTTGGTTTAATAAGGTTAATATGTTAATTATTATTGTAAATCGGTGGAAGGGACTAACTTTAGTTTGGTGTTGTTGAGTTTTGTTGGGGAAGTGCTGAAGAGGAGTATTTAACGTAGAGTGTAGAGGGCTGTCCCATAGGCGCGTTTGGGCAGCGGGAACATAAGTTTTGCAACACCTAATATTTTTTTAGAAACTAGAAGATATCAGCTAAATGTGGCCGCTTGAACCGCCAAAAACGGATTTAAAACGAGAAAGTTATGTCCATTTGAAAATCATTAAAAGTTTACAAAAGCTGAAAAACTGCACTTGATATTTTTCTGAGGTCGCGAGTTTGAGTCCAGTTTTGAACCTTATAACCTACGAATTTTTGAAAACTCAAAACATAGGACTTGTAGCTCTCGCACTCACGTTTTCAGATTGTCTTTGCACGCTTCGTAAAACCTTGTAACGAAAAAGTTATGGCCTCATAAAGTTGACCAAAAATACACTTCTAATATAAATTTCAGCAACTATTTTTGAGCTGATTGGTTAACTTTGAACACATTTTTGAGCATTTTAGAGTCCGTATGAGGCGTAGAGTCCTTAAGGAATATTGTAGTAAGGTCTAAGTACTTTTATTACGAGTCGAAGGCTTTCTAAAATAGTATATGTTAGGTGAAATACAAACTTTGAGAGGAGCACACTTGGGAATTTTTGTAAAATACTAAAACGCGAACATACGTGGGTGATACAAAGACTTTTCAAAACACGTATGCATCATTTCATTTCATTTAGCATAATACTAAGTCGGACCGTTATTAACTAGGTCGTGTTCCGGTACCGTTGTGCGCTAGTACTTGACCGTTTGTTCTCGAGTTTCAACTTTGTTTGAGGTGAGTTCTCGTAGCCCCACTTTTTAACATGTTTTACCTTGGGGTGGAAATGGTACTCAATGCTTTACAAATGTTTTTATGCTGTGAATTTCTGTTTTACATGATTTTGGACATATATGTGTGATGATGCAATTATATGCTGTGACATGTTTGTTTTGTGAATACATGACTACGCCACTGTTAACTCTCTGCTGAGAGCCCACAAGTTGATAGGTTCAGTTGATGCAACTGTTAACTCTCTTTGAGAGCCCACATGTTGATAGATCTATTGGGGTAGCTCCCCACGTGATATTTGTTATGAGTATGATGTACACTATAGGTTCAGTTGGCGTGACACTATTTCTGATTTGTTAACGTGCTTGTAGTTGGTAATCATTCTCACTTTTGTCCTACGCTATTATTCACAGCTTCGTGGTTTACTTTCAAACCTACGAGCTCACCAACTTTATGTTGACGTTTTCGAGTATCCATTTTCAGGTGTTTAGACAGAAGTTGCTTTAGAAGGTTGAGTATTGGCCTGGCCTAGCAGACATAAGACAAGACTCTCTGGGTTGTGTTTTCCCGAGGAGTTATGCATTTGGAAAGTTTCCCTTAAGACTTAATTATTGTGAACTTATGTAGCAAGACATCTATTTACCCATGTTATGGGATCATTGTAACTTTGACTTGTGTTGTGATGAACGCATTTAGTATTTCTCTATTTAGACACCTTGTGTTCTTGATCTTGAAGTCATACCCATTAAATGACATTCCGCTGCGCCATTTTTGGGGTGTGACATTAGCCGTCCCAGAATCATATAGAGTTGTCAACATATTTGAAGTTCATGAACACATAGATCATTGACGATTATAGCTTCACTGTTTTTAACCTTGTTAACAGGAAAGAAAAGAGAAGGTTGGTGAAAGGGTAGCAGCTCTTCAGCAGCTCGTCTCACCATACGGCAAGGTATACTGAAACCTTCATGCTCAAACGACTGAGCGATATAACATAATTCACTTTTATTCCAGTCAATGTTAGTGTAAGGCCGTTCTGCTTTGTAAACTTTTGGTACCGTTCTGCTTTGTAAACACGTTAGTAAATTTGGAATCCAGTAGTTTTCTAATATACAGTAAGATTTTTGACTGCAGACAGATACTGCTTCGGTACTTCTTGAGGCAATCGAGTACATACACTTTCTTCACGATCAAGTAAAGGTTTGCCACTACCCATATCACTACCCGCTCCCTTTCTTTTATATCTCAGTTTCTTTGATCGTTATACCAAAATAATACTGTAGTGCATAATTTAAAAAGCCTGTATTTGATTATGTTTCAGGTGCTGAGTGCGCCTTATCTTCAGAGCGACCCAACAGATCAGTATCAGGTGAGAGAACCAATAGCCTATGAAACAATAAATAGTTTTACTCTCTCTATCTGACCCGTTAAAGGTGGCACATGTAACCCATTTACGTTAAAAAAAAGATCAGTTATGATTACATTGAGTTGATAAAAAAACTAAAATACGGTGAACAAGTTGCATTAACCCGCACACAAAGATAACTTGTTGTGGCCTGAACCCATATGACCCATTATACAAGCTTTTCGACCTGCATATTGTTATTATGAATCAAGTTAACAGTTGATGCCAAAACCATTGACTTATTCGTTATCGTTTTGCAGGAGTTAGACTCGTATAACTTGAGAAGCAAAGGCTTGTGTCTGGTTCCAACTTCATATACAATGGGAGTTGCTAGCAGCAATGGAGCAGATATCTGGGCCCCAATCAAGACACATTCGACAACATGATAATGCAGATATATTTTCGGATTAGGGGGAGAGTCGGTGGTAGAAATAAATTTTATAAATATATGCATAGCAAGTAAATCATCTAGGATAATAAATCTTTTCGGGTTATAGGGAATATATTCTTGTTCTTGGAGGTTTATATTATGAATGAATGATGGGCAAATATTTCAGGTGTGACGCTTTTTTTATATAGAGCGAATTTCCGGCCCTATTGATATGTTCAGATGGTCTTGCATATAATTTTACATTTACGCTTACATATGATTATAAGCGACTAGTTTTGATTCATACATGTTTGTTTTGCCACACACTCATAGAGGCAAAACTTTGCTTTATTCAAAAGAGGAAACCTATATAACACGATGCTACAAGCCATAAGTCACGTAGCAAACGATACATTAGTTCTTGCTGGAGGCATAGAACATTGTCATGTCAGCTTTTTGACCCTTTCGACCAAGTACCTCGAGCTTGGTGGGTTGAAAAGCCATAGGAGCCATAACAGTTAGGCTGGAATCCTCCTTGCAGCACGAAGTGATACCCGGCCTGTTGACAGCATGGAAGTCCAGTCCTTCAGTCACAACAATTAAAACCATCAAAATCATCATTATTGCCCCAATTTGCTTAATACCACTACGACCCATTATACTTATCGTATCTTTTCTTTTCTCTACTAATAGTATAGACGTGCCAACGTCTATATATACACATATACTCCATGATTCATATAAACCGTCGAAATATTGTAAAGTACGAGGTTCATTGAATTGTCCACCCTAAATCACTCATCGTTCATCATTTTTATCCTTTTGTTAATGTACCTCTTTGATACAAACAGTTTACTAGAAGTTTAGGTGACTTGAGACCATGTGATGATACATTTTCTATTAAGTCATTCTTTTAGCATAATGTGGTGTCGAGTTACATGGACTGGATACTATAAACTGCTACGTCAATGTGAAGCTTGTCGCATGAGTGGCCTTCGACATTCAAGTTGTATAATGGAAGTGATTTTAATTTCATATGTAGTTTTTTTAAAGTGAAAAATGCTAAATCAAGAAACTAAATTATATGACAGCTAAGTTTTGGACGTGTTAGAAAAATAATTATTGTTAAAGACGATTTAACATTATTCGTTACCTAATCAAATTATTGATTGCTATGCCTTCCACCACCACCGTTGTCGTCCCCAAAAATAAAAGCATCAAACCGAACACAAGTAATTACCCCATGTTCTTATTACCGCCAGCCATTGTTCTTATTTTTTAAGCTCTATAATTGTATTTGGGGCTAATTGCACCAAAATGTATCATAGTTGTCACCATTTCCTACTATATGTATCGAACAAAAAAATTTGCATTTATATGCATTAAAGTTACTTTTTTTGCATTGTTTGTGTTGTATTTTACCTCCTCTCCCGGTTATGCCATGGTGTACAAGTTAACACCCTTCTCACAATTATTTTTTTGTCACGTATATTTTTTTTACCATTACCATCTTTCACACACTTATGATCCAACACTGTTCATCATCCCATTCGTTTCTCCATAAAAATTTCTTCAGGTTGTTCATCCCGTTCGTTTCACCATAACAACATTGATATCCAAACTAGGACCCACTGTGATTGTCCACCTCAAATCTTTGAAGGTGTTTCTTGGACTAATGATAACCCGGGTCGTTGATTCAAGAGTTGTCCCATATATGTATGTGATATGTGACTTTTCCCTAACTTGTAATTATTATTTTCGTTTAATTTTGTGTGTGCATTTATTGTGAAAAAAGGCATATAAAATCTGTAAGTGTGAGAGGATATATTGTAATGCTCTTTAAAAAGTAATCTTCAGTGATATTATTAACCTAGTATGTTATTTAATATCTGCTGCTAGTTTAATGATGTATAGTTTAGTAGTGTTTGTTATATATTTAAACTGATTCCAGCTGTAAGTTATCTATATTGAATATAATTATTGTTTCCTCGAGCTTTTGTGACTGGAAATAGGGGTTAAAGCCAGGATTGAATACTTAAAGTCAAAGAAAAGTTCAAATTTTTAGAAGCTTGATGGTCGAGATTCGTTGAAGATGCCACTTAACACCCCTAACCCGATAACCATAATGACCCGTATTGATTACAACAGCAACGACAGTTTTGGGTCTGATATTTGTCTTGTGGAGTCCTCTGGATCATCAAATGCAACTGCTGCTAACGGCTATTTTCCAGTAATTCGTATGGTTCAGAACTTACTTGGTCATGAATCTAATTCAATGGCGTCTACAATGACCAAAGATGATGATTACAGTTTCTATGATGGTGCGATTCAACCGGGAGGTGCTGCAACAGTTGGAGCAGCCACAAATCATGGACTTGTTGTCTTGTTTTCGTCCATGATAATATTCATCAGTTGATGTAGTATTGTTTAGTAAATTCTGATTGATTTGTGTATATATAAGCACAACATTAATGAACGTGTTCATCTATTTATATACACAAATACATGCATATGTACTTAGGATTAATATCATACATTTAGCTTGTAGTGAAGATTAAAATACTATGTTCATTGATTTGTTCATTCATACTTTGTATTTTCCTTCAAGGTTAAAATAATCATTGTGTGTGTTGTGTTTCTACCTAAGTCGATCGGCTACAAATGATTCCACACATCAACAAGGTTAATATGGTATCGGGTTTTTTCTTGTTTCATTGTAGTGCGTGGTTTGAACGTATGTATCATTTACGGATTTGAACTTGGTTTTCAAAATATAGCAAGGCGTAATAGAAACAAGTAGCTAATTCACCTTTGCGGCAATAGATAGGTTCAATCCGCATCTCTGTCGTCCTCAAAAATAAAAAGCATTAAACCGATTACAATCAACCCGATTTTTTTCTTCTTAACCTCTATATTCATACATACACAACAGCGAGGATCTATATATATAAAAACCTCATATCCATGCAATACGTACGTAAGATCAATAGTATATTGCAATTACGTACTTCCATGTTTCATTCTTAAATTTATTTATTTATTCTTGTGCTAAAAAGTAAAAATAAGCACCATACATTTGTCTTTTTCTTGTTTTGGTCCATGATGCTTTTGATGGACTTTGAAGTAGCATGTACGTGTCTGACTTCTGATGTTTAGCAACAAGACTTAAGATCTATTACCTTCATATAAAGTCAACACAAGCTGTGTGTAAATCTGGCTAAGATCCGGTTATATCCGTCTAAGATCCGGCTATATCAACAATGACCCGGTTAGACCTAGCCAAGACCCATTGTCAGCTTCAAATGATTCCGCATATCAACAAGGTTACTGGTATCGGGGTTTTTTTCTTGTTATTGAATTGCATGGTTTGAATGTATGTAACTGTATCAATTAAGGATCTTAACTTAGTAGTTTCATACTGTAATATGTATGCAATACTCAGCCCACTGCACTTGGTAAATCAGCTATCTCGATTTTGAGCCTTTTTTGTAGTGAATCGAAAACACGTACACATATTATGAAGGCATGCATATATGTTATCTAACAAAGCTTGATATGAAAGCAAAATGTAGTTTGTTTCGAAGTACATATTTGAATAACTTCAAAAGCTCATATATATAATAGTCAATAGATAGAAGCTTGATTCATTCTCAACCCTCAGTGAGACATATCAAGTGTTCATCACACCTTTTTCTCCTGAACAATGGTGGCTGGGTCGAGCAAGCATAGATGCCATGGTGGTTGCTAGTGGCGTGTTCAATCCCCATCGTTGTCGTCCCCAAAAATAAAAGCATCAAACCGATCACAATTAACCGGATTTGCTTATTACTTCCGCCCATTATTCTTACTCTTGATAGGTTCTTCGTATTGTTCTTAACCGTTGTGTTCATGTATACACAACAACGTAACTAGCATCTACCGATACATGCATACGTGATACGTACAGAAGAATAATATCAATTATGTAACTCGTAGCAAGCATTAGTTTTTATTTAACAGCTTATCTCATCCTATAATAAGCAGACGCACACAACCAGTTTTCTCCAACGTACTTTTTACTCAAAAGTTCTTATTTTATTTTTTTTTAAATGCAATAAGCAGATAATCCTAAAATCATATATACCTGCTGGTACAATCAGTTTGAATGTCTACTCACTATAAAACAACTAAGCTTTCTGTTTTACGTGTAATATAGATTTAGGACCAAAGCACCACGTTATTTTTTGTAAGCAATGAATAATTTTAGCAACAACTTTTTGGATTATAGATCCATGTACTGTGTTTTAAGTTCAAGGACAAAGATTTTAGGATCAAGGTTCTCGTTATAGCTCTATAGGTAAATAAATTTCTAAAGTAAACATTAACAAAAGCAGTAGAGCGTTGAGAAATGTACCAGCTTAATGTGCTCCAAATTCATCATCCCTGTAATTGGATAGACGTTCATTCTTTTTAGTGCGACGATTATTATGCATAGCTCTAATGGAGTGAATGTGGGTTTTAGGAGCATTAATTGAACCACCACGTGACATCCAAAGCTCCCTTTTTTCCAGATTTGTCGATTCATTGGGATAGCTTATCGTGGTCAAACATTTGTCTCCAGCCGGACTTTAGCTCATTATGAGTCAAACCCAAAAGGGCAGGCGATACTGTTTGTTGGCGACCTTTATTATGCAGATGCGTATCCGTGCATGATAATAGTAGGTAGGACTCATGGGCAAGGTTTGTAGAGAAAAGTGTTGCTTACCAACCATGGATTCGGAGTGCAGAAGATCATAAATCATGAAATTGATTTTCTTCCGAATATGTAAATAATTTGATCATTTTTATGCATTCATTATCATTTCTTCGCTAAATTCTAATATATATTTTCGTATTGTAGGGTGAAGGTGAACTATTTAAGCCTTATATATACAAACCAGTATTATGTGCCATATAAAGGATCTTGTAGCGCGTCCTTTTTGGTACTCGATCGATCAAGAGAGCTGCAGCTTACATCATTGTCATGTCGTCATACTCGACTTATGGTAAGATTAAAAATTACAGAACCCATAATGGATTGTTTTCCACATTGGAATTAATGTTACTTTTTTAATAAGAAAATCTTGATACTTTTGGCTCATAAGTGAACTACCTAAAGTAGACCAAAGGGAGACACCATGGACAACTTTTATTAAACATTTCCATTATATAGTAGTCTTGCACTTATAAATTTTATTCCGACATTCCCAAAAACAAATGGTACAATGTTACAAACTTCTCCAAAAGGTGAAGAATGGTGGGATCACCCTGTCCCATACATCCTAAGGATGCCAACCGGACCCTCCCCCAAGGACCCGGCCCTAGGCAGTGAGCACCTGTCCCAATGACTGTACTTATCAGTAGGTGGGCTTTGAACCCTGGCCATTTTTTCAAATAGGCCCATCGTTGACCAGTCAATCTGAGCATTTGCGGTGGGGGGATGGTACCATTGAGAACTTTAGGACAAGAGCGGGACTTGAACCCGGGTCTATTGACTCGTGCACAAGTGCTCCACCCATTGGACTAAAGCTCCAATGGTTACAATGTTACAAAATTAGCAGGCAATTAATTTCAATATATAAGCGATAAAGTGAACATTATAGATTTTATTGATATCGTTACATCTAATCTTTAGTATTAGTATTTGTGACGAATCCTTACCTGGAGCTTAACATTTTCAACTATCTTGTCTCGCAGGCCGCCAATTTCTTTGTGCATTGCTTCCACCTGTGATAAGTTGCATTCTTAATAAATATCAGTCTTAAATTAATAATATGTAAAAGAATCGTATACCTCCAACAATATTTAAAAGGAATACATGATAACTCCATGGCATCTTTATTTTTAGTTTACACCGTATGTGGATACTCGTTGACTCTGCCAGATTCTGTGGCAAATACAATTTTAAAACCCTCCTGTATAAACGCCTTTCGACAAGCAATCCAAACAATCCTGTGGAGCAAGCAATACATAGCTTATTCACAGCTTATACACATCTTATGACGACAGGCTATTATGATTTTTAATATGAAGCAGGCAATTCTACAATTTTATAGTATCATACTTTAGGACTAAAAAAGCTTACTCAATCTTGACAGGCGCCAGTTCAGGTGTGTTAAGTATTCTTCCAAGTGACCACATCATTAAGTGTTTGGATAGAGCTGGTTACGTGCTTATTTTAGAGTAAACAAACACTTGAAAATAAGTAAATCAGTACCTGCTAATATTTTTTAATCACATAAGCAAACAAATCAATCAATCCCAAACACCCCCTCACTTACCTTTAGACATATGCATATAAGCAGGTTCGTTCACTGAGGGTGAAAAGTAAGTATGTCAGGTAACGGGTCAAAGTGGGTAGTTTCACCCATTTAACATGTTCGCTTCATGTGTTTTCGGCCAATGAAACAGACATGTTAAATGGGTGAAACTACCCACTTTGACCCGTTACCTGACATACTTACTTTTCACCCTCAGTGAATGGAACTGCTTAAAATATGGGACTTACGACCTGATTGAGGAGTGCATATTAGCATACCCTGACGTAATCTAGTACTCCACGATTTTGATGGGTTTAATTTGTTCCATTTAGCCATCAAAGAACGCCAAGTGCATGTATACATTCTTTCGTACCAATTGTCCAGTCCTAAAGACTTACTTGAAGAAGGCCAAAAATGGATGCCAGCATTCATGAATGCATTTTCTCCTTCTTTTACCATCCTCAAGATTTCTGCAAGTAGTTTATATCTTCGGCCGACGCCCAAGCACCGTCCTGAAATTTACTGTAAATACACCACAATTTTTTTGGAGGTCAAAAAAATTAGGGGCGAGCATGGTTTGGTTTTACTCGTTTTTGCATAAAAGCGAAACCAATCTATAAATATTCGGTTTTTGCTTTTCAGAAACCATGAAGTTTCAGTTTTAATCACGGTTTGGTTATCATTTTTTCCCCTCTCCTCCACCTCCACGGCCTTGGTAGAGACTGTCTCCACGGCCATGGTTTCAACTACTAGTGGAGGAAATGGTATTGATATATTTGACGAGGATTTTCTCTCATTAAATATACTGTCACCGGTGGTGAGACAAAAAAACAGTAGTAAAGCGCATGCAGATCATTTCACACATAATTAGTTTACCTATGTCACAATAAACATTCTACCATATTATCATAAATTGGTTCAACGAAAGTACAAAAAACAAATTAGCTAAATACATTGTGAATAGAAATAGTGAAACGATCAAAAACTGCAAGTGAAGATATGCAGCTTCTATGGAGAGCAATAAGTAAGTTTGAACACACATTGAGAGTTTGAGACCATTCACCAACTAAACTTAACGAAGAGCTTGTTAGTGTTTCCCATTCTCCTTCGAGACCATTTCTTATTTCACAACATTTGAGGTCTGGCCAATTTCCAGATTTGTTTTCCATCGCTCCAATATCAATTAGCTTCAAGAAGTAATCAGCGGCTTTGAGCCTCATCTGAAGATACACCTCTACGTACATGGATGGCAAATAGAAAACAATGCATCAAAGAGGAGTACCGAGTAGTTAATAAACGAACCTCGCTCGTTTAGGCCTATACTCGACTCAGCTCGGATCGTTAACACCCTGTCTAGATCCGCCACTCCTTGGTCCTGAGTTAGATCCTTAAAAACAAAGAAACTACTTTAGCTTATATGGACCGTCTACTATCTTTTTGAATCTTTAACACAATAAGGGACCAAAAGTGTAACAAGTTTTATAACGGATACCGTTTATGTAAATTTTGGTATTTAGAGACCAAAAATGTAATATGGTATAAACTATAAGGACCATCATGTAATTTACTTTTCTTTCTACAAAGCTACCAGTATTATTTTGTTCCAATAATTTTTGTTGGCCAATATCAAATTTGATATTAAAATAAGAGAAAAATGAATTTAGAAAACAAGGAAAGTGTGTTATTTACTCACTGAATTAGACGGGTCCTTATCTCCCAAGGAAAATCATATGACTGAGGAAGCTCCGAAGATGCATCGATAATTATCTCTTTTAAACATTCTAATTTTCCAAGATCCTCTGGTAGCTTCTCAAGAAGAGCACAATCCTCAAGGTTGAGATAACTCAGATGTTTTAACATACAAATGCTATCTGGAAGATGTTTAATACTTGTATCCAACAAATCTAGCCTCTCCAAAGATTCTAACAGGCCAATGTCCTCAGGCAACTTCCCAAGAAGATCACAGCAACGAAGATCGAGCGACTTCAGATGTTTTAACATACAAATGCTATCTGGAAGATGTTTAATCTTTGTAGCACACAAATTTAGTGTCTCCAGAGATTCTAACTGGCCAATGTCCTCAGGCAACTTCCCAAGACAAGAATTGTGAACATCGAGCGACTTCAGACGTTTTAGCATGCAGATGCTATCTGGAAGAAATTCAATTTTATTACTACTCACGTCTAGCTCCTCTAAACATTCTAATTGGCCAAGATCCTCTGGTAACTTCTCAAGAAGACCACCATTTTTCACTTCGAGAGATTTGAGACATTTCAACATACAAATGCTATCCGGAAGCTTCTCAAGAGAACACTCATAAAGACCAAGCGACTTCACATGTTTCAACATACAAATGCTATCTGGAAGATGTTTAATCATTGTAAATGACAAATCTAGACTCTCCAGAGATTCTAACTGGTCAATGTTCTCAGGCAACTTCTCAAGAAGAGTACACCAATCAAGTCTCAGATACTTCAGATGTTTCAACATACAAATGCTATCTGGAAGATGTTCTATCTTCGCAGAGTACAAACAGAGCTCTTCTAGACATTCTAACTGGCCAAGATCTTTGGGAAACTCTGGAATATTGTGTAGTGTAAGTTTTTGTAGACATTTTAAACTACAAATCATATCTGAAAATTTCTCAAAGTCTGTGCAAGAACATAGACCAAAAGAAATAAGCTTCTCAATATTTTCAACTGATGACGGTAGATATTCTTCATAACTAAACCGAAACTTTGGGAGATTACTGTTGGGGTGCAATGGGCATGAATCTAGGGACTCACAATCCAGACATAAAGTAGCTGAATAACAATTAACCTTGGGCTCACATCTACTGTCAAACCTAAAAGAACTAAACCCCAAACGAACTAAGTTTAAGTTGACAAGTTTTCTTAGACATCCAACGGGAGCGTTAATTTCTACCAACTCATCACAATCGTCAAGATCTAACTTCTCAAGATTTGGAATCAGCTCAAGGTCAAGTCTCCTCAACTTTGATTTACAAAGGTTGAGGATTTTCAGATTTGGACATGCAACAGGCACGTGAAGTTCTACAAAATCAGCACAACCAGAAAGAGATAACGTTTCGAGATTCGGAGTCAACCCCAGGTCAAAGGTTCTTAACTTTGAGCGTTTGATATTGAGATGCTTGAGCTTTTGACAACTAAATGACATGCAAAGTTCTTCTAAATTACCAGAATATTCAAGAGATAACGTTTCGAGATTCGGAGTCAACCCCAGGTCAAAGGTTCTTAACTTTGAGTCACTGATATTGAGATGCTTGAGCTTTTGACAACTAAATGGCATGCAAAGTTCTTCTAAATTACCAGAACTTTCAAGAGATAACGTCTCAATATTCGGAGTCAACCCAAAGTCAAAGGTCGTCAATTTTGAATGAGAGAGAGAAAGGAATTTGAGTTTTGTTAGAACCTGCCAGCAAAAATAAGACAAAAAGATTAATATTAGCATATTAACAAACCAAAAAATTACTAGCTTTATTACGAATTATGCAAAACAACCAATCAACAGTTATTCTACCTTTCTTTCTCCCTCTTCCCAAAGTTGTACCATTCTTCTGCTGTGCTTCATTTTTAGTCGAACAAGATTGTTTGCTTGAAATGTATTTGGTAAATACAAGAAAGGGTAATAACTACATTTTAGATATTTTAAAGAATTTGGGAAGCATTGCCCGATATCATAAAATTTCAGATCACTTTCAGAATAACAATTTGCAAAAAACACTTCAAGATATCGAAGTTCCTTTATTTTTCCAAGCCCTTTCAGAAGAATTCTCGAATTTCCTCTCCACAAATGAAGTTCTAGACATCTTGTTGCTTCGGTGCCCTACAATTCAAAAACAATGTCAGAAGTCAGAACATATGAAAATGTATTAGTTTTCTCCACCTTACAAGTATTCTGATCTTTACCTTGTCATTGGCCAATATATCTTCAATTTCCTCGTACTTCCACAAACGGCTATGTTTGTTAGGCTCATTGGGGTGCTCACGACGAACAATGTTCTTTCCCATTTCTTCTATATGGTCATGCATGTCCAAGCGCCCATATTTATCAACAGTTATGAGAGATCTCTGCTCAAGAACTTTTAAACCAATTCTAGCATGAAATCCACAGCTTTCAAGAATTCTGATTGCATTTTCTTTGCGCTTTCTTTTCAATATGCATGCAATGTCTAGAAATATTTGCTGATAATCATTCTCGAGACTATTGTAGCTTAACTCTAGCTTTTCCAGAGTCTCCTTCAAGGGAATACTTTTTAGTCTTTCTATGGCATCTTCCCATTCAACCATATCTTTCCCACAGAGAAATGAACCCAAGACTTCGACTGTTAAGGGAAGACCAGCAGCATAACGAACAACTTTTCCTGACAGCTCTTCGTATCCTTGAAGTGGATCATCTCTTCCAAATGCATACCTACTAAAGAGGGAAGTTGCTTCCTGGTCTGATAAGAGAGCAATATCACGAATCACGTCCACTGATCTGGGTGCTTTCAATACTTGCTCATCTCTTGTTGTAATGAGAATTCTACTTCCTGGCTTAAACCACTTAGCCTCACCGGCTAATGCCTCAAGTTGTTTTATGTGATCCACATCATCTAGAACAAGAAGAACCTTTTTAGCGCACATCCTCCTTTTCATCATGTCTTTCCCGTCATCAACACTATTTAGAGTGACATGTTCATTTAGTACATTTGAAAGGACCTGTTCTTGTAAATTCTTCAAACCAGACACTGAGCCATTTGAAACTTCTCTCACATTCCCAACAAAGCTTATAGCTTCGAAATCATTAGATAGATTATCAAAAACAGCTCTCGCCGTAGTTGTCTTCCCAGCCCCTCCCATGCCCTTGATCCCTATCACGCGAACTTCATCACTACCAACTTCTAAAGATAAAACAACATCCTTTACTCGAGTTTCCATGCCGACTAACTTTTCATCAAAGCCGAAATTGATGGAACGTAACTCTAGCGAAATCTCTCCAACAATATTTTTGATGAACTTACCTTCATGCCTGTATGTATGTAAAAGGTTCCGTTTAGCATAGTCTAAATCCAACATAAACAATGTTTTATATATACGAAGTAATACTATGTAACATAATACTATAGTCAGTTTTCATGGATGACCCTATACCCGGTAGTAATTTAAGAAGAAATTTAAGCAAGGAATATCGCAAGTAGAGATATGATGAAATAATTACCCATCAAAAGTGTTCTTCAGCTCCCAACCGGCCAGATCGGCGGCTTCTTTCAAAGCTTCTCTCCATTTCCCAGCAGCCTCTTCCTTTTCATGTTTAGCAAAAGCTTGACCAACAGCCCCACTTTGTTTGCGGACCTCGGTGGGTTCCACATCATAGAATACAGGGTAAGCAGTGTGCTCATCCATCTTCTGGCACTCCATAATCTTGACAAGCTCTTCCAAACACCATGACGAAGAAGCATAGTTTTTGGAAAAAACAATGATGTAAAATTTGGAGTCTTCTATGGATTTGATGAGATCATCACTGATCCTTTTCCCTTTCTGTATTTTCTCATCGTCTTTGTATGTGTAAATGCCTTTATCCTTAAGAGCATGATATAGATGATCAACAATGTTTTTACGGGTGTCTTCACCCCTGAAACTTAAAAAAACATCATACTTAAACCTCTTTTGAATGGATGAGCTTGAAGTAGAAGCCATTATTTTTGGGGCAGATGAATTAGAAGAAGATGCCATTGAATAAAAGTAATAGATAAGGTGTAAATTATGATGAAACTGATATGGTTGAAAGAGTTTATGAGAAGAAACAAACTAGTTCCGGCCAGCTGCTGCAGTGATGTTGACAAACAAAAGCATCTTTTTTGTCGATGAAAATGAAAGATAAGCCACTCATATATGGTCTTTTGGTCAATGATAAAGAAAGATATGATTAAAAAAAAAGAAAGAATAAGCAACCCAATACATCCTCCTGGAAAGAATAAGAAAGATATGACTAAAAAAAAGAAAGATATCAAAAAGTGTGAACACATAAAGGTCCTATACTGGAATTCTATAAAAAAAGATATTAAATTAGTTGGTTATGGAAATACTTAAATGTTTCAGGGTTCACTTTTATAAAAAAATGTTCCAGGGTTCAAAAGCAAATGGTGCATTTATATTTGACAGCAAGTCACAACCCAATGAGAAATCTTATTGACAGCCCTATTTATAGCATCTTTGTGGGTTTGCTTATGTAAGCTGTTATTGCATTCTGACCATCAAACAAACTGGGTGTTTAAAAGTCCTTATCTAAGCCACCAATCAGATTATATAAGCAACTAAAAAGCAGTTAGCAGATAAGCATCTCGGATGACTTTTGAAAGGCTAATTTTGACCTTTTGGATGACTAATAAGCAATTAGCATATAATGCATTTACCCTGACTTTATATTCCTCATATTCTCTCTACAATTGATACAAAAACAACCTTTAGACTCATGCGCAAAGTTTTAATTTGATTATATGAAACTAATCAAAATGCCCAGGTGTTAAACATACTTTATATTATAAGAAAACTATACACAACGTACACTATCCAAACACCCCTTTGATCTTTAAACACAACCATAACCATCAAGTTATTAACCAAATCTGTGTTTACATAATTACAAACCAAAACACGACTTCCTAGGGCGTTTCTTGGTAAAAGAGCATGTAGGGAAAAGGCTCATTACCCAAGTATCCCACCGAGGTCTAGTTCTCGGTCTTCGTACCCTTCGTAGCACTACCACCAGCTTCACCTGTAACAAGTACGACAAAGCAACATAAGCACAACGCTTAGTGAGATAACATATAAAAGCATAACATAAATGGCATAATGCTAGTGTTGCTTTGCAAATCTGAGGATGCTACGTTGGTTCAATATAGCTAAAAACTTTCTACTCGTCCACTTAGGACGTCTAAGTCATATTCCATGACATTGAGCCGCTCATACATAATAGACATCCACATAGGATGTCTAAGTCCCATTTTACAAGATGAGATGCTAATAAAGGCTCGGTCGTCCACTTAGGATGTCTAGGCTCCCTTTCGGAGCATGTCATGACATAATAACACATGTCGTCCACTTAGGACATCTACACCCTTCTTTCGGATCATAATGCATATATTTATGCAAATCGTCCACTTAGGACGCTATACTAGTAATATCTTGGAATTAGAGTTAAAATCTCATAACTAAACCCAATCGGGTCATTCGGGGCTGTTTTGACCCGTCTAGCATAATTGACATATAAACATACTACGAGTAACTCATTTAGGCACATAACGTATAATTATAACACCATGAACTCGTAACTCGAATATACTAGATGAACATGAACGTGAATACCAAAATTAAAGTGGCACACTAACGGGTTACCAAGGACCCGTTTCTACGCTTAAATATGTTACTCACCTCGAAATCGCTTGAGTAGAATTATAGCCTAGGAACATACAATTATATGAAGCTTATTAAGAACATGACTAAGCTTATTAGTAAAAGTAGTAAAAGGATAGATAAGCCATAAGGGGTGTTTGGTTCGTGGCTTATGTAACCATACCAACACTAATTCTGAAAATTAACATCTAAATAGGCTACCCATCACTTGTCTAATAATTTATACATGATTACTAGGATTCTTGATGACTTCTCAAAAATCATATTTATATATAATCATGTATAATTGGCATAAAGGCCTAATCTTTAGGCTTTACCCATAATTAGTAAGCCAAGACACAGGAATTTGAGAACAAGTTGTGGTTTATACCTTGAATAAGCTAAGATGAGAAAAACCCTTACGATAATCGAACAAAATAATTTGGTTTTAAGATTAATTTGGTTGAATAGCTGTTAAGAGTGATTGTTATTCACAGGGGGTAAATTGGTAGGGTCAATATAGTTGCAGGTTAAGATGAAGGTGATGTAAGTTGACCATTTGGCACCAACAAGGTTCAAGCTTATTGACTTATGTACAGTATCAAACATTTTATTTTCTCAAAATATAAACTTTCCTTTTTGTGTTTAGAACATTGTTATACTTTTTCTTATTGGTTTTTGTTACCTGGGAGGAATGAAGTATTCAGGTTGTTATAATTTTAAGTTTCACACTTTGGCAAATTTAGTCCCTGGTAGTAGGACCAATTCAAAGTTAGTCCTTTTTGCTATGACTTAATTCATGTAAGGATGTCCTTTGACTAACCTGCCATTCACATACCGAAGTACGTACGTATTTGATACACGTTAAAAGCAAGTATGATTAACATTTTGGTTAAGAACATGCAAATAAGAATATTAAAACAAATTCCAGTAATAATCTTGACAACTCACTTCAAGTGCTCCGATAACTCAATGTAGTAGTACATGATTTTTAAATACATATTTAAATTATTAATACCATTAATCTAAGAATGTAAGCTTTGTCCAAAAGTATATAATGTCCAATCAAAGTGACGACTTTTCGCGTCTACCATTTCCTCAAACAATTAAGCTAACCGTCCACAACATTAAGTTCCCAAATGTAACAATAACCTCAAAAACGTATGAACGTCCTATACTGGCATTCTAAATTAGTTGGTTGTGGAAATACTTAAATGTTTCACTGTTCAATTTTATTAAAAAAAAAAAAAAAAAAAAAAAAAAAAAAAAAAAACGGTTCAAAAGCAAATGGTGCATTCCAAGGGTCCGAAAAGGATTCAAAACAAGGTTCCTTTGTTCAATAATGGTTCACTAAAACATTTTGAAGGATTCAAAAGGGTAAAAAGTAGGTCCGCATTTTGAATGTTTGATACTTTTTTATGCGATTTGCCCTAACTTAATTAAATAATTTTTTTAATATGTTATGTGTATTTGAATGCAATTATTGTGACGGAATAATTTAAATGTAACTTTAATCTATTCAATATCATTTCATATACTAAAATGACAATTTACGTTTTGGGGCATGTTATTGTTCATACTTTTAAACTTGTTTATACGTTAACCGTAAACCGGACATGAGATAATCGCTCATTTTGGGTACCCGCATGTCTGGTTACCCGTCTAATACGGTTCGATTTCGGGTAGTAAAATAAATTGTCTGTCCCACAGTAGATAATTTAAATCTTCCAGTTAACCTAACCAAACTATTCCGTAAACAATAAACACCCCTAATAACACTTTTGTGGCTGTGTTATATTTCTATTTTTTTGTTGTTGCATAAGCCTTAAGTTACGATTCTATTTTTTAAACTTTGCATTTCGCTTATGACTGTATTTCATTCTATTTGCTACCCCTAAATCTTTGTTTGGTGTTATAGGCTTAGAATTATCTTAAAGAACTTTGCATTTTTATGACCTAATAATATAATGTGACATTTATTTTCATGTTTACTCACATTAGTAGGGTATTGACGAATTTAGTTTTTCTAAATACCAAGAATACCAATTTAACATCCTTTGTCAACGCTGTATGCTATCCATCAGCAAACTATTATTTCCAATTCTACTCATTTTCTTTCGTATTCCTTTATTTGTGTTCGAAAGACATCGTAACGCATATAATGCATACAATATCTTAGATAAAAATGAAAAAAAAAACATTTGACAAATCTTCGAGTTTCAAAAAATTGCACCTTAATCTTGTAAAAACAATTTACTACAGCTCTACAACTCTACAGGTCAAGGTGGCTAAGTGTGTGATAACTTATCTTACTTTTTAAAATTTTGAGTTATATGTTGCATCGTTTCAATCAGACTACTAAATAATAAACTTTTTGAATTTTGATTGTTTTGTATCCCGATTCTCGAAATATATGATTCGATTCTTAAAAATATTTGATTCGACACCCAAAAGCAGGCCAATCAATACACAACATAATCGAAATTCAAAAAATTAGTTATTCATTGGTACGATAAAAACAATGCTACATACAACTCAAAATTAATGACAAGTTAAATACATTTATACAATTTCCTCCAATTATCCCTAATAAGAATGAGTGCACGTAGTGTTCAATGAGTGTTGTGTGTGATATGTGTTCAAAGATGAAATTTATCAATAATCACTTTAATTAAATTTGACAATAAATAAGCTGAATGATTTAACAAACAAAAAAGAACTTTCAAGCAGATGATGACTCGAGCACGAGACCTACACTGTGTAGAAAATGAGACTTAGCCATCATGCCACACAAGCCCTTGTGTATTATGTGCAATTATCTATTAAAAGACTCATTTTAGAAAAGACAAAAACATACTTCAACTTAAGGAGAACACAAGCTGACAGATTGTTATAAAAAAAAGGAGCTATCTTATTATACATTAGCTGAAATAACGGTGTCATTATGGCGTAATTAGCAAAGAAATAATTCAATCTTTATTTACTTACCGCACCTTCTTGAGAATATATGAGCGAATACGAATAACTTATAGTGACATATAAGCATAATCACAATGAGTCAACATATGATTATGATAATGCCATATCAAACTTTCTTCGTTCGTTCCATAAACCACAACGAAATTACTCATACGAAAAACATCAATGTAATATTCTTAATTCTGAAATACGTTATGAAATATAACATTTATCAAAAACCCTCACATTGGGCCAACATTATGTTAACTTAAATAAGTATGGGTTTAGTGAACAAAGCAGCCCATTTAATTGTGTAAATGACAACTGTGTTATATTTTGATTTGTTTTTTTGTTTTTTTTAATAAATCTTAGAGTTATATTTATTACTTCCTCTGTCCTAATTTATTTGTCTTGTTTTAACTTTTTGAATTTTTTTCAACTTTTACTTTAACTATTTTTTTTAATGTTATACAATACTTGATAAAAAATATATGAATAGATTGTGTTTTAAATGTATTTTTATTAATATAATTTTCATCAAGTATTATATAACACAAACAAAAATACTTAACATCAAAGTTGAAAAAGAATAACTTAAAAAAGTCAAAACATGACAAATAAATTGAGATGGATGGAATGCTTTTTAATGTTACTGTAACACCCCGCCTTATAGACCACAATATTGTCCGCTTTGCTCGAAGGCTCACGGCTTTGTTCTTGTGGCCCTCATGTGAAGACTTCCCGGCAGGTCACCCAAGCCAGTACTACTCTCACATGAGCACGCTTAACCGTATGGCCGATTAACCGTTCCACCACAAAACGCGTTGTGTCATATAAGGCGAATGTTAACATATATGTCCCAGCATCACTCCAAGTCACAGCCAATGTGGGATTTGCCTGGGGTATTACATTCACCCCCCGTAGGGATTCATCGTCCCCGATGAAGAATACACTGCTTGAATTATTTTTGTACAATGCCAAAGTATTACAAATTCCATACATTGCTTAAGTTTCCTTATTACTACCAAGTTAAGTCCCCTTTATTATCATGAACCGTTAATTTTAGTACTAAGCGAGAGTGAGTGAATAGATCTATTGAGGGTGACGCCTCCATTCGCGTTTGGGTTGCTCCAACGGGACGAATGCATTTCATGTCTTATCAAATTGAGTGCCTGGTAAGCACTCTGGTTGGGGCCATTACTATGTCTAGCTTCGGGGTCATGAGCTTAAGAGACAATGTAGCATTTTTGACATATTGTCACCTTACATTATACTTTTGGCTATTGTACATACGAAAATTACTTATGGAATTACGATACTTTTCCACTACTATTACTACTGAATTACGATGCCTTTGCATCAGCCTTATTACTGAATTACAATGCTTTTGTATCAAACTTATTACATTTGGCAGTGGGTTGTAAACACACAGGTTACAAGTCTCTTATGGCGGGACTTGGAACTGAGTGGATTTACGATGCCTTTGCTGGGATACCTTCATACATATGCATTACATTAATGTAATACCCCAGTCAAATCCCACATTGGCTGTGACTTGGAGTGATGCTGGGACATATATGTTAACATTCGCCTTATATGACACAACGCGTTTTGTGGTGGAACGGTTAATCGGCCATACGGTCAAGCGTGCTCATGTGAGAGTAGTACTGGCTTGGGTGACCTGCCGGGAAGTCTTCACATGAGGGCCACAAGAACAAAGCCGTGAGCCTTCGGGCAAAGCGGATAATATTGTGGTCTATAAGGCGGGGTGTTACAGGATGGTATCAGAGCCACTCCAAGTCGTTCGGGATGTGGAGCAAACTTCATCGGGGACGATGAGTCCCTACGGGGGGTGAATGTAATACCCCAGTCAAATCCCACATTGGCTGTGACTTGGAGTGATGCTGGGACATATATGTTAACATTCGCCTTATATGACACAACGCGTTTTGTGGTGGAACGGTTAATCGGCCATACGGTTAAGCGTGCTCATGTGAGAGTAGTACTGGCTTGGGTGACCTGCCGGGAAGTCTTCACATGAGGGCCATAAGAACAAAGCCGTGAGCCTTCGGGCAAAGCGGACAATATTATGGTCTATAAGGCGGGGTGTTACAGTTACACACCGGAAGGAAAGGCCGGTTCGAAATTGGAGAACAAGAGCGAAATTTAGGTTTATAATTACTTATGACCCAAGATCTTTGATCTCGTAGTGGACATTGTGAGATATTATATAAATGTGTGACATAGATGGTATAAGTGTGTAAAAGTTTCAGTTTTAGAAGGAAAAAAACTAAGGATTTGAATGTACGTACTTGCCCGATAGCATGGATGCACTATTCTCTATTTTTTAGTAAAACATCGAGTCATTGGTCAAATGACTTACAAAACTTCAAGTCATTGGTTTCTAACGACTTATCTGAGAACAAGAAAAAGTTATTATTAATCTACCTTCTGGTTAAGACATGGTAACAAATTAAAGAGCAAAAGTGAAAGAAAAAAATAAATGACGAAAGAAAAAAAATAAGGATGCGGGTAGATTTTTTACTCGATCTCGAGACCTACCACTTATATGACATCAACCTAACAAGCCATCCACATTCTCAAGTTTCATTCTCAAATTCAAAATATTTATTTATTGTTCATGATGTTATATATGTACGGTCTCAATAGGCTTCAAATGCATTTGATATTTTTATGAAAAAATAACAACTATACTACTGTCTTTTATTCCTTGTTTTGGTCTATGATACTTATAATTTATTTTGAATTGAAGTAGCATTTACTTGTGTCACCTAATGATAACCAAGTTTTATTAGTGTTTTAAATTGGTATCAAACTTTATGTCAAACATAAAAACTAATGTTTTAAAATTGTTCCCTTTTGTAAAATTGTTTAAGATTGGTGTGCTTAAAGTATCATATACACTTTCATGTTATACCTTAATAAAAAAAACGCTCATCTTCAAAATATAACTACGAATTTTGCGATGCATCGGTGTGACATTCTCCTAATAAATCCGGATCTCGGTTGCAAACTACTACAATAACGTGCCTTCGGGTTCCCAACTACTTCCACAATCGAGCATGTTTTGCCACTTTACTTTAATAGTATCAGATTTTGCTGCTTCTTTACAACTTGTTCAAGGAATGTTAATAGTTTAGTGAGTGATACTACCGCGTTCCGTGGATATAAAAACGTTGGTGAAATGTATATTAACGATTGAAAATTAAACAACAAAAACATACAAATTGGCAAGGAATTGATGCACACCGATATGTATGTTTTGCATATCGCGTTACATTTAAACCTACAACGGTTTTTCCCATGTACATTTGTGTTGATATCAATTAGTTGTAATTCATAAAAACTATTCATGGTTAGATGTCAAGAAGAAGACAAAATAATAACATCAATAGAGTAAAAAGAAGTATGCTTTGTGCACATAGTTTGTGGAGCACATAATCACATGAATCGGTACACTTGTAGTAATACCTATGTTAAGTTAGCTAAAAGCTAAAACTTCCTAATCATTTCCCTGTAAGGTAAGAATTTGTATAGTGCTTTATTTTTCTCTTTTCTCCTTTATTTTGCATATACCATTTAAGTATTATTAACTTTAACTTTATCTTTATCTTTTTCTTTTATAATAAAAAGAAACTGTAAGATATATAAAAGACAAAAAGAAGTAAAGACAATAGTTTCGGATTAATACTCGAACCTAGTCACTTAATGTACACTTGCAATTAATTTTTTTGATTTGTAGCAATGCTATCACGATGAAATCAATGTTTATTCTTATTAAACAAGATTGAGCTAGCTATCTCAGGTATATGGAATATTTAAAACCAAAATAAAAGATGATGAGCCAATCACCAACATATTATTAACGAACTCAGAGAACTAAATACTTGATATATACTTCCACTGTGGTTGGCCTAATAAGCACTCAAAGCATATTATGTTCTTCTTTTCTTTATCATATGGTAAGTTAAATAACATCGAGGCGACTTTTGCTTTTTTATCATACGGTACACTTTTAAAAAGAAAGCTTAATTTAGTTATAGGTAAATATTCTTTACCAATTGTAGGCTTTCTTCGATTTATAACAAAATACAATTATTATCTTTCAGGCAAATACATCAAACACTTTGAAGACCTCTTTAAGATAACATATAGCACCCAGAAAACACATATATGAAAAAGCAAAAACTTAAATATGAATAGATTTATTCAAAATATAAATTAATCATGAAAATCATAGACTTATTGAAAACACAAATATTACAAGCAGAGACCAAGCCATCAAATTCGAGACATTACTTAAAAAACACATTACAATCTCTAACAACAATAGTAATGCATTGCGAGCTTGCAACTCTGACACTTAATGATTATATCTTTTATCACCTCCCAATGATATTTTGAGCATTATCCATCTTTGTCAGACCCTAGAGCAAGTGATACAGAGTGCTCGTGACCTTCGATATTATAAATTCCCCCAAACTTAATATTCAAAAACTCATAAACGCTTCTTTCATTGTCAAAGGCTGCTTCAAAGTTAAGTATCACCGGAGCACAACGAGTATGTAAAGAGTAGGCACACACATGGCAATGATAAAACCACTTATTTTCGTTAAGCTCTTCCTCACAAACTTCACAAAAGTATTCACTCTTATGGTTCTCTACCGGACCGTATGTCAACCTCATGGGGTGCTTGTCTAACTGGTGATGTATAATACGAGGCAAGAATAAAGCACAACAAGAATGGATGTAAAAATCACAAGATCAACAACTAAAACAAATATCACTTTCATAAATTTCGGCGTCGTCTGCAATGTTGGAATTATAATATCATGACAATAATATAAAATAAACCAAACACATCAAGTGAGCATAGCGGAAGCAATTACAAGATCATACAATATGTAATTAATTAATCAAATATAAAAGTAAACATACCTTTGTGATTCTAGCCCGAACAAGAATCAAATGCAATCTTCAAATCAAGAACCCTAATTAGGGTTTATGTGGATTATAAGAATAACCCCTTACCTCTTTTGTAATTCAATCCAAGATACAATCAATAGTGTGATTGTATCACGTTCTTGTACACACGTACTAAAACAAGTTAAAGTAATGCTAGTTATTGAATCACAAAAACAATCAAACTATTTGTTTTGGAAAACCAAACCAAACGAAACCCTTATGGTGTTTGTTTGGATCGACTACAAGAAGAAGAAAAGAAAAAGAAAAGAATTAGGGATTTGTGTGTGTGCACAAGAGTACCCAAAACCTAAAACATGGACATGTATTTGTACAAGTTACCAGAAACAGTTTGCAGTTTGATAAATCTTCAAAGTTTGAAGCTTGTTTCTTATCATTATCTGATGAAACTACCTCAAAGTATGGGTAATCTTGAAACCAATCACACCAACAGGTTGAAACCAATACCAAAAAGGGATTGGAAAGTTGACCTCTCTTCAATCATTAAGCCACTTTCTCATAGGAACTGAAGATGCGTCATGTACTCTTGGTGACCATTTACCTCATAATTCACAACTACCCTCTATAACTTAATTATTATACATATAGCCGGCTCTTGGCCGGAATAGCCAGATATAAACAGGTCTTGGCAGTTGGCTGGGTCTAACCGGGTCTTGGCCGGGTCAAAGCAGTCGTACCCCTGTGGATCTTAAAGATAAGTGGAGGAACATGCAGAAAGCAAGCAAAAAATTGAAATACATTTTTAGTCTTTCTATGCAACAGATCTTCATTTGTGAATATGTTTTAGCAAGATGTTTCTGCTTCTGACCCGTCAATTAGTTTACAAAGTTTGGCAACATGTATGCTAAGTTGGACCAGTTTGTACTAATTTTGTATCATCTACTGTATTTTGTGTATATGTAAATTCCATTAGACTTGTTTACTTTCAGTCTACGGTCATCCGATTTTACTTACTTTGTGAGGTTTAAAAAGTAGTGTAATTTGGCGCCTTATGGGGGTCAATTTTGCAGATGTATTATGCTACAATAAAACATGATTATACATAAACACATTGGGTTAATGGACTTATTTTAAAACATGATTTGATCTTTATCTTAACAAGTTGGTGGACTTATACAGTAAAATCATGTGTAATGCGGTTGTAAGTATATGCTCTTTGAAGTGAATGAGTTTTTTTGCTTTCCAAAAGTAATTTTTTTAAAGTTAATAGGCACATTTTGTAGTTCAAAGTAGTGTTAAACTGATCAATAGTGGACTCAGGTTCGAACATCAAAGAGGGAACTACCTCAACTTGTGTACCCTATCAGCACCAAACACCACGTTCTCGAGACCATTTTCTTTCTTTCAACAACTCATTTCATCTTAAGTGGAATTAGTAATATTTATAAAAAAACAAGGCTCAGATCTGCAAATAAAATGAACCAGATAAAAGGGATCCGAACCGCCATGGCTGCAACCACAAACCGGGTCGGGTTGCCCCCACCAAGATACGGATCAAATTCCACCCAAAATCCAGTTAGCTCGGAAAAAAAAAACTTATATGCAGAACAGTAATAGTTAATATCATCATCGCCTTTATAAATAATAAATCTTTTATATAATAAGAGAAAACAAAAAGAAGCCAAAAAAAGTGTGCTTATGAAACATAACAAGCCCGAAAAATAAGTTGGTTCCATCCATTAACAAGACTCAATCATTATGAGCTAACTTATCGAAACAAATACAATGTCAGTCTCACATATGTGCTTCTCAACATCAGGTTCTTGCCACGACACTACTTCACAACCTCATCTAGGGCTGGTTCGTAGATGGGGAGCTGGTCTCTGTTTGAGGTTGTGATACGAGGTACAGAGATATCAACAACCGCAACTTCGATATCAGGGTACTTAAATGCTATGACAGCAATAGTATGTGAGATGAAGCCATAGCAAAAAAGTGTTCGATATGCAATCCACATCTGAAGTTTTCGCACGTAATTTATACCACCCGCTTATCATAAGTAGTTCATATTTCTATCAATTAAGTTAGTTCTAATTTATGCGACCCGCTTATAATAAGTATTTCATATTTCTATCAATTAAGTTAGTTCCATTTTATTAACCACATCCACTTCACAAGTTATCCGAACTTTTTCATTTAGCAGAAAATCACACAAGACATACACTCACCTTTATACAACCATTGATAAAAGCACTTACACTACCAGATTAACTAGCTAGAAAATTTTCACATGCAATAATGTTTAGCCAAATAGCGCAACTTCCAGAAAATTTTCACACGTGAAGATACTGTTACTAAACTTTTCCCATGTGAAGAAAAATATCTCCTATATTTTCACGAGCGAAGAAAAATATCTCTTCTATTTTCACGCACGAATAGGCTCTTACTAAACTTTTCACTTGCGAAGGAAAATATCTCCTATATTTATACGCGCAAAGATATTATTACTAAATATTTCACATGCGAAGAAAAATATCTCCTATCTTTTCACGCGCGAAGATGCTCTTACTAAACTTTTCACACGCGAAGATACTCTTAATAAACTTAATTACTGCTATATTCTACTTTACGCAAACTAATTAAGTCATCTATAACAATCAAGACCTAATTTGTAATCTATAGATTCACATGGGACATATTTACAATTAAAACATTGATAATAACTTCAAATGCATAATAATTCACAATTCAACAATTAAATTTTATCAGAAAAAAAAATAAAAATAACAGTTACTTGAAATTTATGTGTAATCGGATTTGAAAAGATTGTCTTCTTCACTTATCTCAGCTTCAATTCTGTTGCTAAAGATGTTAATTGATGTTAAACGACGGTGGTTATGGCAGTGGTTATGGCGGTGGTTTGAATGGTGGTTATGGCGATGGTTTGAACGGTGGTTATGGCGGTGGTTTGAACTGTGGTCATGGCGGTGGTTTGAACGGTGGTCATGGCGGTGGTTTGAACGGTGGTAATGGCGGTGGTTTGAATGGTGGTTATGGCGGTTGTTGAACGGTGGTTATGGCAGTTGTTGAACGTGGTTATGGTGGTGGTTATGAAGGTAGCTGGGAGAGAATGGTACTGTGTTTCACCTCCAACTGTGTGCAATGTATGTGTTTTTTTCTTTATATATTTGTGTGAGGATACTAATTACAAAAATACCCATGTTTAGTAATAGTTAGTGCAAATTGTAAATTAATCTTAGCCATTAAATCTAAAAAGAGAAGGGATTAGATGGATGGCTAGGATCTCTTCTCGCGTTCTTACAAAAATTAGATTTCTCACATGAATGGCCCCATATATATATATATATATATATATATATATATATATATATATATATATATATATATATATATATATATATATATATATATATATATTGATTATTTCGGGGAACACAAGGATTTATCGGAAGGAAGAAAGAGTGATAGTGAGTGTAGTCCAGTTATTAGATCCTTCTATACCGAATTTTGATAACCAGTACCCTGTGCCCATTCTAATGTCATTAACTCATTCGAAGAAATGGCGCAAACAGATGGTAAACGCCAGTGCTTTGTTGTTTTTACAAAAGCTTGTAGAAATGGATGTTGATGGTGCAAAGAAGTTACAAGAGACTATAGGTCGCGGGAAGCTATGGTGTGTTTGGGTGACCGTAATGATCATAATCGTTCTCAAACATCTGTATGTATTTATTTTAATTTACAGTTTTGCACTGCTTGTACATCCTTGTTGTTTATAATTTTATTCTTAGTTACCTTTCTTGGCCTATTGGCTAAGATCAAGTGTAGTATTTTTTCTTATCAATTTAATATATGATATGTGAGCCATCGGCTCACCTCACTCGATATTAATCTTATTTTTTATGGGGGAAGAATCCTCGAGAGTAGCTTGCTGCTGGGGTACTTCATGTGTCGCCTTGGTGTTGTTGCACTATTGCCTTGGCCTGGCGCACCCCTCCAATCTATAGTTGTAAGCTGTTGCAATAGCGGATATGTTTTTAGCTTTTTGGATGTTTGTAACACAACCAATAAACATATTGATTAACAATTTTTAGTTGTTTCCCTAGCCAGTGGTATATTGACAAATTGTGGTGGTTTTATTTGTTTCTGATGGCACTTTTTTTTACCAATAACTGCACCTGCGAGTAAAACTTCGTGTTTACCAGTGGGCCAGACCCCGGGTCTCAAATGTTTCTGATGGCACTTTATAAGGTTTTGAGCATTAACAAAAAGTTGAGTGATTTTCAACCCATTTGACCTGTTGCCCTTTTAACTAAACTTTTTAACTGATCCGTTTGAGATATAACAAAGCCCAAATCAACCCATTTCTCCAGAATGCAGGGTAAGAAATTCCTTATTCCTTAAAGCTAAGACAATGTAAACAAGCACAACTGACTTACTGCACAAATCCGTGCTATAAACTCACCAATCCGATTGCCTTCAACTGCATAAAACTCTTGTAGATAGTAAAGTATTCTAATACTGTATTTTATCTACTTATTACCGAAAACAGATGTCAAGCATTAATAGTGATGAGAGACTCACTCTCCGTAACAAGACGTCCATCAGCTGTTACTCTGAAAAACGTCGAGTTGGGTCCATAATGATGAGAGACTCACGGTTAGTTTTTTTTTTTCTTTTCTCAGTAGTTGTTGTTGAACAATTTTACAGTTTTTTCACTCGACAAGACTCCTCATTTTTCTTGATTTAGTTATTGAAGCAAAGAGCAGATAGTTAAGGTAACTAATAATATTGGGATTACATGAGTAGACATTGGGGCAGTTTTATTTGTTTCAGATGATACATTCAAGCCAACCTCTTGTAACTGGTAGCTGAATGCCTGACCCGTGGCTGAACTCCGTGTTTACCAAAAAGCCATCACTCGGCTGTCAAAACAGTGTCCATCATTGCAACTAACTTATTCCAATACGAAATTTGCATCCAACTGATTTGAATCTTTTAAAATTTAGGGAAGTACCTCTTTTCTTCTTTGAAGCCATTTTACTTTGAGTTCCACTTTTCAGGGTTATCGTTCTAGCAAATTTTGAACCCTCATTGCACTTATTGGTTCACGAACCACCATTTGTAATTTCAGTTTGGTTGTTAGAGTTTGTTAATGTCGTAAAGTTGCAAATAATCAAATGTAGAAACTATATAACATAATATACTACCAAAAGACCTTACCATTATCCGTATGACCCAATACCAGCTCTGCCGGCCAAAACCTGGTTAGAACCGGTCAAGACCTGGCCATATCCGGTCAAGACACGGTTATATCCGGGCAAGACCCATATTCGGCTTCAAATGATTCCACATATCATTATATCAACAAAGTTACTGGTAGTAGAGTCAAGTAGATAGGTGTTGATAGGTGAAGATTTGATGTTTTATTGCATCCTTTGATACATTTATTAGAATCAGGTAGTAGCTATGTGAAAGAGAGGGCGTGTGTTGTTTAAGGATTCTCTTAATCATATTGAAGTTGTTGTTTGTAGCTTGCGGTTTTTAAATTCTGAGACCAGATAGCTATGGAATGACATTAAACAAATGTAGCCATTTAGTGTTATGATTGATGTGTTGTAGCAATCTGTTTGATGTGTTTTTTAATGTCATGTTTGTTTTTTTGTCGTTGAATTGTCAAACCTGATTATTTAATACTGCTTGCCTTCCATGGCACAACAACCGTGTGGTCATAATATTATTTATAATGTAAGCAACGTCTTGCAACTTGCATATGTGGTCGTTCTGGGGCTTTCATTCTTATTGTAAGAACTTGATATAACAAGCGGTAATTAATCTTATCGAGTTGACAAATGCATAATTAAGCTTAAGCCTTTTGTTTCGTGTAGTTGCTGGTCTATTCCTTGGGAAAAAATGTATTTCTCTTTAATAACAACATGGTAGATAACTTGTTCCTGAATAGTACTCCACCAGCTTTTATATCGCCATATGTCGAATCTGACTTTGAATGCCCCACCTTATATCTGTCGCGAATCCCGACCCCTACCCACCTTTTTTTATTTATCACATTGGATGTTTAGTAGTCATTGGGGACTATAATAAATAAGTGTAAAAACTATTTAATGCAGATGTATGCTATGTTATATGTATGTTGTGTATTTGCATAGCCTGCATATTGCTTATTATGTTTACAATGCTTGACAGTTAATGCTTGCGGTAATCGAGACGAAAAGGATTGAACCAGCGACTAAGATGATGGACCATAAGCGAAGTCCAGTATCTATTGAGCAGGGGAGTCTTACTTCTTTGACACCAAAAAGACAGAAGGCCGGTTTATCCACGTCCTCCAAGGTTTCTTCTTGTTCTGTGCTCTGTCCCCTTGTCTTGTGATATTTTATCACCTGATTCGTGCTTTTGGGAAGGTTCATAACGCATTTACATATCGATTTGTCAGCGTCTTAGCCGAACTTACTAATTGAGTAATTGACCTTTTCTACACTCTTTTGTAATTTTTTCCTACTGTATGGGTTACGGGTCCTGCAGAATCATATAGAGTTGTCAGTTATCGATCACCTATCACGTTCATTTACCCAGATTTATTGTCTTTGTGATTCACATTTGGCATTTCGAATATGTAATTACATAAATCATTGACGATTATAGCTTCACTGTTTTTAACTTTGTTAACAGGAAAGAAAGGAGAAGGTCGGTGAAAGGGTAGCGGCCCTTCAGCAGCTTGTCTCACCATACGGCAAGGTACACCGAAATCTAGATGCTCAAAGGGCTGTATCACTTTTATCCCATCCTATGTTAGTTTAAGGCCGCATCATTGGTTTAATAAACTTTTCGTACCATTTTGCATTGTTAACACGTTAGTAAATGTGTAATCCAGTAGTTTTCTAATATAAGATTTTTGACTGCAGGCGGATACTGCTTCGGTACTTCTTGAGGCAATGGAGTACATACACTTTCTTCACGATCAAGTAAAGGTTTGCCACTTCCCATATCACTACCCGCTCCCTTTCTTTTATATCTCAGTTTCTTTGATCGTTATACCTAAATAATACTGTATTTGATTTTGTTTCAGGTGTTGAGTGCGCCTTATCTTCAGAGCGACCCAACAGATCAGTATCAGGTGAGAGAACCAAGTAAATAGTTTAACTTTCTCTGTCTGACCCGTTAAAGGTGGCACTTGTAACCCATTTACGTTAAAAAAATATCAATTATGATTACATTGAGTTGATAAAATGGCAAACAGATAAAACATAATAACTAGCTATTTAAAAAAAGTAAAATACGGTGAACGTATCGTAAGTTGCATTAACCCGCACACAAAGATAACTTCTTGTGGCCTGAAGCCCTGAACCCATATGACCCATTATACAAGCTTTTCGACCTGCATATTGTTATTATGAATCAAGTTAACAGTTGATGCCAAAACCATTGACTTATTTATTATCGTTTTGCAGGAGTTAGACTCATATAACTTGAGAAGCAAAGGCTTGTGTCTGGTTCCGACTTCATATACAATGGGAGTTGCTAGCAGCAATGGAGCAGATATCTGGGCCCCAATCAAGACACATTCGCCAACATGATAATGCAGATATATTTTCGGATTAGGGGGAGAGTCGGTGGTAGAAATAAATTCTATAAATATATATGCATAGCAAGTAAATCATCTAGGATAATAAGTCTTTTCGGTTATAGGGAATATATTCGTGTTCTTGGAGGTTTATATTATATGAATGAATGATGGGCAAATATTTCAGCTGTGACACTTTTTTTATATAGAGCGAATTTCCGGCCCTATTGATATGTTCAGATGGTCTTGCATATGATTTTACATTTACGCTTACATGCATATGATTATAAGCGACTTGTTTTGATTCATACATGTTTGTTTTGCTCTCATAGAGGCAAAACTTTGCTTTATTCAAAAGAGGAAACATATATAACACGATGCTACAAGCCATAAGCCACGTAGCAAACGATACATGGATTGGATACTCTGAACGGCTACGTCAATGTGAAGCATGCTTGCCGCACGAGTGGCCTGTGAAGTTCGAGTTGATTAGCAAACATAGCGTGATACTCGTAATATTTGATGTGTTCTCAGTGAAATGAAATGTATACGATGGAATGTCTATCTAAATGCTACATGTGATTAGAAATTTAGAAGTCTTTTGTATGTATAATGAAGTGATTTTAATTTCAAATATATATTTTTTTAAAGTGAAAAATGTTAAATCAAGAAACTAAACTATATGAAAGCTAAGTTTTGGACGTGTTAGAAAAATAATTAGTGATAATGATGATTTAACATTATTCGTTACCTAATCAATAATTTGATTGGTAATGAAATTGATTATATATGGTAATTTTAGCAAAGTTTTTGTGGTCGATACTGTGTGAGAAGTTATCAATCAAATAATTGTGGGTTCAAAAATTGCGAGATAAATAGTTAATTTAAAAAAAATTAATCTAAATTCTCTAACTATACATATAGCTATAGAGAAAAGTTCATATAATAAATTATCAAATGGACAAATCAATTACATATAATTTATAAAATCCCATATAATTTATTGTTTTAAAAATCACTGTGATTTATAAAATCACATATGATTTACGGAGTATTACAATATGTATTAAATTAGAATGGCTGATATAAGTATAAAGCCCACGTTGTAAATGGGCTTATTGGCCCATTCTACTATCCACAAGCAAAGTCTTCTTTTTAGAGATTGTAACATATTTCTAACGCATCGGGTTTAAACATATTGTCCAGAAGCCATAAATAAATAAAAGAATTTTGAATTCATTCGAAATATTTCTAGCATAGTTACAATATATTTGTTTGCGAATTAAAGTCCGATCTATTTTGCTAAGGTGGACAAGTACGAGTTGAGGTGAGTATTAGTTCGATGAGACGTCCTTAGCGTAATTCTAGCTCCTTTCGATAGCCAGACGCATGTTCCTGATGCAAAGCTCGAGCTCACCTCGAGAGAGTTGGAATATCACTCAAACATATTAGTAATAAGTAACTGTACCTTGATGTTAAGGCTCGAGTATGTTCGAATTCAACAACTCGATTGCTTGTTTGCATACATATATGATAGAACTAATTACATTTAGCATGACTCAATATATACAGTTTGAGTCGAATTTGAGCTCGAAAAACTACATAAAAGCTCAACTTATTACTAATAATAATAATATGACAATAACACACTCTTGATCGTGAATCAAGTTATTTAAAAGCACAAAAACATAGCATAAAGTCTTGATCCAAAATGAGTCAGTACGGTCAATGATGGATGATAGATGGGGTTACGAAGTAAGCCTTTCGACCAAGCACCTTTTTGTTACCAGTAAAGCTGACATCGGTGTCATGGCGGTTGGCACGTTGGCTTCCCAACAACAATGATATACATCACCACTGTAGCATGCTATGCCTTCCACCACCACCGTTGTCGTCCCCAAAATTAAAAGCATCAAACCGAACACAAGTAACGTAACCCCATGTTCTTATTACCGCCAGCCATTGTTTTTATTTTTTAAGCTCTATAATTGTATATATAAGCACAACATTAATGAATGTGTTCATCTATCACTACAAAAACAACCACTTTTAGCTACAGAAGACGTCGTCACCAAAAGTGGGCTTTTGTTGTCGCTAATGCTTTTGGTGACAACAGGTTGTCGGCCAAAGGGTTGTCGCCTATAGTCCGTTGCAGAAAGTTTTGGTGACAACAATTTTTTACTTTTGGCGACAAAGGGTGGGGCCCGCAAAATTTCAACCCAAAAGCTTGACCAAAGTGGGGCCCTCACCTTTAGCAACAACATGCGTTGTCACTAAAGCTATTTTCGTATTTTATTTATTTTAATTATTTATTTATTATATAAAAATAAATAATAAAAATAATATTATTTAATTTTGGTGGGTTGACATTTAGTGACAACGATACCCACTTTTAGCGACAATCCAGCCATCGCTAAAAGTGTCTGCACAGCCAAAAAAAAGCAGCAGCTGCTACTATTCCAGATTTTATCAAGAAATTTTTTCGGAAAAAAATTCTACCATAACCAAACATGTAGTTAACTGAAAACTATGATACAAAATTCATCCGTCCACTTGTTCATTCCAAAAACAACCAAATTAAGTCATAGTATTCGATATATAACGATACAATCAACCTAAATACTAATACGATAACGCAAATAACAAAAGGATGTCAAAAAAAAAATTCCATACTACATCTTGTACAAAAGGATCCCGTGCTCGATAATTCTGCCGGGTCGATTTCAAACCCGATTTTTAAAACATTAATTATTACTATTTCTTATTTATACTACCTATTTGTAAAAAACAAAAGACTTAAGCAAATAAATTTACAACAAATAACAAAACTTATAAAATTAGAAACATAATTTTAGTCATCCAATAATACAACAAATAAATATCAAAAAATTTATTCCAAAAAAAAGGAAAAATATTTTTTTAAAACCCTTACAAATAGCGTGGACAAATTGTAATCATTTTGCACCAAATTTTATCGATAAAAATAAGTTATATAACTGAACTAACAAAAAAATAATAATAATAATAAATAAATAAAAAAATAAAGTTTTCCACATGTTTTTATAAAACAGATGTGAATATACGATGCGAATGATCAAAAAATGTTGGAATGCATATTCGTATAATACAACTAACCATACTAAGGCCCAATACAAAAACTTTGTCTACTTATTCTGTTACCAAAGCCAATTTCCAAACTAACAGCATAAATAAATGAGGCTTTCAATTAATCTCCAACACAACTACAGAAAGATATTTGATTTACTTTTTTGATCGACAACAACAATTATGACACAGTACTTTGAAACAAAATACGCCACCATTACAACGAACTAGATACGGTTTACAACACTACTAAAATGACATGACACAGTTACATAAACAAAGTTCATCGATTGAGACACCACGCAACAAAATGCCACAAAGTTCATCGATTGAGACACCACGCAACAAAATGCGCATGGTTCGACGCTACTACACTTGACACCCGCAACACAAACAGCAACAACAACCGATCCATAACATATTCATAACAAATGTCCGTGCTTCGACGCCACTACACTTACATATCAACCCACTTAAGACTAATAGAATCGGCTTCAAAGTTACGGATCACTCTTAAATACGTTATAGAGTGAACTATAAACGCGTCATCAGCGGCTCTCACCAATGAAACCATCCAGGTACATCTACAATACGAGCCTCATGCAAAGCTACGCTCCTTTGACCTGATAAACAGTAGAACCATATTCTTAAAGCTTAAATACCCATCAACCTTGAGCATTTACATGCCATAACTCATACACTATACTGTTACCGGTTGTTAATGAAAGACCAAAACATGAAACATTTATTATAACAAGTTTCTATTATCATTAAACACTATCCATTACATTCGATACCACTAATACATCAACCCCAAACATAAACGGCAGGTAACCAACAAAAACCCTGCCGAAACTATCGACTGACAATTATACTACAACAACTATTCTAATTCAAACAAACTCCGCACGGTTCTAAATCAACGGCCTCAGAAAAAGCCACTGAATCACAGTCAGCGGCCACGACATAATCAGTGCCATACGCAAACAGCATATTTGTTACTGCTGACTGTGATCCAGTCAGCTTTCTCTGAAAACAAACCGTCGACAAGCAAAAAACTTGCTCAAAAAAATTAGATACCACAGGTACACACTAACTTTATCATTGACACTACAACAAGAACCACTTTTAGCTACAGAAGACGTTGTCACCAAAAGTGGGATTTTGTTGTCGCTAATGCTTTTGGCGACAACAGGTTGTCGCCCAAAGGGTTGTCGCCTATAGTTCGTCACAGAAAGTTTTGGTGACAAAAATTTTGTACTTTTGGCGACAAATGGTGGGGACCGCAAAATTTCAACCCAAAAGCTTGACCAAAGTGGGTCCCTCGCCTTTAGTGACAACATGCGTTGTCGCTAAACTTATTTTCCTATTTTATTTATTTTAATTATTTATTCATTATATAAAAATAAATAATTAAAATAATATTATTTAATTCTGGTGGGTTGACATTTAGTGACACTGATACCAGCTTTTAGTGACAACCCAGCCGTCGCTAAAAGTATCTGCACAGCCAAAAAAAATGCAGCAGCAGCTGCTATTCCATATTTTTTGCAAAAAAACCAAAACCAAATCTGTAAATAACCAAAAACTAAGATACAAATGTATTCATCCATTTATTCATTCCAAAACAACCAAACAAAGTCATAGTTTCGATATATAACTATACAATCAACCTAAATACTAATATGAGATCACAAATAACAAAACTACAAAAGGATGTCAAAACAAATACAAATTAAATACTATCTCCCTACTCGTCACCAGCATCATCAAAATCACCACGTACAATCTGGCTACTACTTCCAGGATCAAAGATCGGACGGTAACCACCAAAGTCTCCCTGTGAAGTTCAAAAAAAAAAAAAGTAAACATAAACAGGACAGTACTAACACACAATACATGTCTTACTAGCGGGAGAGTACACTTTTTTAATCTAACAACAATAATTCATAACATGTTCAATCATTTCAATCATCCAGTATGCAAAGCAACCCTCTAATATAATGGCATGGTATAATCTTGCCCACAAAGATGAATACTAGCATAACCGTACGATTGTTCGAACTAGATATATTAAAAGATACGAGCAAGTAACTCTATCTTGAAGATGGTTAGCATATTCTGTCCTGTAATAACTACCTAGTGCAAACATCTTAAGTAGTGATTGTATTCCCATTTTATCATTTAGGTGTTGTCTGACTGTAAACACTATATAGATTACTTATGCAAGACCCTCCTAAATTCACAATCCGTCTCAAGATATACCAAAGCCAACATACCTTTGACGCCTGAACTTGGATTACTATATCAACTTTTTCAGGAACGCGTCCTACAAAAATCGACAAACAAGTAGAGATAACTCACTCACACTTCATATGATTTGAGAATAATGTAAGAGCACCAACACTTGTGTATAAACTAATAAAGACAAAACAAAAAACAGTGACGGAAAGAGGGTAAGACACAAAGCTATTACCAAACACGTTCGTAAGAGTACAAAGCATGTCTGTTATTATATAAAAAAGACGTGTGCAAAGAGCAGCTTAAAGTTTGTAGTACCTCTCACGCAAAAGCCCAGGAACCAACGCATACACATCATATTCTGTAAGGTCAACTTTCAATACCAGCTAAAAGCATCAGAAGAAATAAATAAAACATCTTCCAAAGTCGAACAGAGTTGATCAATTAAAGAAATTTTCACACATAAAAAATCATACAAACAATCTTACAAACAACTTACTCAGTAACAATTCTTTACACTTATGCTTCAAGTTTTTTATTACATAATACCAAACATATATACTTTACCACTTCAAATAGTTACCTTATTTAACTATCAGAGGTTTGTGAGTGTAGATGTTGTTCGTTAACATGTTAATAAGCCATTTAGACCATCCTAAGGTTCATCTACTAACTTTACCCTTTAAATTCGTCTCCATCAAAGTTCAAGTGTAATTAATATGATTCACAACATGATCATCTCTCTTTAGCAATACCAGAATATTTCATAAGCCCAAAAATAAGCTTAAAAACAAACATCCCTAATACATAAGCACATACACAAAAAACAAATATACCTTTTTACTTGTTGGTGGTCGAATGTGGTGGCAGTGGGCGGGATGACGATGACGGCAGATGGCTGTGGTCCGGCAGCAGCAACGGTTGTGCCTTTTACACAAACATAAACAACCACAAATTTATAAAACAACACAAACAAAAATCTATATAAAAAAACATTTATAAATTAATACAAAATTATAAACACAAACAAAAATCTATATAAATAAACAAACTAACATTAAAAAATCAAAACACAAACCTTTAATGGGTGGTGGTGACCGGCTGTGGTGGTCAGCAGACGAGACGGCAACAGGTGGTGGTGGTGGTCAGTAGCGGCGGCGAGGCGATGGTACTACACAACCACAAACAAAATTTAACAAACACAAACACAAATCCATATAAACAATGAACAAAAATTAAAAAAGAAAAACAAAGAAGAAATCAGCCTCGGATGGGTCTAGTGTCCGCACATCGCTATTTAATGCCTCATGTATAGCCACTTCAGATGCAAATAAATGGTTGCTACATCGATTATTCTATAGCCAATCCACATTGTATTTTGATGGTAATTCGTATACATAAACTTTTATGCCATAATAAACCTGTAAATCATATTACATTAACCAAATTAGCATTGACTATTATAAGTACTTATTGTATTTCAGTACAAGAAATAAGGTAACTATTTAAAACTGGTTATAACATTCCGATACAACATATACACATAAATTTAAAAACTAATCAATAATATAAAGCTCATAATATAAAAAGATGGAATGAGTAAAGAATACTTGTTTGGGTGAGCAAAATAATTGAAGCCGTTGAGATTACATTGGCATAAGTCATTAGAGATGTGGATAAGAAGTAGGTGTGTATTTGTTGGAAATGGTGTTTGTTTGTATAGTTCGAGTACAAACATATACACAAATCATTTACAAATGTTACAAACACAAACACAAATTACATACAAATATTTTACAAACTAAATAAACACAAATTAAACAAAAAACAAATATACCTTTATACTTATTGGTGGTCGGATGTGATGGGGGTGGCAGTGGTGGTACGTCGAAGGTGGTTTGCGTGTGTGTGGTGGTGCCGGGCGCGTGTGTGGGGTGGTTTGAGAGGTGATTTTTGTGTGTTAAAGGAAGAAGAAGGTTAGCACAATAATTCAGATCTATCTAAGTTTGAGATAAGAGGGAAATGAAAAATTGGTGTGGCGGGATAAAGTGGAGTGTGGGAGGGAAATGAAAATTTTATTTCCACCTTTGGCGGGGTCGAAGCTAAAAGGATCATCTTTTTTTTTTTTTCCTTTTTTTTAGTTAATCTATTTAATTTATAAATTATTAAAAATAAATAATTAAATTTACTTAAAATTGATTAAAATTAAGTAAAAATAATTTAATTTAAATAAAAATAATTTTAAAAACTGCTCAAACTTTTGGCGATAACATATCGTCGCCAAAAGCTCCCATTTTTTCTACTATGAAGCAACCTATTTATTAACCATGAGGTATGAAGTATTTATACATATACAATACCCAAGCATGTTATGGCAACTTGCGTTGCAGGTGTTACAGCATACACAACATACCCTAAAGTATTACAAAAGAAAAATAAAAGTCTCTATACTAATGATTTACACTTTTCGTATTCCAACATTTTGGGTATAGGACAATGTTGCTTTTCTGAAAGACAGTGATGACACTGTTATGATCTTTAGCCATCAAGGGTAAGTTTGACCTTTGTTTGATAAGGACTTTGTCTTATCCTCTTCAAACTTATCCCGCCTTTACGTCAGTCTTCAGTATTCATAATTCTTGAGAATACTTGGGGTTCAGTGAGATATTATCATCACTCACTGAACCCATCACATTCTTCTTTGGCTCATGTATCATTCATTGAGTTTCGCCACGCTGAATGGAAAGTCTTTCTTCTTAGGCTTGTCTTGAGCTTCATGAAGATAACTCACTAAGTGATTGTTCACTCTGTGATTTGGTTAAGTTTACGGTTATTCAACACTTAGGGTATTTTCTATTCAAATTTTAGTTTTACGGATACTTGAGTATTAAATGGACCCAACAATATCATGTTAATGTGAGTTAACTTAATATTTTCAAAAAGTTGTACTAACCTACGACATTAACACCACCCACCAAGCAAGCTTCTTCTTAAATTATATCAGGATCAAGTTGCATATCGTACAAAATTGAGAAGTCTGGACTTGCATAACTCTCGGTTTTGTCGCAGTCACCATAGTTACACCAAACTTATCGATTAAACTCCCAAGCTTACTACTTGATAATTTTTGTAAGGTTGCTATATGAACC
Organism: Artemisia argyi; assembly: GCA_030686995.1. Lineage (NCBI taxonomy): Eukaryota > Viridiplantae > Streptophyta > Magnoliopsida > Asterales > Asteraceae > Artemisia > Artemisia argyi. The sequence goes on from CM060684.1 coordinate 8,461,629, forward strand.
AACTCCCCAATCTGATCCGAGTTCTCCCACCACTGCCTTAATTGCTTTGGTTCTAAAGGTTCAATAAAAACAACAACCTTTAAGTGCATCCCTAGACGGTTCAAGGTGATTTTTGCCTCTTCAACCCCACTATTGTTGTTGTTGTTGTTTAATGTGTTAATGTTTAGACTCATCTGTTTAACATCTCATTTATATCAATATCATCTCGACTCATCCGTTTAACATAACTTGTATATTAATATTATCTCGACCCATACGTTTAACATCTTATGTATATCAATATCATATCGACTAATCCGTTTAACATAACTTGTAAATCTATATCATCTTGACCATCCGTTTAATATAACTTGCATAATAATATCATTTTGAAACATCCGTTTAACGTTTAATATATATCAATATCATATTGACTCACCCGTTTAACATATCACGTGTATATCAATATCATCTTGACTAATTTATATATCTTTTAAAATTTATTTTACCAATTATAAATAATTTTAAACACATTTTTAAATAGAAATCCACTACTAACGCCACCTTTCCCTGTGTCAAGGAAATAAACCGTTTAATTTCTTTTACCTGACCCGCTCACAGTTTCTAAATATCCTGCTTGCACTTTGACAGCTTAAATGGCGGAAGCTGACTAAGTAACTTTAACATAAAGATCAAACTCTTCGTCATATTTTGAAGACGTAAGACTGAGATACTGATGCCATATTTGGAACCCAAACTCTTCGTCTTTAATTATCTCTAATTAAGGGTCCGTTTGGTTTATAAGTGGGTTTTGAATAGAATTTGGATTTATTTTAAGATTTGGATTTGGTGTAAGTTTAGAAGATAGAAATTATATTAGTTTTATTAATTTAATAATTAAGATTTGATTTTAAAATATTATTTAAAAATAAAAGAACGTATATATGTGTGAGAGAGAAAAAGTGATACTCCGTATGTTGTAGTAAAAGTATATGAGAGAGAAAACTCACCATCCCTTTATACTTTTACTTTTGGTAGGCCCTCTCCACTATTTAAATACCAAACCTATTAAACAAACAACAACTTTCACCATCAATACCAAATCCAAATCCAAAACCCACCAACCAAACGGGCCCTAAATCTTCAGAGAGAAAACCTAAAATAATTAGACTGCAGGTATGTGTGTGTAGTCTACAAGGTTTGAGTCGGTGTATGTATCTGTGTGAGAGGCGGTCCGTATAAATGAAAAAAGGAAGAAGATTCAAGAATATCATTTACAGTGTTGGCTGTTTTTAGGCGGGTTAACATTGAGCTTTCGTGGACTACCTCATTGGGCTACATAAATAATAATATTTTATTTCTCATTTTAACAATTATAAATAATTTTAAACACACTTCAACTAGGGGTGTTCATGGGTTGGGTAATAAACCGAACCGAACCGAACATATAACCGAACCGAACTTGTTAAAACCGAACCGAACCGAATTAAAAATTCGGTTTTCGGTTTGGATATGGGTTTTGGCTATCTGAACCGAAAATTGAATTTATATAAAAATATATATTTTTATATATTTATATAATTTTATATATAAAAATGTTCATCAAAATTTTATACTAATATAAAAAACACTTTTTTATGCTTGAAATATTTTTTTTGCCAAAAATATATATATATAATTAAATTAAAAAAAAATATATAAATAGTGTAATTCAAGTATAAAATTCGGTTTTCGGTTTTGACCATAACCGAACCGAATTTCGGTTCGGTTGGATTATAGATATTTTCGGTTCGGTTCGGTTTTAGGTTATGACCCAATTTTTTTTTTAACCGAACAACCCGAACCGAATAAACCGATGAACACCCTAACTTCAACTATAAAAATAATTTTTGTACCTTAATAAAATAGTAATTTTTTGAATAAACTAATTTATTTATTTTTTAAAAGTAATTTTAACAAATATTAAAAAATATATATTTTTAATTTGTTTTAACGTGTGGTAAGTTTTTTTATATTTACAAGGATATTTAATTTTTGACAAAAAAAATAAAAAAAAATTGTAATCTAACATTTGGTGACAACATGGGTTGTTGCAAAAAAATTTGGTCAAACATTTGCAAAAGTGTTGAAAATTGTGGGTCCCTCCTAACCTTTAGTGACAACCATATGCTGTCTCCAATTTGTGCCCTCTCTAAAAGTCTTTCGTGGTGTAGTGTGACCATATAACATGCATACACAATCGAGCGATTGCTGCCCCGCCGCAACGCGGCGGCCGCAGCCGTCCTTGTTCCAATAATTTATTTGGTATAAACTATAAGGACCATCGTGTAATTTGGTATAAACTATAAGTTCCAATAATTTTTGTTGGCCAATATCAAATTCGACATTAAAATAAGAGAAAAATGAATTTAGAAAACAAGGAAAGTGTGTTATTTACTCACCGAAGCTCAGAAGATGCAGCTTTAAGTCTTTGGGGAAGATCACTTATTATGCCTGTGTTTTCTATAAATAGCTCTTTTAAACATTCTAATTTTCCAAGATCCTATGGTAGCTTCTCAAGAAGAGCACAATCGTCAAGGTTGAGATAACTCAGATGTTTTAACATACAAATGCTATCTGGAAGATGTTTAATACTTGTAGCCGACAAATATAGCCACTCCAGAGATTCTAACTGGCCAATGTCCTCAGGCAACTTCTCAAGAAGAGTACAACCATCAAGATCAAGCGACTTCAGATGTTTCAACATACAAATGCTATCTGGAAGATGTTTTATCTTCTCAGAGTACAACCTGAGCTCTTCTAGACATTCTAACTGGCCAAGATCTTTGGGAAACTCTAGAATATTTTTGCAACTGAGTGTAAGTTAATTCTTGTAGACATTGTAAACTACAAATCATGTCTGAAAATTTCTCAAAGTCTGTGCAAGCACATAGACCAAAAGAAATACGCTTCTCAATATTTCCAACTGATGACGGTAGATATTCTTCATAATCACAATAAAACTCAAACTTTGGGAGATTACTGTTGGGGTGCAATGGGCATGAATCTAGCGAGTCACCATACAGACATAATGTATCTGCAGAACAATTAACCTTGGGCTCACATCTACTGTCAAACGTAAAAGACTTAAACCTCAAACAACCGATTAAGTTTAAGTTGACAAGTTTTCTTTGACATCCAACGGGAGCCTTAATTTCTACCAACTCATCACAATGTGCAAGATCTAACTTCTCAAGATTTGGAATCAGCTCAAGGTCAAGGCTCCTCAAACTTGATTCTCTAAGTTTGAGGATTTTGAGATTTAGACATGCAACAGGAACGTGAAGTTCTTCAAATTGAGCACATCCTTTAAGAGATAACGTTTCGAGATTCGGAGTCAACCCCAGGTCAAAGGTTCTTAACTTTGAGTCACTGATATTGAGATGCTTGAGCTTTGGACAACTAAATGGCATGCAAAGTTCTTCTAAATTACGAGAAGTTTCAAGAGATAACGTTTCGAGATTCGGAGTCAACCCCAGGTCAAAGGTTCTTAACTTTGAGCTACTGATATTGAGATGCTTGAGCTTTTGACAACTAAATGGCATGCAAAGTTCCTCTAAATTACCAGAATATTTAAGAAATAATGTCTCAATATTCGGAGTCAACCCAAAGTCAAAGGTCGTCAATTCTGACCCAGAGAGAGAAAGGAATTTGAGTTTTGTTAGAACCTGCCAGCAAAAATAAGACAAAAATATTAATATTAGCATATTAACAAACCAATAAATTAATAGCTTTATTACGAATTATGCAAAACATCCAAACAACAGTTATTCTACCTTTCTTTCTCCCTCTTCCCAAAGTTGTACCATTCTACTGCTCCACACCAAGTCAAGTCCAACAAGATTGTTTGCTTGAAATGTTTTGGGCAAATGCAAGAAAGGGTAATACTTACAATTTAGATATTTTAAAGAGTTTGTGAATCATTGGCTGATATCATCAAATTTCAGATCATTTTCAGAATTATAATATGCAAAGGTCACTACAAGATATCGAAGTTCCTTCATTTTTCCAAGACCTTTCAGAAGAATTCTCGAATTTCTTCTCCGCATATCAAGTTTTAGACATCTTGTTGCTTTAGTACCCTGCAATCCAATAACAATGTCAGAAGTCAGAACAGATGAAAATGTATTAGTTTTCTCCACCTTACAAATATTTATAAAAGCATCTCTATATAGTACAGGTTTATAGAGAAGGTCTATGTCATATGGAGGTAGCATGAAGGACACCCACTCGACTATAAAAGGAAAGGCCGGTTCGAATCGGCAAGACTATAAAGATGTAAACTAACATCATGATGATTGTCACTAGCTTTAGATGTAAAAAACATTATTAAATACTTTGTGTGGACTCATTCCTTTATCTAATGGAAAAAGAAACACCCCCTAAGTGACACTATTTTTATTGGTTTAGTTCTACACTTGCAAAATATTCCATATGACTTAAATACAGCCCTTAACTGTCAAATTTTCTAGTTACGGTTCTTGTGAACCCTAACCTATTCATAATTTTAACCACTTGATTGTAAAACTAAACCAATAAAAATAGTGTCACTTAGGGGGTGTTTCTTTTTCCATTAGATAAAGGAATGAGTCCACACAAAGTATTTAATAATGTTTTTTTTAATGTGGAGCCCACATTTTTCCACTAGCATCTCTATATTCTCAAGACATATAAATATGATCTCCCCGCATTAAGAGACTCATATAAAACATGGGACCCACATGGCCTTAGCTAAGGAAAAAAAAAGAAACACTCATAAATAAAACCAGAAATTTAATGGATGAAATCCATTTTTGTGTTGATAAATCAGAGTGCATTGCATATATATCCATTCAAATATTGCATTGCATATGCAATTCCTCTTTATTTTAATGTGTGAGATGTTTAAGGATGAACTTTATTAATAAATTCGATAGTAACAATAATATTAATAAAAATTTACTTTTGGTGACAAAAAAAGAGCTAGGAGTAACCAGATGACTCGAACACGTGACCAGAATTTCATAAGAATTAGGAAACCAAGCTTAGCCATCAGGCCATCCACGCTCACAAGTTTGATTCTCAAATTAAATTATTTCTACTTTGTGTTAAAACTAACCAACAACATATATCACCTATTTTTTTTTATTGTTTTGATTTTTAATAAAATGCCACTGATGGACTTTGGACCTTTTTTTTATTTTTATTTTTATTTTTATTTTTTTTTTGCGAAAAACATAAAATATATATTGAAAACTCTTAATCAACAAAAGTTAAGAGAGAAAATATTACAATTGAGCTTTTAGGCTAACAAGTGAACTTTGAAACTGGCCATATGAGCATTCAAGTTGAACAAAACAAAAGCACATTGAAAATAAGAAGGAAAAAAACATAAAAGGTAAATAACATTGAAAAGAAGAGAAAAAAAAACATAAAAAAGGGGCGAAGTAGATGTAATGACTCGAACATGAGACCTAACGTTTATTAGCTATCATTCTTAGCCATCACACCACTCACACCTACAGGTTTCTATCCCATATTTAATATTTATATTTGTGTAAAGAATAATCACCATACACCTTTCTTTAAACTCTTGTTTATATATTATGAAGCATTTATTTTTTCACAAAGAGGACAAAACACTGGTCTCTTTATATAATAAATAAAAACGATGATTTTATACCCGCTTTTGGTTGCATGACACGACATGTTACGTAAAAAAAATGTAGTTATTATAAAATCTTATTAAAACTGGTTTAGTTTTCTTTTACTTATACTATGCTTTAAAAATATAAGAAGTACTACTCGTATTAGACTAAAAACATTAAATTGTTTGGCAAAATACTTAAAAAGTTACTTTTAAGCAAGAAAGCAAAAAACTTGCTAATTTAGCTATACTAAAGAATACTTAACTACAACTATGCAAAAGCTTAAAATAATAATAATAATAATAATAATAATAATAATAATAATAATAATAATAATAATAATAATAATAATAATAATAATAATAATAATAATAAATAATGACTAAATTGTGAACTTAGGGACTGTTTTTGAAAATCAGGGTAATGAAAGAAATTGTTTATGTAACTTTTCATATAGCGATGAATTTCGCTAAATGAGGTAACTATCATAGACTTTTTATGTAACTTTTCGTTACATAGTCGGTCACTAGACTTATGTTAATCACTATTTTTGTAATCGCATTGTTTAACTAGTTACCAGTTATCCTACTAAAAAGGCGTTCGCCAATACTTAAAAAACTTGACCATTTTGTAAAAGCCCGCTCGAATTGGCTTTGTTATATGGTTGTCACCAAAAGTGGTAGACAAATTTGACAATATCTAAATGTGAGACATGTCTTTGTTTACTTATTGTACCTTCCTGGGCATATATGAGCAACTACATACATAAGCATATTCTATCATCCAAAGCATAAGGATGTAGCAGATAATAAAAGACTACATGTTCCTACTTAATGACACAGACATAAACCAATAATGCACCTAGCTCCTCACACAAAGGTTGCTGAAGTGAACAAAAAAGAGCCTCATCTTCTATTACATCAAACTATTAGCAATATGCTAAGTTTCCTAAACAATGATAGCAGTCAGAAAACCAAACAAATATGCAGCAATTCGGTCCTAGTTAAGTTCCAAATATAGGAATATATGTTTGGGCTAGTATCATCTTTAATCTTTAAAATCATGAATGCATTAATAACTTTATATCACATTTCTCGTTTCGCCAGTGTAATTTCTTTTATAAAACTGGATCAATAAAAATTGTGTCCCTTAAACAAAACTCAAATTTAATGGATGAAATTTATTATTTTTGTATAGATAAGCCCGAGTGCACTATGATTTAAGATATTTTGGTAGAATAATCCACGAATTTTATGTTCACGGTTTCGATTTTTGATTATTTACATAAATGTGTATTCAAACTTACCACATCTCACATGTTAATGATTAAAGTCATGATTTTTGTATCACTTGACCACATGTAAACTATTTCAATGCGTAAAATATATATGTTTTGGAACATGACCTTATCGTTATCACTAATTTCCACAATAACAACAACCAAAATAATGATTAATAAAAAAAACTAGTTTCGGTGATAACATTGAGAAGACATTGTAATAAATAAAAAAACCGAAAGAAGAAAAAAAGTTACTATTGAATGTGTTGACGACTCGAACACGTGACCCATCGTTAATAGGAGATGAGATTCAGCCATCAAGAGAACCAGCAGCTTATGTTTTTTTTTTTGAAATACTTGTGTTATATTTAACGATCAAGAAATGGATATGATGATGGTGCATAGAAGTTACAAGAGACTATAGGTTGCGGGAAGCTATGGGGTGTGTTTGGGTGACCGTAATGATCATACTCGTTCTCAAACATCTGTATGTATTTATTTTAATTTACAGTTTTGCACTGCTTGTGCATCCTTGTTGTTCATAATTTTATTCTTAGTAATTAATCGTAGTTGAGAGGCATTGTTATTACTAATTAGTTTAAAGTCTACTGAGATATATGTGTTTCGTTAATCGGTTTGGTGACCTAACTTTGATTAAGTTGTAATCTTTATTACCAAAACTCAATAATACAACAATTAAGGATCTGAACTTAGTAGTTTCATACTCAGTACTGCACTTGGTAAATCAGTTATCTCAACGTTTTCTGTAGTGAATCGAAAATACATATAATTTGCACGTTATCCATTTCACAAACACACATATTACGAAAGCATATGTTTTCTAACAAAGCTTGATATGAAAGAAAAATGTACTTTGTTTTGATGTACATTTTTGAATAACTTCAAAAGCTCATATATATGATAGATAGAAGCTTGATTCTTTCTCAACCCTCAGTACGACATATTGAGTGTTCATCATGCCTTTTTCTCATGAACAATGGTGGCCGGATCGAGCAGGCATAGATGCCATGGTGGTCGTTAGTGGCGTGTTCAATCCCCATCGTTGTCGTCCCCAAAAATAAAAGCATCAATTAACCCGATTTGCTTATTACTTCCACCCATTATTCTTACTTTTGATAGGTTCTTCTTATTGTTCTTAACCTTTGTGTTCATGTATACACAACAACGTAACTAGCATCTACCGATACATGCATATGTACAGAAGATTAATATCAGACATTTAACTCGTAGCCAGCATTAATTTTTGTTTAATAGCTTATCTCATCCTATAATAAGCAGACCCAGACAACCAGTTTTCTCCAATGTACTAGTACTTTTTACTCAAAAGTTCTTATTTGTTTTTTAAAAATTGCAATAAGCAGATAATCTAAAGAAATAAGCAATCGTGAAGTACCCTTTTGGTATATGTTTATATTATGTGGTATCCATCACTAATCATATATTCCGGTACAATCAGTTTGAATATCTTGACAGGCGCCACTTCAGGAGAGTTGCCCGGAGCTATTCCTTGTGGGGTGGACAATGGCTGGTGCCAAAAGGCACCCGGGGTCAGGGTGTTCCCGCCAATCTACACCTTTTGTGGATCTACTCACTAAAAAAACAACCAAGCTTTCTGTTCTAGGTGTGATATAGATTTAGGACCAAAGCACCATGTTATTTTTTGTAAGCAATGAATAATTTTAGCAACAACTTTTTGGTTACAGATCCATGTACTGTGTTTTAGGACTAAAAAACTTATAAGTATGATACTTTAGGATATGTGAACGATTAGGACTAAAAAAGCTTGCTCAATCTTGACAGGCGCCAGTTCAGGTGTGTTAAGTATTCTTCCAAGTGACCACATCATTAAGTATTTGTAGAGTAAACAAACACTTTAAAATAAGTAAATTAATACCTTCTTATATTTTTTTGAGGGTGAAAAGTAAGTACGTCAAGTAACGGGTCAAAGTGGGTAGTTTCACCCACATGTTCGCTTCATGTGTTTTCGGCTAATGAAACAGACATGTTAAAAGGCAGCGACAGTCCAGTTGGTTAGACTCTTTTATCCAAAACTTGAATGCATTTTCTCCTTCGTTTTCCATCCTCAAGATTTCTGCAAGTAGTTTATATCTTCGGCCGACGCCCAAGCACCATCCTGAAATTTCCGATGTCTCTCTGACCGTTATTTCACCATTATGAAGATTAATTGGGCTTATATAAGCACACATTCTTGGATGAATAAATTTGGAAAGTTTGTGTCCACAATAACTAATGCTCCCAGACACCTGCTTGCATTGTTGAAAACCATGTCATTTTGACCCGTAATTTTATGTATACGGGCAGCAAAATCAACCCGGCTGATATCAGTTGCTCAAAGTATTCAATAGTTCATATATCGTTTTGCGCAGAAACATATCGGTTACACCAAACTGAACAGTTTTAACAGAATAAATTCAAAGTTTATAGATTTGGGTATGCTCTTTTAGCTGTAGCAGTTCAAATTACTAAAAAAAATGCTAGAAATGAAATGGTGTGAACGCGGCCCAAAGTATAATTCTAGTATCTTCGTCCACCTAAACTGAATTCTACAAATTAAAATACTTTTTCTAGAGAAAGTTTTAAAAATATGGACGAGGTCAATCCGACCCATTTCCAGCAGATTCAATTCAAGTTATTGCTTATAGTAACTGGTTACGCAATTCAAATTAGCTGATATAAACGCAATTGAAGTTATTAATTGATATAAACGCAATTCCAAACACCCCTTCGTAACATTACTGTATTACTACTCTGGAATCTCTGCTGCTTCTTGTTTCAGTCTCTTGGATTCTAGTGTCAGTTTTTCCATCTGCATTTCTTCATATGCAATCGCTGCAGCAGCAGATGATTATCCTTCTTTCTTGTTTTAGTCTTAATCAATATCTTCATTAACTTAAACCATATCTCCAAACTACCCTCATCATTCTCGTTTTTATTTGCAAAATAGATTTAGGTAGAATCACTTACACATGCAATATTTTTGGCACCTGATATTGTTTTATTTAGGATTGTGAGTAAGAAAACCTGCCATTCACATACCGAAAGTACGTATTTGATACACATTAAAAGCAAAGTATGATTAACGTTTAGGTTAAATAAGAATATTAAAACAAATTCTAGTCATAATCTTGACAACTCACTTCAAGTGCTCCGGTAACTCAATGAATGCATGTAGTACATGCTTTTTCAATACATATTTAAATTATTAATACCATTATTCTAAAAAAAAAATGTAAGCTTTGTCCAAAAGTATATGATGTCCAATCAAAGTGACGACTTTCTGCGACTACCATTTCCTCAAACAATTAAGCTAACCGTCTACAACATTAAGTTCCCAAGTGTAACAATAACCAAAAAAACGTGTGAATGTCCTATATGTTGGAATATGTAAATCATAACAAAGTATATAAACATAAAACACATCAAGCACGCAGCGGAATAGGATCAAATACATGTAATTAAATTAACCGAATATAAATGAATGCGTACCTTTGTGATTTCTAGCAAGAACAAGAAATCAATTAACAAGAACTTATAAACCCTAATTAGGGTTTAATGTGGATCGACTAATGTGTTAGTCGAATGGGCAATCACAACGTTAGCAAAAGTAGGCCAACACTTCGTTCTTGTACACACGTATTAGTAGCGTTTCAATGAGAAAAGCTAGGTTCTTAATTCACAAACAAACCAAACACTATGTTTAGTAGATCGCGTAGGAACCCTAGAAGGGTGTAGTTGATCAACTAAACAAGAATGGTTTTGAGCTTAGAAATCTAGTAGGAACCCTATAAGGGTGTAGTTCGATTTCTAGCTCAAGATGAGAGAAGAGAAGGAGATTTGGTTTGCAAGTGAACCAAGAGATGAATAAATGAATACATACGGACATGTATTTATACTATTTCATATCTTGAAGCACAAGACACAAACCCTACACCCTATTGGGTTGGGTTCGGCCGAACATGGGTTTTACAAGCCCATTCCATGTTTTTCTTGAACTCTATTTCAAGTTCAGTCCTTCATCTTTCCTCCAACGATCATTTAGTCCAATTACCGTTAACTACTAACGACCGTTACGTGTTTTATTTGTGAAATTAATAATTATTCATAATTCAATATAATAATTATTAATACATTGAAACTCATACATAATGTGTGCAATCCCAAAGTCTCGTGTTCGAATTCGGACATATTACATTAATTTGTATCCGTTACTTCTAACAGCTCCCACTCGGATATACATTAATGCAATAATGACATTGGTTAGTCTAGCATAACACGCCAATGTCCCCAGAACGATCACGAGTATAGTTCCTGGAAAAAACCACATTTGATGATTCATCATCATACTTATCCTTTTGTTTCTATTACCACGTTAATATGGATATGGATCTAAGTCATTCCATAATTAACTATTCTGTTTCTCGTTATTTATGATTGAGCAAGATTACCAATTCATCTGAACGTATTCCAGATAGACCTTGGGCATGGCCATGCAAACATCTTGTCAACCCTACGAGGGGCCCAACAGTATTAAACTTCAAAACAAATTTGAAGGAAACAAATCCTGTGTTGACTACAAGCATAACCTATGAACTTCGCATCACCTCTGAAAATAATCCTTATAACTACCAGTTACGTATATCATTAGATTATCTCACAGAAAATGAGCTACATCTATAGTAGTTACCTGGTATCTCAAGTCTGAGGATAAATATTCATGATTTACTATAATGACAACATCCATAAGTATAATCATGTAATTGGGATTTTGTCCTATATCCAATTTATTCACTCTATTGGATATCATGTGAATTTGGCATGTCCAACGCATCAATATACTTTAAGTATATTATACCAAAACTCAGATTTGTCTTAGTTCAATGATACTCCCATATCATTAATTGACAACGGACTATTTAGAATAACATAACATAAGTTATTCATGGATTAAACATGCAAATATAGGATATAATGTATTATTAATGAAACAAACGTACTCAGTACTTTAATTCATTAAATAATAATTGCTTAACATCCCTTATCCAAATACTAAATAGATCAATGCATGAAAATTCTCGTTAATGAATTTTGTCTCAAGTAATACCAATCATACTTGTTGACAATTATGCCTCAAGTAATCATACTTGTTGACAAGGCATTATTCAACCAACTTTGATCTATCGGAATTTTGAGAATACTTATTTCAAGAATTCAATTAGTGAATTTCTTGTATATGTCCATTCAAATAATTTGATATAACCACATAATACATCATAAAGTGTGTGACATCCTCAACACTCAATTTATGATAATTAAACTTCCAAACCTTTTAAAGTTTAAAGTATTCTTATTCTTTAATGTATAATGCAACTATGCTTTTAGTTAAGCATAACTAGTATACATGGCTATTAACAAGGATAATATCCTTCCATGACTAGTATTGAGTGTCATCTCAATTTAATTAGCATCATTGTATGCAAACAACAATATGCTCTTTTCCGTAAACTTTAATGTGTAATGTTTTATGCCTTCCAAACTTCCAAGTTTGTTGGCTATGACAATAGACAAATTGTTCATCTATAGAATCCAGAAATTGTTCTAGGCTGAGGATGTGATTCTATATCCAAATATATTCCTTTAGAATAATCATTACACAACTTATCTAATATCTTTCAATTAGATATCAATGTTGTCAAATCATCTTTTATCAAAGCATGATATAACAACATGATGTACATGAAAAATTCTTGTGTCCAACTTAAATTTCATTCACGTACTACATATCCATTTAAACTTTCTAAATGATATATCATGTTCTATTAGATTCACTTACCGCACATGTTTACATCAATAAACATTTATTTCAAGGTTGTATGTTTTACTTATTAAATCTTCCCGAGATACCCATTTTGATGTGCCAAAATTTCTCTGGTCAAACCTTATTGAGACTTTTGTATATTAAAGGGGTGACTAAATGTTAACTTTTGAGACATGGTTTTACCCACACCATGTCTAAAGACTGTTTTACTAAAATTATGAGTCTTTTGAAGTCGCATCAGTTTACCTAACTGCAAAATTTTCAGCACAAAAAAAAAAAAAAAAAAAAAAAAAAAAAAAAAAAAAACTATCCCTATCGACAAAGTTTGTAGAAACTAGCAAAAAGGACCTAAATTCACGTGGAGAACGTGAAGAAGAATTCTTGTGCGTATATACTAATCTCTTTGAGACCGTAATGGGTAACTTGAATTGAATCGCGAGGACGCGATTCCGTTTAAGGAGGTGTGACTGTAACAAACCGAAATTTTCCAAACTAATTTTAAATAATAAATGTCAATTTATTATTACCCAATTATTTATCTAAGCATACATGAGCTTACATAACTATTTCGGGAAATAAACCCGCACACTATAGCTTATAGTAACCCACCATATTGTTTATTTTATCAGAAAATGTGAACATTTTGTTTTCTGACTATTACTAGGTATTTACGAGAAATATCTCGAACACAACACCACACGTGAACCGACACAAACCTAGTATGGCATAAACACGTGTTCATTAAACAGGAACCAAAAAAAAATGTGTTTATATTACTATTATAGAATACACTCAAAGATAATGATGATCACATTCTCAACTATCCGGAAACGCATTGAAAATAAATCATAATCTAATAAAAACCCGGGGTTCGCTTAAACCCCCACGAATATTACAAAAACCGAGAGCTTTTCACGCATGACTATTTTATTTAGCTAACGAGCACCTCTTTTTTATTCATGATGAAAACAACTTGGTTGTTGGTCTTAGGCCTTGCTTTTTTTTTTTAGCGTTAGGTGTTTAAAATTTTGGTTATGATGAATCGTATAGGTTCGGTAAAAGTAGCTAGACTTGGCACTCGTTTTGGCCATCTAACTGTGACCTCTAAAATTTAAAACAGTTCTTGCATATCAAGTCCCCTTTGTATTTTCACAATTTAATTTAATAATAAATTTCTATTTATTATTTTTAATTTGAGTATTTTATGCATAACTGCAAGTTTTTGAACATTTCTGAACGTTTTAGGGAGCTTTCCTGCACACTGCAGCTTACAGTCACTACTGAAAAAGTTTATTTTTGTCAATAAGCATAAATTATTCTATTTTTAATAGTTACTGACAAGTTTCATAATTTACTGAGAGCTTTCTCACGTTTTTCTGAAAAAGAAACGTCACGCGCGAAGAGACACTACAGTATATATGGTAGCAGTCAAATAAACACATTTTTGAGCAAATAATAATATTTTATTATTATTCTGATGAAAACATCGATAAAAATTTTATTTTGCGTGTACGTGTCCAAATAAAAATGTCAAACCGGGACGTTACAGTAACATTTAAGCTTAAACCAACACACGATACACCAACGAGGTAAAAATAATATTTCCCCTTTCCCATATTCTTGTCCATATCCGACTCCAACACTACCTCCCCCACTATCGGACAAAAGTTGATGCACTTAGTGGGAATTAAGCTTATATAACTTGTAGTTTTGCCAAAATTATAACACATTCAAAAACATACATATATTTATCCTCAAACACTTACCAAGATCATTTCTTTCTCTCAAAACTCACGACACACACAAACTTTCAAGATCTACAAAATTTTATTGAGTTTCAAGATAATCGGGTTGTACTTTTGAGCTTTTTGGAATGATCGGAACATATTGTGGGTAATTTGGAATCTATTTTGGTGGTTTTTGGGTCTCATATTGCTCGACATTTTCAAAAGTTTGGTAAGTCTTCTCAAAACCAAAAACTACTTGTACTTTTATAATTAACCTTGCTTGAAGTTTAGTATTATGTATATGTTTATGTTACTTTGTTATTCTTGAAAATTTTGGTCTGAGTACATATATATGTACACACTCGTACACTTACATGGATACACATAAGTTCGTATTTCTTGCTTGTGTAGAAATCTTGACTTCTAAACATGTTAAAACAAGTGTACCAAATAAGCTAGAGCTTGGTTTTGACTTCTAGCTTGTCTTGTTAATTCTCTTCGAGCTACACATGATTATTCGAAACATATATAAACTTTTCTTACCAAAAACAACAAAAGAAATAAAGATTGATGGAAAACTTAAAGTTGGCTCTAGTGGTGAAAATGCTTACGTTATACTTATTAATTTATTTTATTAGCTTATCGATTCGAATTATGACTTTTAACTACTAGTGAAAAATTAATAAGATTTATTTGGTTTGATCTAGGCTTGTTATTTGCTTCGACCACATTGGGCCGAGCCCAATGATGTATGGGTTCGGATTGCTTATTTTTTGCTTTGGCATATTGTAGTGCTTATTTTTGAAAACATAATAAACAGATTCGAAACTAAATAACTTATTGTTTTCGGCTTGTAAATAAATTCGCGGGCTCATAATGAACCTCTCGGCCCAATCATGGCCTCGGAGTACTTATCAAGTCGTGACTTATTTTATTTTTCGACTTATTATATGCTATTTTAGTTTATTGATACGTTAATTAACCGAACTAAGTCGTTTTGAACTTGTTTTAACATTTGAGCCCAAAATACATTTAAATGGACTTTTAAGCCCAAAATTATCATTTTGTTGACTTTTAGAAATTTTGACCAATCGGTGACTTTAAATCGTAACATATGAATATTTTGCGAAAACTATACTTTAGTTGATAACGCGACGAAACATGCGTATTTACTTAAAAATATAATATTTATTATTAAAAATATTAATCTTCCAAATTAATATTTTTCTAGATTTCTTAAAACTTATAAATATATTTTATATATTTATATACTTACAACATTATTTAATTTTATTAAATTAAAGACTTATGCAAATAAAAATTTTATACTTATCATTATATTATAAATACCTTTATCATTTATAATATAATAATACCCCACTATCACCATCTCTTATTTATTTACACTTTAATATAATATATAATATTATATTAAACCACTAACTCTCATTTAATTAATTACATATTCTAATTAATTAAATACTCAAACTATTAAACTTTATTTATATATATATATATATATATATATATATATATATATATATATATATATATATATATATATAAAAGATATATATATATATATATATATATTACTTGAGTAATTTTCCAACGACGACTACGACATACGGATGTCTCCGTCACCTATTAATTCACCTAACACTTTCACCAAAGCCATTACTAAAGAGTCTTAAACGATGAACCACTTTTGAAACGCACTTTACCACACAACAAGCAAGAAATATACGAACACATGAAAACTTGTAAACTTTTCAAATGAGTCCATACATTTAAAACACGAGTTGTACACTAAGACTTGCCATACTGATCTAGGTCGCGTGTCGGTGCCGCACACTATCACTACTTGACTTTTACTAATCAGAGTGCTATTTGCTGAGGTGAGTTCATGACCCCTACTTTTACTTGTTTTATAACTGTTTTGGGGGAGAATGCATGCTCGTTTTTAACTAAACTCGACGCTTGTTTTATTTGAATGCGCAATTGTTTACGTAAATACTACTGTTTTGCTGAATACTTGATTGATTATTCAAATGCACCTATGTGTATATTTGTTGCATACTTGATTATTTTCTCACATACACAAGTGTTTTATAATCATGCAACACACTTTATGAACTATTGCTTTTATGCAACGCACTTTATGAACTATTGTTTTTATACTACTCACTCAATGAACTATTGCTTATATGCAAAACACTTTATAAATCATTGTTGTTAAGCAAACACTTCTATTGAATGACAATTACTTTTATGCAAACACTTTTATGGACCACACTGAAACTTATGCTTTATTTACACTATTACGCGGATTAGCCTAAGACACTGAATCCCACAATGCCCAAACTCATGAACCGTCAATTCCTGCTGGGAAGCGCGAATGCTATAAATAGATCTATTGGGGATGACACCCCCGTTCGGTTTGACCGGATAGGCAAACGCGAGCGTATAACATGTCGAAACACGAGTGTCACGGGATAGACACTTGCAAGGGCTTTATTTAACGTGCTTCTAGAGCATGCATACTGTCAAGCTTCGGTTGCATGAACTTAGTGCTAGCGTAATAGACTATTTTACTATGTGACATTATATTCGTTGTAATGATCACACACTCTACTCATGGTCCACAATTCTAATTTTTACTGTAAGGTAAACACTATTTTCACGACATTGTGAGCCACACAATGGTCACAGAACTCTTTATTGAACTCACAATACTACTGTTTTCTTATAAACCTATGAACTCACCAACCTCGTGTTGACACTTTTTAGCATGTATTTTCAGGTTTAAGGTGATAGCTAACTGTTGAAGGCTTTGGCATGGCATGGCATGGTCATAGATGACTCTGTTATAATTGGGACCGCTTAAACTCTTTCATGGGCCTACATTTTTGAACTATTTTTGAACGATGTAAACTTGAATATTTTTGATAATAAAAGTTATTCTAAATGGTTGAGATAAAAACCGTTCTTTGTACTTGTGTTATGATACCGATTGAGTAGCACCCCAGTAACATGTATGCTTCCGTTGGACCCGATTTTGGGGGTGTTACAGATTGGTATCAGAGCCTTGGTTATAGAGAACTAGGTATTTTTAAAACCTAGACTATAACTACTTTTATAAAAACTTGACCCTATAATCGCCACATGCTTGCCTGCCAAGCCTGCTGCCTTACTTATGATAAAACGTTTTCTTTTAAAGTATGGAATATATACTAGTGTAACTGAGCTGAGTATTTCAAAATTCATTGAACCTCGGTGGAATATAGACTGATCACCGATATTCGACCAGGGACAGTGGGACATAGCTTGATCACCTATGTCCGACTCAGAGGTGAATTTTGCGATACTGAGAGTAGTTATACTAGAATTATGTCCAGATTAATTTTCTACTTGATTCATGAAGGTTTCAAAAATTTTCTGTGTGTGTACATAATCATTGCATAACATGAACATTCACATCTACATACAACACACTTGCATCATAGTACTTTTTCTCCTAAATGAAATACTCTTTTATCACAATCTGGTTATGTTACAGTCACCTCCACCTCAAACCCTACACTCAATCGATGTTGTACCTTCCCGTTAAGTACTAAGTACACTACTGAGACAACCAACTGATTACTAGTAGCAACCAACACCCTCCTTTAGAGCCAAACTCTAAACTTTCCAAACTCCACATTTACCAGAGATCCTATACCCAAACGTTACGTAGCAACCAAAACCACTACCTTTGGAACACCAAATCTTGCACACCTAGTCCTTCACTTACCCCTCGGAAATATCTATTGTCTACCTTGCTACCCTCTTGTAAGATAATAAATTGTGTCACTATTAGCATACAAACTATTTTCAATTTTTTTACGAATCATTTTGAGGTCATCCTACAAAATGTCTTACTGCTATTTCATGAAATCAAGACTTTGACCCTGCTACTATTTTATAAGCAATAAATTGCTTTCCTACTGTCCTATAAACTGTTTTACGAATCATCTTTACAACTATTTTATCATGATGTAATAAATCGATTCATTACCTCACTACCATTCTATAAAACAACCAACAGTTTCACTAGCATTTTGTAAACAATATTATAATTATCCTACAAGTCTTACTACACTTTATGAACTATTTTACTCCCCTATGAACTGCTTTGCTACTGAATCACAAAACTAAACCACAATTTTGCTACAATTTTGCAAGTGATAATATTGTACAACCCGTTTTATAAACTATTTTGCAATCACCATGTGAACCATTTGCCCAATTGAAAAACACTTTATGTTACTACCTCTTGGTACTGTTAAAGTAAATTGAATACTTATGTTTATGAAATTCGCTTGATATTAAACATTGAACCCCACTCAGGCTTGACAACTAGACTTCATCAATAAGCACTTGAAATTGTTGAAACAAACATACGTGACCACACATTTTTCCTTGACATCTTTGCTTTTTAAGGACTTTCCTTTTTGAAATACGGTTATAGAAACCACAACACTCGTAATGGTATTCTTCCCGAGATACCCATTTTGATGTGCCAAAATTTCTCTGGTCAAACCTTATTGAGACTTTTGTATATTAAAGGGGTGACTAAATGTTAACTTTTGAGACATGGTTTTACCCACACCATGTCTAAAGACTGTTTTACTAAAATTATGAGTCTTTTGAAGTCGCATCAGTTTACCTAACTGCAAAATTTTCAGCACAAAAAAAAAAAAAAAAAAAAAAAAAAAAAAAAAAAAAAAAAAACTATCCCTATCGACAAAGTTTGTAGAAACTAGCAAAAAGGACCTAAATTCACGTGGAGAACGTGAAGAAGAATTCTTGTGCGTATATACTAATCTCTTTGAGACCGTAATGGGTAACTTGAATTGAATCGCGAGGACGCGATTCCGTTTAAGGAGGTGTGACTGTAACAAACCGAAATTTTCCAAACTAATTTTAAATAATAAATGTCAATTTATTATTACCCAATTATTTATCTAAGCATACATAAGCTTACATAACTATTTCGGGAAATAAACCCGCACACTATAGCTTATAGTAACCCACCATATTGTTTATTTTATCAGAAAATGTGAACATTTTGTTTTCTGACTATTACTAGGTATTTACGAGAAATATCTCGAACACAACACCACACGTGAACCGACACAAACCTAGTATGGCATAAACACGTGTTCATTAAACAGGAACCAAAAAAAAATGTGTTTATATTACTATTATAGAATACACTCAAAGATAATGATGATCACATTCTCAACTATCCGGAAACGCATTGAAAATAAATCAGAATCCAATAAAAACCCGGGGTTCGCTTAAACCCCCACGAATATTACAAAAACCGAGAGCTTTTCACGCATGACTATTTTATTTAGCTAACGAGCACCTCTTTTTTATTCATGATGAAAACAACTTGGTTGTTGGTCTTAGGCCTTGCTTTTTTTTTTTTTAGCGTTAGGTGTTTAAAATTTTGGTTATGATGAATCGTATAGGTTCGGTAAAAGTAGCTAGACTTGGCACTCGTTTTGGCCATCTAACTGTGACCTCTAAAATTTAAAACAGTTCTTGCATATCAAGTCCCCTTTGTATTTTCACAATTTAATTTAATAATAAATTTCTATTTATTATTTTTAATTTGAGTATTTTATGCATAACTGCAAGTTTTTGAACATTTCTGAACGTTTTAGGGAGCTTTCCTGCACACTGCAGCTTACAGTCACTACTGAAAAAGTTTATTTTTGTCAATAAGCATAAATTATTCTATTTTTAATAGTTACTGACAAGTTTCATAATTTACTGAGAGCTTTCTCACGTTTTTCTGAAAAAGAAACGTCACGCGCGAAGAGACACTACAGTATATATGGTAGCAGTCAAATAAACACATTTTTGAGCAAATAATAATATTTTATTATTATTCTGATGAAAACATCGATAAAAATTTTATTTTGCGTGTACGTGTCCAAATAAAAATGTCAAACCGGGACGTTACAGTAACATTTAAGCTTAAACCAACACACGATACACCAACGAGGTAAAAATAATATTTCCCCTTTCCCATATTCTTGTCCATATCCGACTCCAACACTACCTCCCCCACTATCGGACAAAAGTTGATGCACTTAGTGGGAATTAAGCTTATATAACTTGTAGTTTTGCCAAAATTATAACACATTCAAAAACATACATATATTTATCCTCAAACACTTACCAAGATCATTTCTTTCTCTCAAAACTCACGACACACACAAACTTTCAAGATCTACAAAATTTTATTGAGTTTCAAGATAATCGGGTTGTACTTTTGAGCTTTTTGGAATGATCGGAACATATTATGGGTAATTTGGAATCTATTTTGGTGGTTTTTGGGTCTCATATTGCTCGACATTTTCAAAAGTTTGGTAAGTCTTCTCAAAACCAAAAACTACTTGTACTTTTATAATTAACCTTGCTTGAAGTTTAGTATTATGTATATGTTTATGTTACTTTGTTATTCTTGAAAATTTTGGTCTGAGTACATATATATGTACACACTCGTACACTTACATGGATACACATAAGTTCGTATTTCTTGCTTGTGTAGAAATCTTGACTTCTAAACATGTTAAAACAAGTGTACCAAATAAGCTAGAGCTTGGTTTTGACTTCTAGCTTGTCTTGTTAATTCTCTTCGAGCTACACATGATTATTCGAAACATATATAAACTTTTCTTACCAAAAACAACAAAAGAAATAAAGATTGATGGAAAACTTAAAGTTGGCTCTAGTGGTGAAAATGCTTACGTTATACTTATTAATTTATTTTATTAGCTTATCGATTCGAATTATGACTTTTAACTACTAGTGAAAAATTAATAAGATTTATTTGGTTTGATCTAGGCTTGTTATTTGCTTCGACCACATTGGGCCGAGCCCAATGATGTATGGGTTCGGATTGCTTATTTTTTTTGCTTTGGCATATTGTAGTGCTTATTTTTGAAAACATAATAAACAGATTCGAAACTAAATAACTTATTGTTTTCGGCTTGTAAATAAATTCGCGGGCTCATAATGAACCTCTCGGCCCAATCATGGCCTCGGAGTACTTATCAAGTCGTGACTTATTTTATTTTTCGACTTATTATATGCTATTTTAGTTTATTGATACGTTAATTAACCGAACTAAATCATTTTGAACTTGTTTTAACATTTGAGCCCAAAATACATTTAAATGGACTTTTAAGCCCAAAATTATCATTTTGTTGACTTTTAGAAATTTTGACCAATCGGTGACTTTAAATCGTAACATATGAATATTTTGCGAAAACTATACTTTAGTTGATAACGCGACGAAACATGCGTATTTACTTAAAAATATAATATTTATTATTAAAAATATTAATCTTCCAAATTAATATTTTTCTAGATTTCTTAAAACTTATAAATATATTTTATATATTTATATACTTACAACATTATTTAATTTTATTAAATTAAAGACTTATGCAAATAAAAATTTTATACTTATCATTATATTATAAATACCTTTATCATTTATAATATAATAATACCCCACTATCACCATCTCTTATTTATTTACACTTTAATATAATATATAATATTATATTAAACCACTAACTCTCATTTAATTAATTACATATTCTAATTAATTAAATACTCAAACTATTAAACTTTATTTATATATATATATATATATATATATATATATATATATAAGATATATATATATATATATATATATATATATATATATATATATATATATATATATTACTTGAGTAATTTTCCAACGACGACTACGACATACGGATGTCTCCGTCACCTATTAATTCACCTAACACTTTCACCAAAGCCATTACTAAAGAGTCTTAAACGATGAACCACTTTTGAAACGCACTTTACCACACAACAAGCAAGAAATATACGAACACATGAAAACTTGTAAACTTTTCAAATGAGTCCATACATTTAAAACACGAGTTGTACACTAAGACTTGCCATACTGATCTAGGTCGCGTGTCGGTGCCGCACACTATCACTACTTGACTTTTACTAATCAGAGTGCTATTTGCTGAGGTGAGTTCATGACCCCTACTTTTACTTGTTTTATAACTGTTTTGGGGGAGAATGCATGCTCGTTTTTAACTAAACTCGACGCTTGTTTTATTTGAATGCGCAATTGTTTACGTAAATACTACTGTTTTGCTGAATACTTGATTGATTATTCAAATGCACCTATGTGTATATTTGTTGCATACTTGATTATTTTCTCACATACACAAGTGTTTTATAATCATGCAACACACTTTATGAACTATTGCTTTTATGCAACGCACTTTATGAACTATTGTTTTTATACTACTCACTCAATGAACTATTGCTTATATGCAAAACACTTTATAAATCATTGTTGTTAAGCAAACACTTCTATTGAATGACAATTACTTTTATGCAAACACTTTTATGGACCACACTGAAACTTATGCTTTATTTACACCATTACGCGGATTAGCCTATGACACTGAATCCCACAATGCCCAAACTCATGAACCGTCAATTCCTGCTGGGAAGCGCGAATGCTATAAATAGATCTATTGGGGATGACACCCCCGTTCGGTTTGACCGGATAGGCAAACGCGAGCGTATAACATGTCGAAACACGAGTGTCACGGGATAGACACTTGCAAGGGCTTTATTTAACGTGCTTCTATAGCATGCATACTGTCAAGCTTCGGTTGCATGAACTTAGTGCTAGCGTAATAGACTATTTTACTATGTGACATTATATTCGTTGTAATGATCACACACTCTACTCATGGTCCACAATTCTAATTTTTACTGTAAGGTAAACACTATTTTCACGACATTGTGAGCCACACAATGGTCACAGAACTCTTTATTGAACTCACAATACTACTGTTTTCTTATAAACCTATGAACTCACCAACCTCGTGTTGACACTTTTTAGCATGTATTTTCAGGTTTAAGGTGATAGCTAACTGTTGAAGGCTTTGGCATGGCATGGCATGGTCATAGATGACTCTGTTATAATTGGGACCGCTTAAACTCTTTCATGGGCCTACATTTTTGAACTATTTTTGAACGATGTAAACTTGAATATTTTTGATAATAAAAGTTATTCTAAATGGTTGAGATAAAAACCGTTCTTTGTACTTGTGTTATGATACCGATTGAGTAGCACCCCAGTAACATGTATGCTTCCGTTGGACCCGATTTTGGGGGTGTTACAACATCCCTACGGATCTATGAATGAGAATTTCATCATGTTGAGGTTTAACCTTTACATTTTAAACCTCATCATGATTTTCGCTAGTGTGGTTTTAGAAGATTATGTATTTTGTAATTTTATATTTTCAAGATAAAACTCCCACTTGCCTTTAGTAATATATATAGTCTATCTATAAATATTTAGCAAGTTAAGCAACACTTAATCGTTCTCTTTTGGGATATTACAAAACCATTTTATAGTTCCTGACTCTTGTTTGTTAAAACTACTTATTAACAAAATCAGGATTTCATTTTAAGACTTTAATGTGATTCATCACATTCCTTAATGTCTTATTTAATCTTCTAGATTGGAGTCATATTGAGTATATTCAATCCATACTCAATTTTCTAACCTTGATAACTTTTGGAAGAAAAGAAGTCATATTTATCTTTTAATCAAACAATATAACAAGAGTTTGATTTTTCCTAACTGAACACACCACCAACTTTTGATGTTTCATTAGAACTAATATTGTGAGACAAACTAATAATATGTAAGATAAACTTATACTCCTTTTGGCTTACATATTTACCAACTAAGTCAACTTAATGGTACAATAGAATTTCCAAGCCAATTGCATGCTATATAACATAAGTACGTTTTGAACAAGTCACTTCATGTTCATGTCATAAGAAGACATAACCTGTTATATTCCCATTATACGTTATTAATCATTGATCAACTCAATGATTTCTTGTTTAAAACATAACAAGTTTAACGTCTTACTTTATTATAAGTCTTGTAATAGTTAAAAGACTTCATGTTTATAAGAAGATATAAACATATATAACTAAAGTATTTGTGAACACCACCATTTGGTTTCAATAGTAATTTCAAGTTAATTAACTACTCCATTTGCTTATGTCATTTTATGTATTTATCCAACTTTAAGAAACTGTAAACATACATAATTTCATTACATCAGTTGATCTGCTAGTAATGAAATCATGTAGTTTACCTTTCCATTGCAATCTAGCCAGGTTACACCCTGACGTAAATTGTAATTTCAAGTGTTTCTTTTAATTTGAATATCATAAGACATAAAAGTAGTCTTTATAATAATCTTGACACATGTTCTACATAAGATATTCTTACACATTAAATGTATAAGTCCTATTAGAACATAGATCTCTTACCTTGCAATTAAGAGAATCATTTAATCATATTTCTATGTATTGTTCCTTTGCACACAATAAACAATTCTCCCACTTGTGCATTGAACAATATCATGTAGTATATAAACAACACAACATACGTTTGTTTATGTGATTCAATATGATTTGTGTCATAAATGAACAAGTAGATGTAGGACTACTTTGTCTTATCAGGAAACGCATATGGCTATCCTAAGAACATGAGTGTCTACAATTGGAAAGTAATTATCTTGAAGATAATCTGGGCTACTACACAGAAATTAAATCTTGTAGCTCCCACTGAATTAGAGAACATAACAATAACTCCATATTCAGTAAACACAACACAATGCTCCCACTGGATTTGACAACATTGTACGTGTTTCATAACAAGTGAAAACAATTTGCTTGTTTTTACTTTCCTACACATTTTGAAATGTGTATTCTACTATGTTTATGATGGATTATCCATCAATGATATTAACTTGAAGAATTTGGGCATGCAGCTTCTTCCTTAATAGGCCTACCATCCCATAATGGTATGTAGCACCTTTAAAGCACAACAACTAGATAAAATACTAGCTTGCCTTTTACCAATTTTGCGGTAATCTGTCTAGCTTCTAATAACTCATATTTTCCATTTAACCAAATGCCATGTGTCACACCCCCAAGATCGGGTCCAGCGGAAGCATACGTGTAGCTGGGGTGTAACTCAATTGGTATTACAACACAAGTTCAAAAATGGTTTTCATTTCAATCATTTAGAATAAAATAGTTAAGTCAAAAATGTTGTATTTACATTGTTAAAAGTAGTGCGGAAATAGGCCCTTAAAAGTAGTTTAAAACGGTCCCCATATAAATTATCAGAGTCTTCTATGACCATGCCATGCCCTGCCAAAACCTCCAGTAGCGTGCCATAAGTTAAAACCTGAAAATACATGCTAAAGTGTCAACACGAGGTTGGTGAGTTCATAGAGTTTGTTTAACAAATAAAGTTTATGCATATGTATGAATGTTTCCCAGCAAAGGCATCGTAAATCCACTCAGTTACAAGTCCCGCCATAAGAGCCTTGTAACCTGTGTGTTTACAACCCACTGCTACAATATATAGTATGAGTAAAACATATATAAGTTTATCACAACAGTTAAGCAACTAGTCGTGAGTCTACACTTCATCTCCGAAGACCTCACGTTTGTATGTATATCTCCATGGTTGTGCCCAGCAACTTAATCTGGGGCCATTGGAAGTCTCCAT
Organism: Artemisia argyi; assembly: GCA_030686995.1. Classification (NCBI taxonomy): domain Eukaryota; kingdom Viridiplantae; phylum Streptophyta; class Magnoliopsida; order Asterales; family Asteraceae; genus Artemisia; species Artemisia argyi. Next base: position 8,487,838 of record CM060684.1, read on the forward strand.
GGTTGTGCCCAGCAACTTAATCTGGGGCCATTGGAAGTATGTATGTATGTCTCCATGGTTGTGCCCAGCAACTTAATCTGGGGCCATTGGAAGTCTCAAGAATACACCATCACAGTTTAGTATAACACAGTTAAGTATAGTACAATCACGTATGTATGACATCAAGTATAAAACAATCAAGTATAAAGAAATCAAGAATAAATGTTTTGCGTATCAAGAAAGTATGTTTTGAGTATTTGTACAAGTAAGTAAGTAGTTAAGCATGTATCTCCCCCCAAAGAGTTAAAACAAGTATAAAGAGTAAAAGTGGGGCTATGACTCACCTGGGGCGAAAGCTACGACGACAAATGTGGATACACAGAAATGAGGTTCGATCTCTAACCGCAACCTAATATGAATGATAGTGATCTACTTAGATCATGAAAGGATGTAAAGGATATGCATGCACATGATACCTATACCACTCGTATTATTTTAAAACATGTATATATAGTGTAACGATGTTTTAGGATAGTCGTTGGTGAAAACTTGTGAAAATATAACTTTTCGTCGTAAAATATAATACTTGTTAATTTCTGAAAACGGCCAAAAGTGGCCTCGGAAAACAAGTTGCAAAACAGTGTGTAATGAGAGTTAGGGGACAAACTCAGCATTTTTAGAAATCTTGTTACAGTATCTAAATATGTTCCTTAGTGAAATTTTACCCATTGCGTCTAGATGTTAAGATAAATGGTCGAAAAGTATGGCATTTAGGCCAAAACTGTCTATTTCTGGGCAACTTTGGGTGGCTGTAGTTTATTTACTAAAAGTCCAAATGTTAAACGGCCAACTGATTTGGAAAGTATTACAGGAGTACTAACTTTTGTTCCTTGGTGTGCCGACTCCAGAAATGAGTCTATTGACGGGAAATTGGCTCCAAACATGGGCGTTTGTGAATATTCCGATTTTACTTGAAAATATTCTAAGTGTAAGTGCTGTCAAAATAATATATGTTTTGCCGTTATTGAAACGTGAATATCTTTGTCGTTATAAATCCGTTTTACTCGTTCTTTATATCCACGGAATCGTGGGACAACATACTAACATATTTTTGATAAGTCGGGATGGCTAGATTTAGTTTTACGCCTCGAAACAGTCGTGACAACTGTTCATCAGCAAAGGATTTTCAGAAAAATAGTTTTCGTCGTTAAACTCGTTTTTAGCGTATCTCCTTCGTTATTAACTCGTTTTCATCCCCGTTTTCGGCCATAGTTCCGTCTCGGAATGTATTTTCTAAATATTTGGTCAAAAGTTACCCCAAACCCACTGAGTTTGCCACGTTTTCATTTTAAGGACAGTAGGTTTATCTATTGTTTCAAAAACCATTTCTAGTGTTCCAAACTAGTTTCTAATCCAACCAAACCACTTTCAATCACCACAAATCTAGTCTAATCTTACCATACACCTTCTTAGGGTGTCATGGGTTCCTAAACATCATAACTCAAGTGGATCTAACAAGGATCTAACTATAATCCATTTCTAGGGATCAAAAGTTATAAAAAGTATAAATAGAGTGGTATAAACTAACATATGCATATGGATCTTGAATAAACAACATGAAACTAGAAAAAATGAAAGTATGGAAAGATCAACAAGTGATCTTGAAGCTTACTTGATGATTGGATGAGAAAATGTATAATAACCTAGGGTTTTTACCACAAAACCCCAACTAGAAATACAAATGAGACCCAATAAACACATGATCTTCAAAAATCCATGGTTTCTTCTTGTTGATTTGTTCTTGGCCGAATGGTAAAGAGAAGAAAAGAAGAGAGCATTTTGCTTGTTGAATTTTTGTATGAAATGAGAAAAATGAGATGAAAAGTGAGTTTTTGGTATATATATAGTCCTAGGGGAAACAAGATCCATAAAATGGGGAAAATGGGTAAGGGGGCATGGGTTGTGTAAGAAAGTGTTGGGTATTTGGTGTAGTATTTGTGTGTAGTTGTGGTTTTAAGGTGTACCGGGTACCGGGTTAACTAAAAATAGACCGTAACGAGTTGAAGTAAAATATGATGAAGTTAATTGGGACATAATAAAGTTATAAAAATTGTGAAAATATGTTGGGTATAAATATTGGGTGTTCGGGTGATTATTGTTTAGTTTCTACGAAAACCGTCGTAATTATATTAAACGTACGACATTAATTAAATAAATTCCCAAATTACCGGGCAAATTAATAATATAATTTTTATATCATTATTATGAGTATAAAAATATGTTAGGACCATAGTTGAGATTGTCGGACCAATTATTCAAAATAATAGTTCACAAGATAACGTTTCTTAGTTTAAAAATCGTACGTTTACAAAAATGACGCAACCCACGTATAAATGACAAATTTTCTCCGGAGGTGAATAGTGTTTTATGAATAGTAAAATTTTAAAACGCTTCTCAGAATATCAAACTGACCTAAAAAATGATGAATAGTAAAATGATGAATAGTGATCGATGAATAGTAACCGATGAATAGTAAATGTGAAAGTTCGGGAAAAGACCAGAATTTACGAGTTGTGACAGTCTCTACCCCTTAAGGGAACTTCGTCCCGAAGTTCAGTTAACGTTGGTCTCCGAAGTGTTATAAAGGTGAAGATTCATGAGATGAAATGACCAGTTGACGTGCTTCTAGGCGGCGGTTCACGAGGTGATGAAAAGTATAAGCGTTCTGACAACGAGGGTATACACACACATAAATGAAACATTTTGAAAATTGAGTTGAGAATTCAATCCAGACAAAATTTTATTATAACCATTCTCAGTGTTGCAAAATTCACTTCTGAGTCAGACATAGGTAGTCAGCCTATGTCCCACTATCCCGGGTTGAATATAGGTGACTAGTCTATATTCCACCGAGGTTCCATGAATTTTGAAATACTCAGCTCAGTTATACTAAGACTATGTCCTTCACAAATACCAAGACGTTCAAAAAGACTAAGGCAGGTGACCAAACTCGAGGTCAAAAGATGAAACTATTTAAGGAGAAACATAACAGGGTGACATATATGATACGTGAACATGCTTATATGAAAGACAATGATAGTAATCAACTAGAATAAATGAACATAATATACCAGATAATGAGACACAAATCTCATCATCTAAGTCAGCAACAAACCACAAGTGAGGCATCATCTTGGCAGGCAGGCACGTGACGGTCATAGGGTTAAGTTTTTCGTAAAAGTGGCTATAGTCTAGGTTTTAAAAACACTTAGTTCGCTATAGTCAAAGCTCTGATACCAATCTGTCACACCCCCAAGATCGGGTCCAGCGGAAGCATACGTGTAGCTGGGGTGTAACTCAATTGGTATTACAACACAAGTTCAAAAATGGTTTTCATTTCAATCATTTAGAATAAAATAGTTAAGTCAAAAATGTTGTATTTACATTGTTAAAAGTAGTGCGGAAATAGGCCCTTAAAAGTAGTTTAAAACGGTCCCCATATAAATTATCAGAGTCTTCTATGACCATGCCATGCCCTGCCAAAACCTCCAGTAGCGTGCCATAAGTTAAAACCTGAAAATACATGCTAAAGTGTCAACACGAGGTTGGTGAGTTCATAGAGTTTGTTTAACAAATAAAGTTTATGCATATGTATGAATGTTTCCCAGCAAAGGCATCGTAAATCCACTCAGTTACAAGTCCCGCCATAAGAGCCTTGTAACCTGTGTGTTTACAACCCACTGCTACAATATATAGTATGAGTAAAACATATATAAGTTTATCACAACAGTTAAGCAACTAGTCGTAAGTCTACACTTCATCTCCGAAGACCTCACGTTTGTATGTATATCTCCATGGTTGTGCCCAGCAACTTAATCTGGGGCCATTGGAAGTCTCCATGGTTGTGCCCAGCAACTTAATCTGGGGCCATTGGAAGTATGTATGTATGTCTCCATGGTTGTGCCCAGCAACTTAATCTGGGGCCATTGGAAGTCTCAAGAATACACCATCACAGTTTAGTATAACACAGTTAAGTATAGTACAATCACGTATGTATGACATCAAGTATAAAACAATCAAGTATAAAGAAATCAAGAATAAATGTTTTGCGTATCAAGAAAGTATGTTTTGAGTATTTGTACAAGTAAGTAAGTAGTTAAGCATGTATCTCCCCCCAAAGAGTTAAAACAAGTATAAAGAGTAAAAGTGGGGCTATGACTCACCTGGGGCGAAAGCTACGACGACAAATGTGGATACACAGAAATGAGGTTCGATCTCTAACCGCAACCTAATATGAATGATAGTGATCTACTTAGATCATGAAAGGATGTAAAGGATATGCATGCACATGATACCTATACCACTCGTATTATTTTAAAACATGTATATATAGTGTAACGATGTTTTAGGATAGTCGTTGGTGAAAACTTGTGAAAATATAACTTTTCGTCGTAAAATATAATACTTGTTAATTTCTGAAAACGGCCAAAAGTGGCCTCGGAAAACAAGTTGCAAAACAGTGTGTAATGAGAGTTAGGGGACAAACTCAGCATTTTTAGAAATCTTGTTACAGTATCTAAATATGTTCCTTAGTGAAATTTTACCCATTGCGTCTAGATGTTAAGATAAATGGTCGAAAAGTATGGCATTTAGGCCAAAACTGTCTATTTCTGGGCAACTTTGGGTGGCTGTAGTTTATTTACTAAAAGTCCAAATGTTAAACGGCCAACTGATTTGGAAAGTATTACAGGAGTACTAACTTTTGTTCCTTGGTGTGCCGACTCCAGAAATGAGTCTATTGACGGGAAATTGGCTCCAAACATGGGCGTTTGTGAATATTCCGATTTTACTTGAAAATATTCTAAGTGTAAGTGCTGTCAAAATAATATATGTTTTGCCGTTATTGAAACGTGAATATCTTTGTCGTTATAAATCCGTTTTACTCGTTCTTTATATCCACGGAATCGTGGGACAACATACTAACATATTTTTGATAAGTCGGGATGGCTAGATTTAGTTTTACGCCTCGAAACAGTCGTGACAACTGTTCATCAGCAAAGGATTTTCAGAAAAATAGTTTTCGTCGTTAAACTCGTTTTTAGCGTATCTCCTTCGTTATTAACTCGTTTTCATCCCCGTTTTCGGCCATAGTTCCGTCTCGGAATGTATTTTCTAAATATTTGGTCAAAAGTTACCCCAAACCCACTGAGTTTGCCACGTTTTCATTTTAAGGACAGTAGGTTTATCTATTGTTTCAAAAACCATTTCTAGTGTTCCAAACTAGTTTCTAATCCAACCAAACCACTTTCAATCACCACAAATCTAGTCTAATCTTACCATACACCTTCTTAGGGTGTCATGGGTTCCTAAACATCATAACTCAAGTGGATCTAACAAGGATCTAACTATAATCCATTTCTAGGGATCAAAAGTTATAAAAAGTATAAATAGAGTGGTATAAACTAACATATGCATATGGATCTTGAATAAACAACATGAAACTAGAAAAAATGAAAGTATGGAAAGATCAACAAGTGATCTTGAAGCTTACTTGATGATTGGATGAGAAAATGTATAATAACCTAGGGTTTTTACCACAAAACCCCAACTAGAAATACAAATGAGACCCAATAAACACATGATCTTCAAAAATCCATGGTTTCTTCTTGTTGATTTGTTCTTGGCCGAATGGTAAAGAGAAGAAAAGAAGAGAGCATTTTGCTTGTTGAATTTTTGTATGAAATGAGAAAAATGAGATGAAAAGTGAGTTTTTGGTATATATATAGTCCTAGGGGAAACAAGATCCATAAAATGGGGAAAATGGGTAAGGGGGCATGGGTTGTGTAAGAAAGTGTTGGGTATTTGGTGTAGTATTTGTGTGTAGTTGTGGTTTTAAGGTGTACCGGGTACCGGGTTAACTAAAAATAGACCGTAACGAGTTGAAGTAAAATATGATGAAGTTAATTGGGACATAATAAAGTTATAAAAATTGTGAAAATATGTTGGGTATAAATATTGGGTGTTCGGGTGATTATTGTTTAGTTTCTACGAAAACCGTCGTAATTATATTAAACGTACGACATTAATTAAATAAATTCCCAAATTACCGGGCAAATTAATAATATAATTTTTATATCATTATTATGAGTATAAAAATATGTTAGGACCATAGTTGAGATTGTCGGACCAATTATTCAAAATAATAGTTCACAAGATAACGTTTCTTAGTTTAAAAATCGTACGTTTACAAAAATGACGCAACCCACGTATAAATGACAAATTTTCTCCGGAGGTGAATAGTGTTTTATGAATAGTAAAATTTTAAAACGCTTCTCAGAATATCAAACTGACCTCAAAAATGATGAATAGTAAAATGATGAATAGTGATCGATGAATAGTAACCGATGAATAGTAAATGTGAAAGTTCGGGAAAAGACCAGAATTTACGAGTTGTGACAGTCTCTACCCCTTAAGGGAACTTCGTCCCGAAGTTCAGTTAACGTTGGTCTCCGAAGTGTTATAAAGGTGAAGATTCATGAGATGAAATGACCAGTTGACGTGCTTCTAGGCGGCGGTTCACGAGGTGATGAAAAGTATAAGCGTTCTGACAACGAGGGTATACACACACATAAATGAAACATTTTGAAAATTGAGTTGAGAATTCAATCCAGACAAAATTTTATTATAACCATTCTCAGTGTTGCAAAATTCACTTCTGAGTCAGACATAGGTAGTCAGCCTATGTCCCACTATCCCGGGTTGAATATAGGTGACTAGTCTATATTCCACCGAGGTTCCATGAATTTTGAAATACTCAGCTCAGTTATACTAAGACTATGTCCTTCACAAATACCAAGACGTTCAGAAAGACTAAGGCAGGTGACCAAACTCGAGGTCAAAAGATGAAACTATTTAAGGAGAAACATAACAGGGTGACATATATGATACGTGAACATGCTTATATGAAAGACAATGATAGTAATCAACTAGAATAAATGAACATAATATACCAGATAATGAGACACAAATCTCATCATCTAAGTCAGCAACAAACCACAAGTGAGGCATCATCTTGGCAGGCAGGCACGTGACGGTCATAGGGTTAAGTTTTTCGTAAAAGTGGCTATAGTCTAGGTTTTAAAAACACTTAGTTCGCTATAGTCAAAGCTCTGATACCAATCTGTCACACCCCCAAGATCGGGTCCAGCGGAAGCATACGTGTAGCTGGGGTGTAACTCAATTGGTATTACAACACAAGTTCAAAAATGGTTTTCATTTCAATCATTTAGAATAAAATAGTTAAGTCAAAAATGTTGTATTTACATTGTTAAAAGTAGTGCGGAAATAGGCCCTTAAAAGTAGTTTAAAACGGTCCCCATATAAATTATCAGAGTCTTCTATGACCATGCCATGCCCTGCCAAAACCTCCAGTAGCGTGCCATAAGTTAAAACCTGAAAATACATGCTAAAGTGTCAACACGAGGTTGGTGAGTTCATAGAGTTTGTTTAACAAATAAAGTTTATGCATATGTATGAATGTTTCCCAGCAAAGGCATCGTAAATCCACTCAGTTACAAGTCCCGCCATAAGAGCCTTGTAACCTGTGTGTTTACAACCCACTGCTACAATATATAGTATGAGTAAAACATATATAAGTTTATCACAACAGTTAAGCAACTAGTCGTGAGTCTACACTTCATCTCCGAAGACCTCACGTTTGTATGTATATCTCCATGGTTGTGCCCAGCAACTTAATCTGGGGCCATTGGAAGTCTCCATGGTTGTGCCCAGCAACTTAATCTGGGGCCATTGGAAGTATGTATGTATGTCTCCATGGTTGTGCCCAGCAACTTAATCTGGGGCCATTGGAAGTCTCAAGAATACACCATCACAGTTTAGTATAACACAGTTAAGTATAGTACAATCACGTATGTATGACATCAAGTATAAAACAATCAAGTATAAAGAAATCAAGAATAAATGTTTTGCGTATCAAGAAAGTATGTTTTGAGTATTTGTACAAGTAAGTAAGTAGTTAAGCATGTATCTCCCCCCAAAGAGTTAAAACAAGTATAAAGAGTAAAAGTGGGGCTATGACTCACCTGGGGCGAAAGCTACGACGACAAATGTGGATACACAGAAATGAGGTTCGATCTCTAACCGCAACCTAATATGAATGATAGTGATCTACTTAGATCATGAAAGGATGTAAAGGATATGCATGCACATGATACCTATACCACTCGTATTATTTTAAAACATGTATATATAGTGTAACGATGTTTTAGGATAGTCGTTGGTGAAAACTTGTGAAAATATAACTTTTCGTCGTAAAATATAATACTTGTTAATTTCTGAAAACGGCCAAAAGTGGCCTCGGAAAACAAGTTGCAAAACAGTGTGTAATGAGAGTTAGGGGACAAACTCAGCATTTTTAGAAATCTTGTTACAGTATCTAAATATGTTCCTTAGTGAAATTTTACCCATTGCGTCTAGATGTTAAGATAAATGGTCGAAAAGTATGGCATTTAGGCCAAAACTGTCTATTTCTGGGCAACTTTGGGTGGCTGTAGTTTATTTACTAAAAGTCCAAATGTTAAACGGCCAACTGATTTGGAAAGTATTACAGGAGTACTAACTTTTGTTCCTTGGTGTGCCGACTCCAGAAATGAGTCTATTGACGGGAAATTGGCTCCAAACATGGGCGTTTGTGAATATTCCGATTTTACTTGAAAATATTCTAAGTGTAAGTGCTGTCAAAATAATATATGTTTTGCCGTTATTGAAACGTGAATATCTTTGTCGTTATAAATCCGTTTTACTCGTTCTTTATATCCACGGAATCGTGGGACAACATACTAACATATTTTTGATAAGTCGGGATGGCTAGATTTAGTTTTACGCCTCGAAACAGTCGTGACAACTGTTCATCAGCAAAGGATTTTCAGAAAAATAGTTTTCGTCGTTAAACTCGTTTTTAGCGTATCTCCTTCGTTATTAACTCGTTTTCATCCCCGTTTTCGGCCATAGTTCCGTCTCGGAATGTATTTTCTAAATATTTGGTCAAAAGTTACCCCAAACCCACTGAGTTTGCCACGTTTTCATTTTAAGGACAGTAGGTTTATCTATTGTTTCAAAAACCATTTCTAGTGTTCCAAACTAGTTTCTAATCCAACCAAACCACTTTCAATCACCACAAATCTAGTCTAATCTTACCATACACCTTCTTAGGGTGTCATGGGTTCCTAAACATCATAACTCAAGTGGATCTAACAAGGATCTAACTATAATCCATTTCTAGGGATCAAAAGTTATAAAAAGTATAAATAGAGTGGTATAAACTAACATATGCATATGGATCTTGAATAAACAACATGAAACTAGAAAAAATGAAAGTATGGAAAGATCAACAAGTGATCTTGAAGCTTACTTGATGATTGGATGAGAAAATGTATAATAACCTAGGGTTTTTACCACAAAACCCCAACTAGAAATACAAATGAGACCCAATAAACACATGATCTTCAAAAATCCATGGTTTCTTCTTGTTGATTTGTTCTTGGCCGAATGGTAAAGAGAAGAAAAGAAGAGAGCATTTTGCTTGTTGAATTTTTGTATGAAATGAGAAAAATGAGATGAAAAGTGAGTTTTTGGTATATATATAGTCCTAGGGGAAACAAGATCCATAAAATGGGGAAAATGGGTAAGGGGGCATGGGTTGTGTAAGAAAGTGTTGGGTATTTGGTGTAGTATTTGTGTGTAGTTGTGGTTTTAAGGTGTACCGGGTACCGGGTTAACTAAAAATAGACCGTAACGAGTTGAAGTAAAATATGATGAAGTTAATTGGGACATAATAAAGTTATAAAAATTGTGAAAATATGTTGGGTATAAATATTGGGTGTTCGGGTGATTATTGTTTAGTTTCTACGAAAACCGTCGTAATTATATTAAACGTACGACATTAATTAAATAAATTCCCAAATTACCGGGCAAATTAATAATATAATTTTTATATCATTATTATGAGTATAAAAATATGTTAGGACCATAGTTGAGATTGTCGGACCAATTATTCAAAATAATAGTTCACAAGATAACGTTTCTTAGTTTAAAAATCGTACGTTTACAAAAATGACGCAACCCACGTATAAATGACAAATTTTCTCCGGAGGTGAATAGTGTTTTATGAATAGTAAAATTTTAAAACGCTTCTCAGAATATCAAACTGACCTCAAAAATGATGAATAGTAAAATGATGAATAGTGATCGATGAATAGTAACCGATGAATAGTAAATGTGAAAGTTCGGGAAAAGACCAGAATTTACGAGTTGTGACAGTCTCTACCCCTTAAGGGAACTTCGTCCCGAAGTTCAGTTAACGTTGGTCTCCGAAGTGTTATAAAGGTGAAGATTCATGAGATGAAATGACCAGTTGACGTGCTTCTAGGCGGCGGTTCACGAGGTGATGAAAAGTATAAGCGTTCTGACAACGAGGGTATACACACACATAAATGAAACATTTTGAAAATTGAGTTGAGAATTCAATCCAGACAAAATTTTATTATAACCATTCTCAGTGTTGCAAAATTCACTTCTGAGTCAGACATAGGTAGTCAGCCTATGTCCCACTATCCCGGGTTGAATATAGGTGACTAGTCTATATTCCACCGAGGTTCCATGAATTTTGAAATACTCAGCTCAGTTATACTAAGACTATGTCCTTCACAAATACCAAGCCGTTCAGAAAGACTAAGGCAGGTGACCAAACTCGAGGTCAAAAGATGAAACTATTTAAGGAGAAACATAACAGGGTGACATATATGATACGTGAACATGCTTATATGAAAGACAATGATAGTAATCAACTAGAATAAATGAACATAATATACCAGATAATGAGACACAAATCTCATCATCTAAGTCAGCAACAAACCACAAGTGAGGCATCATCTTGGCAGGCAGGCACGTGACGGTCATAGGGTTAAGTTTTTCGTAAAAGTGGCTATAGTCTAGGTTTTAAAAACACTTAGTTCGCTATAGTCAAAGCTCTGATACCAATCTGTCACACCCCCAAGATCGGGTCCAGCGGAAGCATACGTGTAGCTGGGGTGTAACTCAATTGGTATTACAACACAAGTTCAAAAATGGTTTTCATTTCAATCATTTAGAATAAAATAGTTAAGTCAAAAATGTTGTATTTACATTGTTAAAAGTAGTGCGGAAATAGGCCCTTAAAAGTAGTTTAAAACGGTCCCCATATAAATTATCAGAGTCTTCTATGACCATGCCATGCCCTGCCAAAACCTCCAGTAGCGTGCCATAAGTTAAAACCTGAAAATACATGCTAAAGTGTCAACACGAGGTTGGTGAGTTCATAGAGTTTGTTTAACAAATAAAGTTTATGCATATGTATGAATGTTTCCCAGCAAAGGCATCGTAAATCCACTCAGTTACAAGTCCCGCCATAAGAGCCTTGTAACCTGTGTGTTTACAACCCACTGCTACAATATATAGTATGAGTAAAACATATATAAGTTTATCACAACAGTTAAGCAACTAGTCGTGAGTCTACACTTCATCTCCGAAGACCTCACGTTTGTATGTATATCTCCATGGTTGTGCCCAGCAACTTAATCTGGGGCCATTGGAAGTCTCCATGGTTGTGCCCAGCAACTTAATCTGGGGCCATTGGAAGTATGTATGTATGTCTCCATGGTTGTGCCCAGCAACTTAATCTGGGGCCATTGGAAGTCTCAAGAATACACCATCACAGTTTAGTATAACACAGTTAAGTATAGTACAATCACGTATGTATGACATCAAGTATAAAACAATCAAGTATAAAGAAATCAAGAATAAATGTTTTGCGTATCAAGAAAGTATGTTTTGAGTATTTGTACAAGTAAGTAAGTAGTTAAGCATGTATCTCCCCCCAAAGAGTTAAAACAAGTATAAAGAGTAAAAGTGGGGCTATGACTCACCTGGGGCGAAAGCTACGACGACAAATGTGGATACACAGAAATGAGGTTCGATCTCTAACCGCAACCTAATATGAATGATAGTGATCTACTTAGATCATGAAAGGATGTAAAGGATATGCATGCACATGATACCTATACCACTCGTATTATTTTAAAACATGTATATATAGTGTAACGATGTTTTAGGATAGTCGTTGGTGAAAACTTGTGAAAATATAACTTTTCGTCGTAAAATATAATACTTGTTAATTTCTGAAAACGGCCAAAAGTGGCCTCGGAAAACTAGTTGCAAAACAGTGTGTAATGAGAGTTAGGGGACAAACTCAGCATTTTTAGAAAGCTTGTTACAGTATCTAAATATGTTCCTTAGTGAAATTTTACCCATTGCGTCTAGATGTTAAGATAAATGGTCGAAAAGTATGGCATTTAGGCCAAAACTGTCTATTTCTGGGCAACTTTGGGTGGCTGTAGTTTATTTACTAAAAGTCCAAATGTTAAACGGCCAACTGATTTGGAAAGTATTACAGGAGTACTAACTTTTGTTCCTTGGTGTGCCGACTCCAGAAATGAGTCTATTGACGGGAAATTGGCTCCAAACATGGGCGTTTGTGAATATTCCGATTTTACTTGAAAATATTCTAAGTGTAAGTGCTGTCAAAATAATATATGTTTTGCCGTTATTGAAACGTGAATATCTTTGTCGTTATAAATCCGTTTTACTCGTTCTTTATATCCACGGAATCGTGGGACAACATACTAACATATTTTTGATAAGTCGGGATGGCTAGATTTAGTTTTACGCCTCGAAACAGTCGTGACAACTGTTCATCAGCAAAGGATTTTCAGAAAAATAGTTTTCGTCGTTAAACTCGTTTTTAGCGTATCTCCTTCGTTATTAACTCGTTTTCATCCCCGTTTTCGGCCATAGTTCCGTCTCGGAATGTATTTTCTAAATATTTGGTCAAAAGTTACCCCAAACCCACTGAGTTTGCCACGTTTTCATTTTAAGGACAGTAGGTTTATCTATTGTTTCAAAAACCATTTCTAGTGTTCCAAACTAGTTTCTAATCCAACCAAACCACTTTCAATCACCACAAATCTAGTCTAATCTTACCATACACCTTCTTAGGGTGTCATGGGTTCCTAAACATCATAACTCAAGTGGATCTAACAAGGATCTAACTATAATCCATTTCTAGGGATCAAAAGTTATAAAAAGTATAAATAGAGTGGTATAAACTAACATATGCATATGGATCTTGAATAAACAACATGAAACTAGAAAAAATGAAAGTATGGAAAGATCAACAAGTGATCTTGAAGCTTACTTGATGATTGGATGAGAAAATGTATAATAACCTAGGGTTTTTACCACAAAACCCCAACTAGAAATACAAATGAGACCCAATAAACACATGATCTTCAAAAATCCATGGTTTCTTCTTGTTGATTTGTTCTTGGCCGAATGGTAAAGAGAAGAAAAGAAGAGAGCATTTTGCTTGTTGAATTTTTGTATGAAATGAGAAAAATGAGATGAAAAGTGAGTTTTTGGTATATATATAGTCCTAGGGGAAACAAGATCCATAAAATGGGGAAAATGGGTAAGGGGGCATGGGTTGTGTAAGAAAGTGTTGGGTATTTGGTGTAGTATTTGTGTGTAGTTGTGGTTTTAAGGTGTACCGGGTACCGGGTTAACTAAAAATAGACCGTAACGAGTTGAAGTAAAATATGATGAAGTTAATTGGGACATAATAAAGTTATAAAAATTGTGAAAATATGTTGGGTATAAATATTGGGTGTTCGGGTGATTATTGTTTAGTTTCTACGAAAACCGTCGTAATTATATTAAACGTACGACATTAATTAAATAAATTCCCAAATTACCGGGCAAATTAATAATATAATTTTTATATCATTATTATGAGTATAAAAATATGTTAGGACCATAGTTGAGATTGTCGGACCAATTATTCAAAATAATAGTTCACAAGATAACGTTTCTTAGTTTAAAAATCGTACGTTTACAAAAATGACGCAACCCACGTATAAATGACAAATTTTCTCCGGAGGTGAATAGTGTTTTATGAATAGTAAAATTTTAAAACGCTTCTCAGAATATCAAACTGACCTCAAAAATGATGAATAGTAAAATGATGAATAGTGATCGATGAATAGTAACCGATGAATAGTAAATGTGAAAGTTCGGGAAAAGACCAGAATTTACGAGTTGTGACAGTCTCTACCCCTTAAGGGAACTTCGTCCCGAAGTTCAGTTAACGTTGGTCTCCGAAGTGTTATAAAGGTGAAGATTCATGAGATGAAATGACCAGTTGACGTGCTTCTAGGCGGCGGTTCACGAGGTGATGAAAAGTATAAGCGTTCTGACAACGAGGGTATACACACACATAAATGAAACATTTTGAAAATTGAGTTGAGAATTCAATCCAGACAAAATTTTATTATAACCATTCTCAGTGTTGCAAAATTCACTTCTGAGTCAGACATAGGTAGTCAGCCTATGTCCCACTATCCCGGGTTGAATATAGGTGACTAGTCTATATTCCACCGAGGTTCCATGAATTTTGAAATACTCAGCTCAGTTATACTAAGACTATGTCCTTCACAAATACCAAGACGTTCAGAAAGACTAAGGCAGGTGACCAAACTCGAGGTCAAAAGATGAAACTATGTAAGGAGAAACATAACAGGGTGACATATATGATACGTGAACATGCTTATATGAAAGACAATGATAGTAATCAACTAGAATAAATGAACATAATATACCAGATAATGAGACACAAATCTCATCATCTAAGTCAGCAACAAACCACAAGTGAGGCATCATCTTGGCAGGCAGGCACGTGACGGTCATAGGGTTAAGTTTTTCATAAAAGTGGCTATAGTCTAGGTTTTAAAAACACTTAGTTCGCTATAGTCAAAGCTCTGATACCAATCTGTCACACCCCCAAGATCGGGTCCAGCGGAAGCATACGTGTAGCTGGGGTGTAACTCAATTGGTATTACAACACAAGTTCAAAAATGGTTTTCATTTCAATCATTTAGAATAAAATAGTTAAGTCAAAAATGTTGTATTTACATTGTTAAAAGTAGTGCGGAAATAGGCCCTTAAAAGTAGTTTAAAACGGTCCCCATATAAATTATCAGAGTCTTCTATGACCATGCCATGCCCTGCCAAAACCTCCAGTAGCGTGCCATAAGTTAAAACCTGAAAATACATGCTAAAGTGTCAACACGAGGTTGGTGAGTTCATAGAGTTTGTTTAACAAATAAAGTTTATGCATATGTATGAATGTTTCCCAGCAAAGGCATCGTAAATCCACTCAGTTACAAGTCCCGCCATAAGAGCCTTGTAACCTGTGTGTTTACAACCCACTGCTACAATATATAGTATGAGTAAAACATATATAAGTTTATCACAACAGTTAAGCAACTAGTCGTGAGTCTACACTTCATCTCCGAAGACCTCACGTTTGTATGTATATCTCCATGGTTGTGCCCAGCAACTTAATCTGGGGCCATTGGAAGTCTCCATGGTTGTGCCCAGCAACTTAATCTGGGGCCATTGGAAGTATGTATGTATGTCTCCATGGTTGTGCCCAGCAACTTAATCTGGGGCCATTGGAAGTCTCAAGAATACACCATCACAGTTTAGTATAACACAGTTAAGTATAGTACAATCACGTATGTATGACATCAAGTATAAAACAATCAAGTATAAAGAAATCAAGAATAAATGTTTTGCGTATCAAGAAAGTATGTTTTGAGTATTTGTACAAGTAAGTAAGTAGTTAAGCATGTATCTCCCCCCAAAGAGTTAAAACAAGTATAAAGAGTAAAAGTGGGGCTATGACTCACCTGGGGCGAAAGCTACGACGACAAATGTGGATACACAGAAATGAGGTTCGATCTCTAACCGCAACCTAATATGAATGATAGTGATCTACTTAGATCATGAAAGGATGTAAAGGATATGCATGCACATGATACCTATACCACTCGTATTATTTTAAAACATGTATATATAGTGTAACGATGTTTTAGGATAGTCGTTGGTGAAAACTTGTGAAAATATAACTTTTCGTCGTAAAATATAATACTTGTTAATTTCTGAAAACGGCCAAAAGTGGCCTCGGAAAACTAGTTGCAAAACAGTGTGTAATGAGAGTTAGGGGACAAACTCAGCATTTTTAGAAAGCTTGTTACAGTATCTAAATATGTTCCTTAGTGAAATTTTACCCATTGTGTCTAGATGTTAAGATAAATGGTCGAAAAGTATGGCATTTAGGCCAAAACTGTCTATTTCTGGGCAACTTTGGGTGGCTGTAGTTTATTTACTAAAAGTCCAAATGTTAAACGGCCAACTGATTTGGAAAGTATTACAGGAGTACTAACTTTTGTTCCTTGGTGTGCCGACTCCAGAAATGAGTCTATTGACGGGAAATTGGCTCCAAACATGGGCGTTTGTGAATATTCCGATTTTACTTGAAAATATTCTAAGTGCAAGTGCTGTCAAAATAATATATGTTTTGCCGTTATTGAAACGTGAATATCTTTGTCGTTATAAATCCGTTTTACTCGTTCTTTATATCCACGGAATCGTGGGACAACATACTAACATATTTTTGATAAGTCGGGATGGCTAGATTTAGTTTTACGCCTCGAAACAGTCGTGACAACTGTTCATCAGCAAAGGATTTTCAGAAAAATAGTTTTCGTCGTTAAACTCGTTTTTAGCGTATCTCCTTCGTTATTAACTCGTTTTCATCCCCGTTTTCGGGCCATAGTTCCGTCTCGGAATGTATTTTCTAAATATTTGGTCAAAAGTTACCCCAAACCCACTGAGTTTGCCACGTTTTCATTTTAAGGACAGTAGGTTTATCTATTGTTTCAAAAACCATTTCTAGTGTTCCAAACTAGTTTCTAATCCAACCAAACCACTTTCAATCACCACAAATCTAGTCTAATCTTACCATACACCTTCTTAGGGTGTCATGGGTTCCTAAACATCATAACTCAAGTGGATCTAACAAGGATCTAACTATAATCCATTTCTAGGGATCAAAAGTTATAAAAAGTATAAATAGAGTGGTATAAACTAACATATGCATATGGATCTTGAATAAACAACATGAAACTAGAAAAAATGAAAGTATGGAAAGATCAACAAGTGATCTTGAAGCTTACTTGATGATTGGATGAGAAAATGTATAATAACCTAGGGTTTTTACCACAAAACCCCAACTAGAAATACAAATGAGACCCAATAAACACATGATCTTCAAAAATCCATGGTTTCTTCTTGTTGATTTGTTCTTGGCCGAATGGTAAAGAGAAGAAAAGAAGAGAGCATTTTGCTTGTTGAATTTTTGTATGAAATGAGAAAAATGAGATGAAAAGTGAGTTTTTGGTATATATATAGTCCTAGGGGAAACAAGATCCATAAAATGGGGAAAATGGGTAAGGGGGCATGGGTTGTGTAAGAAAGTGTTGGGTATTTGGTGTAGTATTTGTGTGTAGTTGTGGTTTTAAGGTGTACCGGGTACCGGGTTAACTAAAAATAGACCGTAACGAGTTGAAGTAAAATATGATGAAGTTAATTGGGACATAATAAAGTTATAAAAATTGTGAAAATATGTTGGGTATAAATATTGGGTGTTCGGGTGATTATTGTTTAGTTTCTACGAAAACCGTCGTAATTATATTAAACGTACGACATTAATTAAATAAATTCCCAAATTACCGGGCAAATTAATAATATAATTTTTATATCATTATTATGAGTATAAAAATATGTTAGGACCATAGTTGAGATTGTCGGACCAATTATTCAAAATAATAGTTCACAAGATAACGTTTCTTAGTTTAAAAATCGTACGTTTACAAAAATGACGCAACCCACGTATAAATGACAAATTTTCTCCGGAGGTGAATAGTGTTTTATGAATAGTAAAATTTTAAAACGCTTATCAGAATATCAAACTGACCTCAAAAATGATGAATAGTAAAATGATGAATAGTGATCGATGAATAGTAACCGATGAATAGTAAATGTGAAAGTTCGGGAAAAGACCAGAATTTACGAGTTGTGACACCATGTTTGTTTTAGAAGAATTCATTCACCAAATTAGGGTAATGAAATTTCTTATGGAAAATAGGATGTGCAATACTCTTAAGTATGAAAGATTGCTATGAGTTATATATTAGAATGTAGACAATTCTAATGTTCCTATCATACCTTTCTCAATCATGAAAGGAATAGGATTGAGTCTTATTCTTCTCTCATGGAAAATAGACTTAGGATTGAGTCTTATTCTAATGTTCCTATAATACCTTTCTCAATCATGAAAAGGAATAGGATTGAGTCTTATTCCTCTCTCATGGAAAATAGACTTTCTGGCATTTCGGTAAATTTTTCTCAATCAAACATTATGTTTGAAAGCAGAATTAGATCAATTTACCAATTTAAGACCAAACCACTTTTACGGCTTTAATGTTGCATTAATACATTAAAAAGAATTACAAAATTCAATTTTAGTATTTTCGATAATTAAATTTTAAAGAAAATTAAATACCCTTGGTTCATAATCATATAACCATTTAATTTTCACTGAAAAACTAGGATCCAAATTAACATAGGTTCATCACATCAGTTGATCTGCTAGTGATGACGGTATTCAATAAGGTACGAGTCGAGCCTCAATTGCCAATATTCAATTGCAATTCCTAGAATCGATGGGATTTACATATTTGCCAACTGCACTTGCAATGTAAGCATGTTTTATCCCCATCTTCTTATGCCTTGAGTGATCAGTCCCACTATCAACTCAATTAAGTTAACCAACTTAAGAAACAGCAAACTTACATAATTCCACCACATCAGTTGATCTGCTAGTGATGAGATCATGTAATTTGCCCTTCCATTGTAATCTAGCCAGGTTACGCCCTGACGTAAACTACAACTTTAGGTGTTTCCGTTTCATTGGATGGCATATAACTTAAATTTAAGGGTAATAAATTTTGATGTGTGTAATCAAAATATATGTACAAAGATGTCATGCATTCATCTTGTAGCATATGTTTCATGTAAAAAACTTTTACTCATTAGTTTCTTTACGAGCTAAATCTCCAAAGTTTTGATTGAGGCGTTGAGAAACTTACAACTTTGCCTTAAATGCTTCATAGTTATCATCGTTGTTAGGTAAAACTAAATTTGACTCACAGGCGAGCGTTAAGCCAGAATGGAGGCTATCTAAGGCCGCAATTTAATGCGAAGCCAACCTTATACCCACTTTAATAGCTTGTCAAAATTAGTTCCACCTTCCTACCACTTAATACAGTCGTGATCAATCAATCAAAAGTTCAAGATTTTTGTAAGCTCAAAACAAGATTTCACCATTATTAAGTTCGTTTAATATTTTATTTATGAAATTACCCTTTGTTTACTATCATATCACACAACATATAAAAACAAAAGTAATTTAAATAAAATAAACAAACAACAACAATAATGGACATGCAAATTAAATCAATTTAAAACACACAATTGATTTTACACGATTTTAATAGGGTCTTCCCTAATTTTATAATTAATTCAATTTTAGTAATCTTTATAGTCATAATATTTACTAAAAACATATCAATTATAATAAAATCGCATAATAAAGCATGAAATCTATAAAACCAAATCACCATAATCCAAGACAACACATGCATGGTTTGTCATGGATGCCCACATTGCACATATTATAACATATAATCATGTCAATAAAGGAAAGCAACTAAACGGCATATCAAAATATCCATTTAAATACACATAAATATTACATGCAACCTCGGGTTTCTACAAGTTTTATAACAAAATTCAAAACCCTAATTTTCTTTTCAAAAAAAAATAATTTCGACATATATATTAAAATATAAAAGACGACATTTAAAAAAAAATCTAGGGTTTATGAAAAATTTAAAAAACATAAGAACACCAAGCATGTAATAATCATAACGATTCAATTTTATGTGTTTCGGTAATTAATTACAACGTATTAACGGCTCTTGATGCCACTGTTGGAATATGTAAATGATAACAAAGTATATAAACATAAAACACATCAAGCACGCAGCGGAATAGGATCAAATACATGTAATTAAATTAACCAAATATAAATGAATGCGTACCTTTGTGATTTCTAGCAAGAACAAGAAATCAATTAACAAGAACTTATAAACCCTAATTAGGGTTTAATGTGGATCGACTAATGTGTTAATCGAATGGGCAATCACAACGTTAGCAAAAGTATGCCAACACTTCATTCTTGTACACACGTATTAGTAGCGTTTCAATGAGAAAAGCTAGGTTCTTAATTCACAAACAAACCAAACACTATGTTTAGTAGATCGCGTAGGAACCCTAAGAGGGTGTAGTTGATCAACTAAACAATAATGGTTTTGAGCTTAGAAATCTAGTAGGAACCCTATAAGGTTGTAGTTCGATTTCTAGCTCAAGATGAGAGAAGAGAAGGAGATTTGGTTTGCAAGTGAACCAAGAGATGAATAAATGAATACATATGGACATGTATTTATACTATTTCAAATCTTGAAGCACAAGACACAAACCCTACACCCTATTGGGTTGGGTTCGGCCGAACATGGGTTTTACAAGCCCATTCCATGTTTTTCTTGAACTCTATTTCAAGTTCAGTCCTTCATCTTTCCTCCAACGATCATTTAGTCCAATTACCGTTAACTACTAACGACCGTTACGTGTTTTATTTGTGAAATTAATAATTATTCATAATTCAATATAATAATTATTAATACATTGAAACTCATACGTAATGTGTGCAATCCCGAAGTCTCGTGTTCGAATTCGGACGTATTACATTAATTTTTATCCGTTACTTCTAACACTATACTGGCATTCTAAATTAGTTGGTTGTGGAAATACTTAAATGTTTCAGGGTTCAAAAGCAAATGGTGCATTTATATTGACAGCAAGTCACAACCCAATGAGGTACATTGTAAAATCTTATTCACAGCATCTTTGTGGGTTTGCATTTAAGTGGTTATTGCATTCTGACCATCAAACAAACAGGGTGTTTAATAGTCCTTATCTAAGCCACAAATCAAATTATATAAGCAACAAAAAAGCAGTTAGCAGATAAGCATCTCGGATGACTTTTGAAAGGGTAATTTTGACCTTTTTGATGACTAATAAGCATTTAGCAGATAATTCATTTGACGTAGGAAAGGGTAGATTGAAAATTTACCTGAATCATGCCAGGATGGTCTCGGGTTATTTCCTGGCGATGGTGTTCCATCCGACATCCGTCCTCTGGTGTTTTCCGACCTTTTGCTACTAATGCATTTACCCTGACTTTATATTCCTCATATTCTATCTACAATCAATATAAAAAACAACCTTTAGACTCATACACTAAGTTTTAATCTGATTATGCCATAATATACAAAATCTTACCTTTATTGCTCGATGTTCCTTAACAAATGATTAGAAAAGTAAAGTAAAGTAAAGTAACTCCCAATACGTCTTCCACGGGTTATGGGTCCCAATACCGTCTTCCACGGTGTATGGGGGGGAGGTTGAGACGTAGACAGCCTTACCCCTACCTAAGGTAGAGAGGCTGCTTCCGGTTCTACCAAAGGTAGAAAAGGACCTCCGGCAAGGGGTTCCTTAACAAATGATTGCTGAATGTTATCTTTCAAGTAATCAATCTTCTGGTTTTTTCTTAGATTTAGAAAACCTCTTTTTCATATTGATGTTTTTCGTCCAACTCCTTAGTAAGCTGTTTGTGGGAAGCCTCACAACTGACGTACCTTTCCATCAGTTCAGCTCGTTGCGGTCCCAAGAACGCGAAAGCATTCACGAAACTCAGCAGCGTCATCATCTCCGTTCTCATTGCAAAATTAAAAACAAAAATTAGCGATAGTGTTCCTGAAACATTTAAGTATCGTATATATAAAGCCGTAAGAATATATAAAGCTGTAAAATACGCGTATCGTATATATAAGTGCACCATTTGCTTTGGAACCGTGAAACATATATATAAAGGTGCAAATGTTTTTGTTTATTGTTTGAAAAGATACCTGTTATTGATAAAATCGGTTTAATGAAGAGTAACACAATGCGAAACCTCTTTGCGTTTCTGCAGCTCCCCATCGAGACACTGAACAAACTTGGTCTGTGGGCCCATTGCATCATGTTCCCTAAACCTGGAAAAGGACCTCCCGAGTTTATTAATCCTCCCAGACGCCTTATCAATGGCGATATTACATAAGTAACTTAGTTCGTAACTCTAAAATAGAACATAAATAAGCCCAAGCTGTTACTTATGCAGTTTTAGTTTTGGGGTGTTTGAATTAACTTATGTTGAAGAGCTTATGCAGTTTTAAATGGCCTAAAAAAACTTCATACATAAATAAGCCGGTAAGCACATTTTTTTTTTTTTTTGAAATGCACCGGTAAGAACATTTTTGGTCCTTGCCAATACTCCGCTAGAGATAACTATTTGAAGAAAAGGTAACATTCATTGTAGCTGATTTAAACCTTCTTTCCCTTTTATGCCTATACAAAACTCTGAATACCAATATCAATTTTAGATACAAGTTAATGTTATAAGTGTTAGAGTTATTAGGATCACAGTAATCTGAGAGTTGTGTAAACACTTTCGGATCGAAGTATTTCGATGGTTCTATCGAAATCTCAAATCAGATAAAACTCAGATTTAGAAACGAGAATGTGTGTTTGTTGTTATGAAAAACGAACCAGAGAAAACAGAATGAACATATGACCAAAAAACTGAATACGGTAGTAACTGCCATAGCAGTTAATTAAATACCGAATCAGTTAAATTAAAGGATAAAATTAAGGTCCAAAATACCTGGAATTTTATTTTTAAGTGCTACCAAGGGCTGCCGCCCCTGGAACCCCTCTTCCGGGGGCGCTGCCCCGGACCCCCATGATTCGGGACGATTATCATAATAACGTCATACAAGTGTGCACTCCGCACAAACCCCGACTTGTTGAACATTTATCATGATTACACATTGGTCAACTAAGTCAATCCATTACACTTAAATCATATTGGTGACGCAAAATCACCAACAATAAGATCAGCGGTAAACTGATTGAGGAATAAATTCAAAACTATTTGAAACCATTTACAAAACTATTTTGTGAAATACCAAAATAGAAAGTTGAACAATAATATTTGAACGGATGGAATACATTTTGGTGAAACAAGTGACAAACGTATGTCACGTTAAACATAAATCATATACAAGCATTACATCGTAAGTCATAACGTTCTACAGGGAAAGACATTCCCACCAATTTGGATGAATAATGTGGAAATATGCTTCGTGATTCTGCAAGCTCGTCTATGGAGTTCTAATGCTACCATTTGGAATATCATCATGTAAATTTACAACTATGGATATTCAGGGTTATCTTCTGCAAAACCATTCGAAAAATAGTTTAGTCAATAGAAATATGCTTATGTCCATAACTTTGACCGTCTTGCCTATGCAATTTTATTTAAACTGACATTTTAAAACCTCTGAATACCAATATCATTTTTTATTAATATGAAAAAATGAATGATAATTTTTGATTAACCAAAAGATTACCTTCCTGCAATTTCTTGAAGAGTACTTGTGACGATGTAGTCAGTATGATTCATTGCTATAAGATCAGCGGTAAACTGGGACGACAAGTGATACTTTTCTTCAAAGTAATTCCAGTTGATGTCAAAATCAGGATATTTGGTTTTCTCCAATGCGTGAGCGATGGTACACTGCAGGAAAAAATCATCCTCTAGTCAGCTAGACCTAGCAACAATTTCTGCTAGAGGTGGGCAACCTGTCTACCGGCTCGATTGGGGCTTTTTTTATAATCTCAAACTAGTCAAATCAAAGCATTTTGCTACAACGGGTTGAAAGTCGCACACATCGCTTATTAATGCATAAAAAAGTTTAAATTAATTTGAATAGTATTGTTTTTGTAAGGACAGGTCAACCCAGTCTGACTCGGCCCAGCTCTGCCGTACAGAAATGAACCATTTAATCTCGATTGGGGCTGTGTTTTTATCTCAAACGGGTCCAATAAAAACCTTTTGCAACAACGGGTTAAAAGTGGCCCAAAATCAATTTTTAGTGCATATAAACTCTCTAAATCATTTTCTTTCAAAAGTTAAAACTTTATAGCAATACTATTGTGTTTCTAAACAAAACAAAGATTCTAGCTGGTCAACCCATTCTAACCTGGCCCAATTTCAACCGTACAAAAATGACCCATTTCAACCCAAACCCATTTTCACCCGTTACCCAACACGCCCATCTTGCCACTTTTTATATCTAGTTCTGATTTTAAAGTACCAATCATGTACTTCATACCTGAGTGACACCTAATTTGTGAGCGAGCAAGGAGACAACAAGGTTTCCGTCACTGTAGTTCCCAATACTCAGATCCGGCTTCATTTGCAACTCTGTTGTAACTTGTTTTGCAACATCCTAATAGAAATCAAGAAGCTCTTATTATAACAGCACAAGTATTTATATATTTTAGGGGGTGTTTTGGATGTCTTATTAAGCTGATTAGTTAGGATTAAAAGTCAAAACAATTAGATTCATAAAACATGCCAACAGTTGATGTAAGAAAACTGAAATGCGAGTTTACTAAACTATATCCTT
The DNA here is from genome assembly GCA_030686995.1 of Artemisia argyi. Lineage (NCBI taxonomy): Eukaryota > Viridiplantae > Streptophyta > Magnoliopsida > Asterales > Asteraceae > Artemisia > Artemisia argyi. The sequence continues at coordinate 8,512,524 of CM060684.1, forward strand.
TAGCTTAAACACCTGATTTGTCAGATTATTCAGTTACATAAATTTGAAAGTGGTTCTGATCCTTAAAATTACAATAATCACCATGAAATTGCAGAAATCCAAATGTCAGGTTCTTTAGGAAGCAATTCTCGCGCTTGTTTTGCAGCATCATACTTTTCTATACCCGGTAATAGCTCTCAATCTTCAATCAGAGTTTGTGTCAATCTTAACCGTCCTTCCCTATTCCCACACTTTTTATTGATCCAATCACCAAGAGTGTTAAAGTCATGAATACTAGTGCTTGTGTTAAATTCATTAATACTAGTGACGACTTGAAAGAAGAGTGAGATATTAAAGGAAAAAAGGATAATTACTATGTGTTGTTATTAATTGTCACAATAAACATTCTACCATATTATCATAAATTGGTTCAACGAAAGTACAAAAAACAAATTAGCTAAATACGTTGTAAATACAAATAGTAAAACCATCAAACAATGCAAGTGAAGATAAGCAGCTTCTATGGAGAGCAATAAGTAAGTTTGAACACACATTGAGATCATTCACCAACTAAACTTAACGAAGAGCTTGTTAGTGTTTCTCATTCTCCTTCGAGACCATTTCTTATTTCACAATATTTGAGGTCCGGCCAATTTCCAGATTTGTTTTCCATCGCCCCAATATCAATTAGCTTCAAGAAGTAATCAGCGGCTTTGAGCCTCATCCGAAGACGTGCCTCTAATCCTCTATGTACTGTTGGAAAATTTAGTGCACTTGAGGGAATAATTCACTACTGGTAATGGGTTTGGAGGTACGGAGTGTACACCCATTTGGTCACTGAATTCCCTGACTCAAGAGTGGTTATGTATTGTTTCTACTGTTTCTGCTTATAGTGTGATTCTATTGACAGTGGATTCTGCTGCTAGTTTCCACTGCTAGTGTTATTTTACCACTGCTAGTTTCCACTGCTAGTGTTATTTTACCACTGATAGTGTTAACATTACCACTGCTAGTGTTATTGTTTCCACTGATAACCACTAATTCCTACTATTATGGAAAATATTATGATATAATTAATGGGCTGTTATTTATACATAATTTCATGGGCTAGGGTTTGAGTAAACTCTATTATAAATAGAGGTCATAATAGATTTGCATGGAGGATACATGATACAAACCCTAAACACTAAATACACATCTGGTTCTTGATTTGTGCCTAAAACAATAACTTCACTTGGTCTTATCCAATAGAGATATTCGTGTAACCCAGGCATAGGGTCGAATAGTTTCTATTGGAAAGTGATTACACGATTTCAAGTGAATATCCGGTACCATTGATTATCTTAACCCTAATTGGGAACACTCAAACACAAATTAATCAACAATCAATAGAAACTATTAGTGAGAATCAATGGCTGCTGCTATGAGACAAATGGCTGCTAACTTTTCCAAGTTGGAAAAGTTTGAAGGTGTTGATTTCAGAAGATGGCAAAAGAAGATACACTTCTTGTTGTCAAGTATGAATGTGGTGTATGTTTTAACTACTACTATTCCTGAAGATTATGGGGATGATGCTACTGTGGAACAAGTAAGGGTCAGAAGCAAATGGGAGAATGATGACTACATATTGATACGGATTCGTATAAGCGGAAGCCAAATACCTAGGCAAAACCCTAGCGGCGATGACGCTTGGCCAACCAAGTCGTCTTCGACGGATTGTTAATTCCGGCCAACCGGATAATAACGTAAGAGATATTCTTCAATAATATTTGTTTCTAATTCAACATCCAACCAAAGAGATTACAATGTCTTTAAATAAGAAACAAACCAACGAATAAAAGGAAACAATAAACAACAATCTCAACAAAATATAAAAGATACGGAAGGAAATAAAACTCTCTTATTTTGGTTGGAGTGGATCACAAAATTTGGGCCGGTCCTAGCCCTTTGGACGCCTGTTTGTTGCAAGCCCGGAGGGTCTTCATCTGGTAGGGTTGGATCCGTATCATCCTCCCCCTCTAAAAAACGACTCGTCCCCGAGTCACCTTCGAACTCATCTTCAGCCGTGTAAGGCCTTAAATCGGCGACATTAAAGGTAGCGGCACCCCATAATGCCCCGGCAAGTCAATCTTGTACGCATTATCATTAATCTTCTTGAGCACACGAAACGGGCCATCAGCCCGTGGATGTAGCTTCCCAAAACGGCCTTGGGGGAAACGTTCATGACGCAAAAAAATCCACACAAGGTCACCTTCGTGAAACACAACACGTTTGCGATGCTTGTTTGCGCGGGATGGATATTGCAAATTGTGCTTTGTAATTTGGTCACGTACCTGTTCATGTAGCAATTTAATTTGGGCAGCTTGTGCATCACCTTCAGCGCTGAATGAGTCGAGACCAGGTAAGGGAGCAAGGTCCAGTGGAGTAAATGGATTCCTGCCATATACAACGAAGAACGGACTTCGCCCTGTCGAACTATGAGTTGAGCGATTGTAAGCAAATTCCGCCTGTGGAAGAACAAGATCCCATTGCTTCGTATTGTCCCCCACCAAACAACGTAACAGATTACCCAAACTCCGGTTCGTGACTTCAGTTTGGCCATCGGTTTGAGGGTGATGAGACGTGCTGAACTGAAGTTTCGCCCCCAAACGCTGCCAAAGTGTCCTGTAAAAATGACTAATAAACTTCACATCCCGGTCCGATGTGATTGTTTTTGGAACCCCATGCAGCCGAACGATCTCAGAAAAATACAATCGAGCAACTTGTGAAGCATCATACGTTTTAGAACACGGGATGAAATGTGCCATCTTTGAAAAACGGTCTACAACAACCATGATAGAATCCTTCTTTCGTTGCGTAAGTGGTAACCCGAGAACAAAATCGAGACTTACATCCTCCCAAGGAGCCGCTGGCGTAGGGAGAGGGGTGTAAAGGCCCTGATTTGTGTTGTGTGTCTTGGCAACATGGCACACACGACACCGATTAAGAACTTTCATCACATCTCTCACAAGTTTTGGCCAAAAAAATCTTTCTCCCACAAGTGAAATTGTTTTCTCACGTCCAAAATGTCCCGCTAAAGCCCCTTGATGACATTACAGGATAATGGCTTCACGAAATGACGAGATTGGGACACACAAACGACGTCCTTTAAATAGCAACCCGTCCCGTCGAACATAATCACGAAACGGACTTGAACCACTCTTTGGCCACACCTCTTTAAAGTCTGGATCATCCGCATATAAGTGTTTCAGAGGCTCGAAACCCGCCACCTGTGCAGTAGTTGTAACCATGAGACTAGGCCGGCGACTTAAAGCGTCGGCCACAGTGTTGGCTATACCGGCCTTATGCCGAATGACAAATGTAAAATCTTGCAATGTCTTCACCCATTTTGCATGCCGTGGCGTCAACTTGGCTTGCCCCTGAATAAATTTAAGTGCTTGATGATCTTAGTACAAAACGAATTCATTAGGTAATAAATAATGTCTCCAATAGTCCAAGCTACGAACAATGGCATAGAATTCCTTGTCGTAAGTACTATATCGACGACGTGTCTCATTGAACTTTTCACTAAAAAAAGCGATAGGGCGATTCAACTGGCTCAAGACCCCACCAATGCTGAGCCCGGAGGCGTCATATTCCACATGAAAAACATGATTAAAGTTAGGCAAAGCAAGAACAGGTGCTTCGGTTACCGCTTTTTTTAACTTTTCGAAGGCGGCTTGAGAAGCGGGGGACCAAACAAACTTGCTACTTTTCAAACATTCCGTCATAGGAGCCACGATGGTACTGAAATTCCGTATGAAACGTCGATAAAAAGACGCGAGTCCGTGAAAACGTCGCACATCATGTAACGAAGTAGGCGTCGGCCATGTGGTAATAGCATCAATCTTGGACGTGTCCATTCGAATGCCCGTACCCGAGACTAGGTAGCCCAAAAAAATCACCTCCTGTTTAAGAAAATGACACTTTTTTTTCATTTGCATACAACTTTTGTTCCTGTAAAATGCTGAAAACGTCCCGAAGGTGGCGAAGATGTTCGTCCAAACTCGTACTAAAACCCAAAATATCATCAAAGTATACCACCAGGAAACGACCAATGAATGCCTTAAAAATGTGATTCATTAAACGCATGAAAGTGCTAGGGCCGTTTGACAACTCGAAAGGCATAACCATTGACTCATATAATCCATCACGAGTCTTAAAAGCCGTCTTCCACTCGTCACCTGGACGCATACGAATCTGATGGTACCCACTACGTAAATCAATTTTCGAAAATATGGTTGCCCCATGCAACTGGTCAAGAAGATCATCAAAGCGTGGAATTGGAAAACGATACTTAATAGTAATTTTATTTACGGCTCTACTATCGATGCACATTCTGAAAGTACCGTTTGGTTTTGGCACAAGTAAGGCGGGTACTGCACAAGGGCTCATGCTCTCCCGGATAAGACCTTTTTCAAGTAACTCGGTCACTTGTCGATGGAGTTCGGCAAATTCCTTCGGGTTCATTCGGTACGCGGGTTTATTGGGAATACTAGCACCAGGTATAAAATCAATGCAATGTTGAATTTCACGTACCAATGGGAGGCCTGCAGGGATGTCAGTAGGATAGATATCAAAAAATTCATGAAACAGTGGCAAAACCTCATAGGGTATGTCTCCCGCGGGTTCGTTTTCTTCGAGCACAACTAAACCAAAAACCAGTGGGGTGGATGGCAGCGGGGTGGATGGCAGCTTAGCAAGACCAACAAAATCAGCTTTGGTCAATGTAGCAGAATTGGTCGGTTCATCTTTTGGGTTAAAAGGAGCCAATCTATTGTTTAAACCATCCTTTTTGAAGGAATAAGTGTTGCGAAATCCGTCATGTTTAACACGTCGATCATAAAGCCACGGCCGTCCTAATAACAAATGACAAGCATCCATTGGAATGACTTCGCACCATATTTCATCGGCATATTTGTTACCGATGGAGAATTGGACGAGACACTTATGATTAACTTTCACAAAATTCCCTTTTTTTAACCATGTTAACTGGTATGGTTCTGGATGATCATGCAATTGTAACCCAAGTTTTTCAACCATGTTAGTAGCCACCATGTTTTCACAAGACCCACCATCAACAATCACAGTACAAACTTTCCCTTTTGCCGTGCAATTGGTGCGAAAAATATTGTGACGAAGCCATTTTGTGTCATCCTCACCATCCGCCACGGTCGTGTTTAGGAGCCTGCGAGATACCAAAAGTTCACCCTTATCCGGGTAAATCATTGCGGACTCTTCCTCTGCATCTGTGTCATATTGAGGCTCCGTGTCTTCTACAAAAGCTACTAACTGTTTGTTGGGGCAGTCACGCTTTAAATGACCGAACCCTTGACATTTGAAACATCGAAGAGGACCTGAACTTCCTGGTTGCGAGTTGGCTGGTGGTGTTGGGTCTGGTTTCACTGGTCCTGTTCGCGATGCGGGTGTGGGTTTTGGGTAGGTAATCGGTTGTTTAAGAAAAGATTTGTTTTTGTGAACGAGTTATTTTTCAACCCGTAATGCCAACTTACACACGTCATTAAAGGAATAGTATTGGTGTAGGGAAATGACATCTCCGATTTCCGGTTTGAGTACACCCAAAAAAACGAGCTATAATCTGATCTTCGTATTCTTCGGCCCCACAACGCATGCGCAAACGTTCAAACTCCCCAATAAGTTCTTCGACCGTTTAAGAGCCCTGTTTCAGATTCTGGTAATCAAGATAGGAGTCTTGTTTGTAGGTAACTGGAAGGAACTTCGCTTTTAATAACTTTTTCATCTTGTCCCACGATTCGATCCTATGTTTCCCTGCCCGATAACGTTGCGTATGAACATGTTCCCACCATAAGGATGCTGATTTCTTAAGTTTCAGGGCAACGAACTTTACCTTAAGGCGATCTGGAATGTCCCGAATATCAAATACACGTTCAACTGTTTGCAACCAATCTAAAAATTCATCTGGTTGTAGGCGACCCTCAAACTCCGGCAGGTCGGTACGGAGGCCAAACGAACGTAATGGATCAGTTGGTTGTGGGTAAGGTGGTGGTGGAGGGGGGTTACGGTGGCGACGGTTAGGTGGGGTGGGTGGTGGCTGGTTATGAAAAAAAATTTCAAACTCGGTGTCATCTGATTCATCAGAATTTGATTCAGTGGGTGCCTCTTCATATTGTTTTTCATACCTGTTGAAAGGATTGAGCTCTAATTCCCGAATCCGTTCTTAAAGCCTTTCAATTTCAATGTCGCGTGGGTCGCGTCCATCTTCACCGTTGCCTCTGGCGGCGACTCGACGGCGATGCTGGCGGCGATTTTCTCCCTGTGTAGACATCTCCAGATTCCGTGTCTCTAAATACCACTTGATACGGATTCGTATAAGCGGAAGCCAAATACCTAGGCAAAACCCTAGCGACGATGACGCTTGGCCAACCAAGTCGTCTTCGACGGATTGTTAATTCCGGCCAACCGGATAATAACGTAAGAGATATTCTTCAATAATATTTGTTTCTAATTCAACATCCAACCAAAGAGATTACAATGTCTTTAAATAAGAAACAAACCAAAGACAAAAAGGAAACAATAAAACACAATCTCAACAAAATATAAAAGATACGGAAGGAAATAAAACTCTCTCTTATTTTGGTTGGAGTGGATCACAAAAATTGGGCCGGTACTAGCCACTTTGGACGCCTGTTTGTTGCAAGCCCGGAGGGTCCTCATCTGGTAGGGTTGGATCCGTATCACATATGCAGGGGTTTAATTCTCAATGGTATGTCTAATTCTCTATTTGATATTTATCAGAATGTTGAATCTTCTCAAGAAATATGGGATTCCTTGGAAGCCAAATATATGGCTGAGGATGCATCAAGTAAGAAGTTCCTTGTAAGTAATTTTAACAATTACAAAATGGTTGATTCTAGACCTGTCATGGAACAATACAATGAACTTCTTAGTATACTTGGTCGATTCACACAACACAAGATGAACTTGGATAAGGCTATTTCAGTCTCTTGTATCATTGATAAATTACCTCCTTCTTGGAAAGATTTTAAGCATATGCTAAAACATAAGAAGGAGGAATTAACTCTTGTTGAGTTGGGCGGTCACTTGCGCATTGAGGATTCACTCAAAGTTCAAGACATTGACAAGCCAAAAAGTAGCAATGTTACTGGTCCATCAGTTGTCAATATGGTGGAGCATAACAACTCCTCCAGGTACAATGACAACAAGGGCAAGCGTAAGCATCAAGATAACACCAAATCTGATATTAACAAGAAACCAAAAGTGACTTGTTGGAAGTGTGGTAAAACTGGACACTTCAGGAAGGATTGTAAAGGTGTTAAGATTGGCCATAAAACTGGATCAGGCACAAGTGGAGGGAATGGTAACACCAATTCTCTGAAAGGTCAGAATATATTTAATAAGTCTTTTGAGATTTATTATGTTACATATATATCTGAAATATATTTTGTGCGGGATGATGATGTTGCTTGGTGGGTTGACTCTAGTGCAACAATTCATGTGTGTAAAGATAGAAGTTGGTTCAAGGCCTATGAGTCAATGAATGATGGTTCTATTATTCATATGGGAAACGAGTCAACTGCCCTGGTGCATGGAAAATGATGTGTTGATTTGAAGTTTAGTTCTGAAAAGATTGTTTCTTTGTTCAATGTTTTACATGTTCCTGATATTAGAAAGAATTTGGTTTCTAGTAGTGTTTTGAATAATTGTAGTTATAAACAAGTGATTGAATCTGATAAGTTTGTTTTATCTAAACATGGTGTGTTTATTGGTTTTGGTTATTTATGTAATCAAATGTTCAGACTTAATATTGTTCATGATAATGTTAATTCTGCTTTTATATCAACCTCTAAACTTAATGATTCAACCCTATGGCATGCTAGACTTGGCCATGTACACTTTAAAAGAATGCGAGATATGTCTAAGGATGGGTTAATTCCAGCCTTTGATATGGACACTGAAAAGTGTAAAACTTGCATAATGACCAAAATTACTAAGAAACCATTTCTAAGTGTAAAACGTGAAACTAAAGTTTTGGAGCTGATTCATAGTGACCTATGTGATCTTCATGCTTCTCCCTCTTTGTGGAACAAGAAATACTTTGTGACTTTTATTGATGATGCTTCTAGGTTTTGTTACGTTTATTTGTTACATACTAAGGATGAAGCATTAGATAAATTTAAAGTATTTAAAACTGAAGTTGAACTGCAACAAGGGTCTCTAATCAAAAGATTCAGGACTGATTGGGGAGGTGAGTACATAGATACTCTGTATTTTCAGTCTGTTGGTATAATCCATGAAACGACTGCCCCTTATACTCCTCAGCAAAATGGTATTTCTGAAAGGAAAAACAGGGTGCTGAAGGAGATGGTTAATTCCATGTTGTCCTATTCAGGGCTGAGTCAAGGGTTCTGGGGTGAAGCTATGTTAACAGCTTGCTATTTACTAAATAGGGTTCCTAATAAAAGGAACAAGGTTACCCCTTATGAACTCTGGACTAAAAAGAAACCCAACCTGAATTATCTCAGGGTTTGGGGTTGTAGGGCTGTTGTAAGACTCCCTGATCCAAAGCAGAAAACTTTGGGTGAAAGAGGCATTGAATGCATCTTTGTTGGATATGCTGAGCATTCCAAGGCATATAGGTTCTATGTTATTGAACCTAATGAATCTGTTTCAATTAACTCAATAATTGAATCAAGGGATGCACTATTTGATGAAAATTGATTTTCATCGGTACTTAGACCAAATCAGAAGATTCCAAATGGAACTGATGATATTGATGTTTCAGAGATCCCTGATGAGGTTTCTGATGAGGTTGTGGAACAACAACCTGAACCTGAGCTCAGAAGAAGCAAAAGGGCGAGGACTCCAAAGTCATTTGGACCTGAGTTTCAATTATACTTAATTGAAGGTACAAGGAGTGAGGTTTCTGACCAGTATTCCTATTGCTTCATTGTTGAGGATGATCCCAAAACATTTGAAGAAGCAATGAAGTCATAGGATGTTGCTTTCTGGAAAGAAACAATTAATGATGAGATGGACTCCATCATGGGCAATAACACTTATGTGTTGACTGATCTACCACCTGGTTGTAAACCTCTAGGTAGCAAATGGTTTTTCAAAAAGAAAATGAAGGTAGATGGAACTGTTGAAAAGTTCAAGGCAAGACTAGTTATTCAGGGCTTTAAACAAAAGTCAGGAATAGACTATTTTGATGCTTATGCTCCCGTGGCACGTATCAGTACCATAAGATTGCTGATTGCTTTAGCATCAATTCACAATCTGATTATTCATCAGATAGATGTGAAGATGGCTTTCTTGAATGGTGATTTAGATGAGGAGGTTTACATGAACCAACCTAGGGCTTCATCATGCCTGGCAATGAAAACAAGGTGTGTAAACTGATTAAGTCTCTTTATGGACTAAAATAGGCACCTAAGCAATGGCATCAAAAATTTTATGAAGTGGTTTTATCTAGTGGTTATTTACTTAATCAAGCTGACAAATGTGTATGTAGCAAATTTGATGAATCTGGTAAAGGAGTCATCATTTGTCTATATGTTGATGACATGTTGATATTTGGCACTGACCAAAATCAGGTTGACCTGACTAAGGCATTTTTGTCATCAAAGTTCTCCATGAATGATATGGGGGAGGCTGATGTTATCCTTGGTATAAGGATTAAACATGAAAGTAACAAAATTTCTATCTCTTAATCTCATTATATTGAGAAGGTGTTAAAGAAATTTAATTACTTTGATTGTACTCGAGTGAGTACTCCTATGGATACAAGTGAGAAGCTAATGCCTAATACTGGTAAAGTTGTATCTCAACTTGAGTATTCTAGGGTAATTGGTTGCTTGATGTATGCCATGACTTGTACAAGACCTGATATTGCTTTTGCTGTGGGTAAACTAAGCAGGTATACTAGTAATCCTAGTGCTCATCACTGGCAAGCAATTCAGAGGGTCTTTAAGTATTTGAAGAGAACTATGGATTATAGTCTCTCATATACTAGTTATCCTTCAGTATTAAAAGGATACACTGATGCAAGTTGGATCAGTAACACTGAAGACAATTCGTCTACTAGTGGCTGGGTATTCCTACTTGGTGGAGGTGCAATTTCTTGGGCATCCAAGAAACAAACTTGCATCACCAGTTTAACCATGGAATCTGAATTTGTGGCTTTAGCAGCTGCTGGTAAAGAAGCTGAATGGTTGAGAAACTTGCTTCTTGAGATTCCCTTGTGGCCTAAACCTATAGTACCTATTTCTATCCATTGTGATAGTGCTGCTACATTGGCAAAGGCTTATAGCCAGATGTACAATGGGAAGTCTAGACATTTAGGTGTCAGACATAGCATGATTCGTGAGCTTATCATGAATGGGGTGGTATCTATAGAGTTTGTTAGATCTCAACATAATTTAGCTGATCACTTGATGAAGGGTTTGACTAGAGACTTGGTTTTGAAGTCTACAAAAGGGATGGGTTTAAGTCCAACCTAGTCACTGAATGCAAAGACACCCAACTCCCTCCTAAGGAAACTTGGGAGTTGAGTTTAATGTGGAAAGCTGAACATTTAGTGGACTGGAGCACATGTTTTATTATCATCCCAAGGTTGTGCTCAGAACCTGCTGGAAAGGAGGATGAAGTCTTTACTTCTCAATAGTTAATTTCTTTGAAAAAGTGCTAAGCAGGAGAATGAATAAAGAGAAACCACCTATGTAAATGTTGAAGTTTTGCCACTTCAGGAAGCTTTGGGACATTTTTATGACATTTTTGCCCCTGGATTTCCAAAATTTTGAGGGGCAAAAACGTCCCAAAGTGCGTAAAAGATGCCAAAAATGAAAGTTTAGTAACCCAATAAGGAAAAGAAAAAGTTCGATACTCAAAAGTGATTTTTTGGACAAGTATGGTACGTTTTAAAAGAAATTTCCTTTTGAAAATGTATGTGTATTTTATTTTCAGGTATTCAAATGGGTTAAAGGGTTCAATTCTTTGGAACACCCTGATTCTCGAATATTTGAACGTATAATGTACTAAGATGAGAATTCAATCTTCTAGATATTTTCATTTATGCATATGTTTTGTTTTGCATTTAATTTTCATGCAAAGGAAGTGAACTAAATTTGAGGAGGATTATTGGAAAATTTAGTGCACTTGAGGGAATAATTCACTACTGGTAATGGGTTTGGAGGTACGGAGTGTACACCCATTTGGTCACTGAATTCCTGACTCAAGAGTGGTTATGTATTGTTTCTACTGATTGCATGAATATGTTTCTGCTTATAGTGTGATTCTATTGACAGTGGATTTTGTTGCTAGTTTCCACTGCTAGTATTATTTTACCACTGCTAGTTTCCACGGCTAGTGTTATTTTACCACTGATAGTGTTAACATTACCACTGCTAGTATTATTGTTTCCACTAATAACCACTGATTCCTACTATTATGGAAAATATTATGATATAATTAATGGGCCGTTAATTATACATAATTCCATGGGCTAGGGTTTGAGTAAATTCTATTATAAATAGAGGTCATAATAGATTTGCATGGAGGATACAGGATACAAACCCTAAACACTGAATACACATCTGGTTCTTGATTTGTGCCTAAAACAATAACTTCACTTGGTCTTATCCCATAGAGATATTCGTGTAACTCAGGCATAGGGTCGAATAGTTTCTATTGGAAAGTGATTATACGATTTCAAGTGAATATCCGGTACTATTGATTATCTTAACCCTAATTGGGAACACTCAAACACAAATTAATCAACATGTACAGGGGCTGGCAAATAGAAAACAATGCATCAAAGAGGAGTACTGAGTAGTTAATAAACGAGCCTAGCTTGTTTAGGCCTATACTAGACTCAGCTTAGATCGTCAACCCTGTATAGATCTGCCATTGCTTCTATATACCATTCGCCATTGCTTGATACTGAGATACATTCACCACTGCTTGATCCTGAGTGCAACCTTAAAAACCAAGAAACTACTTTAGCATAAATGGAATTGCGCCATTAGTATGAAATTAAAATGCAATCGACAATAGAGAATCTTTGAAAACAGGTACAATAGTTGCATTTTATCCATGGACCGTCTACCATCTTTTTGAAACTTTAACATCTTTAACACAATAAGGGGCCAAATGTGTAACAAGTTTTATAATGGACACCGTTTATGTAATTGGTATCAAGAGACCAAAAATGTAATTTGATATAAACTATAAGGACCATCGTGTAATTTACTTTCTTTTCTCTTTCTACAAAGTTAGAATTATTTCGTTCCAATAATTTTTGTTGACCAATATCAAATTGGATATTAAAATAAGAGAAAAATGAATTTAGAAAACAAGGAAAGTGTGTTATTTACTCACTGAATTATACGGGTCCTTATCTTCCAAGGAAAATCATATGACTGAGGAAGCTCTGAAGATGCATCGATAAGTATCTCTTTTAAACATTCTAATTTTCCAAGATCCTCTGGTAGCTTCTCAAGAAGAGCACAATCCTCAAGGTTGAGATAACTCAGATGTTTTAACATACAAATGCTATCTGGAAGATGTTTTATCTTTGTAGCCGACAAATCTAGTCTCTCCAGAGATTCTAACTGGCCAATGTCCTCAGGCAACTTCCCAAGACAAGAATTGTGAACATCGAGCAACTCCAGACGTTTTAGCATGCAGATGTTATTCGGAAGAAATTCAATTTTATTACTACTCACATATAGCTCCTTTAAACATTCTAATTGGCCAAGATCCTCTGGTAGCTTCTCAAGAAGAGCACAATCCGCAAGGTTGAGATAACTCAGATGTTTTAACATACAAATGCTATCTGGAAGATGTTTTATCTTTGTAGCCGACAAATCTAGTCTCTCCAGAGATTCTAACTGGCCAATGTCCTCAGGCAACTTCCCAAGACAAGAATTGTGAACATCGAGCAACTTCAGACGTTTTAGCATGCAGATGCTATCCGGAAGAAATTCAATTTTATTACTACTCACATATAGCTCCTCTAAACATTCTAATTGGCCAAGATCCTCTGGTAGCTTCTCAAGAAGAGCACAATCCGCAAGGTTGAGATAACTCAGATGTTTTAACATACAAATGCAATCTGGAAGATGTTTTATCTTTGTAGCCGACAAATCTAGTCTCTCCAGAGATTCTAACTGGCCAATGTCCTCAGGCAACTTCCCAAGACAAGAATTGTGAACATCGAGCAACTCCAGACGTTTTAGCATGCAGATGTTATTCAGAAGAAATTCAATTTTATTACTACTCACATATAGCTCCTTTAAACATTCTAATTGGCCAAGATCCTCTGGTAGCTTCTCAAGAAGAGCACAATCCGCAAGGTTGAGATAACTCAGATGTTTTAACATACAAATGCTATCTGGAAGATGTTTTATCTTTGTAGCCGACAAATCTAGTCTCTCCAGAGATTCTAACTGGCCAATGTCCTCAGGCAACTTCCCAAGACAAGAATTGTGAACATCGAGCAACTTCAGACGTTTTAGCATGCAGATGCTATCCGGAAGAAATTCAATTTTATTACTACTCACATATAGCTCCTCTAAACATTCTAATTGGCCAAGATCCTCTGGTAGCTTCTCAAGAAGAGCACAATCCGCAAGGTTGAGATAACTCAGATGTTTTAACATACAAATGCAATCTGGAAGATGTTTAATACTTGTAGCCCACAAATTTAGCCTCTCCAGAGATTCTAATTGGCAAATGCCCTCAGGCAACTTCCCAAGACGACAACAGCATGCAACTCTGAGCGACTTCAGACGTTGTAGCATGCAGATGCTATCTGGAAGAAATTCAATTTTATTACTACTCACACGTAGCTCCTCTAAACATTCTAATTGGCCAAGATCCTCTGGTAACTTCTCAAGAAGATCACAACCATAAAGATTGAGCGACTTCAGATGTTTCAACATACAAATGCTATCCGGAAGAAATTCAATCATTTTACTACACACACGTAGCTCCTCTAAACATTCTAATTGGCCAAGATCCTCAGGTAACTTCTTAAGAAAAGTACAACCACCAAGATTGAGCGACTTCAGATGTTTTAGCATACAAATGCTATCAGGAAGATGATTAATCTTTAAAGTTGACAAATCTAGACTCTCCAGAGATTCTAACTGGCCAATGTCCTCAGGCAACTTCTCAAGAAGAGTACAACCATTAAGAGTGAGCGACTTCAGATGTTTTAACACAAAAATGCTATCTGGAAGATGTTTTATCATGTAAGAGTACAACGAGAGCTTTTCTAGACATTCTAACTGGCCAAGATCTTTGGGAAACTCTGGAATATTTTTGCCTCTGAGTGTAAGTTCTTGTAGACGTTGTAAACTACAAATCATGTCTGAAAATTTCTCAAAGTCTGTGCAAGCACATAGACCAAAAGAAATAAGCTTCTCAATATTTCCAACTGATGACGGTAGATATTCTTTATAAATACAATCAAACCCAAACTTTGGGAGATTACTGTTGGGGTGCAATGGGCATGAATCTAGGGACCTACCATCCAGATATAAAGTATCTGAAGAAAAATTAACCTTCGGCTCACATCTACTGTCAAACGTAAAAAACCTAAACCTCAAACAACCTTGTAATTTTAAGTTGACAAGTTTTCTTAGACATCCAACGGGAGCCTTAATTTCTACCAACTGATCACAATATGCAAGATCTAACTTCTCAAGATTTGGAATCAGCTCAAGGTCAAGGCTCCTCAACCTTGATTTATGAAGGTTGAGGATTTTGAGCTTGGGACATGCAACAGGCACGTGAAGTTCTTCAAATTGAGCACATCCTTCAAGAGATAACACTTCGAGATTCGGAGTCAACCCCAGGTCAAAGGTTCTTAACTTTGAGTGACTGATAAGGAGATGCTTGAGCTTTTGACAACTAAATGGCATGCAAAGTTCTTCTAAATTACCAGACCTTTCAAGAGATAATGTCTCAATATTCGGAGTCAACCCAAAGTCAAAGGTCGTCAATTTTGACTCTTTGAGAGAAAAGAATTTGAGTTTTGTTAGAACCTGCCAGCAAAAATAAGACAAAAAGATTAATATTAGCATATTAACAAACCAATAAATTAATAGCTTTATTACGAATTATGCAAAACAAACAATCAACAGTTATTCTACCTTTCTTTCTCCCTCTTCCCAAAGTTGTACCATTCTTGTCCTCCAATCCATTTCAAGTCCAACAAGATTGTTTGCTTGAAATGTTTTGGGTAAATACGAGAAAGGGTAATACCTACATTTTAGATATTTTAAAGAATTTGTGAAGCATTGGCTGATATCATCAAACTTCAGATCACTTTCAGAATCAGAATTTGCAAAAAACCCTTCAAGACATCCAAGTATCTTCATTTTTCCAAGACCTTTCATAACAATTCTTGCAATTCTGTTGGACTTATCATCAAATTTTGGATCACCATAATATGCAAAGATCACTTCAAGATATCGAAGTTCCTTCATTTTTCCAAGACCTTTCAGAAGAATTCTCGAATTTCTACTCCACATATTAAGTTTTAGACATCTTGTTGCTTCAGTACCCTACAATCCAAAAACAATGTCAGAAGTCAGAACAAATGAAAATGTATTAGTTTTCTCCGCCTTACAAGTATTCTGATCTTTACCTTGTCATCAGCCAATATATCGTTAATTTCCTCATAATTCCACAATCGGCTATGCTTGTTAGGCTCATCGGGGTGCTCACGACGAACAATGTTCTTTCCCATTTCTTCTATATGGTCATGCATGTCCAAGCGCCCATCTTCATCAACAGTTATGAGAGATCTCTGCTCAAGAACTTTTAAACCGATTCTAGCATGAAATCCGCAGCATTCAAGAATTCTGATTGCATCTTCTTTCTTATTGCCTTTCAATATGCATGCAATGTCTAGAAATATTTGCTGATAATCATCCTCGAGACTGTTGTAGCTTAACTCTAGCTTCTCCTGAGTCTCCTTCAACGGAATAATTTTTAGTCTTTCTATGGCATCTTCCCATTCAACCATATCTTTACCACAAAGAAAGGAACCCAAGACTTCGACTGTTAAGGGAAGACCAGCTGCATAACGAACAACTTTTCCTGACAACTCTTCGTATCCTTGAAGTGGATCCTCTCTTCCAAATGCACACCTACTAAAGAGGGAAGTTGCTTCCTGGTCTGATAAGAGAGCAATATCACGAATCACGTCCACTGATCTGGGTGCTTTCAATACTTGCTCATCTCTTGTTGTAATGAGAATTCTACTTCCTGGCTTAAACCACTTAGCCTCACCGGCTAATGCCTCAAGTTGTTTTATGTGATCCACATCATCTAGAACAAGAAGAACCTTTTTACCGCCAATCCTCCTTTTCATCATGTCTTTCCCCTCATCAACACTATTTAGAGTGACGTGTTCATTTAGTACATTTGAAAGGACCTGTTCTTGTAAATTCTTCAAACCAGACGCCGAGCCATTTGAAACTTCTCTCACATTCCAAACAAAGCTTATAGCTTCGAAATCATTAGATAGATTATCAAAAACAGCTCTCGCCGTAGTTGTCTTCCCAGCCCCTCCCATGCCCTTGATCCCTATCATGCGAACTTCATCAGTACCAACTTCTAAAGATGAAACAACATCCTTTACTCGAGTCTCCATGCCGACCAACTTTTCATCAAAGCCGAAATTGATGGAACGTAACTCTAGCGAAATCTCTCCAACAATTTTTTTGATGAACTTACCTTCATGCCTGTATGTATATGTAAAAGGTTCCATTTAGCACAGTCTAAATCCAACATAAACAATGTTTTAAATCTATAATCTATTACATACACTCATATACGAAGTAATACTATGTAACATAATACTATAGTCAGTTTTCATGGATGACCCTATACTCGGTAGTAATTTAAGAAGAAACTTAAGCAAGGAATATCACAAGTAGAGATATGATGAAATAATTACCCATCAAAAGTGTTCTTCAGCTCCCAACCAGCCAGATCGGCTGCTTCTTTCAAAGCTTCTCTCCATTTCCCAGCAGCCTCTTCCTTTTCATGTTTAGCAAAAGCTTGACCAACAGCCCCACTTTGTTTGCGGACCTCGGTGGGTTCAACGTCATAGAAGATTGGGTAAGCAGTGTGCTCATCCATCTTCTGGCACTCTATAATCTTGACAAGCTCTTCCAAACACCATGACGAAGAAGCATAGTTTTTGGAAAAAACAATGATGTAAAATTTGGAGTCTTGAATGGATTTGAAGAGATCATCGCTGATTCTTTTCCCTTTCTGGATTTTCTCATCGTCTTTGTAGGTGTAAATGCCTTTATCCTTAAGAGCATGATAAAGATGATCAACAATGTTTTTACGGGTGTCTTCGCCCCTGAAACTTAAAAAAACATCATACTTAAACCTCTTTTGAATGGATGAAGTTGAAGTAGAAGCCATTATTTTTGGTGCAGGTGAGTTAGAAGAAGATGCCATTGAATAAAAGTAATAGATAAGGTGTAAATTATGATGAAACTGATATGGTTGAAAGAGTTTATGTGAAGAAATTAAGAAACTAGTTCCAGCTGCTGCAGTGATGTGTTAATGTTTCTTGAGAAACAGAAGCCACTCTTTTGGTCAATGGAAATGAAAGATAAGATTCAGTGTTTGAAAAGAAAGATGAGCCACTCATATGGTCAATGAGAAAGTAAGATAAGATTCACCAAAAAAAGGAATAAGCAACCCAATACATCCTCCTGGAAATTGCTTATTCAGTCAAAGTAATTTAACCAAATATGTGTGAACACATAAAGGTCCAAAACTGGCATTCTAAATTAGTTGGTTGTGGAAATACTTAAATGTTTCAGGGTTCAAAAGCAAATGGTGCATTTATATTGACAGCAAGTGACAACCCAATGAGAAATCTTATTGACAAACAAATTAGTTTGTGGGTTAGCTTATGTAAGCAGTTATTGCATTCTTACCATCAAACAAACTGGGTGTTTAAAAGTCCTTATCTAAGCCACCAATCTATAAGCAACAAAAAAGCAGTAGCAGATAAGCATCTCGGATGACTTTTGAAAGGCTAATTTTGACCTTTTGGATGACTATTAGGCAATTTCGGATTAATAGTCGAACCTAGCTAGTCACTTAGATAACAGGACATTAAGCAATTAGCAGATAATTAATTTGATGTAGGAAAGGGTAAATTGATAATTTACCGGTATCATGCCAGGATGGTCTCTCGGGTTATTTCATGGTGTTTTCCGACCTTTTGCTAATAATGCATTTACCCTGACTTTATATTCTTCATATTCTCTCTACAATCGATATAAAAACAACCTTTAGACTCATACGCTAAGTTTTAATTTGATTGTACAAAATCTTACCTTAATTGCTCGATGTTCCTTAACAAACGATTGCTGAAGGTTATCTTTCAAGTAATCAATCTTCTGGTCTTTTCTTAGATTTAGAAAACCTCTTTTGCAGAACTAAAAAAACAGTGATAGTGTTCCTGAAACATTTAAGTATCGTATATATAAAGCAGTAAGAATATATAAAGATGTAAAATACGCGTATCGTATATATAAATGCACCATTTCCTTTGGAACCCTGAAACGTATATATAAAGGTGTAACTGTTTTTGTTTATTGTTTGAAAAAATACCTGTTATTGATAACCTCAGTTTAATGAAGAGCAACACAATGCCGCTCCCCATCGGGACATTGAACAAACATGGTCTGCACCTCCTGAGTTTAGTAATCCTCCCAGACGCCTTATCAATGTTGATAGCAGTCACTGTTGCATAAGTAACTTGGTTCGTAATTACTCTAAAATAGAACATAAATAAGCCCATAAGCTGTTACATAAGTAACGCATCATGCAGTTTTACTTTTAGCGTGTTTGAATTAACTTATGTTGAAGAGCTTATGCAGTTTAGTAATATTGCACAAATCCCAAAAACGATACAATTAAACGATTAAACAGAATATGGAAACCATATATTTGATAAAAATTTAATAATACCGGAATGGGCAACGTGGAATACGAAAATCAATAGGGCAGTCTTACACCTCACCGCATTGACACTAAGACCAAGTGTCTGAAGCAAATGCTTGAATATGTGTTTTGGTAAATGGTTATCTATGTTTGTCACTTGTTAAGGTGATTGCTACTTATTTAGGGTGTTATAAGACAAATTTAAAAAACTAATTAATATAAAGCAACCAACATGAGTTTATCCAATTATCATGAAATGTAACTAAAATAACAGATAGGAAGCAAAATGATAAGTGAAAGTGAAAAGTGGATGTTGTAAAACATGACAAAATGATAATAGTTACTACATGGGTATGATATTATTATAAATTTAGTAACCTCTAGATAAATAATTTGAGTTAGACATATTATCAAACATGTTATATGCAAGTACAATTTTAGAGTTGAAATTCAACTAATGACAACTAGTAAGTATATAACTGTAACTACAAACCTCTAACGAACATGGCGCATTTTACATGGTACTTTTCCGGTTACATTCATTGTACTTTTCCGGTAAGACCCGGCCATTTCTGGTCAAGACCCGGTTATATCCGGGCAAGACCCATTGTCGGCTTGAAATGATTCATCATATGAACAACCTGGTTAGTGGTAGTTGAGTCAAGTAGACACGTGTTGATAGGTGAAGGTTATTATTGCATCCTTTGTTTGATACCTTTACTAGAAGAATCAGGTAGTAGCTATGCCAAAGATAGACCATGTGAGTGGGGGAAAGCCATTTCATAACAATATATATAATACGAGTATATTGTTAGTTGTATGTGTTTGTTAGGTTTTCCACATCATTATTATCGCATATAAAAAAGATTTTTGAAATCTCTTAAACCATGTTTATCGGTGAGATTGACAACCCAACAAAAAGAAAAGTACATGACAAATGGTCGCTTGGCAACCTAAATCCCCAACCCACAACTTGCCACATGGCAATATTTTAATGGATGTTTATCATTTGCTTTTTTTATTTTTTTTATTTGTATCACTTATCATTTTGTATTATTATTAAAAAAATATAGAAAATATATCAAAGTTTATATAAAATTTTATTAGTAAATATTTTATCAAACATATAGTTTTATATAAAATTTTAAATAATTAAATTAAATATAAAAATATATTAGATGAATTGCTAACTCAACTCTTCCCGTAATTTCATGACGTTTAGTGAATTCGTTCACAACACTCCGAAAGTATATGTATTAGTTGTATGTGTTTGTTTGGTTTCCCGTAGCTTTCTGTGACATCATTATTTTTGCATATAGAAAGACCTTCGCAATCTCTTACCTGTCAAACACTCTCCCAAAAGTATATGATTTTGACGAATCAAGTTTGTATTTATTAAAATAAAGGTTAAAAGTTATAAAATTTGAACAAAAATAAAATAAACCCACTGAAAATGTAAAAACTAAAAATTAAAAACTCATAAAAATATATTAAAATGAATGTTGAATTAAAGAACACAAAATTTTAGAAAATATGATGAAATTAGATCATAAAAATATAAATAGATAAAAATATATTTCAATTTGAAAATAAATGTGATTTTTTAGTTGATAAGTGACACATGTCACTCCATGATTGGAGCTCCTTATTTTAATTTATTGTACACTAAACGTAATGGTGATAATCGTTCTCAAACATCTGTATGTATTTATTTTAATTTACAGTTTTGTACTGCTTGTGCATTCTTGTTGTTCATAGAGAGGTCAAGGTATTAGGTTCGGTTTGGTGACCTAACTTTGATTAAGTTGTAATCTTTATTATCAAAGCTCAATAATACAACAACTAAGGATCTGAACTTAGTAGTTTCATACTCAGTGTTGCGCTTGGTAAATCCGTTATCTCTTGAGTGTTTTCTGTAGTGAATCGAAAATACATATTATTTGCATGTTAGCGACTTCACAAACACACATATTATGAAAGCATATGTTTTCTAACAAAGCTTGATACGAAAGCAAAATGTAGTTTGTTTTGAAGTACATTTTGAATAACTTCAAAAGCTCATATATATGATAGATAGAAGCTTGATTCTTTCTCAACCCTCAGTAAGACATATATCGAGTGTTCATCATACCTTTTTCTCATTAACAATGGTGGCCGGAGAAGTCATAGGTGCCATGGTGGTTGCTAGTGGCGTGTTGGCATCATAGCAACAAGTATTATTTCACCTCTGCGGCAATAAATAGGTTCAATCCCATCTTTGTCGTGGTTCAACCTTGTTTGCTTAATACTTTCACCTAGGGATGATCATTTTGACCCGAATTCCGGAACCATACCGGTACCTTACCGAAAAGGTACCGATCCCGATATATGGTACGGTACCGGGAATACGGAATAAGGTAAAAAAAATCGGGACCATTAATTCTGTACGGGACCGGTACCAAATCGGGAAATTCCCGGAAAAAAACGGGAAAAACCCGATTTTTCAGTACCGCTATCCGAATCCCATTCGGTACGGTACCGGTACCACTAATTTATGCTCGGAAAAAAATTGGTACCGATCCCGATATATGGTACGGTACCGGGACTACGAAATAAGGTAAAAACAAATCGGGACCATTAATTCTGTACGGGACCGGTACCAAATCGGGAAATTCCCGAAAAAAAACAGGAAAAACCCGATTTTTCGGTACCGGTATCCGAATCCCGTTCGGTACGGTACCGGTACCACTAATTTATGCTCGGAAAAAAATTGGTACCACTAATTTGGTACGGGATCGGTACGGTACCGGTACCGTGCTCATCCCTACTTTCACCCATTACTCTTACTCTCTTGATTAGGGCTGAGCATAGGTTCGGAACCGACCCGAACCGAAAAAACCGAGGACCGAATTTCATGAAAAACCGGAACCGAAACCGAACCGACGGGCCGTCGGTTCGGTTCGGTTTTGTCGGTCTAAGTGTATTTTGGTATATTTTGTCGATTTTGGGCCGAACCGTACCGACCCGAAACCGAAATCATGTAAAACATGAAACCGAAACCGAACCGACGGGCCGTCGGTCCGGTTCGGTTTTGAACCTTCGGTGCTCAGCCCTACTCTTGATATGTTCTTTTTGTTCTTAATTAACCTCTGTGTTCATATATCAAACATTTACTATGTCCATATTTTGTATTTTCCATTACATCAAGAAAGCAAAAAATTTTAATTTTAAAAAATTGTCAAAAGTATATTGCAATATTAAGCTGAAATAATTAGTTTTGAGAAAGTTCAATTCATATGTGTCAATCAAATAGGTATGTGAATTCTATTTCCTAACGGAGTTGGATGTTGAGATAGGCATTTTAAGCGGCTTCAAAACGATTCCACAAATCAATATGACATCAACGGTATCGGGTGTTTTCTTGTTTTGTTTGAACTCATGACTTATGTATCAGCTAAGAATTTGAGTGTACTTGATTGATAGCATGGATGCAATAGTTTCAATGTTCTCTATTATTTGATATGTTTTCGTATTTAAACTCTTGTTCATTCATCTCAATTACAACTCTATGCATCCACCATTATTGGCTTATATTCGAGCACCGGAATGCTTTATGTCTATTGTATACAAAGAAAACTTTATTAGTGTTTGCCAAACCAATAATTTGCAACAGCTTGTGTTTTAATTTACTACAAAATATAGACAACTGCATCCCGTCATAAATCGAGTAAATTCAAAAAGGGGTATAAACAATTTAAATCAAGTCAAACTTTGGTAGGGCTTAACTCTGCTCGACATTATTATATTTGGCTCGAAAAACTTGATTTATTTATGATGATGAGTTTTTTAAACCAACTAAATTGAAATATAAAGATAAAATTCAAATTCGACTTGAGCTCGGTACATCTAAAAATAAGTATTTACTTTTAGTGTATTTATATATAAGCACGTAAAAGCTCGAAAAGCTCAACACTTACTCAAGTCGAATATATATAAGTTCGAGTTCGGCTCGATAAACATTTCGAGCTGACTTTCTGATCTCAAGCTCGAGACTCGATAAATTTCAGCTCGAACAAGCTCGACCCATTTACCCCCAAAAAAAGAAAATCGTCTTTTTTTTTTTCTCATTTTGGTCAAGTTTAACTGATCAACTGCTTGACTTCACCCATTTTAATAACACATGTCATGCTCAACTGCTTAACTGCTCGACTCCAGCTATAATGGACTAAAGGTGTTTAGAAAAAGTACAAGACAGAGACACGTGTCACTAAATGGATGAAGTCGAAAAAAAAGGTGCAAAAAGTGACCAAGTCTTGGACAAGGGTGTTTTTTTTTCTTTGTTTGATAATTTCCACTAGTATTTAACTTCCCTACTTATTTTAATAGTGTGTCAGCATCTTCTAGCCTTGTAGTATCCTATGCAATATATCGTACTATGTACGTATGTTTCTTTGTCTGTTTTAAACTAAACTTTTGTAATTGATAAATGAAAGTAGGAACCTCATATCTAATAACCGGTAGGTCTCGTGCTCGAGTCGTCCATTCTGCGCCTGCTTTTTTCTCTATAATATTATTATTTTGTCTTCTTCTAAAACATCTGACTAGCAATAGTTTATATGAATTACACGATACATACTGGTGTACATCAATTCCTTGCCGATTCATATGTTTTTGTTGCTTAATTTTCAATCATTAACATATATTTCACCAAGGTTTTTATATCCTTAGGACACGTTTTTATATACTTTTTTCTCAACATCGAGCATATGTGCTTAATTGTTACTTTTTTCCTGAGCATGTAACTAAATACTTGATAGAATTAATAAAATACAGTCATAAACGAAAGAGAACGCAAAAAAGTAGCAAGTTTAAACTCAAGGTTTATGAAAAAAAAAACAAAAAGAACAAAAAAAAAACAAAAACAAAATGGAAATATTACACAGTAGTCAGTTACACAAGTAAATGTTACTTCAATTCGAAGTAAATCAAAAGTATCATAGACCCAGGAAAAAAAAAAGTTGTTTAGTTGTTATTTTTGGTACAAAAATATGAATGCATTTGAAGCCTCGTGAGTCGTGAATTAGGTACATATATACGGATTAACATGAATACATGATGAACAATAAATAAATTATTTGTTTTTGAGAATGAAACTTGAGGGTTTGTGTAGCTTTGTTGGCTAAGGTTTATATCCTATAAGTGATAAGTGGTAGGTCTCGTGTTCTAGTCAGCAACCGTTCATGAACTCTTTTGTTTTTTCGTCATTTTTTTTTCTTTCACTTTTTCTCTTAAGTTTGTTACCATGTCATTTTTTTCTTTCAGTATTCATTCACCAAAATAGTTTGGTTACACCAAAGACTCCCCCTCTCGATAACTCCATCCGTTTATAAATACTAACCGAAACATATATGTCCTATATTTTGGTACTAGGAATGTACTCTAGCCGAAACATATATGTTTTATATTTTGATACTAGGTGATGACGTATAGTCTATATTTGGGCCACGAGCCCAAATGATAAACATTACTTGGCCCAAATCCACCACGAGTGGGCTATTATAACAAATAAACGGGCCATAATAAACACGGCGTGGGCTCACGAAGCCCAAAAGCCCAACCAAACTTAACTGGGTATGCGATAAGGATTACCTATTCATGGAATAGATATCCTTACCACGGATAAGCATTACGTATGCGAAAAGTAAGGAGCAAGAAACCTACACGGTTTCAGCCCCTATATAAGGAATGACATCTCTCATTCAAAGGTACGATATACAAACTGTTAATACAAATATCGGCTAAAAACGTTATTTATATTTTACGATCTTCGCTAAGTTTTGTTAACGACAAAATGTAAACTTTAGTTTTAAGCAAAACATATTCTTAGTTTTTAAGACTTGCATAAACAAGACTTTTGCTACATTTTACATTTCATAAAACATAACACAAGTTTATTTCTTTAATTAGAAATAGTCACATCACATTTATGGCAAGTTTTGTCATTATGTATTTATGGCAAGTTATGTGTTTGACTTGCTTTCATGTTGCTTGCAAGTATCATGTTTGACTTACTTTAAGTGATGTGACATTGTTTGGTTGATAGAAGTAATGTGACAAGACCTTGTTTGGTTTGAAGAGTAATTGCAAAAACCTACTGCAGACCCGGCGGTACCCTGGGGGTACACGGGCGGAACCCAGTTGAAGGTTCCGCCTGATCCGCCGAGCACACAGTTTGTTGTGCTATAAATACCAAGCCATAACTTGATTTTTGGCTAACCTCTTGAGCACATATTTTACACACACACTGATCCTTTTCTTCTAACCTCTTAACATTGTAAATGTGAAGTTTCCTTTTGTAGCAACGAAGCTCACAAGGTCATCTAAAGTTACAAGTTTCCAACACAACGTTGCAAGACTTGGTAGCTTAGTATTGTGTAAACTCGTGTTGTTTACGTGTCATTTGTTTGTGTATATTCTGAAGTGAGTGGTTAGTATTTTAGTCCTCAAAATACAAAGAGTGTTGGGAGTTGTTGTACCCTAGTAAAAGAACTAAACGGGAGTGGTTGTGCCCTTGTAAAAGAACTCGACATTTAGCTTTGTGTCGGTAAAAGTATAAGCGACGTGTAAGGTTTTCTCCGCCGGTGAAAGGAGCTTGTTGACTAGTGAAAGAAACTCTCGAGTTGGATACTCGGGGCGTGGACGTAGGGCAAGGAAAAAGAGTCCTTGTAGCCGAACCACGATAAATACTCGTGTTGTGGTTTGATCGTTTCTTTCCTTTACTTGCATGTTATATATATTGTGTTTGTGCATATATCTTTGATCAAACGGAAAGTTTCAAAGCTAACTAAAACAAGTTAAAAAGATTTTAAAACGCTAAAACTATTCAACCCCCCCTTCTAGTTTTCCACAATTGGCATCAAGAGCTACGTTACTCAAGCTTTTAAAATATATTGTGTTTTAAAACTTGAAACGATCCATGGATTTTGAAAATTACAAAGAAGGGCAATCTATGCAAAGACCACCACTCTTTGAAGCTAATGGTTTTATATATTGGAAAAACCGTTTTGAAACTTACGTGAAATCTAAAGATATAGATTTATGGTATATAATTGTTGATGGTGATAATATAGTTACTAACATTAAAGATGATGATCAAAAGAAATTGATAGGTAAAAATAATGAAGCTAAAATGATGCTTTACAACGCTTTGCCTAAGAAAGAATATGAAAGAGTCTTTTTGTGTAAAACCGCCAAAGATATTTGGCAATCTTTAATTGTCACTCATCAAGGAAACTCACAAGTTAAAGATAACAAAATTGATCTTCTTGTTCAACAATATGAACAATTTGTTATTTCCGAAGATGAGATTATTGATAATGCTTTTGCTAGGTTTAACACTATTATTACTTCACTTAAAGCACTTGATGAATCTTTTTGTAGTAAGAACTTTGTCAGGAAATTTCTTAGAGCACTTCATCCGAAGTGGAGAGCAAAAGTGACGGCAATTGAAGAATCCAAAGATCTTTCAAGCATGTCACTTGATGAGCTAATTGGAAACCTCAAAGTTCATGAAATGGTGATGGAAAAAAATTCGGGACTAGTTAGAGGCAAGAAAGAAAAAGTTAAGTCCATTGCCTTGAAAGCTAGAGTCCAATCAAGTGATGATGAAGAATCTACTTCGGATAGTGATGATGAGGAATATGCTATGGCCGTGAGAGACTTCAAGAAGTTCTTTCGTAGGCGAGGGAGGTTTGTAAGACAACCTAAAGATGACAAGAAAACCTTCCGGAAAGATCGTGATGATCAAAAAGGAAAAGTTGAACGAAAATGTTATAGGTGTGGAGACACAAGTCATCTTGTAGGAGAATGTCCAAAACCACCCAAGAGCAAGCCTCAACAAGCTTTTGTGGGTGGTGCTTGGAGTGACTATGAAGGAGATGATGATGAGCCAAAGAACGATGATATTGCTCTCATGGCTCACAACTCAAATGAGGTGTGCCTCAAAGTTTGTTTGGATCCGGATGAATGGATCAAAGATAGCGGTTGTTCAAGGCACATGACGGGTAATAAAAGTCTCTTCTCTACATATCACAAATGTGATGGAGGTAATGTTACGTTTGGTAGTAATGCTAGGAGCAAAATCATCGGAAAAGGTACAATCTCTCATGACTCCCTTTCTATAGATGATGTTGCTCATGTTGATAACTTAGGATTTAATCTCCTTAGTATTAGACAACTTTGTCGTAATAAGTATAATGTTCTTTTTAGTGAGAACGGTAGTAAAATACTTAAAGATGGTATAACCATAGCCAAAGGTATCCTTAAGAACAACGTATACGTCATGAAGTTGGATTCTACATCTAGAGACAAACTTTGTCTTACCTCATTAGATGAATCTTCAACTTTATGGCATAGACGTTTAGGACATGCTAACATGAGACTTATCCAAAACCTCTCCTCCAAAGACTTAGTTCGAAACCTACCCAAGTTGAAATATGACCAACACTTTTTTGATGCTTGCAAAGTCGGTAAACAAGTCCATAGTAGCCATAAGGCTAAAAACTTGGTTTCTACATCTAGGTGTCTAGAACTTTTACATATGGATTTATTTGGTCCATCCGCTATACAAAGTTATGGAGGTAACTTCTACACTTTGGTCATAGTAGATGATTACTCACGTTATACTTGGACAAAAATTTTGAAAAGTAAAAATGAAGCTTTTGATAAATTTGAGATTCTAAGTAAGAAAATTCAAAATCAAGTAGGGTCTAATATTGTGTCTATTAGAACGGATCACGGTCGTGAATTTGATAATGAATTTCAATTTGGAAAATTTTGTGATAATAATGGAATTACTCATAATTTTTCGGCTCCACGTACTCCTCAATCTAATGGTGTAGTAGAACGTAAAAATCGGACATTACAAGAGATGAGTAGAACAATGCTTAATGAACAAAATATTCCACAAAAGTTTTGGTGTAATGCCGTAGACACATCAACGTACATTCTAAATCGAGTCCTAATTTGACCATTTTTGAATAAAACTCCTTATGAACTTTACAAAGGTAAAAAGCCTACATTAGGATACTTTAGAGTGTTTGGTAGTAAATGTTTCATTCTTAACACCAAGGATTATCTCACCAAATTTGACCCAAAGTCTTATGAAGGTGTATTTCTTGGATATTCACAAAGTAGTAAAGCTTACATTGTTTTAAACAAAGAAACCTTAAGAGTCGAGGAATCGTTAAACGTAACATTTGACGAAAGTCCACCTCCCTCTAAGACATCACCTTTGGTAGATGATGACTTAGTTGAAAGCCAAGCAATTGAAAGTCAAGAAATCTTAGATAATAACAAGGAAGATGAACTATTAAACAAAGAACTTGTTAATGTCAAAGAATCTAAAAGTCATCCATTAGATAGCGTCATAGGCAACATTAATGAAAGAACACTAAGATCAAAAGTCCAAAATGAAAGTAATTATTTTTGCTTCGTGTCAACCATTGAACCTAAAAATATTAATGAAGCCATTAAGGATGAATCTTGGGTAATTGCAATGCAAGAAGAATTAAACCAATTTGTTAGGAATGATGTATGGACATTAGTTCCTCAACCAAAGAGTCAAACAATAATTGGAACGAAATGGGTATTTCGTAATAAAATGGATGAAAATGGAATTGTGTCTAGAAACAAAGCTAGGCTAGTAGCACAAGGATATAATCAACAAGAAGGCATCGACTACGATGAAACTTATGCTCCGGTAGCTAGGCTCGAGTCAATTAGAATCTTACTTGCTTATGCGTGTGCACATAATTTTAAACTCTTTCAAATGGACGTCAAAAGTGCATTTCTAAACGGAGTCATTAATGAAGAAGTGTATGTTGCTCAACCACCGGGCTTCATCGATTTTGAAAAACCTAATTATGTTTACAAACTTATAAAGGCTCTTTACGGACTCAAGCAAGCTCCAAAAGCATGGTATGATCGACTTAAAACCTTCCTAGTTGACCATAAGTACACCATGGGCTTAGTTGATAATACTCTCTTCACTAAGAAGAAAGATTCACATATTATCATAGTCCAAATCTATGTTGATGACATCATATTCGGATCAACTTGTCAAGAATTATGTGTGGATTTCTCAAAAATCATGCATGACGAGTTTGAAATGAGTATGATGGGAGAACTCAACTTTTTCTTAGGACTCCAAATTAAACAACTTGAAGATGGTATCTTCTTTAACCAATCTAAATACATTAAGGACATGCTTAAGAAATTTGGATTAGAAGATTCGAAACCTATCAAAACTCCCATGTCCACGGAAACTAAACTCACCAAGGATGAGGAAAGTGAATCCGTAGATAGCACTAAATATAGAGGTATGATTGGTAGTCTACTTTACCTAACGGCTAGTAGACCCGACATTATGTTTAGTGTTTGTCTATGTGATCGCTTTCAAGAAGATCCTAAAATTACCCATCTCGAAGCCGTGAAAAGGATTTTTAGGTATATTAAGGGCACTACACATTTAGGTTTATGGTATCCCAAAGGAACGGGAATAGACACCATAGTGTATGCCGACTCGGATCATGCCGGTGACTATGTCGATAGAAAAAGCACAAGTGGTATTTGTACTTTTGTTGGACATTGTCTCACCTCATGGTTCTCTAAGAAGCAAACGGCTCTTGCTATCTCAACAACGGAAGCCGAGTACGTTTCGGCCGGAAAGGCATGTCAACAAGCTCTTTGGATGAAGCAAGCTCTTGTCGAATACGGAATTCAACTCAACGACATCACAATTCTTTGTGACAACAAAGGTGCCATTGATCTTAGCAAAAACCCGGTTCAACATGCTCGTACCAAACATATTGAAATCCGTCATCATTTCCTTCGTGACAACGTCCAAAAAGGAAATATCTCAATTGAGAAAGTTTCTTCCGAAGATAACATAGCCGACATTCTCACAAAACCTCTTAAACGTGAGCCTTTTAACCTTCTTAGGCTAGGCTTAGGACTCATGGAACCTACATTGTAGTTCTGGACATTAGACAAAAAATCACAAAAATCAAAACAAATCCATAACAATTTTTCTCAGCAGGGTCGGCGGAACCCTGAGCCATAACGGACGGAACCCAACCCAGGGTTCCGCCGTGTCCGTCGACCTGTAGAATCACTTTCTTTGTTTATATTAAACCAAACACCCATTATTTCACACCACCACTTCCAAAACTGTTACTATTCACCATTCCTCTCAACCATTCCCACGAAATTCTGGTATTCCATTCAATCACATTACTAATCCATCATCATTGTAAGTATTCTAACTTGATTACAATCCTGATCTGAGTCTAGGAATTCTATTTTTGCACAAAAACAAAAACTTGGGGTTATGCATTAAACTTGTAAAATTCATGCATAAAATTAGGTGTTTAACAAAACTAATCATGTTCCCCATAGTTAGGAATTACATTCTTACTTAGTGTAAACATGTTTGCTAAACCACCCCATGTCAAATTCTTGCAAAAATTTCTCACAAGTAGGACAAATATTTTTTCGTCTCACATTGAGAATACAAAATCAAAACGTTATGTTCAAAACATCACTTGCATAATGTCTCTTGAATGCTAAAGGGAATACATAACCAATATGTATTTTCGGGTACATTCAAATGAAGCTACGTTGACCTAGGAGTGTTTGGGTTATCTTTTGTTTTTATAACAAAACTTGCATTATAAAACATTTTTTGATGCATCAAAATGAGTCAAGATAACCGCACCTCCACATTGTTTTCATATAGGCACACACTAGAACATCCACATTAAAATAGTAGTTTACTTAAACTAAAATGTGAAATTTTTGTTGTTCTAGGTATCATCATGCCTCCTCTAACCCATTACGACCATAAGGACACAATTAAGTACCTCCCAAAACACCACAAAACCAAAGGCCTTACCCCAAACCAAGTCAACATTTTCAAAGCCCTAGAAAAACGCTATGTCCATGAGGGTAGAACCATTGACCCGTCTTTCCTAGAAGGCACAAACCTTTATGCCGAATTTGCCACAATCAACTTTGAGTGTCTTTTGACTTTAGACGAGCCTATTTGTCCTAGATTCATTCTTGAGTTCTATGCATCCGTCACTCTATCCACGGGTGATTATGATTATTTATCCGTCAACTTTAGGGTTAGTGGCAATCAATACTCCTTCACTCTTGAGGAGTTTGCTCAAATCCTAGGAATTCCAAACCAAGGTACTTGTATCTACTCCGATTTACACTCCCTCTCAACCCTTGACACCCTAGATGACCGTTACCATCCTTATGATACCCCACTTGTGTCAAAAGATGTACTCCGTAACCACCTCTTTGTTAGGACAACCACTACTAGGAGAACCCGAACGGGTAATGAGGTTGATAAAGATCTATATGGAATGGAACTTAATGAACTCTTGCCCCAATTCAAGAAATGGGATGAAGTCCTTAGAGCCAATGTTATAAGCACCATAGGAAACCGAGACCATATCAACCTTTGCCTATGCTACATGCTCTACTCTTTGTCCACTAGGCAACCTTTCAATCTTGCTTACTACATGGCCAAGAGAATGGCCGACATTCCCATTCATGGCACAACGGCTATGCCATATGGAATGTTCTTGACCCGTCTCTTTAGGTTCATTGCACCCATTCCTCCAACTCCTAACCGTCTTCAACTTGACTACTCTCTCATTCCACATACATTTGTCCCTCTAAGTGATAAGAGAATGTATAGAGCCCAAGGAAAACGTCCTCATCCCCCTACCTCATCTTCATCTTCCTCAATGAGTGAAGATGACAATTTGCCAAACTCTAGTCTCCCACCTCTAGAATACCTTTCCCAACTTCCGGATATTCCAAATGAGTCGGAGGAGTTCAAGCAAACAAAGGGGATGTTCAAAAACATCGGGAGATTCCTCGGGAAGATGAAGAAGAAGATGGACCGTCAATGAGTGCGGGTGTGTTAGGAGTGTTTGGCACAAGGTGCTTTTGGAACAATTTGGTAGTTTAAACAATATTTGTGATGTATTTGTGTGTTAGTACAATGTTTGATACACTATGGAACATGTTTTAACTAACAATGTTGCAGGAAGACAACTTTTGGCAAGTTGTCAAATTTTCATGATTATCAAATTTTCACTAAGTTTAGTGAATTTCGCTAGCCCCCGGTCAAAGTCCTATGATATGAGTATCTACATGTCTAATTTTTGCATTTCCTAATCAGATATGAATTATATTTTTGGTTTTAGGACTTTTCGAAAATTTTGAAAATCGTTTCGCGGGTCAAAAACGCGGACTGTGAAGTTTTTCAGGCCCGGCGGATCCCAAATTTGGGTTCCGCCAGTGTAAAATCTGGGTAACCCAGTTTTGGCCCAACGGACCAGGCGGCACCCTTATTTGGGTTCCGCCTGTGTATTTCCAGGGTGCCGCCATATGCCTGCAGATTTTTTGGTTTTCTTTTTCGCCAATTCAACATTGAAACACCCAAATCCAATCCTTTTAGGTAGAAACCCATTACTTGCAATGCTCCTTCTTCCATGAACTTAACCAAAACCAATTCCCGCCAAAATTCAAATTTAACCATAACAACCTCAAGGACCCCTCAAACATAAAGGAAGGAACCCTTTTAAGGGATCCTTGAAATCCCTGAGATTTATACTAAACCAAATCCACCAAAACCACTATGCATTTAAGTGCAAAACTTGTCTTCTCACTTCACCATTTTCATTGGATTGACTTCCATGACATGACAACCCACAATTAACTTTTCCAAATCATTAGGAACCACCATTTTTGTATGGACTAACATCAAATCCAAACACTCCTTCCCACAAATCTTCATCACTATAAATTAAACAATCCTAAACACTCTCAAACCACACCTTCTTCATCACAAATTCTGAAACTTTAAACCATTTTAAACAATGACCAAGTCAACAAACACCTCTCAACCATCACGACCCATCCGTAGAACCGCCCGGATAAGTGTCAAACCACTATGGTCAAACCAATCCATCAACCTTAGCTCATCATCCTCGGATGAATTCACATCACCCATAAAAAATGAACACTTTTTGAATCTTGCATCTGCATCTCCATCACCCAAACAACCAAATGAGCACACTCCACCACCTACTAAATCACCTATTGACCCAACTCCACCAAGTGCTCCAACTCAACCATCAAAGACTTCATCACCATCACCATTACCAAATATTGAACCTATGGAACTTTTTGGGTCTCCTCCAACATCACCACACCCATATGTCCAAGATTTAAATGATCTTCCACCAAGACATAATCAACCACCACCTTTTGCAAACCAATCACCAAGGTCAATTCTTGATCTTGATGATGATCTTGAACTTAACCAACCACCACAACAAGTGTACCAACCACCCAAACCGTTGTTGTTTCACCCAATTTACCGTGAAATCCATGGTCCTCTTTATGGAGAACCAAATTTTGAACACCATGATCACCCAACTCCACCACCTTCTCAACCCCAAACCTATGAGTCTTTCTTTCCTTCTTATGAGGAAATACAAAGCATGGTTGAAAACTACCTTCATCAAGCAATGGAATTTCAAACCACCTTGCTTGAATCAATACCAAATCCATCCTCCACCGAAGAACCAAAACCAAACCAACCCCTAAACCAAGAAACCAAAACCAACCCATATTCACCCAATCATCCCCATGTTTGCTCAAATTGTGAGCAAATGGGTGAAAGCATAAAAACCTTGCTTCACCAATTTCAAAATGAAACCCGGTTTGCATTCCAACATGTCATTGAACGTTTGGATGCACTTTCCCACCCCAACAAATCCTAAACAACCCTTGGAGGCCATTTGCCCCAACTTAGGAATGTAGGATTTTTTTTTTTATTTTCTTGGTTATTTTTTTAGTTTTTGGTTACTAAGTAGAAGCATAGTTAGCATTTCTTGTCTTTTGACTTTTATAAGTCAAAATTTTACTTGGAATGAAATTTCTTTCTACTTACTTTTGTGCATTGTTGGTTGATCAATGTTGTGTTGTCATTGTGGTTGCATTGTGTGTGGTAACTACAAGCTTAACTATATATATCACCAACTAACCATTTTTTTGTAGGTCTCAAAATCCATGTTTCCCATATTGGTACTCCATTTAGGGGGAGTATCGACCAAGGGGGAGCATGGTGATTATTCCGCTTCGCTACTCTACTTTTTGTTTCGACAAAAAGGGGGAGAAATATATTATACCTTCAATACTTGATGTGCTTTTCATTTCTTAAGTAAAACAAGGTTAATATAATTTTTTTTTATGTCTTAAAAACCAAGATTTTGTGTGTTACTTAAAAACAAAGTTTATGTTTTGTCATCAACAAAAAGGGAGAGATTGTTAATACAAATATCGGCTAAAAACGTTATTTATATTTTACGATCTTCGCTAAGTTTTGTTAACGACAAAATGTAAACTTTAGTTTTAAGCAAAACATATTCTTAGTTTTTAAGACTTGCATAAACAAGACTTTTGCTACATTTTACATTTCATAAAACATAACACAAGTTTATTTCTTTAATTAGAAATAGTCACATCACATTTATGGCAAGTTTTGTCATTATGTATTTATGGCAAGTTATGTGTTTGACTTGCTTTCATGTTGCTTGCAAGTATCATGTTTGACTTACTTTAAGTGATGTGACATTGTTTGGTTGATAGAAGTAATGTGACAAGACCTTGTTTGGTTTGAAGAGTAATTGCAAAAACCTACTGCAGACCCGGCGGTACCCTGGGGGTACACGGGCGGAACCCAGTTGAAGGTTCCGCCTGATCCGCCGAGCACACAGTTTGTTGTGCTATAAATACCAAGCCATAACTTGATTTTTGGCTAACCTCTTGAGCACATATTTTACACACACACTGATCCTTTTCTTCTAACCTCTTAACATTGTAAATGTGAAGTTTCCTTTTGTAGCAAAGAAGCTCACAAGGTCATCTAAAGTTACAAGTTTCCAACACAACGTTGCAAGACTTGGTAGCTTAGTATTGTGTAAACTCGTGTTGTTTACGTGTCATTTGTTTGTGTATATTCTGAAGTGAGTGGTTAGTATTTTAGTCCTCAAAATACGAAGAGTGTTGGGAGTTGTTGTACCCTAGTAAAAGAACTAAACGGGAGTGGTTGTGCCCTTGTAAAAGAACTCGACATTTAGCTTTGTGTCGGTAAAAATATAAGCGACGTGTAAGGTTTTCTCCGCCGGTGAAAGGAGCTTGTTGACTAGTGAAAGAAACTCTCGAGTTGGATACTCGGGGCGTGGACGTAGGGCAAGGAAAAAGAGTCCTTGTAGCCGAACCACGATAAATACTCGTGTTGTGGTTTGATCGTTTCTTT
This sequence comes from Artemisia argyi, assembly GCA_030686995.1. NCBI lineage: Eukaryota > Viridiplantae > Streptophyta > Magnoliopsida > Asterales > Asteraceae > Artemisia > Artemisia argyi. The sequence continues at coordinate 8,547,916 of CM060684.1, forward strand.
CCTTTACTTGCATGTTATATATATTGTGTTTGTGCATATATCTTTGATCAAACGGAAAGTTTCAAAGCTAACTAAAACAAGTTTAAAAGATTTTAAAATGCTAAAACTATTCAACCCCCCTTCTAGTTTTCCACACAAACCCTAACTCTCTACGAGAACCCTAAATCGATTACTTACTCTCACGCCGGAGTCTAATCGGGGGAGACAATCCCTCGATAAGTCTAACGGTGTTGTTTTATTTTCTTAGTACGCGGGTAACAAGTGCTAAGAAGTGAATTGGTACGAGAGCAAGAGCCCAATAACGAGGTACGCCCAACTTTTGTATCAACACTATGGATGTACTTAGTGTTTTTTTTTTCTTTTTTTTCCCTTCCGAATCTTCATCAAGTTTATAAAAATAACAAAAGCTAGTGATAATCTTCATGATGTTAGGGCATGCTTGATTGGAGGTTTTTGAACCTGAGAAATGGAAAATGTAATCAAAAGCGATGGTTAATTGGATATAATGCAATCAAACAATATCCGATAGTGGGTAATACTCCATTCCTCACCAATTTGAAGGGTATGAAAAACACACATTGCCCCGGTTTCCCTTGTTGTATTGTGCCACTTCCTCCTGGCCCCGATGATGAGAATGACAACGGTGATAAAGTCACTGCACCTTCACATGTGGCTCCTAGTCTGTGATCTGAATGGAAGACAAGTGGACTAATAAAGATCGATGTAATCTATATGTGATATGAAATATTGAGTTTATTTAAATTAAAGATATGTAATGCCAGTTGGAGTCTTATTAAATTGGTTATGATCTTTGCTAATTTAAGTCGACTTTTGTGAGAACAAGGACCATAGAAGGTTCACCATTTGTAAGTCGTTTAACCGTGCATGTTAGCAAGTCCATAACTAACCAAGTAAGTTGATTTACACGCAACTTGTTTTACTTTATATGAAGTTGATCAATCTTCAGTCTTTTTTACTAAACATAACAACATTGTTAATTTGTGCAAAATAGTTGATATGTTTTCACATTCAAACTCTATGAACATTCAACAAAGTTACAACGTGCTCTACGCACCCGCCGTTATATTATTACAGGCTTGAATTCGACCAGCAGGATATTTTGTGTCTGTTTGACAAAGAAAGCTTGTTATTTGTGTTTGCCAAAAAATAATATGCAAATAGTATGTGTTTTCACTACAAAATAGTGGCTAGTGCATCCATGCTATCAATCAAGTACATTCATATCCTTAGTTGATAAACCATGTTTTCTCTATGTTATCATGGGAGGATCTCACTCCGTTATCATGACCTTTTCTATAAACCTCCATTGATGCTTTAATTATAAATGATAAGTAAAAATAGTTATAAGAATTAAAACACAGTCGAGCATATGCTACTTTTTGTTCATTAAAAACAAGTATATATAATACTATGCTTCTTCAAAGTTCATTAAAGTATCATAAAAAAAATAATAAAATAAATTATGTTGCTTATTTTTAAGTACATATTAAATAAATTTGTTTTGAGATTATACCTTGTGTGTGTTGGTGTCGTGAAGGCTAATCATGTATTCTTATATCTGTTAGGTCACAAGTTTGAGCCTTCACACTTGCCCATACATTTTATTATTATTATTTTTCCTCTTTTGGTTTTTTGTTTATACTCAATGTGGTCAAGTAGGGCTGTAAACGAACTGGACGAACACGAATTGAGTCTTGCTCATGTTCGTTTGTTGAATTTTAAACGGACACGAACGCTTAAATGAACAAATCTTTTTGTTCATGTTCGTTTATTAATGAAATGAATTGTTCATGTTCATTTATGTTTGTTCATTAAGACACTAAATAAACATAAACGATCGAACATAAATGAATATAGAAAAACAAACATAAAACTTACTGTATTAAATTATGCATAATATTTTGTTTGACAAGTTATGCATACTATTTTATTTTGCAAGTGTTGTTTTGTTTAAACAACCCAGTTTTAAAGGTATACAATTAAAAAAATATGAAATACGAACATAAACGAACGTTAATAAACGCATAATCAGACGTTTATGAACATAAATGAACGGACGCAACTTTTGTTCATGTTCGTTCATTTAACTAAACGAACGTAAAATATTGTTCATGTTTGTTCATTTTTTAAATAAACGAACATTTTACCAAACGGTTCATGAAATTTTCACTGAAAGTTCAGTTCAGTTCGTTTACGGCCCTACAGTCAAGTGGTAAAATCGATTGATCTGGTATTTCTCGGTTTAAGTCATTTGAAGATGGTTAAAGACACGTAGATTTAATGTCCAAAACATCGGAAACCGTGATTACCAAAATGAAAATGGTACACTCGGGTTTATCAGCACAAAAATAATAAATTTCAACCAGAAATTCATACTTTTATTGACACTATATATGATAAGGGACACCTAGTGTTTTAGTTTGTTGGAAAAGATTATACTCACAAAATGAGAAATCTGATAAAAAGTTATTAACGGGTCCATAAATCCTGCTAACTCAAACAATCTTACTAAAAATGCAAAATACATACCGAATAATAATAGGGGCAATTGCATATATACCCACTAAAACTTGCATATTTGACAATGTCTTCTCAATGTTGCTGTTAACTTGTTATTGATGTGGAAGTACGTCTTAAAATTACAACAAATGCATCATAACATTGATGAAATGATAACTTGGCACTAAAATGATTAAACTTTATATTTTACACCTCTTAAATTTAGCAAAACAACAAACTAATCCTTTAATCTTATTATGGGAGAATTGCATATATATCCATTAAAACTCAAAAACTTGCATATTTCTCCAAAATACAAGTTTTCAATGCATGATTTACAATGCAAGTTAAGCATGTTTTGAGTATATATGCAAATATGCAAATTTTAGTGGGTATATATGCAATTGCCCTTAATAAATAAATAAAAAAAGTTACTAGTGGGGGTGTTGCTCACTCGAACACGGGACCCATCATTAAATGTGATTAGATTTAGCCAAACATCTGTATGATCATAATCGTTACTATGACTCTCTTAAGTTACTAGTGGCTATGATCATAATCGTTCTCAAACATCTGTATGTATTTATTTTAATTTACAGTTTTGTACCGCCTGATCATAATCGTTCTCAAATTGTTCAAAAATACATCCAACTTGCCACCTTTTACTATTGTATGCACTGAACTTTTTTTTTCCTATTATATACACAAAACTTTCTTAAACATCCTATTGTAACCATAAATCTGACGTGGCATCCACTAATCCAGAATTAATTAGATAAATTTACAAAAATCGTCCCTGTGGCTCAAAACAATTACACCATTCGTCCTTTTCTCAAAACAATACATAGGGATGAATGGGGTTGTTTCTGTGTTTCCAAGTAGAATCAAAAAATTGGCAACAACAAGTTCCTGGGATTTCTTAGGGTTTCCACTTACAGTAAACAGATCAACAACAGAAAGTGACATCATCATTGGAGTTATTGACACCGGAATTTGGCTGGAATCACCTAGTTACACTGACTTAGGTTATTGATGAGGCGAAAAATGATCCATTTTTAGGGGGTCATTTAAGCCCGAATCCGACTTTATTTGATCAAATATTGCCCTAAATCGTTCCTTTTGTGATTTTAGGTGTTTGGAGAGTGAATTCTGGAAAAGAGGCTATTTTGGACGTTTTTGGAGCATAAAGTGAAGAAAACGGCAAAGTACCAAAAATCCAAGCTGAAGATACAAGGTGACGGCGTCAAGACTTGCTTCTTGACGGCGTCAGACATGGAGAATAATTTACCGTAGCTGGTGACGGCGTCAGATGGAGAGGTGACGGCGTCAAAGTGGCCAAGAATAAAATACCGTAGGTGGTGACGGCATCACATAGGCCGTCACAAGTGGATCTAGGGCGTCCGAGGAAGTATATGGCGGCGAGGTGACGGCGTCAGACTTAACTCTTGATGCCGTTAGAACGATTTTCCTATATATAGTTTTCTAGTTTTTTCATTAAAAAAAGAGAAGTTTTGGTGAAACCCTAAAGACGATTTTGGTGCCTCTTTTACAGGTTTTTCAAGGGTTCCAAACCCTTGAGACCTTGCATTGTAATTGAGATAAGTATACTCTTAATTCAATCAATATGTCTATGTGTTGGTTGTTTATCTTTTGTTCTTATCTTAATTCTACTATGCTAGGCTAGATTTACTTTGTGTTTGCTTAGATCTAATGAAACCTAGATGTTGATTATGTGTTGATTACTTGTCTATTCTTGTTTTGGATGAATGATATTATATGTTAGGCTTAAGAAAACTGGCAGATCTCCAAATGGTAACATGCTTGAACGTCTTAAGAAACATGAACCGAGGCGTACTAGGTCTTTATTGGTTGTATTTAATGCATGAGTCACTATTTACAATCCCTATAGTTGTGCTGGGTCATGGTGTAGGAGGAGATAAGAGCTCATAGAATTGGGGAGTTATGTATGCCACCCCACGAATGGTATTAAGGAATACAATCCGTCATCCATACAAGTGTAACAAGTAATTGACATGTAAAAGATATCTAGGGAGTAATGAAGTCTAAGTAAACACAATTTCTCCAAATACTGCTCACAACCTTAGTTTAAATTAGTATAATTTCATTTTCATTAGTTTAATTTAGTTATATATTAGTTTTGGGTTAGTTGAATAGCAACTAATTCCGCCCACTCTTTCAAAACCCGAGATTTTACTTGCTTTCATTAAAATATAAAAATACAAAAATAATCATCTTTCATCTCTAGAACTATTAATTAGGCTTTCTAATCCTAGCGACACTATTCCTAAGCTGAACGATCAATCCCCCGGTACTTGTCACTATACTATACTACAACGATCAGGTACACTGCCTGGTGGGGGTTGTAAGCCTCGCGAGATCCCTCGAGAGGTAAAGCAAGGTGCGATTCCCACGCATCAAGTTTTTGGCGCCGCAGCCCGGGGAATAGTTATTGTCTAGGTTAGGATTTCTTTTTATTAGGTCTACTTGCTAGATTCCCTTCTAGTAAGATTTTTATTTTTATTTTTAGGTCTTCTTTAGTCTATCTTATTTCTTCGTGCCTTTGTTCGTAACTCTTTACCATCCGACATCATGGAAGGTGGTAACATCTTTGAACCCATCATCCCACCACAACAAAACCCACCATTAGAACCCCTTAGGCCCCGAACCTTAGGAGAGTATTCCCGACCTAGCCACCAAGGCTACCGAAACACCATTGAGCTCACCGGAGCCAATGTGACCCCCTTGCGATCCGACACCATCCGGTTGGTGCAAAGCGGATGTGCATTCCATGGACTTCGTTCCGAAGATCCAAACCAACACCTTAAGGATTTCCTCAAAATCGTAGATTCCATAGACCTAGGTGTTGAAACTAGAGAGACTACCCGTTTACGCCTATTCCCATTCTCTCTACGGGATCAAGCTAGTCAATGGCATGAGCGTTTACCCGCGGGATCCATCACCACATGGGATGATCTCACCACTCGTTTCCTTGCTCAATTTTTCCCACCGGGGAGAACTACTAAGCTTAGGAATGACATCTTGATGTTCCAACAACGTCAAAATAAATCTTTTTATGAAGCATGGAATCGATATAAAGACCTACTCCGAAAAGTTCCTCATCATGGGATCGAACCATGGCTGCAGATCCAAATCTTTTATGATAAGGTTGACTATCAAACAAGGAAAGCCATTGATTACGCAGCCAAGGGTAGGCTAGATAGACTTAGCGTTGACGAATGCTGGAAAGTTCTTGAGGAGTTGGCACAATACGAAGAGGAAGGATGGGAGGACCCGATGCTCCCGAGCAAAGCAAAGCTTGACTACGCATGTGCCACCCAAGAACAATTGTTGGGAAGTATCGAGAAATAGGTAAAAGAACTGATGAGTATTGAGAAACTGGCTAATGAACCCATGTGGAACCTTAATCCACGTAGGAACACGGTTATCAGCCAAAATTTTCCTGAACGCTCACGACAAGAGGAATTCGAAGGAATAATGGTAACCTTCATGGATAATCAGGAAAAGCAAATCCAGCACCTTGAGGCACGCATGGAAAATACTCACAAAGCCTTTATGAATTTCGCAGACCAATTCATATCAAGGGTCAAAGAAAAGATCAAAGAAAATTCTATACCCAAAAAAATTGAAAAAGTCTTCGAGGTGTCAGCCTCTTTGGTATTTGACCGGGAGGATAGCTGGAAATTCTCCTCAAAAGCTTTACCACTAACTACCCCCCATTCTCATACACACCCCCATACGGAGAAAAGCTTGCGGATAAATAGCATTTTCGTTGGGTGCTTGCGAACCACATTCCCGATCTCATCCAAAAAACGTTCTTTTGGTTTTAAACCCGGTGTAAAGAGGCCACACCTCATAAATACCATTGATTTGAAACCTCCCTTTGAACAACATCTTTCTTCTCGCGCCAATGACCCGTGCATAAGGATCAACTTAGCCAAAACATCGCCCGACCCCAGCTACTACCTCACCTCTTTCCGCGACAGTAATGATACGTTCGACCCTGGTGGACCTCGTTAACGGAATAGCTACTCATGAGTTTTACTCGCGTTTAGTTATTCACGCAAAGAGCAGGGACTAAACTTGAAACTACTTCACCCCACACGGGCATCTGACGACGTCAGATTTAACCCTTGACGCCGTCAGCTCGACGGATCAGCAATATTAACCCAAGAACCAATCACTTTCAACCCATACCCCACAAATCTCACCCAAGTGTTGCTGCTACTCCGACTCTCAAACCCCCAATTCGACATCTTCCGCCTTCGATCTCTCCTTTGTAAGTAAGTTTTCTTCATCTTTTCTCGGTTAATTATCCTTAGGACCCGTCAATTTGAAAAACCCCTTTCGCCCAAAACCCCATTCTTGACCCACCATTAGCAAATCATAATGCCATCCAACTGGTGATTTGTAATCGTGGGGTTACCGTTTGATGATGTTGTCCCACCCGAATCATGCATTAATTTAAGGAGAACCCATCATACCTCGGATTCTTTGACCCCCCACCCCTGTTTCCTGATTTAAGGAGCGTTTGGGTAATGGGTTAAGAGTTTGAAAATTGATTTTTCCCTCGCATTTGCATGGTTACATTTCTGGTCCATCTGACGGCGTCAGAAATTGCTCTTGATGGCGTCAGATGTGTCTGACTGCATAAAATTCATATAAATCTCGCGTTCTAATCGTTTCCATTCACTACACCTTTTTTCCAGGAAAATGAGCAAACGGACTCGCCAACATAGGGGTAGTTCTTCTAGATCTCAAGGAGTTACTTATGGGGAATTAGTGCATAGTTGGGGCGAGTTTGGTGATGTCGGTACTAGTACTAAGTATGAGGAGTTGTGTAACCACCACATCGATGCTGGGGCAGTAGTTGACTGGGATTTTCTGAGAGCTAGTGGGTTGGAGATTGAATTTGTAGGGAGGATCCGCATGGATGGATTCGCGGGTCCGCAATGGGAGAGATTGTTTAGGTTGAGGGAGACGGTGTTTAGTGAGTTAGACGGTGTTTAGTGACCTTCCGTTTTGACCAAGCTGAAGCTAGGGGAGATATGGGGGGCACCATGATATATTTTAGGCTAGGGGGTGAGTTGACGTCTTGTTCTGTGGCTGAGTTTGGTTGGAGGCTGGGGCTATATACTAGTGAGGAGGTTGATGGGGCTTTTCTGCTGAATCTGTTACATGGAGAGACTCAGCGGAATGAGATGAGGTGTGTTACCTTTTGGCCCACCATAGGGAATGGGGCCTACACCTCGACTACTAGGGCTGCATCGATCAGGGACCCCATTGTTAGGCTAGTTCACCGGTGCATCACCTATAGCCTGTCTGCACGTCAGGGTACCACTCACCATATCACTGCTTCAGACTTATTCTACTTGTACACCATCTTTTCCGAGGATGTCTACTGCAACATCCCGTTTTGGGTGGCCAGTTACTTGAAGACTAGTGTGGGTGAGAGGGATATCGACAAGGTTTATGGGGGGATGTTCATCACACGGTTGGCTCGTTCCTATGGTCTTCTTACTCCTCAGATCATGGGGTACTTGAGCGACTGTGGTAACTGCAGGGTAGTGAGGGCGAAATCCCTTAGGCAGATGAGGATTGTGATGCAGATGGGGGATGGTACCTATATATGGTACATAGGGGCTGATGATGAGGATGATGACGGTAATGATGAGGGGGTGCCCCAGCAGCATCAGTATGAGGCAGGGACGGCTGATTACTACCGACACATGAGTCGGGGAGACTGGCAGGCGCACCAGGGTGTCTGGATGGGCCAGATGGACACGTGGCGAGCAGCTACTGACCAGCGCTTTGACTGGATGTATGATCATACCGTCCGCCAGATGCAGCACCTCTCCACCCGAGATCAGCTTGAGCCTCACCTGCAGATCGACCCCTTCCCAGGCCGAGAGACTGACTACCCTCCCTATGGGTACACTGGACACCTCCCACCAGGCTATGATTATCGTTTTGGTCCTCCCCCTCAGTGATCCATCTTGATGTCTGTAATTCTTGAACAATTTATTTTTGGTTGAACAATTTGAAACATTTGGTTGTAATAGTCTAGGATCCGGCCTTTGTTGGCTTCGAACAATTTCCATTTCTGTTCTTTTAATTAGTGTATGAATGATTAGCTTTTAATTTTTGTTGATGGTTTATCTTTGCAACCCATGTTTTGTGTGATTTTAATTGTTTGATTGTTATTTGCTTCCGTATGCATGTTTTATTTTTATTGTTGGTTGATCATGTTTCTCTATTAAAAGGTGGAAATACTTTATTATGTTGTTTGGCCTAGTCTTAACTTCAACCTAAAGGTATTTTTGCAAAAGATAAGTGTAAGGGGAAACCCCAAATATGTTTTTAAGAAACAAACCGATCATGATTCTCCACAATATTTAATGAACATGTATATTCGTATTTGTTAGAGTCAAATGCTTGTATTGAGTCATAATGAAGTTTTGCAGGATTTTCCAGGAAGTAGGACAAGGTTTTTCCAGAAATTTTCCGGAAACTTAACATAAAGATTTCAGCAGGTCCATTCTGACGGCGTCAGGCTATTGCTCTTGACGGCGTCAGGAGTCAAAAATCTGGAAATTTTACCGGTTTTGTTTTTCTAACGGAGTCTTATGGTTTTTGTGAATTATTAAGTTTTATAATCTCCAGGAAATCTGCAAACTTCATTCCACAAGTATTATATCTTACTTTGTTTTCTAGGATTTAGTAACTTATATAGGATGCCGCCGATTTTACGCGAGGTTGCCTTGTCTACGTTTGTCAGGATTTACAGGTTATTTATGACAAGAAGATGATTTATATTCTGGAAGGGAAGCTTTGATTGTTCATTTTCTTGGAGGAAGATTTAACCTGGCCAACCTAAAATCCATACCGAGCGAATCAGGGGAGTATTTGATTTCATTCTCTTTACTTTTTCACTTTTACATTCTTTACTTGAACATTGGGGACAATGTTCATCCTAAGTGTAAGGGGAGGGTAAAAAGATGATACCTTACATATGCACTTTCGCTTGAGTTTGTTTTGTTTGATAGTAGATGAGTAATAAAACTATGAGAAATACTTGTTAGTGCAATTTTAGCGCCAAATTTAAATTTTTTTACAACATTTAGGAGTGAAACTTTAGCCATAGCAAGCGTCTCATGGATAGGAGGTTGTATGACTAGCACATAACCGTATATTCAGAAAAATTTTCCACCCAAAGATGTGAGGTTCGCCTTTAGTTTTGATAGGAAAAGCATTTATTATTGGTGCTTATGAGTGTACCGGTAGCATTTAGATTCTAGAACTTGCGTTAGTGATGCATCCCGAGACCGCTAGTGAGACTACATTCGTGTGGTAGGATTTACTACATGATAAGAGGCATTAGGATTACCCTTGTGTTAAACCCGTATTACAATTACTTGACCATTTAAGTCATATTACTTGGCTAGTTAAGTCAACTAATTTTTCCCACACCCTTAGCGTTGTACTCATTTTTAGTACACGATACCCCTAGTACACCCCTCCGAGCCTATCTTTTCGTTTCTAACTTTAAGCATTTTACTTAAAGGAAGAATTTGTTACACCCTACTTAAATGTACAACCAAATCGCCTTAGCCTTCCGTGTATGCGCTCATTTTTAGTGCATTATTGTTATTTGTTAAACCCTAAGTTAACTTTCTAATTGATTACATGGTTACTAAGTCGAGTCATATCGTTGTACATATTGTTTTGGGACGATTGGGACTCATGGGTAAGTACTTATTTTATGGAGTAATGGGGAAGAACATCATATTATTACCCCCATACGTACGTTAATCTTAAAAGTGCTCCAAGTGTTTTGATTTTCTTAATTCGAGTCATTAGATTAGTTAATGTAAAGTATGTAAAGATTCAAGTGTAAGGGGATTGCTCATACCCCTATGATGTATTATTTTGGATGGTAGGGTAAGAGTGTATGCAAAAAAAATAAAAAAATAAAAAAAAATAAAAAAAAAATCGAAAAAATTAAGAGAAAAAGAAAAAAAAATAGAAAAAGAAAAAAGAGAAAAAACATACGGACTACCATCCCGTTTTTATTCTATGTTTTTGTTATTTTTCATTTATTAGCTTAAGTCGAGTCTAGTCTTGGCTTAGCAACGCCATCTTGTACATGTAATTAACCAAGATTGTTAACTCGCCACCAGTAAAATTTCCTTTATCCAACAAAACCGTGTAATTCATACCCCTACACCTAACGTTATAACCCTTTTAAAAGACCTCTTTGATAGTTTATCCTAGGTGCTTACGCCATGTGGTGGAGGTTTGATCCTTTCCCAAGCCTATGGTAATCTATTTTGCTATGATAGGTAGTGAGAGATATCTTCCATTTCCATAATGTTATATTACTTTATTACACCCGAGAGATGTGAGTATCTAAACACTATTTGTGAGGTGCTTGTGTATAACCTCCGTGCTTGTCTATTGGTCTTTAGTGGAACGATTATTTGTTGTAATTACTTTTATATTAGTGTTAAATGACCCCTAACTTGTCTTTTGAGTAGAATAAAAGCTCATTTGCTTGAGGACAAGCAAATCTCAAGTGTAAGGGTATATGATGAGGCGAAAAATGATCCGTTTTTAGGGGGTCATTTAAGCCCGAATCCGACTTTATTTGATCAAATATTGCCCTAAATCGTTCCTTTTGTGATTTTAGGTGTTTGGAGAGTGAATTCTGGAAAAGAGGCTATTTTGGACGTTTTTTGTAACACCCCCAATTCATGTTGCAGCGGAATTCAACTTGGGTGTTACTCGATGGCACAACAGTCATAATAATAGAAAACGATCTCTAAACGAATCGTAATAAAAAGAGTTGTCATTCATATTATTCAAATATATCAAAGTTTACATAGTAAGGTCCAAAAATGATCCATTGTTTCAAAACACATCAATATAAAGTCTATGATGTTTTTATTGAATGACATAATAGTTTATAGCCTTCTTCCTTCGGTACGTGCCCTTCCCGCTCCATTCTTGATTATCATGGACCTGAAATACATGCTTAAGAGGTCAACACAAAGGTTGAGTGAAATTCATAGAGTTTGTTTAACGGTTGAACACAATATGTTGGTAGTAAGAGTTAATTAGACTCATACCCATGTTAGAAAACAAAACAGTTATTATTATGTACTAAGCTCATGCAACCAATACGTTAACGGGTACCAATATCAATCGGCGGTTATGTTGCCCCGGTAAGTACTTTGCCGTCATACTTAATGTTCAAATATAGTGCATTCGTTTGAACTAATCTGCTCAAACAAATGGGATTCGTCAATCCCAATAGGCCTATTCACAATACTCGCGCTCACTAATACTAGTGATTAAATGGTTCATGATGGGGCCTAGGATTGGCAAGGAAGGTACTTAGTAATAATAAAACAATCAGGCAGCATACAGTTTCAAAGCATTGTGTTCGGTTTATAAATAGCATGTATTCCCCCCAAGGGTTTGTAAAACATTAAAGTAATGTAATGTAGGGCTATGAACTCACCTTAAGTGCGATAGCAAGTAATGAAGGTGATGGTTTGATCGTGTAGGTTTCTACGAGCAACCTATAATAGAATGTTGCGACTTAGGATTTGTGTAAAGAATACAACGGAGTGCCTATATATATATCTTGCATTTAGTCCATGATGAGGTATGATGTATATTTGTAAGTCTTTGAAAGAAAGATTTATGAACATGTATGTTTTGGTATATCGTTTACTACCGTTCGGGCTAACATATTTCAGAAGTCATGTTAGTAAGCGTTCGAGGAGCCAGGACACTTTAACTCGTAAATCCACAACTCATCTCGACGGCTTACATAATGAACTCCTCACATGAAGCTCCCTACTATTGTAGTAGTTGATGAAGTATATAGATATAAGTTTTGATCCGAAAAAGTTACATGTCCGATATTTGGATAAACTTAGGAAAGTTTATAGTACATGAAGATTGTTATTAGGGTATGATTCATAAGTCTTGTATGACCATTTGTCTTGGTAAAATCTCATGATTTCCTTTTAAGTGAAGTAGATTCAAATTGCTTGTTCATGTTATCGCCAAATTCGTTATTTCATGCTTACGCCTATGTAACTTGTTATGGTCATTTCGTCATGGCCTAGCCATGACCTTTGGTCCTTGTTCCAAGGTCATGAGACCCAACCTTGGCTCTAGCCATGGTGGAGGTCTTGGTTATAGGTCATAATAACTCTTGTTCCTTTGAAAGTATAACGATAGTATAGTGACTTATATATATGTAAATAGCTGTTAAGAAATTGTGAAATATCTTACTCAGAAAGTGTTTTCAAGGCTCGAGCCTCTTTGTTCCTGAAGGAAAACATGATTCCGGAAAACTTTCGTGTTTTAACTTTTTCATGAATCGGACCAGAAAGACCACTTTTTGCGTGTTTTAGTTCTGTCACAGAAGCTTTTTAGGCAGTTTTGCCGGAAAGTTTTGGTAACTTCAAATCGCCATAACTTTTGACTCGTTTACTCTTTTTAGGTGGTTCAAATTGCTAAGGTTTCCTTTTTAAGTCCTCTACTGTAATATGTAATAATCCAATAACATATTTTTACCATTTTGATCAGGTCTTACCAAGAAATTCACTAATTTACTTGTTTTAGTAATTTGTTTCAACCATTCATTACAACAACATCTTTTACTCATCTTTATACACCATGGACATTTATACAAGATATAATATAGCAAGAATAACATGTAAATGATATGAACATGAGAAATAAACAAGAAGCATGGTAGGTTTAGTCTTACAACTTTTGGCTTTCTAACTAAAGAAAGGAGTAACAAGTAAGGAAATGGACTTTGATAGACAAGCTTCAACCCTTTTTCACTTCAAGCAACCTTTCTACCCTTGGTATTCTTGAAAGATATGTAATGAAAGTTGAGGTGTATTGAGTGGATTTAAACTCAAGAGAAAACACCAAGTATATTAGGGTTTGGAAGATTTTTGGTGAAAAATAAGCTAACTAGGGTTTCTATCTTGAACTTGCACTTGATCCTTGCTATAACTAGGAAGAAATAAAGCTAAGTGTGGAGTGTTTTGGTGTGTTGGGATGGCCGGCCATATGGAGGGGAGGGGGAGTATATATATGACTTTGAGGAGGTTAGTTACTTAAGATATTTTTATGCCAAAAACACATGTAACCATCTCAAGACCACATTGCCTAGGATTAAGCCACACCAAGGGTGACTCCCCCCCCCCCTATATGGCGGTTCACAAGCCATAGGGGTGAGGTGTGCTTGGTCTTGATAATATCTAGATATTATGTGCATTTTTTACTCCGGGAAATGCCAACCGTAAATGATTAGGCCTTGAAACGTAAAACCGGGTGTCGTAAAATTATGAAACTTTAAAGTATTGTTAGAAATGTTCATATGTCTCATAATAAAATATAAAATGAGTGGTAGGTGTCATTCGGGTGGTAAAACCCTGCTAAAAGCTGAAAACACGGGTCTAAACGCGTAATACGTAAAATGTACGAATATTGCGTAAAATTGAGAAAAGTAAAATGTTACTTTTCTAATATGATAAAAATGATTTAAAATGATTTATAATGTCTAGACTGGGCTCAGTCTGGTGTCAGTTGGTGTTAAATGTCTTTTAGACATCAAACCGGAAGCCTAAAAATCACGAAATGACTTATAAAATCAAAGAATGATTTTTAGTCAATGGAGGAGGGAAAAATATGTTGACTTATTTTAATAAGTTGAAAGCTCAAATCATCTTAGAAATGCGGTGCAGGTAAAAGCTAGGGTTACGGCTGAGTAAAAACGCGTAAAACTGAAAATTCCAGTTTTTCACGGCCGAGGTTTATTCTGGTCATATTTTTCTCAGTCATGATTTATTCTCAAATAAATCATGAGCGTGCTTAACATTTTTCTGATGTGGGGTCACCTGACGGGATCAAATTTCGTTGTGCGTAGAATTTCTGATTGACGTTTTACCCTAAAACGTATAGTTACGTGTAATTCCTTAATAACTTTCACGAAAATGATCTGACGAATGTCAAACATTTATTTTGTCATGGAAATGATTTATCACTCGAGATTATGAAATAAAAATCAACTTTCGGGAAAATTTCAAAAAGAAATGAATAGTAAAAATGAATAGTAACATGAATAGTAAAATTTTCCGAAAATAGAAATTAACCTGAAATTGCGAATTGTTACAGTCTCCACCCCATATGAGAGCTCCGTCCCGGAGATCAATTTACGTTGGAGGTAGAAGCTTTGTTGGTAAAAAGATGTGGGTATTTCTTACGTATCTGGTCCTCTCGTTCCCATGTGTATTCAGGACCACGTCGTGAGTTCCAACGAACTTTGATAATTGGTATACGGCTTTGTTTGAGTTGTTTGACCTCACGGTCCATGATTTCTACGGGTTCCTCAATAAATTGAAGATCGTCATTGAGTTGAACTTCATCGAGTGGAATCACAAGTGATTCATCCGATAAGCATTTCTTTAGGTTAGATACATGGAAAGTGGGGTGTACACTACTTAGTTCTGATGGAAGCTCAAGTCTGTACGCCACAGGACCAACCCTGGCTAGGATTTTGAATGGTCCGATGTATCTTGGGTTTAGTTTTCCTCGTTTACCGAATCGTATCAAACCTTTCCAAGGTGATACTTTTAGCATAACCCTATCTCCGACTTGGAATTCTAGGGGTCTGCATCGTGTGTCGGCATAACTTTTCTGTCGATCTCTTGCGGCTTGTAATCGACTTCTGATTTGTACAATCTTATCCGTTGTTTCACGGATGAGTTCTGGTCCAGTGAGTTGAGCTTCTCCCACTTCAGCCCAACAAGCAGGTGAACGACACTTTCGACCATAAAGTGCTTCAAATGGAGCTGCTTGAATGCTTGTATGATAGCTGTTGTTGTAGGAAAATTCGACTAATGGTAGATGAGTATCCCATCCTTTTCCAAAGTCTATTATACATGCTCGAAGCATGTCTTCAAGTGTTTGGATGGTTCGTTCACTCTGACCATCGGTCTGAGGGTGGTACGCTGTACTCATGTCTAGATTTGTTCCAAAGGCGACTTGGAGTGACTGCCAGAAATTGGAAGTAAATCTACCATCTCTGTCGGATATGATGGATATTGGTGCACCATGTCTTGAGACTATTTCTTTGACGTATAGTCGGGTTAGTTGTTCCATTTTGTAAGTCTCTTTGATTGGTATAAAGTGTGCGGATTTTGTGAGGCGATCAACTATGACCCAAATGGAGTCATAACCGCTTGATGTCTTTGGGAGTTTGGTAATGAAGTCCATAGTAATTCTTTCCCATTTCCAAGTAGGAATCTCTGGTTGTTGCAATGGACCGGATGGTTTTTGATGTTCGGCTTTTACTTTGGAGCAGGTAAGACATTTGCTAACGTATGTTGCAATGTCGGCCTTCATGTTCGGCCACCAATATAGTAACTTAAGATCATGATACATCTTATCAGATCCTGGATGTATGGAGTATTTAGACTTATGTGATTCATGCATGATCAAGTCTCGTAGGCCACCATAAAGTGGTAACCAACTTCGACCTTGGAAGCATAGAGTTCCATCTGAACGGGTTTCGAATTTCTTCTGTATCATGCCATCCAACTTCTCCTTTTGGATGTCTTCTTGTTTCACCGCCTCAGTTTGAGCGTGAAGGATTTGAGTAGGAAAGTTTGAATTTATGGTTAAAACTAAGGCTCGGACTCGTAGTGGTTTAATTCGTTCTTTTCGGCTTAGGGCGTCGGCTACTACGTTGGCTTTTCCTGGGTGGTAACGAATGTCGCAGTCATAATCACTTAGTAATTCTAACCAACGACGTTGTCTCATGTTTAGTTCTTTTTGGTCTAAAATGTGTTGTAGACTCTTATGATCGGTGTACACAGTACATCTAGTACCGTATAGATAGTGCCTCCAGATTTTTAGTGCAAAGACCACAGCTCCTAACTCTAAGTCATGAGTGGTGTAATTTTCTTCATGAACCTTGAGTTGCCTTAATGCATAAGCCATGACCTTATCGCGTTGCATCAACACGGCACCTAACCCTTGGTGCGATGCATCACAATAGACTACAAAATCTTCGATCCCATCGGGCAATGCTAGGATAGGAGCACTACAAAGTTTCTGTTTGAGGGTTTGGAAAGCATTTTCTTCGTCTTCATTCCATACGTATTTCTTGTCTTTCTGAGTTAGCTTAGTCAAAGACTTTGCTATTGAGGAAAATCCTTCAATAAACCTTCGGTAATACCCGGCTAAACCCAGAAATTGGCGAATTTCTGTGGGTGTGGTAGGTGTTGGCCAATTTTTGATAGCTTCAATTTTAGCGGGATCGACATGTAAACCGGTCTTGTCAATCACATGCCCAAGGAATTGTACGGATTGAATCCAAAATTCACATTTGGAAAACTTTGCATACAATTTCTCTTCCTTGAGTAGTCCTAAAATTGTTCTCAGGTGTTCTTTGTGTTCCTCTTCGTTTTTGGAATATATGAGAATGTCGTCTATGAATACGATCACGAATTTGTCTAAATATGGCTTACACACACGATTCATGAGATCCATGAATACTGCCGGTGCATTTGTTAACCCAAAGGGCATCACTTGGAATTCATGGTGACCATATCGTGTCCTAAAGGCTGTTTTTGGAATGTCTTCATCACGAACTCTAACTTGGTGGTAACCTGATCGTAGGTCAATTTTTGAGTAAAAGGTTGAGCCTTGCAATTGATCGAATAAGTCATCAATTCTTGGTAGTGGGTATCGGTTCTTTATGGTTAATTTGTTTAGCTCACGATAGTCAATACACATTCGTTGTGACCCATCTTTCTTCTTCACGAACAAAACTGGAGCTCCCCAAGGCGAGGAACTGGGTCGAATAAATCCCTTGTCCGCAAGTTCTTGTAATTGATTTGATAGTTCTTGCATCTCTGAAGGTGCTAGTCGGTAAGGTGCGCGGGCAACTGGCGCTGCTCCGGGTATTAAATCAATTCTGAACTCTATTTGACGATTTGGTGGTAGTCCGGGTAAGTCTTCTGGGAAGACTTCAGGAAACTCACGGGTAATAGGAACATCTTTGAGACGTTTTTCATCGGTTTTCTTTTCTGTTATGTGGGCTAAGAAAGCATAACATCCTTTCTCAATGTACTTTATGGTTTTGATACATGAGATGATGTTTATTCGGGTTCCACTTTGATCACCACGAATGATCAAAGTTTCATTGTCACATGGAATGTGCACAACTCTTTCACCACAAATAATATTAGCTTGATGTTTAGACAACCAATCCATGCCAATAACTACATCAAAACTTCCGAGTTCAATTGGCATAAGATTGATGTCAAAGGGGTGGTCTAAGAGAGTAAGGGTACAGTTTGGGATTACGGTATTGGTTTTTACTAAGTCACCGGTAGCTAGCTCAACATTATAACTAGTGGTTAAAGTAATTGATGGAATATCAAGTAAAGGCGCAATTCTAGTAGATATAAAGCTCATATCAGCACCAGAATCGAATAATACTTTAACAGGAATATTATTGAGTAAGAACGTACCGGTAACCACGTTCGGGTCCTGGTGTGGTTCTTCCTTTCCTATGACATAGGCTCTAGCACGAGCACCTCCGCCTTGGGGTCCTTGGTTTTGAGGACAGTTGTTCTTATAGTGTCCCCTTTCACCACACCCGAAACAGGTAACTATGGGCTGTGTGTTAGCCCCAGTAGCTATACCCTTGCCTCTACAATCTTTGGCAAGATGTCCGGGCTTTTGGCACTTGTGGCATTTGGCCGGGCAAGGACCTTCGTGATGGTAATTGCACTTGGTACATTGTGGTTGATTACCCACGTACCTACCACCAGCTGGTGCAGCAACATAAGTCGTCGCGGCTTCCTGTCTCTTGTTCTGTTGATTGTGATGGTTGTTGTTTCGGGTTTGGTTGTTGTTGTTGTTGTTGTTGTTCCCACGGTTACCATCATATGGTCGTTTGTTGTTGTTGTTCTTGTTGTTGTTGTTGTTGTTACGGTAGTTGGAATTGTTGGGGTTGTTGGCATTGCTATTGTTGGCGTTGTTGGTGTTGTTGTTGGTGTTGAGGTTGTTTTGTTTGCGGGTTTCCAACATACGTACCACTTGATCCATGAGGCTACGGGACATCCGTATTGCCTCATCAAGTTCCTTCGGATTTGCCGAAGTCACATTCCCCTGTATGCTTGAGGGAAGTCCCCAGATATATCTTTCCAACAATTTTTCCTTTGTGGAAACCATTGTTGGACAAAGTATCCTCAGTTCCTGGAATCTACGGTTGTAGGTCATGATATCATTTCCCTTAACCTTATGATCCCAGAACTCAACTTCCAACTTTTGTATCTCACTCCGAGGACAGTATTCCTTGATCATCATTTGTTTCAAATTAACCCAAGTAATTTTGTAGGCATTCTCAATGCCCATGGGTTGAGCAATTGAGTTCCACCAGGACAATGCCTCATTCAACAAAGTACTTGTGGCATACTGAACTTTATCCGCCTCAATACATTTACTAACCAAGAACACCGACTCCGCCTTTTCGAACCAACGGGTCAAACCCACAGCCCCTTCAGTACCATTGAATTTGATGGGTTCACATCTCAGGTAGGAAATAAACGAGCAACCCTTTGGTGCTGTAGTAACATTGGTCACCGGAGGGGTAGGTCCTCCAAGGTTAAGACTGGCAATTCTTGCAGCTTCCGCAGCAACGGCGGCTTCATCAGCTGCTGCAGCATCAGCAGCTGCTGTAGCATTAGCAGCTGCTGCAGCATCGGCGGCTGCTGCAGCATCAGCAGCACCAGCAGCTGTGGTGGCTTCGGCAGCTGCTGCAGCTGCTGCAGCTACGGCTGCACGTTCTGCAACAAGTGCTGCATTGATGCTGTCCTTTACCAGTTTGCGGATGGCAGCCTGTGTCATCGTTGGTGGGGTCTTTTTCTTTGGCGCCATGATTCTATTGTTCAAAAGATATGTTGTAATTAGAGAGTTGTGAGATGAGCACAATTTTGGTAAGAATGATAGGTCAATAAATGTTGGAACTTTAAACACATAACACATGATAGTATATAAAACAAGAGTTTTATTTATATAACGTTGTTTACAAAATCGAACTTATTACAAGTTCATTCAAAACTTACTAACTGATACTTTCAGTTAGTAATTACAACGTTGTACTAAAGATAACTAGTACTATAACACTAGTCTAACGTCGGTTGGGAGGTTGTTGTAGTCCGGTTGGATTATTACTTCCGCGTGTTGCTAACACGTCTACACTTTCATTTGGACGGTATTCTTTGACATTCTTTTGGAATAGCCTCTGTTGTATGGAACTCATTTGAGTTTGCATTCCACACAAATCATTCTTAAGTTGATACCTATCAAAGTTTGCAACATCTAAACGGATTTCGGCGGTATTTAGGTGGTGAAGTAGTTTATGAATTTGTACCGCATCCTGTTCTTGGGCCCTCTCAACCAAAGTGAGTCTATCCTTGACATTATCCAAGCCAGTCAAAGGATTTAAGACTTCTTCCCCAACATGAGTCGAGTCACGCTTCACGTAGCTCATGTCAAGCTTAAACCAATATAGTTCGTCTCGAGCATTCATGGCATCCATTCTAGCAGAATTTACCTTGGACATACATTCGTGCATTTGACTTGCCATACATTTAACCTTGAGTTGGGTTAGGTTGAGAGCTTGTTTCAAAGAGTAGATTTCGTATTGAGCTGAGTTCACGAACATATGTGTAGGTGTAGATGTTTCGCCGGTTTGGTGAGTAGAATTCGGAACTTGAGCTGGAGTGGTACGGTTAGATTCGGATGAAATTGGTGAAACAGGAGGTGGGGAGGTTAATGGTGATAAATGTGGCACCACTAATAATTCCTCCGCTTCCTCATTGATGCCTTCGATGTCAACATCCATTTCAGGATCCTCTTCGTAGTCATCGATGTTTATGTCCATATCCATTTCAGGATCTTCGTCCGAATCTACATCTAAATCCTCATAAGGTTCTTCCTCGTCGTCGTAGTCAATTGGTTCAAAATAAGGATCATCGGGTCCGGGAAGAATTGGTAAATACTCGGGCATACCAGGAAGATGATCGGGAGATGGAGGTGCGGACATGATGTCTACAATTAGTATTTCGATGTCAAGATAAATCAAATGCTTATAGAAAAATGTTCAAACTATGTCAATGTGCATATAACAATATACAAATATGTTCATGTAGCATAACATGCGTAATAAGTCCATAATCTTCTGGAGGATGGAAGGCACGAAGAGCGGAAGGCTATAAAAATGTTTTTGCTTGTTATTGTAGTTATAGTTTAGGTCTCACTTAGACCCGTTTCTCTATAACCATGGCTCTGGTACCAATCTGTAACACCCCCAATTCATGTTGCAGCGGAATTCAACTTGGGTGTTACTCGATGGCACAACAGTCATAATAATAGAAAACGATCTCTAAACGAATCGTAATAAAAAGAGTTGTCATTCATATTATTCAAATATATCAAAGTTTACATAGTAAGGTCCAAAAATGATCCATTGTTTCAAAACACATCAATATAAAGTCTATGATGTTTTTATTGAATGACATAATAGTTTATAGCCTTCTTCCTTCGGTACGTGCCCTTCCCGCTCCATTCTTGATTATCATGGACCTGAAATACATGCTTAAGAGGTCAACACAAAGGTTGAGTGAAATTCATAGAGTTTGTTTAACGGTTGAACACAATATGTTGGTAGTAAGAGTTAATTAGACTCATACTCATGTTAGAAAACAAAACAGTTATTATTATGTACTAAGCTCATGCAACCAATACGTTAACGGGTACCAATATCAATCGGCGGTTATGTTGCCCCGGTAAGTACTTTGCCGTCATACTTAATGTTCAAATATAGTGCATTCGTTTGAACTAATCTGCTCAAACAAATGGGATTCGTCAATCCCAATAGGCCTATTCACAATACTCGCGCTCACTAATACTAGTGATTAAATGGTTCATGATGGGGCCTAGGATTGGCAAGGAAGGTACTTAATAATAATAAAACAATCAGGCAGCATACAGTTTCAAAGCATTGTGTTCGGTTTATAAATAGCATGTATTCCCCCCAAGGGTTTGTAAAACATTAAAGTAATGTAATGTGGGGCTATGAACTCACCTTAAGTGCGATAGCAAGTAATGAAGGTGATGGTTTGATCGTGTAGGTTTCTACGAGCAACCTATAATAGAATGTTGCGACTTAGGATTTGTGTAAAGAATACAACGGAGTGCCTATATATATATCTTGCATTTAGTCCATGATGAGGTATGATGTATATTTGTAAGTCTTTGAAAGAAAGATTTATGAACATGTATGTTTTGGTATATCGTTTACTACCGTTCGGGCTAACATATTTCAGAAGTCATGTTAGTAAGCGTTCGAGGAGCCAGGACACTTTAACTCGTAAATCCACAACTCATCTCGACGGCTTACATAATGAACTCCTCACATGAAGCTCCCTACTATTGTAGTAGTTGATGAAGTATATAGATATAAGTTTTGATCCGAAAAAGTTACATGTCCGATATTTGGATAAACTTAGGAAAGTTTATAGTACATGAAGATTGTTATTAGGGTATGATTCATAAGTCTTGTATGACCATTTGTCTTGGTAAAATCTCATGATTTCCTTTTAAGTGAAGTAGATTCAAATTGCTTGTTCATGTTATCGCCAAATTCGTTATTTCATGCTTACGCCTATGTAACTTGTTATGGTCATTTCGTAATGGCCTAGCCATGACCTTTGGTCCTTGTTCCAAGGTCATGAGACCCAACCTTGGCTCTAGCCATGGTGGAGGTCTTGGTTATAGGTCATAATAACTCTTGTTCCTTTGAAAGTATAACGATAGTATAGTGACTTATATATATGTAAATAGCTGTTAAGAAATTGTGAAATATCTTACTCAGAAAGTGTTTTCAAGGCTCGAGCCTCTTTGTTCCTGAAGGAAAACATGATTCCGGACAACTTTCGTGTTTTAACTTTTTCATGAATCGGACCAGAAAGACCACTTTTTGCGTGTTTTAGTTCTGTCACAGAAGCTTTTTAGGCAGTTTTGCCGGAAAGTTTTGGTAACTTCAAATCGCCATAACTTTTGACTCGTTTACTCTTTTTAGGTGGTTCAAATTGCTAAGGTTTCCTTTTTAAGTCCTCTACTGTAATATGTAATAATCCAATAACATATTTTTACCATTTTGATCAGGTCTTACCAAGAAATTCACTAATTTACTTGTTTTAGTAATTTGTTTCAACCATTCATTACAACAACATCTTTTACTCATCTTTATACACCATGGACATTTATACAAGATATAATATAGCAAGAATAACATGTAAATGATATGAACATGAGAAATAAACAAGAAGCATGGTAGGTTTAGTCTTACAACTTTTGGCTTTCTAACTAAAGAAAGGAGTAACAAGTAAGGAAATGGACTTTGATAGACAAGCTTCAACCCTTTTTCACTTCAAGCAACCTTTCTACCCTTGGTATTCTTGAAAGATATGTAATGAAAGTTGAGGTGTATTGAGTGGATTTAAACTCAAGAGAAAACACCAAGTATATTAGGGTTTGGAAGATTTTTGGTGAAAAATAAGCTAACTAGGGTTTCTATCTTGAACTTGCACTTGATCCTTGCTATAACTAGGAAGAAATAAAGCTAAGTGTGGAGTGTTTTGGTGTGTTGGGATGGCCGGCCATATGGAGGGGAGGGGGAGTATATATATGACTTTGAGGAGGTTAGTTACTTAAGATATTTTTATGCCAAAAACACATGTAACCATCTCAAGACCACATTGCCTAGGATTAAGCCACACCAAGGGTGACTCCCCCCCCCTATATGGCGGTTCACAAGCCATAGGGGTGAGGTGTGCTTGGTCTTGATAATATCTAGATATTATGTGCATTTTTTACTCCGGGAAATGCCAACCGTAAATGATTAGGCCTTGAAACGTAAAACCGGGTGTCGTAAAATTATGAAACTTTAAAGTATTGTTAGAAATGTTCATATGTCTCATAATAAAATATAAAATGAGTGGTAGGTGTCATTCGGGTGGTAAAACCCTGCTAAAAGCTGAAAACACGGGTCTAAACGCGTAATACGTAAAATGTACGAATATTGCGTAAAATTGAGAAAAGTAAAATGTTACTTTTCTAATATGATAAAAATGATTTAAAATGATTTATAATGTCTAGACTGGGCTCAGTCTGGTGTCAGTTGGTGTTAAATGTCTTTTAGACATCAAACTGGAAGCCTAAAAATCACGAAATGACTTATAAAATCAAAGAATGATTTTTAGTCAATGGAGGAGGGAAAAATATGTTGACTTATTTTAATAAGTTGAAAGCTCAAATCATCTTAGAAATGCGGTGCAGGTAAAAGCTAGGGTTACGGCTGAGTAAAAACGCGTAAAACTGAAAATTCCAGTTTTTCACGGCCGAGGTTTATTCTGGTCATATTTTTCTCAGTCATGATTTATTCTCAAATAAATCATGAGCGTGCTTAACATTTTTTTGATGTGGGGTCACCTGACGGGATCAAATTTCGTTGTGCGTAGAATTTCTGATTGACGTTTTACCCTAAAACGTATAGTTACGTGTAATTCCTTAATAACTTTCACGAAAATGATCTGACGAATGTCAAACATTTATTTTGTCATGGAAATGATTTATCACTCGAGATTATGAAATAAAAATCAACTTTCGGGAAAATTTCAAAAAGAAATGAATAGTAAAAATGAATAGTAAAATTTTCCGAAAATAGAAATTAACCTGAAATTGCGAATTGTTACATTTTTGGAGCATAAAGTGAAGAAAACGGCAAAGTACCAAAAATCCAAGCTGAAGATACAAGGTGACGGCGTCAAGACTTGCTTCTTGACGGCGTCAGACATGGAGAATAATTTACCGTAGCTGGTGACGGCGTCAGATGGAGAGGTGACGGCGTCAAAGTGGCCAAGAATAAAATACCGTAGGTGGTGACGGCGTCACATAGGCCGTCACAAGTAGATCTAGGGCGTCCGAGGAAGTATATGGTGGCGAGGTGACGGCGTCAGACTTAACTCTTGACGCCGTCAGAACGATTTTCCTATATATAGTTTTCTAGTTTTTTCATTAAAAAAAGAGAAGTTTTGGTGAAACCCAAAAGACGATTTTGGTGCCTCTTTTACAGGTTTATCAAGGGTTCCAAACCCTTGAGACCTTGCATTGTAATTGAGATAAGTATACTCTTAATTCAATCAATATGTCTATGTGTTGGTTGTTTATCTTTTGTTCTTATCTTAATTCTACTATGCTAGGCTAGATTTACTTTGTGTTTGCTTAGATCTAATGAAACCTAGATGTTGATTATGTGTTGATTACTTGTCTATTCTTGTTTTGGATGAATGATATTATATGTTAGGCTTAAGAAAACTGGCAGATCTCCAAATGGTAACATGCTTGAACGTCTTAAGAAACATGAACCGAGGCGTACTAGGTCTTTATTGGTTGTATTTAATGCATGAGCCACTGTTTACAATCCTTATAGTTGTGCTGGGTCATGTTGTAGGAGGAGATAAGAGCTCATAGAGTTGGGGAGTTATGTATGCCACCCCACGAATGGTATTAAGGAATACAATCCGTCATCCATACAAGTGTAACAAGTAATTGACATGTAAAAGATATCTAGGGAGTAATGAAGTCTAAGTAAACACAATTTCTCCAAATACTGCTCACAACCTTAGTTTAAATTAGTATAATTTCATTTTCATTAGTTTAATTTAGTTATATATTAGTTTTGGGTTAGTTGAATAGCAACTAATTCCGCCCACTCTTTCAAAACCCGAGATTTTACTTGCTTTCATTAAAATATAAAAATACAAAAATAATCATCTTTCATCTCTAGAACTATTAATTAGGCTTTCTAATCCTAGCGACACTATTCCTAAGCTGAACGATCAATCCCCCGGTACTTGTCACTATACTATACTACAACGATCAGGTACACTGCCTAGTGGGGGTTGTAAGCCTCGCGAGATCCCTCGAGAGGTAAAGCAAGGTGCGATTCCCACGCATCAGTTATGGTCCTCCTCCGCCTAAATGGAAGGGCATATGTGAAGGAGATTTCTCTTGCAACAAGTAATCAATTCTTAACATTTGCTTATGCATATATTATTATCCATACTTTTTTGTCATTAGATCAACTTGTAACTAAATTATTGAAAATCCAAATATAGCAAAATAATTGGAGCTCGATACTTCAAGTCAGATGGAAGATACGATCCTCAAAACTTTCTATCACCAAGAGACTCTAATGGTCATGGAACCCACAATTTGAAAACGGATCTTAGACCAAGATTATAAATGTAAGGTGTTTAATAAAATGTGGGGATTATGTTAGTGCACATAAGGTGTTTGATAAAATATCTGTTAGTGCAAGTTGGCATAATCTGGTTCATTGACTTTTCCAAGTCAAATCCACCAATTTGACCCATTTCATTCACTGTTGCAGTAGCAGCTCTTACAGCCCCCATGCTAGGCTTGCAATTCCCTTGCACACCTACTGTTTCAGTAGTTGCAGCCCTGCACAAGAACCTGCCAAACAAGCCCTTTTTTATCTTGTTTCTAGTTTAGCTTAAGTTAGTATTTATTTTTTATTCTTATTACACTAGTATCCAGTAGTATGATGTACTTATAGTTTAGCTTGAATTTTATTTTTGAATTTTTTTACTAAACCTACTCATCAGCCATTCAACCATCTGTCCACTTATGCTTCATGGTTACTTATGTCATCCAACTTATCTTAGTGTACTGATCTTGTTCCCATTTGATCTAGTGGAGATTGGTAGTTGTTTTCTAGTTGTTGTTAGTTGTTTGAGTTGTATTTGTCCATATTTACTTTTAGTTTGTGCCTAAGCGCTAAATTGTTGCAACTGCTTATTTCAATATATCACTTTGTACATTAGCCTACTGAACCAGTTTCCCAAGACCACAACAAGCTCAAACCTTGAGCTTAATCCTTGGTCTTGGAAAATTTGGAAAGCCTTTCTAGTAGAATTTTAGGTTCCACATTCATTTTGTCCCCTGGGTTACCCCTGTGGGCCCCACCAAAGGTTGCAATTAAGCCATTTAGCCTGTTTAGTCTGAGTGCATTGTGGAATTGCTTATTTGGTCTGTGTGGCTTATTGAACATGAATTCCTTTGATCTTTAGAATAGTTATGGTGTATTTCATCTGTCTTAAGCTTCTTCCAAGCTTGTGAGACCCTGGGCAGCTTCTTGTGAGCTATTTCAAGCCTTAAGCTCTTTAAACCCACCCCCAACTATTTGGCTTATTTTTATGCACAGTGGTGGGTGGTGGCTGTGGTGGAGGTGGGTGGTGGTGGAGGTGGGTGGTGGCAGTGGTGGGTGGTGGTGGTGGTAGGTGGTGGTGGCTGTGGTGGGTGGAGGTGGGTGGTCTTCAGTTACAGGGACTTTTTATGGTTTTGAGAAATGGACGAATATTGTTTTGAGCCACAGGGACGATTTTTGTAAATTTATCTAATTAATTCTGGATTAGTGGATGCCACGTCAGATTTATGCTTACAATAGGATGTTTAAGAAAGTTTTGTGTATATAATAGGAAGAAGAAAAAAAGTTCAGTGCATACAATAGTAAAAGGTGGCAAGTTGGCTGTATTTTTGAACAATTTGCCACCTTTTACTATTGTATGCACTAAACTTTTTTTTTCCTATTATATACACAAAACTTTCTTAAACATCCTATTGTAACCATAAATCTGACGTGGCATCCACTAATCCATAATTAATTAGATAAATTTACAAAAATCATCCCTGTGGCTCAAAACAATTACACCATTCGTCCTTTTCTCAAAACAATACATAGGGATGAATGGGGTTGTTTCTGTAATTAATCTTAGTTCAGAGGTCAAGGCATTAGGCATTGTTATTACTTATTAGTTTAAAGCCATGGTGGTTTGTTGCTAGTGGCGTGTTGGCATCATAGCAACAAGTAGTTATTTCACTTCTGCAGCAATAGATAGGTTCAATCACTACTAGAGATGGTGAAATAGAGCCCCTTTAATAGAGCCCGGTTATTGAGTTTCTATCTTAAATCGGTGCGGGTGGGAGCTATGAAAAGTTATTGAAGTACCATCTTAATGTATGTGAAAAGTAGTGAAGGTGTCTATCTAAATCAGTGATGGGTAGGAAGCATGAAAGATTGAAAGTTATTGAATTTCTATATTTACTCGGTGACAGGTAGGAGCTACGAAAAGTTATTGAATCACTTGAGTACGGTATATAATTAGTTTGACTTATTAATCCTATAGGCTTATAGAAAGGGTCTAATCCTATAGACATCACTTGTGGTTATGTCTCAATTTTAGTTTCGGTTGTTGTAGATTTTGAAGGAAGTTACACCATGAACAGGGTCAGGATAGTTGAAGAAGTCTAGATTTTTCTAACAATAGTTTCGAGTCTTATCAAAAACAAAAAGATAAAGTTAACTCTAACTCTACTGTGAGATCTATTGGAAACCAAGTTAAATCACCGGTCATGCCTGCTGGTGGGCACACACATATGCCACCGGCGGCTGCTTGTGCATCTTATCAATCACATGTATTACACCCAGTTCGTTATCTATAGATGTTTTAGACTGTACCCAAAGTATTTTGCTGATGGCTCATCTGATTTGCTGGCTCCTTCTATTTTAGTGGACAGAATGCTGATCAACTTCATCCTCCCACTGTTATGTTGGGTGAGGACGAGAAGAAGGAAACTTTAGGCTCACAAAATCAGCTTCCACCTGCTCAAGGACCCCAGGTTGCACAATTCCCACATGCGCTTAGTCATTTGTGGCTATAATTTACATTTTGATATATACAGAGAGTGACAACGAGTTTTAGTAACTTAAACATAATGGAACTCTTAATACAACTATATAGGTAGTTTGTTTACTTCTTAATTGATATGATCATTGCATTTGCAGATACCTTTAAGACCACCAATCATACCTTACCTTGAACTATTTCGTTTGAACATGTTTTTCTGGAGTAACTGTGAATTGTACGCTCTTTATCCACGGGTGGATTTTTGTTAGAGTTCTGTGTAGCTTATGATATATGTGACTTGCCCACGAAATGCAAAACCAAAGATTTCCTGTTAGATGGTGATGCCTTGACATGTGTATTAACTAGTCTAATGTAATTTGTGAGTAATTTGATAATCATTTTTGCTATCCGTGGTTAAGATTCCTGTATCCGATCTTAAAGTTAATACAAAAGATATGCAGAAACAGGTTGTGCCAAACACCACCTCTGCTACAACTGCTGTTAACCCAAACACTACTTCTGCACAAGTCCAAAGTATGCAGAGGACTGCAACTCCTCCAAAGATGAAGCAGCTTCATAATGAAGTCTCATACAGTGTAATGCAATGTAGCTTGTATAGTTAAAGTAGTATTATAAGCTTTGTACATAGCTTTAGCTGTTTTGTTAGTGAACTAGCTTAGTTAGTTGCAGTCAAGTTCATTTGTATAAATACTCATTGTAACCACATTTCTCATTTATGAAAAACAACTTATTTTCACACACTATTTCATTCTCTCAAATCTCAGTAGATCTCAATATTAACAAAGTAATCAGATCTTAATATTAATTATGCACACATCTACAGTCCACATCAATAGGCTTTCATAATGATATATGATATTCTATGATGTATCTGGCTTTATGTTCTGTTTACAGTTGGCTTCCACCACATCAGAAGCTGATTTATCTCCTACCCACCCCATTCGTTTGGGTTAGGCTTTGAACTTCTTCCATTACGAGATTATGAACTCTCCTGAAAGGTATGTTTTAAGTTCTTTATGCCTCGATATTTTTACAGTTATATTCAAAAATGTGCTAACCTGTGTATCTTTTGTTTTTATTTTGACCTGTGTTAGGCCTGCCACGAGGCAAAACAAGCTTTCGATGAAGCTATCTCAGAGCTTGATTCCCTCAGCGAGGAATCCTACAAAGATAACACTTAATTATGCAACTTCTGAGTTTACTAAAGTCTAAAGGTATACTTAAGTACTTGTTATTGTTTCTTAAAATCAAAGAACTTGATTCCCCTGAGTGGAATCCTATAAAGATAGCATTTTACATTGTCAGTTTACTGGTATACTTAAGTACTTGTGATTATTTCTTCAAAATCAATATTAATTTTTAGTATGCCATGCATTGTTGCAGATGCACTTCGGAATTGTTTGAGAGATCAAAAGCTGAAGCAATTGTTGATTTGGCTTCTTTTCTCCTCAATTGTGGACATTATAGCTGGAAATATGGCATAGCAACATTTAAAAAAAAAAAAAAAAAAAAAAAATCCCGGATAGAGCAATGTTTCTTAATGGAAAACAGGGCTCTATTATAAATTTCATTAATATAAAATCACATAGAGTCTGTTTTTAAAACCGGGCTCTATTTGCTTTGCACATAAAGTCCCCACCCCTTTTGAGCCCTTATGTAAAACCGGGCTTAATGAGCCTTTCTAGTAGGGCTCTATGACATTTTTTGAAGTAGTAGGCCCCAAAAATAAAAGCATCAAACCGATCACAATCAACCCGATTTGCATATTACTTCCACCCATTATTCTTACTCTTGATATGTTCTATTCATATATACATAACAACTAACATCTACCGATGCATACATACATAAGATTAATATGTAACGTTTAACTCGTAGCCAACATTAGTTTATCTAACTATGTCAATATTTTGTATTTTCCATTACATCAAGAGAGAAAGTTTTTGTTAATACAAATATCGCCTAAAAACGTTATTTATATTTTACGATCTTTGCTAAGTTTTGTTAATGACAAAGTATGAAATTTAGCTAAGAGTAAATCATCACTTGAAGTGTTTAAGTCTTGTTTAACTAAAGTTTACATTTCATAAAACATAACACAAGTTTATTTCTTAAATTAGAAATAAGTCACATCACATTTATGGCAAGTTTTGTCATTATGTATTTTGGCAAGTTGTGTGTTTGACTTGCTTTCATGTTGCTTACAAGTTTCATGTTTGACTAACTTTAGGTGATGTGACATTGTTTGGTTGCTAGAAGTTATGAGACAAGACATTGTTTGGTTTGGGAAGTTATTGCAAAAACCTACTGCAGACCCGGCGGTACCCTGGGGGTACACGGGCGGAACCCATCTCAGGGTTCCGCCTGATCCGCCGAGCATGCAGTATTGGTTGCTATAAATACCAAACCATTTGTTTGTTTTGTGTAACCTTTTAGGACATATTTTCACATATTCTCTCAACTAACTTAGTAACCCCTGACTTGTGTGATTCTCTTATGTAGCAAGGAACTCCACAAGATCATTCAAGAAGTTGCAAGCTTCAACTCTAAAGTTGCAAGTCTTGGTAGCTTGATCATGTATAAGCTTTGATAGTTTATACTTACTTTGTGTCATGTATATTCAGTAGAGATTGGTTAGTATTTTAGGCCTCAAAATACGTAGAGTGTTGGGAGTGGTTGTACCCTTGGTAAAGAACTCGACATCTAGCTTTGTGTCGGTAAAAGTGTAAGCGACGAGTGGGAGTGGTTGTACCCTTGTAAAAGAACTCGACATCTAGCTTTGTGTCGGTAAAAGTATAAGCGACGTGTAAGGTTTTCTCCGCCGGTGAAAGGAGCTTGTTGATTAGTGTTTATAACTCTCGAGTTGGAAACTCGGGGCGTGGATGTAGGGCAAGGAAAAAGAGTCCTTGTAGCCGAACCACGATAAACAATCGTGTTGTGGTTTGATCGTTTCTTTCTCTATCTTTGCTTATTGCATGTTGTTATTTAGTTAGAATTGTTAACTACATATAAAGCTTTTCAAAGAAGTAAAACAAGTAAAGTTGTCTTTATGTTATCAAACAAATGTAAAAGCTTTTCAAAGAACTAAACAAGCAAAGTTAGGATCATCACAAGTAAAGCTTTTCAAAGTAAGAAACATGTATAATTAGAATTGATACTCACACTAAAAGCTTTAGAAAGAAACAAACATATAATGGTATGTCTATATTATTGATCAAACCTAAAGTTATTAAAGGATACTTAAGTTGAAAATGATTTTTAAAGAGGTAAACTATTCAACCCCCTTCTAGTTTTCCACAATTGGCATCAAGAGCTACGTTACTCAAGATCTTTAAAATAGAATGTATTTTAAAACTTGGATCGATCCATGGATTTTGAAAATCTCAAAGAAGGGCAACCTATTCAAAACCAACCGGTATTTGAAAAAGAAAACTTACTTGAATGGAAAAGTAATTTTGAAAACTATGTGAAATCAATTGATCAACATCTTTGGCATATTATTTCTTTTGGTAATTTCAAACCAAAGAAAACAAGTTTTTGAAAACCGAGATAACTATCTTAAACTTGATAAAAATACTAAAGCTAAAACAATGTTTTACAAAGCTTTAGTACCAAATATGAAAGAATGTATTTTTGTCAAAAGGCTAATGATGTTTGGAAAAATATGGTAAACTTTCATCAAGAAATATGTCAAGTCAAAGATGATCAATTTGATCTTACATATGAATTAGAGGTTTTAGAAAAACTAATTGATAGACACTTAGTAGAAGTTAATACATGTGCTACTAGTTTAAATGTTTTAAATGAAGGTACAAGTGAAGATGTGTACGTATGTTTTGATGAACCTGCTTGCGTATCTTGGAATGTAATGGAAGTTGACGAAGACAATGATCCGGTAGTTTATTGTCAACTTATTGATACAACAAGCAAGGTGTTAGTTAAGGTGATTACTCGTGTCAAGCTCGCAGTAGTCTTGCTTGCGATTCATGGAATAACTCGGATGAAGATGAAGTCAATCATCCGGTTTGTGATTCTATACTAGATAAAACATCAAGCAAGGTACACTTTGAAACCAAACTCTTTTGCTTTGATTAATTTATTCTAGAGTTTTCTAAAATAGAAAATGAGTCTAAACATTTGTGCAACATGAACCTAAAAGCTATCTTCAAGAATGAGTCTTCAAAATCTCTTAAGAATATCTTTGAAAAGAAAATCTTATTAGAAGATAAAATGTCTAAAATTAAAAGTAATGTTGAAATTAATCTAGAATGTAAATTATGTCTAGATTACAAACATGAAATTAAAATGCAAAATGAAAAAGGAAAAATTATTAGTTAAATTTGATGAAAGCTCAAAATCTCTTGAAAGATTGTTGAGGAGTCAAAGGTTGTTTAAAGATAAAACCGGATTAGGATTTAACTCAAAAGCACCATTAACTAATAAAACAAAGCAAGTAAAATTTGTCTAACCTTGAAGAGAGATTTAGAGATAATTCTATCTCTAATAGAAACTCATGATAAAAGAATTAAGATTATCATACTCCTTGCTTTTATATGATTGTCTAACCTTCTTGGATACATGAGTTATTGTGTTTCAAAGCATGTCATCAAACCAAGTTTTTACGCTTAAATGCTTATCCGCTTGATAGCATCTCTATGCAATTTAAAAGGTACGCATTACTTAAACTTGACTTTGGTTATATCTTGTATCTAGCATTATGTGCTCAAATATGTGTTACTTGTAATACTCTAGAGTGTCTACCTGCTATTTGTAAATAACTAAGATTAGACTCTATGCAACAAGGAATTTAGTCTTTAGTACTAGTAGGAGATATAAGGTGTTTTGGTTATTTAACCATCAAGAGATAAACACGAAAAACTCTTGAGTATGTCTCACTCAACTCTTGCTTACAAGTGAGCTAACTAAGAATTTCCTAAGTGTTAAAATGTCTAACACTTTTGTGATGCTTGCAAAACAAACCTTTGTTAAACAATTTTCTCAAACACCATACTTTGAGTCTTTAATTGTGTCTTTCTTCAACTACTCCTTTATGATAATCTCACATTAAAACACACAAGGTGAAATAAATCACATTAGCATATATTTGGATGTATGTAAGAAAATGAGTTTTCAACATCTAGGATTTACACATCAAATGTGACACAAAGTCTCATGATGTTGTACCTCTTGGACTTTTTCAAAAAGAGTTCATAGTGTCTTAAGTAAGAAAACCCAAAGAGTCGAGGAGTCGTTGAATATGTCATTTAACGAGTAATCTCCTCCTTCTAAGATATTATCTTTGGTAGATGACAACTTAGTCGAAATAACATCTTCTCACATTGAGTCAAACATTGAATCAAGTAAAATTGACATAAGTTATAAAACTTGATTTATAGGTCATAGTTGTGTCTAAACAAATTCAACAAAAACGGTTTTTGGAATTTAGAGTAAAACAACTAGTAAAACAAAATAAATATTTCGAAGTAATCATGTGATTATAAGTGTCAATATTTGAAAGTCTTTTTGATAATAAAAGCAAGCTCCAAAAGCGAGAGATTTTAACTTAAAGACATTCCTAGTTGCTCTCTTGTTCTCAATAGTTAAGTTATTGATGACTTATCAAGAATGAGATTAGTAAATCCGTAGGTAAAAACTAAACATAGAGAAATGTTTGGAAGACTACTTGTTCTCATAACATTTAGATTCAACATTATGTTTAGCTTTTGTCTATGTGCTCGTGTAAACGAAGATCCTAAAACAACTCGTTAGTTGAGCCTAGTTGGATACATCATAAGGTACTACACAACTAGAATTATGGTCTCCCAAAAGAACGGGAATAGAAACCATAGTGTTTGACAAATGGAATTATGTCGGTAATAAGTTGATGAGAAAAGCACAAGTGGTACTTGCACTTTTATACTTACTTACCCAATGATTCTCCAAAACGCGTAAGATTCTCAAATTTGTATCGGATGGAGAAGCACAATCAACAAGCTCCAAGCAAACTCGTGTCAACAACGGAATTTATCTCATCAACATTGGAAGCATCAACTTCGGCAACAATTCAATCCATTATGTTCTTAGTCGACATATTGAGATCCCTCATCATCGCCTTGGTAAGATTGTTCATTGAGGAACGTCTTAACTAAGAAAGTCTTCTACGTCAACAATTCCATCAACGCGTTCACAAAATCTCTTGAATGTGAAGCATTCATAATTCCTAGGCTTAGTCAAAGACTCATAAGACCTAAAACCTTAGTTTTTGAACTTTAGGTTAAAACCACAAAAATCAAGACAATTCCTTTTAAGTCTTTCCCTGCAGAACCCACGGAACCTTCAGAACATATGGGCGGAACCCATTTTTTGGTTCCGCCTGGTCCGCCGAACCTCAGAATGTCTTATTTGAAATTTCAAAACCAAACACCCTCTTAACTCTTAAACAAAAACCTTCAAACAGCACCACCCTCTCTATAACACATATCCTCACGAATTTTAGGGTTTCTAATCCAATCTCTTCCAATCCAACTAACTTTGTAAGTATTCTAATCACAATTGCATTTTTAATCTAATCATAACATTTGTGCTTACAATCATTAACTAGAATTTTAGGGTTTTTGCATAAAACTACATGATTCATGAAAAACTTGGTGGCTAACTAATCATGTCTTCCATTAGTTAGGAATTGCATCCTCTTTGTTTTTTACTTTAATTTACCAAACACACCAAGAGCATTATTTTTCTAATTGCAACTCCAAACATCACCACATTGTTAAAACAAATGAAAAACATTATTGAAACATCACTTGCACATTATCTCGTGAATGCTAAAGGGAATACATAACCAATATGTATTTTCGGGTATTTTCAATCGAAGATATATTCAAATAGGAGAGTTTTTGGTTATCTTTTGTTTTCATAACATTACTTCTCAAACAAAACAATTTGGGCATCAAAATGAGTCAAGATAATCAAGTCTCCGCATTGTTTGCATATAGGAACATATTAGAACATGCACATTGATTAAAAGTCATTAACATACAATTCTTGTGTTTTCTAGGAATCAAAA
Organism: Artemisia argyi; assembly: GCA_030686995.1. Lineage (NCBI taxonomy): Eukaryota > Viridiplantae > Streptophyta > Magnoliopsida > Asterales > Asteraceae > Artemisia > Artemisia argyi. The sequence goes on from CM060684.1 coordinate 8,583,448, forward strand.
TGCCTAACGCAAATCAAACCGATCACGTGGAAACCCTTAAGTACTTGCCAAAACACCATAGGACAAAAGGTCTTAACAAAGTTCAAATAGAAACCTTTAAGGCACTAGAAAAACGCTATGTTCATGAAGGTAGAACAATTGATCCATCCTTTCTAGAAGGAACATCTACTCGCCAAAACTTTGCCGCAATCAACTTTGATTGTCTTCTTGATATTGATGAGCCGATTTGTCCTAGGTTCATATTAGAATTCTATGCAACTGTAGAAATCCACACTGATGAGTCGGGTGAGATAGCATTAACTTTCAAAACAAATCAAACACCACATTTCATAGGCTTAACAAACTTAGCTATCATCCTTGGTGTTCCTAATGAAGGTACTTGTCTCTACACGGATAAGTGGCCTATTTCAAGCCTACACTCAATTGAGCGTTTTCATCCATACAACAATCCTCTTGTTTGTAAGGAAACAATCAAGGAACATCTCTTTGTTAGAGCCTCCACCACTAGGAAAAATCGTTCGGGGAATATTGTGGATAAGGACCCATTTGGTATGGAGACCAATGAGCTTAAACCACAATTTAAGAAGTGGGAAGAAATTCTTAGAGCCAATGTCATAAGTACCATAGGAAATAGGGATCATGTTAACACATGCCTTTGTTACATGCTTTATAGCATTTCCATTGGTCAACCATTCAACTTAGCCTACTACCTAGCCCGACGAATGGCCGACATACCTTTAGTTGGAAAAACCGCCCTTCCATATGGAATGCTTCTTACTCGGCTATTTAGAGCAATTTCACCCATTCCTCCTAATGACAAAGGAATGCACCTTGACTATTTCCTTGTTCCTCACATCTTCGTTCCTCTAAGTGATAAACGAGTTTTCAAAAATAAGGGCAAACGTACTCGATCACCTACTCCATCTTCATCATCATCCGGCATGAGCGACGATGATAATCTACCAAACTCTAAGTTACCTCCCTTAGAATTTCTTCAAGCTCTCCCCATCATTGACAATGCTTCCGAAGAATTCAAGCAAACCAAAGGAATGTTCAAGTGTTTTGGAAGGTACCTAAACAAGCTCAAAAGGAAGATTGACCGGTTGTGAGAAGATTAAGGAGCGTTTGTCTTATGTGTGCTTTAGAAGCATCTTTGTGTTAAAACTATGTGAATTATGTGATTTATGTTGATTCTCATGTTCGTGACTTATTATGTTTGATGAATTACGTTTGGTGTGCTCTTTTATGATTAATGACAATATTGATGGTATTTGTCAATCTCATGCTTATGTTAAATTTCACTAAGTTTAGTGAATTTCGCTAGCCCCCGATCAAAGTCTTATACTTTGAGCGTTTACATGCCTAATTTTTGCATTTCCTAACCAGATATGAATTATATTTTTAGTTTTAGGACTTTTCGAAAATTTTGAAAAACGTCTCGCGGGTTTAAAACGCGTTCTGTCTGCTTTTTCAGTTCTGGCGGATCAGACGGATCCCAATTTTGGGTTCCGCCTGTGTAAAACCTGGGTAACCCAGGTCTGGCCCAACGGACCAGACGGAACCCAAATTTGGGTTCCGCCTGTGTATTCCCAGGGTTCCGCCAGTCTTCTGCAGAAAATTTTTGCCATTTCTCTTAAATTCATAACTTGATTTAGTGTCAAATCATTATCCTAAGTGAGAAACACTCTTCATTAACACCAACAACCATTCTGGAACAAACCTCAATCCCTAAAACAATTAGTAAGACACTTCCCGCCAAAATTCAAATTCAAAACATAACTAACCAAAGGAACCCTTTTAAAGGATCCTTCAAACCTTTGATACATTCTCAACCAAACCACTTCCATGATCACAAAGCATTGAGTGCTAAGGTTGGTCTTCCACTCCACCCTACTTCATTAGATTGACATTACATGATGTGACATGGTCATGAAAATCATGTGAAAACTCAATCCTTGAATAGTAAAACATCAAATCAAAACACATATTTCAACACTTTTTCTCATCCTATAAATTTGAAAGGTTTGCAACAACTCAATCACACCATCAACATCAAAACTTTTTCTCTCAAACATCAAAACCAAAACCATTGCAATGACCAAATCCAATACCTCATCCGAGTCATCTAAGTCATGTGCTAAAACCACTAGGATTAGTGTGAAACCTTGTTGCTTCAACAAAACCACAAAGTCAAGCTCTTCATCATCAAGTGATGCTTCACTCAACATCTCCTCACCCATCCAAGATTTTCTCAACCTCACTACCTCAACTACACCCTCAACACATTGTAATACCAATGTGATTACCATTCAAGATTTGCTCAATCTTGCCACTCCACCACCTTCTCCACTACTTTGCAACTCAAACCTAGCCTCTAACCCATCACCAACTAGACCTTTGAGTATGACAACCTCACCTTCCCAACAAGCTTTTAAAACAAAAACTCCTTCACCTCAATCACCAACACTCACACCAATGGAACTTTTCCATACACCACCAACATCACCAACACCCAATTTGGAAACTTTTGATGATCTATCAAGTCCACCATCCTTCTCACTTTTTGACACCATTGCTCAAATGGAAACACAACAACAACCAAATGAGCAACTTAATCATGAACCCTATAACCCCGCGACGGTAGAACGGTTAGCTTACCGTTATGCTAGACCATCCATTTTTCCAAATGACCAAGGTCATACCCACTCACATTCATTTGTGTTTCACCCCATTTACAAAAACCTTAATGGTGATCCTTACGGAGAACCAAGTTTTCGTCACCTAGTTCAACCACAAGAACCACAACAACAACAACCACAACAACCACAACAACCTCCAAACATGAATGAGGAAATAAACACTCATTTAAACCACCTCAATGCTTTCAAACGAATGGTTGATTCTCAAATCAATCATGTTATGGAATTCAACACGGCATTGCACTCAACAAGTTCAACCCAACCACCACCAACAAATCAAACCTCTCTTCCACCAAACTTTCCCCGCCATGATTGCGGACATTGCGAGAGAACCGCTCACATTAGTGAAAGATGTCGAACGGAACTACGTGACTTATCCGAAGAAATGAGGTTTGTTCTAAACCACATTTTGGACCAACTTCAATCCTTGTCTAACTCACCTCAACCTTAGAGTCTCCAAAATGAAACAAAACCGTTTCTTTTGGAAAAAGTCACCATTTTAACCTAGTCACCTCCTCACATCCCCAAATAAAACCCGCTACAACCATCAATCCACATTTTCATCCCCAAACAACCCAATCTTTGTTTTTGGAAAATGTTTCTCATGAAGGAAAATGATGATTTCCTTGTAGCATTTTATGTTCTTAGTTTATTTTTTAGTTTTTCTTTGTAGGATGTTGTCATCTTAATTTTGTGTCTTTGACTCTCTAAGAGTCAAATTTTTACAAGTTAAATGAAATTAATTCTACAACAAAGATTTGAAGGGTTTGATTGACCATTTAGGTATAATGAGTGAACTATACCTTGATATGGTACAATACATAAATCTTGTGCTAACCTCTCTTTTTGTAGGATCATTATTCATGTTTTCCTTCCTTGAAAACTCCATATAGGGGAGTAACATTCAAGGGGGAGCATGAGTCTTGCTTTATTCCGTTTCACAACTCTTAGTTGTGTTTTTAAACATGAAATGCTTTCATGACATATCTTGTGCGGAAACTAACTTTTCTTTTGTAGGTTCAAAATCCATGTCTCCACTCTTGGCACTCCATGTAGGGGGAGTATCGACCAAGGGGGAGCATGGCCATTATTCCGCTTCACTACTCTACTTTTTGTTTCGACAAAAAGGGGGAGAATTTAGAGTAAACTTGTTATAGTAAACTTGTTCTACTTTTAATATTTCCGATTCGCTAACTCTTTGCAAAAACAAGTTTTACTACTAACTTTATAAGACTTAACACTAAATCTCATGGCTTACTTTTAAATAAAGTTTATGTTTTGTCATCAACAAAAAGGGGGAGATTGTTAATACAAATATCGCCTAAAAACGTTATTTATATTTTACGATCTTTGCTAAGTTTTGTTAATGACAAAGTATGAAATTTAGCTAAGAGTAAATCATCACTTGAAGTGTTTAAGTCTTGTTTAACTAAAGTTTACATTTCATAAAACATAACACAAGTTTATTTCTTAAATTAGAAATAAGTCACATCACATTTATGGCAAGTTTTGTCATTATGTATTTTGGCAAGTTGTGTGTTTGACTTGCTTTCATGTTGCTTACAAGTTTCATGTTTGACTAACTTTAGGTGATGTGACATTGTTTGGTTGCTAGAAGTTATGAGACAAGACATTGTTTGGTTTGGGAAGTTATTGCAAAAACCTACTGCAGACCCGGCGGTACCCTGGGGGTACACGGGCGGAACCCATCTCAGGGTTCCGCCTGATCCGCCGAGCATGCAGTATTGGTTGCTATAAATACCAAACCATTTGTTTGTTTTGTGTAACCTTTTAGGACATATTTTCACATATTCTCTCAACTAACTTAGTAACCCCTGACTTGTGTGATTCTCTTATGTAGCAAGGAACTCCACAAGATCATTCAAGAAGTTGCAAGCTTCAACTCTAAAGTTGCAAGTCTTGGTAGCTTGATCATGTATAAGCTTTGATAGTTTATACTTACTTTGTGTCATGTATATTCAGTAGAGATTGGTTAGTATTTTAGGCCTCAAAATACGTAGAGTGTTGGGAGTGGTTGTACCCTTGGTAAAGAACTCGACATCTAGCTTTGTGTCGGTAAAAGTGTAAGCGACGAGTGGGAGTGGTTGTACCCTTGTAAAAGAACTCGACATCTAGCTTTGTGTCGGTAAAAGTATAAGCGACGTGTAAGGTTTTCTCCGCCGGTGAAAGGAGCTTGTTGATTAGTGTTTATAACTCTCGAGTTGGAAACTCGGGGCGTGGATGTAGGGCAAGGAAAAAGAGTCCTTGTAGCCGAACCACGATAAACAATCGTGTTGTGGTTTGATCGTTTCTTTCTCTATCTTTGCTTATTGCATGTTGTTATTTAGTTAGAATTGTTAACTACATATAAAGCTTTTCAAAGAAGTAAAACAAGTAAAGTTGTCTTTATGTTATCAAACAAATGTAAAAGCTTTTCAAAGAACTAAACAAGCAAAGTTAGGATCATCACAAGTAACGCTTTTCAAAGTAAGAAACATGTATAATTAGAATTGATACTCACACTAAAAGCTTTAGAAAGAAACAAACATATAATGGTATGTCTATATTATTGATCAAACCTAAAGTTATTAAAGGATACTTAAGTTGAAAATGATTTTTAAAGAGGTAAACTATTCAACCCCCCTTCTAGTTTTCCACAGTTTTGAATTTTAAAGAATTATCAAAAGTATATTGCAGTACTAAGTTGTAACAATTAGTTTTGAGAAATTTTAATTCATCTATGTTAATCTAATAGGTATATATGTGATTCTCTTTCCTATAACGGAGTTGGATGTTGAGATAATCATTTTAATATGTCGTGTTCAGTGTTTCTAAGTAAGCGGTTTGAAAACGATTCCACAAATCAACAAGGCCTCCATGGTATCGAGTGTTTTCTTGTTTTGCTTGAACTCACTTATGTATCAGCTAAGGATTTGAGTGTACTTGATTGATAGTTAGCATGGACGCAATCGTCTCTATGTTTTAGTAAACACATACTATTTGCAAATACTAAAGTTAAAACAGCTGATTTGCACAACTTAACAAGTTGTTATGTTTAACGTAGAAATACTACATATCGATCAACTTCATATAAAGTATGACAAGTTGCGTGTAAATCAGTTCCCTTGGTTTAGATGGACTCGCTAGCATGCATGATTGAACAACTTACAGTCGGTGAATCTTCAATATGGTCCAATTTCTCACAAAATTAAAGTTGAAATACATAAGAAAATTAAGTTCTTGAAAATGTAATGGTGTATAATTCTTTATTTTTAAATTAACAAACATGAGAACACGTACTGTTTATCCAGGTGACTTCATTGATGAAGAAATTTATTTTAATTGTTGATCTTGCGATTTTAACCTGCATTCTGCGTGTGCTTTATGCTTGCCTCGTATTACACTTCACAAGTTGGACAAGCATCCCATGAAGTTGACATATGGTCGGGGTTGTAATGCCTAAAATAGGTCTTCAATTCTAAGCGCTTTTTGTACTGCCTAATAAGCATGTTAAAACTCTATATGATACTAGTCTGACGAAATACATTGTTTTAGCTATATTTTCTTTATTATTATTATTACTATTTTTTAAAATAACCATTTTACTCAGCTTAGATTAATATATGATTTGATATACAACATATCTCTATCGACAATGTCAAGTTAGCTGAAAGCTAAAACTTCCGAATTATATCCCTGTAGGCTAAAACTTTAACTTTAACTTTATCTTTATCCTTATCTTTTATACTGTAATAAAAAGAAACTGTAAGATATACAAAAGACTAAAGAGAAGTAAAGACAATTATTTCGGATTAATACTCAGCCTAGTCACCTAACTTACACGTGCAATTAAAATTTGTGATTTGTAGCGATGCTATCACAATACAATCAATATTTTTTCAAATTAAACAAGATATATTGAGCTATCTCAAGTACATATTTTTGAAACTGCAAAGATATATGAAATATTTAAAACCAAAATAGAAGATGATGGGCAAAACACGAGCATGTTATTAACGAACTCAGAGAACTAAATACTTTGTACTTGATACTTCCACGCACTATGGTTGGCCTAATAAGCACTTGAAGCATATTATGTTCTCCTTTTCTTTATCATGTGGCAAGTTAAATAACACCATGACGACTTTTGCTTTTTTTATGAGGTTGAATTTTTGTACACTTTAAAAAAGAAAGCTTAATAAATTTAAAGGTAAATGTTCTCTAGTAATTATATCAAGAAAGGAATACAACTCCATGAGGCTTTCTTGGAATGCTATCTCATCGAACTATAAGATAAATGTTTAGTTCGATACAATCATTAAGCTACTACATTTCTTTCAGGCGTTAAATCAAACACTTTGATGACCTCTTTAAGATAACATATAGCACCCAGAAAACACATATATGAAAAAGCAAAAACTTAAATATGAATAGATTTATTGAAAATATAAATCATGAAAATCATAGACTTATTGAAAACATAAATATGAAAAAGCAAAAAGTCCATTGAGTAAGCAAATATTACAATGAGATTTTCTACCCGGTGGTACGTCATACATCTATCCGGGTGTTACTATCCTTAGTAGCACATCACGACTTAGAGTTGGAACAATTAGATGTAAAGACCGCATTTCTTCACAGTGACCTTGAGGAAGAAATTTATATGAGCCAACCCGAAGGTTTTGTTGTTCAAGGCAAAGAAGACTATGTTTGCAAGCTCCGAAAATCTCTCTATGGTTTGAAGCAGTCGCCGAGACAATGGTACAAGAGATTTGACAGCTTTATGGTAAAGCATGGTTTTAGTAGAAGTGCTTATGATTGTTGTGTCTATCATAAAAAGGCACCGTCTGGATGTCTTATCTATTTGCTCTTGTACGTTGATGATATGCTCATAGCGGCTAAAGACATAGAAGAGGTTAATAAGTTGAAGATCTTACTCAACACAGAATTTGATATGAAAAATTTAGGAGCAGCTCGAAAGATTTTGGGCATGGAAATCATTCGAGACCGAAAACATGGTAAGCTTTTCTTATCATAGAAAAGTTACATTGAGAAGATTATTTCTCGTTTTGGCATGAGTTCGGCAAAATCAGTCAGCAAATTTTCGTTTATCTACTGCTTGTGCTCCACAAAGTACGGCAAAAATATAGTATATGTCGCGAATACCTTATGCTAGTGCTGTTGGGAGTTTGATGTATGTTATGGTTTGTACAAGGCCGGATATAGCTCACGCAATGAGTGTTGTGTCACGATATATGGCTCATCCCGGAAAAGAGCATTGGAATGCGGTGAAACGCATTTTTCGCTATTTGAAAGGGACATCTGATGTTGGCCTTATTTACGGTGGTGAACGTGAATATTTGGTTGCCGGATACTCAGATTCGGATTATGTTGCGGATCTTGATGCTAGAAGATCCTTGACAGGTTATGTTTTCACCATTGGAAATTCTGTTGTAAGTTGGAAAGTTACATTACAACCATCAGTAGCTTTATCTACTACTGAAGCCGAGTATATGGCTTTAACGGAAGCAGCGAAGGAAGCAATATGGTTGAAAGGTTTGATTGAAGATCTTGGTTTCCCACAAGATCAAGCGACCGTGTTTTGCGATAGCATGAGTGCCATATGTTTGGCTAAAGATCAAGTATACCATGACCGGACTAAACACATAGATGTTCGTTATCACTTTATTCGTACGGAAAGAAGAATCAGAGTGAAGAAGATTGGCACTCAAGACAATCCTGCGGATGTGTTTACTAAACCGGTTCCTTTGAACAAGTTTCGTCACTGTTTCGATTTGCTCAATATCGATAATTGGAAATATAGTGTTACTTAGGAGCTAAAGTCAAGGTGGAGATTGTTAGACATTGTGACTTATACTCCTAAGGGTAGTTTAGTAATTTTTGGTACTATGTAGTTTATTGTGTTTTGTAAGGGCAGTTTGGTAATTTTAGTGCTCTAGTTGTTGAAGTATCAGGAGACTTCTTTATAAGTCGGTTAGTGTATTATATGAAGTGTAGAACAGCACCTGTATGTATGTACTTATCAGACCACTAAAACAAATATCAGTACTTTAGTTTAAACCTCGTGATCTCATAACCCATATACTCCTTATTTTGAGTTTTGTGATACCTATTGTTTTCTGTTGCTGCTGCTACTGACTTTTGCCACTAATTATCTGCTCCCAAATCCTAACATGGACAAATATACCGAAGATAAGTTGGGGTTTTTTTTTCTTGACCAAAGTGATGTCTAATCTACATATATAGTACATACGAGGTCTTGATCAGGTTTCATCCCAACCCGCATAATAAATTCATTGGTAGCCTTATTATTTTTTATTTTTTATTTTTTTTACTAACTATTCAATGTTTGAATGATTATGCAGCTGACTTCATTGATGAAGAAATTTATTTTAATTGTCGATCTTGCAATTTTAACCTACATTCTGCTTGTGCTTTATGCTTGCCTCGTATCACACTTCACAAGTTGGACAAGCACCCCATGAAGTTGACATATGGTCGGGGTTGTAATGCCTAAAAGCTTTTTGTAATGCCTAAAAGATATTATGGTTGCGTGAAGGATAGGTAGTACTAATTGATAATAAGTATGTTAGAGCTCTATATGATACCATTGTTTTAGCTATATATATAATTTTTTTATTATTACTAGTTATAATGCCCGCGCACGCGCGGGTTTTTTTTTAAAATTTTTTTAATCATATATTTTTATTTATTAAAAAACAAATAATTTAATCTTTGTTTTGTTTGATTTATGATGTTTAATTATAATTTTTTATTATTAAATATAATTATTTAAAAATTTTAATACTAATATTAATTGCATCTTATCTATATTTTTTGTATTTATCTTCTACTTGTCTTAATTGCATCTTATCTATATTTTTTGTATTTATCTTCTACTTGTGTTATGGATAAATATAAAATATTACCTAATAAGGAAATAACATTTTTTTTTAAATAAAATTATTACTAAATAAGGTATGAATGCATTTTTTAAAATGAAAAATTTCCAATAAGGGTTTTATTGTATTATATAAAAGATGTTATAATATAACCGTTTTACTCAGCTTAGATTAATATATGATTTGATATACAACATATCTTTATCGGCAATGTCAAGTTAGCTAAAAGCTAAAACTTCCTAATTATTTCCCTGTAAGCTAAAACTATAACTTTAACTTTAACTTTATCCTTTTCTTTTATAATAAAAAGAAACCGTAAGATATACAAAAGACAAAAAAGAAGTAAAGACAATTATTTCAGATTAATACTCAACCTAGTCACTTAATGTACATGCACTTGCAATTAAAATTTGTGATTTGTAGCGATGCTATAACGATACAATCAATATTTTTTCTAATTAAACAAGATATATTGAGCTATCTCAAGTACATATTTTTGAAACTGCAAAGATATATGAAATATTTAAAACGAAAATAGAAGATGATGGGCAAAACACGAGCATATTATTAACGAACTCAGAGAACTAAATACTTTGTACTTGATACTTCCACTGTGATTGGCCTAATAAGCACTAAAAGCATACTATGTTCTCCTTTTCTTTATCATATGTTAAGTTAAATAACACCAAGACGACTTTTGCTTTTTTTATGAGGTTGAATTTCTTTACACTTTAAAAAAGAAAGCATAATTAATTTAAAGGTAAATATTCTCTAGTAATTATATCAAGAAAAGAATACAACTCCATGAGGCTTTTTTGGAATGCTATCTCATCAAACTATAAGATAAATGTTTAGTTCTATACAATCATTATGAAAAAGCAAAAACTTAAATATGAATAGATTTATTGAAATTATGAATCATGAAACCCCGTTAAGTTTTCTTGTAAAAGAACTAAAAATAAAAATAACTAAAAATATGAATAGATTTATGTGGATCTTCGAAATGCTTATTTTCATTTAACCTCTCCCAAAAGAAAATAACTAAAAATAAAAAGTCCATTGAGAAAGCAAATATTACGTAAAAGAACTGAAAAGTGAACAACAGACAAAAGGTTTACAATTATTAGTAAAACATACATTTACTAGGAAATGTATAAGAGCACTGGGTGCAGACGACGAACCACCCTTCGCCGTCCGAGGTGGCACTTCCAACGGCGAGCCGTTGCTCGCAGCCACACCGGAATAGCCTCGCCGTTGGCCAACTGCCAGTGGCCACGACGAAGCAAACTTCTGACAAGTTGGCAGGTTATTTTTTCTTTCTTTCTTTTTCGTTGGGTTGTTTTTGGGTTTGGGTCGACACACAGAAACCAAAAATGGTGTTTTGGGTTGTTTTGTTTGTTCGAACAAGAAGAAAGAAAGAAAAAGAAATATGGTTATGGTTTTAGTGTGTGTTTGTGTGTGTTTTGGTTGGAGAAGAAGACACAGCAGCAAAGCAGCAGGTTTTTTTTTTTTTTTACAAAAGGAATGGGGTACAAAAGGTGGTTTATTAAATTTTGATGAAAATGAATAGTTTTTTTTTTTTGTTACACAGTTGAGTTTTTTTTTTTTTTTTTTTTTTTTTTTTTTTTTTTTTTTTTTTTAATTTTGATGAAATAAAATTAATGTGTTGTTATTTTTAAGTATTTGTGAAAAGAATTTAATTTTTTTAATAAAATGAATAAAAAAATAAATGTGTAAGAGGTGGGGCCCGAATGGGGAAGTTGAGGTTTGTTGTTTGGTGAGGGGGTTTGTTATTGTTAGTTGAAGTTAAGGTGTTTTGGTGATGTGGCATGGTGGAGCCCGAATGGGGAGGCAAAAGCTTGCCTTTGCACCCGGTGCTCTAAGCCCCAACACTTTGGCCCTTTGTTGCTACAGTGTTTTTGTGAGGAGATGCACAGTGAGATGCACAGTGGTTTGTGGCTGTTTGGAATTGGTTGTTGAAACAGCTTATATGATAACGAATATATTATTTATTTAGTGGTTTTGGTTTCAAGTTTTAATTTTTATATGTTTCTTGGTTAAAGATTTGAAATTTTTGGGTAATTGATTGGTGGAAGAGATGTTAGTATGTGTAGTAGGTATACTTCATCTTCAATGCATTCAAAGTGTTTGTGAAAATGCCAGTTCAATAAACGGATGGTGTTTGTGTGCAAGTATTTGAGCTAATGGTATGTATGAAAAATGTGATTTGAATAAAGTTTGGTGTGCTACAACATGAAGGCATAGTTGCTCATATTCTATGTTGTTATAGGCCGTGTCTAAACTGTGTGTAATTTATGGTTTAGAAAAGGTGTAGTTTGAGATGTCACGGGTTGTGGTCATGCTTGCTGACTTTATACAGTCATGAGCGTTGTCTATAGTCTGTGTGTGAGCCTTGATTTTGCACGCTTCTACAAGCTATAGGGAAATTCTAGCTATAAATGCTATCTCATAAATACTTGGTGGCATAAATGATAATCTTTCATTGGCTTTAAGAGTTTCGTAATGGTGGTGAAAAGGACATATTTATTGCCCTAAAAGCTTTTGTTTGATATGTTGGTCTGATTTTGGAGGCTCAAAGGTAGGACTAATGCTGTTAGCATGGCTATGATGATTTTGCCGGATGGCGTAAAATGTAAGCATGTTTGGTAGCCCTTCGGGTTTCTTAGCCAAGCCACGCGTCCCATTGTAATTTGGAACTACTATTACCAGAAACGGTTGTGTGCGAAGTGCGATGTGTTTTATAAATAAAAGTAAATGGCTATGTAGTTTTTGCTGTGATTCATTGGTTCTTTTACTGAATTCTAAATATTTTATATTATTGCAGGATTTATATAGATTCATTATTTGCATTCACTATTGGCTAAAACTAGAAGATGGAATTACTTCCTATAATTGTTTGTATGTACTCATATTAATGCAAATCCTTTGACTTTGAATATGGCTTTGGCTTATATTTTCTTGGTCTGAACTTTACAGGATACAATCTTCGACACTGGGATTTAGCATAGGAATTGATGATAAGTGTCCCAAAGAAAGGTAATATCATATGCACTTTCTTTTGATGGAGTTTCTTGATTTTGCATAGTATTGCATTTAGGTGTTGTAGGGAACTATTATCGTTGCTCAACTGCCTTAGGTCTTACTGAAGTTGATAAAGTTCAAAGAGCGAGCTTTTCCGCTTTCCTAAACTCAAATAATTACAAATGCCGCATTTATAAAGTAATAGCGATTTTGTACAGAAATCTGTTTCCGGGGTGTTTGGCTTTATTTTTGGAAAGTCATTATCTGATATGGGGCAGCATGTAATTTTTGTTTTTATTAGTTTGTTGATCATGCCTGACAATAATGCCTTATGTTTGCAGTGAAAATGATTGGAAGGACCATGGAGTGGCGTTGGTCTTTTGAATATAAATTTGGGAGTCCGAATTAGAAGTTTACGCTGGTCGCAGGTAATGATGAATGGTTTGGTCAGACGTACTCAAGATGGCTAATATTTAGAAGTGCTAAATTATCTCTATAGTAAAATTTTGAATGCTATTGGCTTCAGTCAGTCGGGTACACACAAAACATGGTATCTTTTGATATTGAAGCCTCAAAAGGTTTATTAGAAATTTAGAAACATCAATTTACTAGCATTCAGGTTTGGAACTGAGTATTTCAGTTACAACGGCTTTCTAACCTTTACGTCACAAAATCTTATTTTGTATAAAAATTTTGAATGATTTTCACCAGAGCGAGTTACGTTGGGATGGCCCTTAGTGACTTCATTCGTTTACTTAAGATAGTAACAGAAAATGTCGGCTGGCCCTTAGTGATAACTATGGTTTTTAGCACCTTTTTCTTTTAATTCAAAAATATTACTGGTGTAATGCAAATTGTTTATTTGTCTCGCCATACATTTTTTTAACCTTCTGTTGTTGTATATGACCATATATTTCGATATTAAAAAACAGTTTTTTAACGGAGTTAAATCGATTAAGGTTTTGTTTCAGGATGTGTTCCAGGTTCATTGGTACTTGACTTTGCGTCAAGTAGTGTGCATCAGCAGGGCCTCTCTTACACTGGAACAACTTCATGCAGTGAGGTAATCAGCAGGTTGTGTATAAGACAATTTTTATATTATTTAATGTTTCGTATTTGTTTTATACTATGCTTAGTTAAGACTTGAGAATTGACCAATATTTTCAATGCACTTTTGTAAAAGTGGTTAAAATTCGCACATCAATTTTTTGTGAGGTGGAACATAACATGGTTTGGAGGGTCTTTTGGTGTGGTATTATGAGACTTTGGGTTTCTTTAATGGGCATTTTGTTCTGCTGTGAATTGAGTCATTTTAACGAAGTCGAAGCGTGTAGTATATACGGCATGATAAAGCTACAAACCCTATGTTCTTTTCTTAAATTAATGGCAGTATTGCCGTGTTTGTCAAATTTATCTGAACGGGTAAAAATATGCGGCGAGTCACACGAGTTCGGTTCGGGCACGGTACACTTTTATACACGCGGTCTTTTAAATTTCATAAACACTGATGGTAAGTAATATGTTTGGAGCAACATTCATCCATTAATTGGTAAATATTGAGTGACTAATAAACCAGCGCCTTTCTTGCCCATTTAAAAGTCTATCACTGAAGTTCCTGTCGGAAAATTTTCATCAAATATCCTTCCTCCAACAGGTTTTACCCACCAAAGGCGTTAGAGGGCTATGCGGTGGTCTTGAGCCTTTTCTCCTTGGAACTGCTACATCACAAGGTGTCTTCCTTTCTTGCTTTTTTACATCCTACTAATATATAGTCATTATGCTGTATATTTATCTAGATTTTTTTTATAAACACAACACTTACCATGATTATACTATACTTAATAAACAATAACGTTTGCAATAAATAACAAACTTTTTCATCAAATTATTCTGTCCCTCATTTTTTTTGTCTCAAAATAGACTATATTTGACCATTTTAGATTAAAATGGATGACCACAGCATAAGTGGCAATAATCATGCAACTCAAGTATTTCATTGTTAGTGTCTGGTCCTTTTTTCTCAACTGTTCAGCAAAAACGTGGTAGGCCATCTTCATGACAAGGTCTTTTATGCGTATACACAATAAGCTTTTTAAGGTAGTGAAGTGCTTCATAATGGAGTAGAGCACAATCTCTTACATGATGCGAATAAATGATAATAGCTGTTAAAAATAGCAGTTTGTTGAATTTCCCTAGATTTAAGAGGTATTAGTGTTTATTGATCTGTTTTTAGGTTAGTTTTGTGTGTGTGTGTGTATATATATATGTACAGCGGTGTGTTCAGGGGGTTGGTTCAACAGGTGGGTTTAGGGGGTTGCTTCAGCGTCTAGGTTCAGGGGGTGGGTTTAGTAGGTTGTTTTTTGTATATCTGAGCCTATACATTGCTGCGAGAAACGTCAGAAGACTTATCAATGGTATGTACAACAAAAGCGTTTTAAACGTCACATGAATGCCACATTATGAGAATACACATGAAATATAATTTTTGGCCATTGTTTCTGGATCAGAAAAATGGGCGCGCCTTTTTTTTAATAGCAATGTGTAAGAGTTATCTTGCATTTTTATGATTTGGCACACCTGTTCATACAGATTTGCAAAGTTGCCGTTTTCTGCTTGATATTATGATTACATGATTATTAGCTCTTATATTTGTTTACAAATCTTATGAAAACATATAATCTTTGTTCTTCCTTTTTTGCTAAAAAAACTTTTCTTTAACTTGAGCTTTTCGCTCGGCGTACAATTGAATCTTTTCCTGAGTAGCAGAGGGTAAAACCATTATTAAATTGATTTATGCATAATAACCGTTCGGTCTTGGCATGTCAAGTTTGTGACTAAATTAAGTTATTTAAACAACAGAAGCTCCAAAAATGAAGGCATCAGCAAAACCAGCTGCAGCCAAGAAGAAAGCCACAATCACTGAAATTTCGGATGAAGATGAAGCTATTGAGATGAGTGACGGTTCGGAATTTGAAGTAGTAGCACCACTTGAGAAGGAAAAGAAGGGTAGTGGGAAACCCGCAGCAGCTAAGCCATCAGAAGGAGTAGCAAAGGAAAGAGGTGCACGTGCCGGGAAGAATGAATAACAAAGATGACGTCATTGAGGAAGATGCAGCAATGGGTGTTGGGGAATCGAGTATGCGGTTGCAGCCATGCCAGGTTTTGAATACCGCTTTCACAGTTATACATTACATTTGGTTTTAACTCCGGGAAAAAAGGCTATGATGACTGTTGAAATCTGAGCATGACGAAATGTGACATTGAAGATCCGACCGCATCTTGGCATGCCAAGGACCGGATGTCATAGCATGCACTGCTAATATGCGTCTATGCAACCGAGTTTCTTTGCAGCCGTAGCGAAATCCGGATTTTTCCATGACACGAATACCATCAACAAATCTGAGCCTAACCATTTATTGCACTGTAATTGCGTTGCTTTTATTTGAATATTATTGTTAATTTCGCGGGGTTTTGTTATTATAAGATTACGACGGAGATGAAAGCGCCTACTGATGTGGGTGTAGAAGATGCTGTTCAGAGTTATGATTTTGCGCAGGTGGGGAGTGAAGTTGATTCAAAGGTATTATAAGTTTGCTTTTGTATCTGCATTCTCCTAGATTTATGTTTTTTCATATTTTTTCGGCCTCTGTAACGAGCTTTTAACAAGCTAAATTGCAACTGACGATGTTGTTTACTGATATATTCTTCTATGTTACAGAAGTTGATAAAATTCAGAATGTGTTGGTTCAGAGGCTTGGTTCAGGATCATGTTTTAGGGGGATGCTTCAGGGAGCATGGTTCAGGACGTGACTTCAGTGGGTTTCTGCATTGAATTCACTAGGTCTTTGCGATTGCAATGGTTTCTCAATGGAGGCAGTCCTATTCTCAGGTGGCTACAAGAGATGTATATTGTTTTCCATGCCAGTAGTAGTTATTCATGTTTTTCCTTTTTAAAATGACTAACGTTACCCTTCTTATTATGTGTCTTTGCAAGGGCAGGGCTTGGAGCATCAGCTGATAAGGCTAGGTGGTGTTTGGGATTGGTTACAGACTCATCATCATCCACCATGGAAGTTGGATCAGAAATCTGAATTGCTTAAAGAAGCTGTATCACTCCTGTTAACTAAGAAAAGCTCTTCATTCTTGGCTTTGAGGTTTATTTCTTTCTTTTTCCCTACCTATGTGATTAGCTTATATATGCAAGCTACATGAAATCATTAATTAAAAGGATAATGTCATAGTTTTGCAACTGACTATATGTCTACGGATTAAATGACTAAGATGCAAAACTTTAGTGTCACATTATTGGTATACAACCTCTTTACTGTTGTGTGCGAGACACTCATGTTGTGAAGTGTAACATGTACTTTCCAAATACAAATAACTACCCTTAGTACATCAAAAGTAAGTACAGTAGCGTTAAATGGCTGATTTCGTTATCCAAATAGAACACCTACTGTAGATGTACTAAGGGTTCTTGGTGTTATGCGTTTAACTAATAAGGTTACTTGGGAAAACATTCCATATTTGCTTTGTTCTTTATTCATAAGCGGTGTTCGGATTACCTTATTACCTAGCCTTATTAGGCCAACAATGGTTTCAGTTGTTCGTATGCTCAATAACTTCTCTGTTACACTTTCAGTACAATCAGCATCTAAGGTCAATAGACTGATTTTCCAAATGGGTCAGTTTAGGCATGGCGTAGTTTGATAAACCTGAAATAATTCGCATTTTAACAAAAATAAAATAAAGTTGTTATATGTTATCAATACTTGAATTTCGTTGACCACATGTAATGAAAACCAAGGTAAGTAGAAACTTTGGGTTGGATGCCTATTGTGAACTTATAACATTAGGATAAATGTTGGTTCAAAAGTGTTAAAATAAATTATTTGCAACTGTAGCCAAAGATAAAACCTTTTATAATGGTGTGGTTAGCCGCATGCTATATAGATTGTAATCAGATTATACTAAGTGACCTTTTTTTTATTTTTATCACAGGTGGAATTGGCATCCAGCGCACGGCCTTTCATAGGCAGAATAAGCAAGCCTCAGTTAGGAATGTGCAAAATGAATTTATGGACAATTGATCAGGTACTTCTTTTTCAATCCAGATTCTTTCTCACGCATACTCTATGATTTCTTGTTTCTCACATTCTATCTCACGCATACTCTAGATCTAAACTAAATTGGCTGATGCAAACACTTTAGTCACTGGAATTGGGGATGGAGCTAGAGAGGTAGAAGAAATAGTGCTTCAAACTGATGCAAAGCTTGGTCATGCGAACAAAAAGAGTCCAAGTTGCAAAGAATTCTGAACCTGAGATCTACTGAAGTTGTATAATTACTAATGTTATTACATTAAACTTTAAAGTATTGTTTTAGCTAATGGTGATTATTGTAAGAACACGAAACAATATGGTTCCATTTTGCATGCTTTAGATATTCTTACTACCTACCTTATTTTGCAACATTTAGTAAACCTTATTTAGCAAATAACTCCGCGGCAACGCGCGGGTTATCTACCTAGTCTCTAACAACACCCGTAATGCATTGCGAGCTTGCAATTCAAACACTTAATGATCAAGCTATCCGTCCACATGGGATGATGATAGATTGAGCAATCACTACTATCTGCGTCAGACCTAATTGGAGCAAGTGATACAGAGTGCTCGTGACCTTCGATATTATAAATTCCCCCAAACTTAATATTCAAATACCTATAAAGGCTTCTGTCGGATTGAATGGCTGCTTCATTGTTAACTATTACCAGAGCACAACGAGTATGTAAAGAGTAGGCACACTCATGGCAATGATAAAACCACTCATTTGGGTTAAGCTTTTCCTCACAAACTTCACAAAAGTATTCACTCTTATGGTTCTCTACCGGATTGTATGTCAACCTCATGGGGTGCTTGTCCAACTTATGATGTATAATACGAGGCAAGAATAAAGCACATTCAGAATGGAGGTAAAAATCACAAGATCGACAACTAAAATGAATACCAGTTCCATACGCGGACCAGTCTGCAACGCATGGCTTCTTCATCATTCCCTCACACCGTGAAAGAATGTGATCGGGGTGAGCTTCATGTGTAATTTCATCGGGGATGAATCCACAGTTAACATCAATGTAGTATTCACATGTGGTGCACCCGTATGTAAGCGAACCCATTGCTTTCCAATTTGCAAATTTCACAACTGAAAATGCCGAATATATTTTCCAAAACTTTTGGAAGGAAAGTGAGAGTGTGTGTGTAATTCCATTTTATAACCCTATCCTCCTCTCGTCTTCACTAAATTCTACATAGTCCGGATTACTGTGGATAACAAGGCTGCAAATCTACTAGTAGCGGATGTTCATTTTGTGTCACTGTAATTGCATTTTCAAGGTTTGGAAATTTGGAATTGGAGTCCATATATGAAACTTGCGAGGGAGATTAACAAAAAAAGAAATATATGGACAAATAGTAGATGGCAAAAAAAGAAGATGGAAATTAGAATAGGGTACAACATAGATTAAATGCTATGAGCAAGCTTTTATAGGAATTTCATCCCGTTAAGTTGGCATAAAGCTAAAAATTCTAAGTTGTGTGTTTCTCTTTTGTCCTTGATTCCACATATATTACTAACATTTAGCAGTATTACGCATTAGCTTTTACTTTATTCTACATATATTACTAACATTGAAACTAGTCACTTAAATAACTGGATATTTATGGAACAAAAAACCAATTTACATGCACTAATAATTTAAATTTTGTGATTTGAGGTATTGATCAGGTTCTATATCCCAGTCAGCAAAAATTCATCGGTGGCCTTATTTGATCGAAGACGCGTCTTGCATGTGTGAGTATAGTAAGGTAGCACTTGTGTTATTTTGCCAGCACGGACGAAGACCAAGTCTTGAAGGGCTTATTACGCCTGGTCTTAAGAGTTTGTATATGCTACTAATTTATTCTTTTATGTTTTCTTTCTTTTGTGATCGTATTCGTACTTCATGATTCCACTAAATATTTATGGTTACTGTGTTATTGGAATCAAAGCATCTCTATATAGTAATGGTTTATAGAGAAGGTGTATGTCATATGGAGGTAGCATGAAGGACACCCACTCGACTATAGAAGGAAAGGCTCATTCGAATTTGGAGAACAAGGTTTATACTATAATGAAAGCGACATTAAGGTTTATAATTACTTACAAATCACCTAAGGATTTGAATGTACTCGATCGATAACATAGATGCACTATTCTCTTTTTTGTAGTTAATTTAAAACACACACTGTTTGCAAATTATCGGTTTGACAAACACAAATAACAAGTTCTCTTTGTAAAATAGACATAAACGTGCCACTGCTCGGATTCAAGGCTGTAATGGCGGATGAATTGAGTCGTAACTGCTCTGAAATTTATTATGTTTTTCTTTAACTCATCTCTAAAAGACTAAAACACTATGATTGTTTTTTTAGTATGACTTTGTTAATGTGTGATTATTCATGTAAGTTAGGAGTATTACTTTATAGAATAACAATAATGATCAAATTAATGTACTTAAGGACTTTCAGTTGGCTATTGTTATGTTAGTTGAGTTATTAAAGTTAAAGTTCTATGATTTGACATTGTATAATATAATGTTGAAATTAGTATACTTGAAGGACTTTCGGGTGGATATTTATCGATTTTCAGGCATGTTATTGTGTAAAAAACATAGCTGTTCGGGATATGTTTAACAAAACCTTTTTTAATACATAAAGTTAACATTTTTTTTGGGTTAATTTTTAACTAAATGCTGATACAAGTGTTTCTTTATAAACCCGGTTAGCTACGGTCACTTCCGGTCAAGACCCAATTTGACCCGGTCATTTGCTGTCAAGACCCGGTCATTTCCTGTCAAGACCCGGTTTGACCCGTTCATATCCGGTCAAGACCCGGATATATCCGGTTGTCGGCTTGAAATGTTTCCACATATGAACATGGTTACTGGTAGTTGAGTCAAGCAGAGACGTGTTGATAGGCCGTGTGTTGTTTAAGGATAATGCTAGGCTGATTAGTTCGTGCGGTGGTGTAGTTGAGTCAAAGTATCGCAAACAGATGGTAAACGCGGGTGTTTTGTTATTTTTACAAAAGCTTGTAGAAATGGATGTTGATGGTGCAAAGAAGTTACAAGAAACTGGGGTAGCAACAAACTTCATATGGATGCTCATCATATGGAAATAGCTTTGACTCCATTGTGGTGGTTCCATGATGAATGCTTAATGAAGTTATTTATATGAGCAATTTAGTGAGAAAATGGCATATTTCTACATCCGGCAAGATTACAAAGATGTAATCTAACATCATGAAGATTATCACTAGCTTTCGTTATTTTTCTAAACTTGATAAATATTTTGAAAAAAAATAATAAGTACAACCCTGGTACCAATATACGTGACATCTATGTTTCGGCTAGTATCATCTTTGTTCATAAGAATTATAAACGGATGGAGTTAGGGGGGAGGGGGAATCTTTGGCTTAACCAAAGTATTCTCGTGATTATTTTCGACTCTTTCCCTGATGACCCTAAATGGGTTAATAATTATTATGAACCAATGAATAACTTTCTTTCACGTTTCTTGTTATTTTAGTGTAATCTTTTCCACAAATCTAAACCAATAAAGTTGGTGTCGCTTAATACAGTGATGCAATGTAATTGTGTCACAGCATATATCTTGGTCAGCAATGTCGTATAACAACAAAAACAAAGGTCAAAAAGTTCCGCCGTTCAAGACGCAATAAAGTTGATGCACAAACAACTGCGGTCGCCATCTACCTTGTTACTTTTAACCAACAAAGAACTATAAAGTTAACTTCTTGTTGATAAATTTAAGTGCACTAATTCATTCTAGAAATTATGGTTTTTAATGTTGTGGTTGATCAACTCACGTGACTTTAACCTAACAAATTAAAGAGCAAAAAAAAAAAAAAAAAAAAAAAAAAAAAAAAAAAAAAAAAAAAGCAATTGATGCTGGCTCGAACACGAGACCTACCACTTAAAAGACTTCATTCTTAGCCAGCAAGCCACACACACTCTCAATTTTTATTCTCAATATTTATTGTTTATAAGGTTATATGTGAGAGGCTTCAAATGCATTGATATTTTTAACAAAAATAACAACCATACTACCGTCTTTTTTACCTTTCTTTTGATCTTCGATACTTTTGATTTATTTTGAATCGAAGTAGCATTTACTTGTCTCATCTAATAACAACCAAATTTTATCAGGGTTTTAGTTTGGTCACTCAAACTTGATATCAAACATAAAAAACACTAATGTTTCAAAATTATTTCATTCTTTCGAAATTGTGTAAACTTGGTGTGCTTAAAATACCATATATATACAGTATCATGTTGTAACTTAACAATAAACACTCACCTCTTAATTTAACTAATTCTAATTAACTTTATTTACAACCAATCAATGCATGACTGAATATAAAAAATAATCACGAAATAATAACCAAGTTTGAGAAGTGTTTCTTATTTTTTGTTTATGTCACTCTAACATAAGAAATTTACAATAATGAAACTTTTAGTGGTTTTTATAATGAAAGCTAGAGTGTGACTAAAATGGTACAAATATCAAACTTGGTGACTATTTGATTGACATTGTCCTCCATCTAATTTTGTGATGCCGTTCTAAAATTAAAAAAAAAAAGGAAAAAAAATCTTCAATAAGTTTCTCATTATTTAATATCTTTGTTACAATAAGAATATTCTAAAAAACTAGCTCATTTATCAGAAAGCTTATTCAAAGCAAAATTTACACCATATTATTATTATTATTTGAAAATAATATAGTTTGAGGGGAGTTTTGCTCAAAGCGCCAAATCATCTATCAACTGACTTAAAAGACTTCGAGTCATTGGCAAAAAAGATATTTTACAACAAATGTTTAGGTTACAAAATAGCAATGAATTTTTTCGAAAGTTTCATTTTAATACGTGAATTATAAAAACTATCATTAAATACAAAGAATTTTCATAAAATGTTCAAATATGTACATTTTGATGTGTTCTTATACTATAAAATGACATGTGTTACTATTTTTACCTTGACAACACATCAAAATATACAAATTATAAAATTTTATGAAAATTTGTCGCATTTAATGATATTTTGTATACTTTACGTACTAATAGGAGACTTTGAAAACAAATTGTTGCTATTGTTTTACCTTAACTATGGGTGTAAACGAGACGAACCAACTCGTGAACTATTTGAGATCGACTCACTTTAAACAAGTCGAGCTCGAGCTTGACACAACTTTGCTCGTTTACGCCCCTAACCTGAACCCTTACGTCAATGATAAAAGGTCACTAAAAGACTTATCTGAGAAAAAGAAAAAGTCATTATTAATCTTACCTTGTGGTTAAGACACGGTAACAAATTAAAGAGCAAAAGTGAAAAGGAAAAATAATAAAAAAAGAGTTGGTGAACAAGTTGGTGACTCGAAAACGAGACCTACCATTTAAGTTATAGGATATCAATCTCATCCAGCAAAAATTAAAAAGCTATAATTATGATTTCTTATTTCTTTCAGTGCTATGTCAGGACCGGTTATATCTTGCAAGACCCGGTTGGATATGGCCAAGACCCGGTTTGACCCGGTCATTTCCGCCATTGTACTTTTCCGGTTATATCTTACAGTAGTTTTCCGGTTAGACCCGGTCATTTCCGGCCAAGACCCGGCTATACCCGGTCAGGACCGGTTATATCTGGCCAAGACCCGGTTAGATATGGTCAAGACCCGGCCATTTCCGCTCAAGACCCGGTTTGACCCGGTCATTTCTGGTCGAGACCCGGTTTGACCCGGTCGTATCGAGTCAAGACCCGTTAGATACAGGCACTTCCGGTCAAGACCCGGTCGTTTCCGGTCAAGACCCGGCCATCTCCGGTTAGACCCGGTTATATCCGGTTGTCGGCTTGAAATGATTCCAGTCACATATCAACAACTTTGGTTACTGATGGTTGAGTCACATAGGTGAAGGTTTCTTGTTGTTATTGCATCCTTTGATACCAAAAAAAAGGGTGTGTGGGACGCCGAATTCGCAAAATGTGCCGTGTTGTGTGTTGAGGAATGCGGTTGAGAGTTGTCAAGTCTGGGACGGTTTTGGCGCAGGAGTATGGATTTGGTTGTTTGAGTAATTTGGTTAGGGAGGATGATCATTTGAAGGTGGTGGTTGTTAGGAGTGGCATTTTTTGTGATTTTGAGGGGGTCTTTTTATTCGGGGAATAGTGTGAGGTGTTTGGAGGTTGCGGTTTAGTTTTTGAAGAATTCGGCGTGTGATGAATGGGTGGTTGAGTTGTTGAGCTGTGGGGTGTTGGGAGTGAGGATTCGGTGTGCCAAGGAGTTGGGGGAATTGGGGTGTATAGGACCTTTGATCGGTATGTTGGATGGGCTGTGAGAGCGTTGTCAGTTATATTGATTTGTTCGGGGAACAGAAGGATTTATCGGAAGGAAGAAAGAGTGATAGTGAGCGTAGTCCAGTTATTAGATCCTTCTATATCGAATTTTGATAACAAGTACCCTGTGTCGATTCCAATGTCTTTTAACTCATTTGAAGAAATGCCATAAACATATGGTAAACACGGATGCTTTGTTGTTTTTGCAAAGGCTTGTAGGAATGGATGTTGATGGTGCAAAGAAGCTACAAGAGACTATAGGTCCCGGGAAGCAATGGGGTGTGTTTGGGTGACCGTAATGATCATAATCCTTCTCAAACATCTGTATGTATTCATTTTAATTTACAGTTTTGTACTGCTTGTGCATCCCTGTTGTTCATAATTTTATTCTTAGTAATTAATCTTAGTTGAGAAGCATTGTTATTACTTATTAGTTTAAAGTCTACTAAGATATATGTGTTTTGTTAATCGGTTTGCTGACCTAACTTTGATTAAGTTGTAATCTTTATTACCAAAGCTCAATAATACAACAATTAAGAATCTGAACTTACTAGTTTCATACTCAGTACTGCAGTTGGTAAATCAGTTATCCCTTAGAGCGTTTTCTGTAGTGAATCGAAAATACATATTATTTGCATATTATTGATTTCACAAACACACATATTACAAAAACATATGTCATTTAACAAAGCTTGATACGAAAGCAAAATGCAGTTTGTTTCAAAGTACATTTTTGAAAAACTTCAAAATCTCATATCGAGTGTTCGTCATTCCTTTTTCTCACTAACAATGGTGGCCGGAGAAGGCATATATAGGTGCCATGGTGGTTGCTAGTGGCGTGTTGGCATCATAGCAACAAGTAGTTATTTCACCTCTAACTGCAGCAATTGATAGGTTCAATCCCCATTGTTGTCGTCCCCAAAAATAAAAACATCATATCAAACCAATCACAATCGACCTGATTTGCTTATTACTTCCACCCATTCTTCTTACTCTTGATATGTTCTTGTTCTTAATTAACCTCTGTTTTTATATATAAACTACAACACACTGTCACAAATATATTGCAATATTAAGTTGAAATAAGTAGTTTTGAGAAAGTTTAATTCATCTGTTCATCTCAAATAGGTATGTGTATGTGATTCTATTTCCTAACGGAGTTGGATGTAGAGATAACCATTTTAAAATGTTGTGTTCGGTGTTTCTAAGTAAGCGGCTTTAAAACGATTCCACAAATCAACAAGGCCTCAATGGTATCGGTGTTTTATTGTTTTGTTTTGTTGATTGATCAGAGTTTTTTGCTTCGAAATAAAAGCCTCTACTGCAAGTTTAAACCCTTAGAGGGGAGGGAGTGGGCTCGGTGAAGCTCGGCAAAAGCTCGGTGAAGCTCGGCAACACCGCCGCCACCGATCGGCAAAAATCGGCAACACAAAAATTCGGTAACATTTGCCGAATGGTTTGTGTGGAAACCAAGGACCAACGGTCAAATTTTTGAAAAAAAAAAAAAATCCCTTTTAAGTGGTGATGGATCTTTATGGAGAAACAACCCAAGAAAATGATTGGATTGACGAGGTTTATAGAAGAAATGAATCAAGAAGCTAACAAGGAACTTAAACCTTCAATCTTTATGAATCAAGAACTAATAAAATTTGAAGATGAAGGGTGTTTGAGGGTTGTTAGTTCACGGCAACAAGAGAAAATACCAAGAGAAGAAATAGTGTGGTTACTTTGCATGTATAAGAAAATGAGGTGATAAGTATTGTAAGTAATTAAGTATATTTCGCAAACAAATGACATGTGTGATCTATGCATGTTAGGCGTGGCATCATAAGAAGCAAACAGAAGCAAACTGAGAATTTCATGTAAATCTTATGATTATATTGTTATATAATGATAATTTAGGGTATAAGGGGTATAGTTTGATCATTGCGAATAAGAACGGATGGAAAATTTGGTTTTAGATTGTATTTGCGAATAAGAACGGATGAAATGTGTGTTTTAATTTTATGTAGTTTTAATTTTATGTAGTTTTTTTTTTTAAGTATTGTGTAATGCTTTTTTTTTGTTATTAATAAAATGTTATGTTTTAATTTTATATATTTTTTGTTGGATTATATGTATTAAAAAAATATGATGTGGAAATTTGGATTTGGTAAACTTTGGTGACCGCCGCCACCATTTTGGTAAAGTTTGGTAAACTTTGGTAAACTTTGAGTTGGAAGGTTGTGATTGGTAGATGATGATGTGGCAATTTGGCAATTTGGTAAACTTTGGTGACCACTCCCTCCCCCCTTAGTTACTCAATTGTTCAACTTCACTATCCCTCCAAATGATTCCACAATCAGTTGGTCTCTGGCTTATGGTATGTGATCTGAAATTTCTACTGTTCTTATTCCCTCCAATATTGTTAGATATTAATCAATAGTATAATTTTTCTGCAGTTCATCACTAGGAACCCATAACCCATCCATGGGGGGCTCTACCAAAACAACCTACATTTCCCTCTCAATGGAAGGCTTCAGTTGCTTGGGAACACACACCCTCCATGATGACCATCCATTACCTCCTATGCCTATGTATTGAGTGGACCAAGCAGGTTTACCCTTCATAAAGTGAGACCCTTCTTTATGGTACATTCTTACTAGATAGACCTCCTATTTTAGCCAAACATACCTGTTCAGTCCCCCCTAGGCCAACTGAACTTGATAAGAGGTTATTATAGGTACAGTCTTACTAGTTAGAACTCCAAGGTACAAGGTATCTCAACTTTATAATGGCCTGCAAAGAACTAATTTTAACAGCAATTGAAATTTTACTTGCTGTTAAACCTGTTTCCAAACACCCCTTTAGGCAGTGGAAACTTAAATTTTTGTATATTGCTTCCATATTCCAATCAAATTTCCAATCTTCCAATCATTCTATCAAACTTCATCTTATACTATTTCAAACCTACACTTCCATATTGTCCATGAGTTGATCATCATCAGTCTTCATATTCATCTTTACTTTCCATTTATCAGCCATATCCTTAACTTGGTTCGATTGTTTCACTTGTAGACCTGCCATTTTGAATCTTAATTGCTTATCATAAAAAAGTCTTTTATTTCTCTCACTCCATATGTGATACACACAAGCTGCTAAAACTAATCTTCTGACTACACTCGCAATATTCTTGTTGCACTTCATTGAGCACATGCTCATCACAATTTCTTCCCATTCATATCCAAACTTACCCTGATCTAAGATACTGCACATTTTATCCCATACTTTTTTGGAATATGAGCATTCAAAAAATAAATGACTGCAACTGTCAATACATTCTTTGCAAAGTGAACATCTCAGATCTTGATTAGGAAACCACTTAATCATTCAATCTTGAGTATCCAATCTTCCATGAATAGCAAGCCATAGTATAAATGAATGTTTAGGAATGCAGTGTGTATACCAAACTAGCCCACTCCAAATAGTTTGGTGCCTATGTTTTACAGGGCCTGAAATATTTCTCAAATCAGAAGCATCATTTTGAAAAGCTGGTGGTTA
Organism: Artemisia argyi; assembly: GCA_030686995.1. Lineage (NCBI taxonomy): Eukaryota > Viridiplantae > Streptophyta > Magnoliopsida > Asterales > Asteraceae > Artemisia > Artemisia argyi. The sequence continues at coordinate 8,611,095 of CM060684.1, forward strand.
TTTCTATTAGTTCATTGATCAGAGACGGTGGCACCGATGACGGTTTCTCCCTCTCATCTGCAATGTGAACTTTGTTCTTCAGAAAAATGGAATTCAGAGTACTAGAGACATGTATAAGTGGTATGTCGCTAACCCGTTAGCTGTCAAGCATCGTATAAGTTGCCTATATAACACAAATCATCTTACTGTTTGTTGCTGGGGCTCGAATCTCAAATTTGTTGATTTAGAAGATGAATTGATCACAACCATTGGATTGAGTTAGATGAGGTGTAAGCACCAATCAGTGAGCTTCTTTTATCCATGTTGGCAATCCGAGTGTGTAGTCTTTCTGGCATGTGCTCAGGTTCTTCTAGAAGAGGAATCCAATTATTAGGTGAGGTGTTTCACCCAATCATTGGCTGCCATTATTCGATGGTGGCATTCCTTTGATGCAAATCCTTCTTTCCATGTCTTTGGTCACGTGATTAAGCTTCTAGAAAACTTAATTGAAGGTAATTGTTAGTGGGAGTGGGTAATTAAAGAAATGGTAATTTTTAGGGTTCATGTTTGGGGGTGAGGATGGTACGGTAACAATTGGAGGGAGAGAAAGGGAGTAATTTTTTTTTATATATATTTGTTTGACTGTTTAGTAAGTCATGGTTTGACCGAAGGTAAGTTGGATCCGGTTATTGGATTTGGGCCTTGGTTATAGTTTGGATTTGGACTTAAGACTTAAGAAAGGTTTTAAAAAGGATTTCGGTTTAAATAATAGGGACTAAATGTGAACTTTCTGATTTTGTAAGGACCAAAGCTGCCAAGCTTCCAAAGTATGTTCAAAGGATCATTTTGTCACTTTCAGATTCATGGAGGACTTTAGTTGACCAATCTTCAAATTCTTCATTAAAGGACCAAAGTTGACAACTTTTGAAACTTGGAGGACCATTTTTGCCAATTTGCACAAACTTTCACCAAGGGCCTTTCTTGCCATTTTCTCAAACTTAAAGGGCTTGTAAGGACTTTTTGAGATTTCTTTGACCAATATCTTTCCCCGGCTCTGGCTTTTGACTCTTTTCCGTTTCTCGTGCTCGTTTTGTCATTTTCTCATTGATTTTTGTCCTTTTCTTAAATATTTGTACCTACACAATCACAAACACAAAAACACAAAATCTTTGGCATTTTTTATTAGTTTTTGGTCGTTTAGTCTTTATTTTGAACAAGAAAAGGTGTGTAAATAAGCACACACCAGAGATCATTTGTAATCATCTACCATACCTTATAAACCAATGTATTCTTTTTCATCAACCATACCTGATAAAGCAATGTATCCTCTCTTTTTTTAAAGGATGTTAAAGGGTGACGCTTTTGGATTTGTGAATAAGAAGGAACGGTTTTTTGGTTAATAGAGGGGAGGAGATGTGAATAGACGGTGGTTTAAGAAACAAATAAAAGTTAGCAGTAAGAAGATAAAAATAATAATAATAAAAAAAAAAGCGCAGAACTGAGATATATTTTGGAGGCATGCCATGACGATTAAAAAGGTTATTTAGTGCAATAATCGAATGGATCTCTAACCTATTTGAGAGAAAAAGTCATTAATTACCACTCGGTAAAATATACTAAGCAACAATGAATAAAATGGAAGAAATTAAACAAGAAAAACAAATAAATAAATAAAATAAAATTAAATAAAATAAATTCTGGTTAAAGATGATGCCTCAGAGTGCATTGCATATATATATCTTCAAATATTGCTTAATGGATGAAATCCATTATCATTGTGTTGATAAATCAGAGTGCATTGCATATATATCTCTTCAAATATTGCTTATGCAATTCTCCCTTATTTTAATGTGTGAGGTGATTAAAGATGAACTTTATTAATAAATTCATTCCACAGTAACGATAATATTAATAAAAATTTACTTTGGGTGACAAAAAAAGATGTAGGAGTAACCAGATGAGTTGAACACGTGACCAGAATTTCATAAGAATTAGGAAATCAAGCTTAGCTATCAGGCCATCCATGCTCAAAAGTTTAATTCTCAAATTCAATTATTTCTATTTTGTGTTAAAACTAACCAACATATATCACCTATTTTTTTTGTTGTTTTGATTTTTGATAAAATGACATTGATGGACTTTGAACTTTTTTTTTTTATTTTTTATTATTTTTTTTTTTTATTTTTTTTTTGCAAAAAATATAAAAAATATATATTGAAAACTCTTAATCAACAAAAGTTAAGAAAGAGAAAATATTTTACAGTTGAGCTTTTTGCTAGCAGATGAATATACTAAAAAACTGCTATGACTTAAGCCTAACAAAATAGGCTAACACGTGAACTTTGAAACTGGCCATATGAGCATTCAAGTTGAACAAAACAAAAGCACATTGAAAATAAGAAGAAAAAAAACATAAAAACGTGGAGCAGGTCTTTTAGCTAGTAATTAACAAAAGAAACTAGGTAAATAACATTGAAAAGAAGAATAAAAAAAACATAAAAAAGGGTGAAGCTGATGTGATGACTCGCAGGGGAGGGCCCCGGGCCCCCCAAAATTTGCGACACCTAGTGTTAAATATTATAGGTTTTAGGGGTAATTTAGTTGAGGTTGCAAACAAATCTCCGATTCGGCCCTTCTAAAATAAATTCGCCCCCCCCCCCCCCCCAAAAAAAAAAAAAAATTTTCAAGTTCCGTCTATGCATGAGACCCAACGTTTGTTAGCCATCATTCTTAGCTATCACACCACTCACACCTACAAGTTTCTATCCCATATTTAATATTTATATTTGTGTAAAAAATAATCACCATACACCTTTCTTTAAACTCTTGTTTATATATGAAGCATTAATTTTTCACAAAGAGGACAAAACACTTGGTCTCTTTATATAATTAAAAACGATGATTTTATACCCGCGTTTGGTTGCATGGCACGACATGTTACGTGAAAAAAAAATGTAGTTATTATAAAATCTTATTAAAACCGGTTTAGTTTTCTTTTACTTATACTATGTTTTAAAAATATACGAAGTATTAGACAAAAAAACATTGATATAAGATTCGAGGACCAAACTTTTTTTACATACCAAAGGACTAATCTTCACCCTCCATCTTCGAGAACCAAACTTTTTTTACATACCAAGGGACTAATCTTCACCCTCCATCTTCTCTTCATCTTTATTTGATCTAATGGATGAGGTTAATCCCAACAATTTAAAAAACTCACTTTCATATTTTTTTTTTCAAATATTAATATCTTTCAAACCGTTAATCGTTAAGCGAAAAAAAAATATATCGTTACGACGAGCATTTAATTATCTTTCTATAGATAGGCACTTTGATATATTTTCGACAAATTTTTTTTTCGTTTTTTTCACGTGGCCGAAAAAAATTATATATGATAATATCATACGAGTATATGATTTTTTCGGCCACGAAAAAAAAAAAGTGAAAAAAAATTGTCGAAAGTATATCAAAGTGCCCGTCTATAGAAAGATAATTAAATGTTCGTCGCGATGTTGTAATTATTTTCGCTTAACGATTAACGGTTTAAGAGATATTTAAATTATAAAAAATGGGTGAAATATTAAAATATTTTTAATCTCATCCATTGATTTCTTTTTAGATAAATAGTGGGGATGAATCCCTTAATATTTAAGAAAAGTTTAGTATTTAATATAACTCTCCTTAAAAACATTAAATTGTTTGGCAAAATACTTAAAAAATTACTTTTAAGCAAGAAAGCAAAAAAGTTGCTAATTTAGTTATACTAAAGAATACTTAACTACAACTATGAAAAAAAAAAAAAAAAAACCCTAAATTGTGAACTTTTCATATAGCGATGAATTTCGCTAAATGAGGTAACTATCATAGACTTTTTATGTAACTTTTCGTAACATAGTCGGTCACTAGACTTATAGGACCGTTGATCGGTATGTTGGATGGCAAAACGATTGAGGAGAAACAAGTGGCAGCTGTGAGAGTGTTGTTAGTTATATTGATTTGTTCAGGGAACATAAGGATTTTTCGGAAGGAAGAAAGAGTGAAAGTTAGTGTAGTTCAACTATTAGATCCTTCTATACCGAATTTTGATAACAAGTACCCTGTGTCGATTCTAATGTCTTTTAATTCATTCTATACCGAATTTTGATAACAATTATACCTTAGCAGAAGCTGATTTATCTCCTATCCACCCCATCTGTTTCGGTTTGGCTTTGAACTTCTCCATGTTCTATTACGAGATTATGAACTCTCCTGAAAGGTATGTTTTAAGTTCTTTATTCCTCGATATTTTTACAGTTATATTCAAAAATGTGCTAACTTGTGTATCTTTTGTTTTTATTTTGACTTGTGTTAGGCCTGCCACTTGGCAAAACAAGCTTTCGGTGACGAAGCTATCTCAGAGCTTGATTCCCTAAGCGAGGAATCCTACAAAGATAAGACTTAATTATGCAGCTTCTGAGTTTACTAAAGGTATACTTAAGTACTTGTTATTATTTCTTAAAATCATAGAAGTTGGACAAGCACCCCATGATGTTGACATATGGTCGGGGTTGTTAAAAGAGGTCTTCAATTCTAAGTGCTTTTTGTAATGCCTAAAAGATATTATGGATGTGTGAAAGATAGGTAGTACTATACTAATTGATAATAAGTATGTTAAAACTCTATATGATACTAGTCTCACGAAATACATTGTTTTAGCTATATTTTCTCTATTATCTTTTTTAATATGAGCATTGATTGAGATGATTAACTCGTATGCCTAATAATATGCCTAAACATATGTGTGTCAGCATTCTATTGGGAACAGCAGAGGGACCCACTTCTTCACAAACTAGTAATTTATTGCCACATTTATTAGGCGCACAATTAGTCACATATTTTAGGCCTCCTAATCATTTTCGTGTTAATATAACCATTTTACTCAGCTTAGATTAATATATGATTTGATATACAACATATCTTTATCGACAATGTCAAGTTAGCTAAAAGCTAAAACTTCCTAATTATTTCCCTATAAGCTAAAACTTTAACTTTAACTTTTTCTTTATCCTTTTCTTTTATAATAAAAAAGAAAATGTAAGATATACAAAAGACTAAAGAGAAGTAAATACAATAATTTCGGATTAATACTTGAACCTAGTCACTTAACGTACACTTGCAATTAAATTTTTTTGATTTGTAGCAATTTTTTGATGTGTTATTTTGCCAGCATGGACGAAGACCGAATCTTGAAGGGCTTATATTACGCACGATCTTAAGAGTTTATATATACTACTGGTTTATTCTTCTTTGTTTTCTTTCTTTTGTGATGGTATTTGTACTTCATGATTCAACTAAATATTTATGGTTATTATTATTGATAATCAAAGCATCTCTATATAATAAAGGTTTATAGAGAAGGTGTATGGACTATAAAAGGAAAGGCCGATTCGAATTTGGAGAACAAGGTTTATACTGTAATGAAAGCGACATTGAGGTTTATAATTACTTACAAATCAACTAAGGATTTGAATGTAATCGATCGGTAGCATAGATGCACTATTCTCTATTTTGTAGTTAATTTAAAACACATACTGTTTGCAAATTATCAGTTTAGCAAACACAAATAACAAGTTATGTTTGTAAAATACACATAAATCATTCCACTGCTCGAATTCAAGTCTGTAATGGTGGATGAATAGAGTCGTAACTGCGCTAAAATTTATTATGTTTGTGTTGATAAACCCCGAGTGTACTAGTTTATTTTGGTAATGATACGTTTTGAGCATTAACTCCACGTTTCTTTAACTCATCTCTAAAAGACTAAAACCGAGAAAAATCATATCAATTGATTTTACCACTTGACCACAATGAGTATAAATAAAAAACGATAAAGATAAAACAAAAAAAATAAAAATAAAATAAAATAAAAAGTGTGGGTTTGGATCGAAGGCTCGAACCGGTGACCTAACATTTATAAGAGACCATTACATCGAAACCCACATCTTTTATTCTCAAATAAATTTATTTATTCTCGAGTTAAAAATAAGCAACATACATTTTTGTGTGTGGGGGGGACTTTGGTGAACTTTAAAAAAGCATATTATACTTGTTTTTACTTTTTTGAACAAAAAAAGTAGCATATACTTGAGTGTCTTGCTTTCATGTTTTTGTTTCTTTTGATATTGTATTTCATTCTATTAACTAATAACTATTTATATTTATCATTGTTACTGGTTTATAGGATTTGAATATACTCAATTGCGAGCACTGGGTGCACTAGTCACTATTTTGTAGTCAATTAAAAACACATACTATTTGCATTTTATTGTTTGGCAAACACAAATTACTACTAGTATTTGGTAAGATCACGGACCAAGAGCCACAGGAGGAAGAGGGAATGTACTATGACGACTTTAACACCATTATCATCCTTATCATCGGGACCAGGAGGAAGAGGGAAGGTACAACAAGGGAAACTGGGGTAGCAATAAACTTTATCTGAACGTTCATCCTATGGAAATGGTTTTGTTGCCATTGTAGTACGTAGTTCTTAAGAGCACAAGTGTTGAGTGAATGTCTTTCTTATAGTGATTTCTTATCATCAGGTTTACTTCTGGGTATATATGATTACTTACATCTTAACTCTTCATATCCCGCTCCCACATGATTGTGTATTAGTTGTTGTTTAGATTCGACAATATAAAAGATCCAGAATCTTACTAGATAATAGAAATATACTTTAGTTAATAACATCGAGAAGACATAGTCATAGATAAAAAGGAAAAGAGAAAAATCAAAAGAAAGAAAAGAAGAATATGAGACCTACCATTTAGCACTATTAAGTATTAACTTTAGCTTATACTTTCTTTTACATGTCCTCTTTATTTTACTTTAGCAATTTTTAGCTTTTACTTTATTTTGCTTTAAGTTTAGCAGTATTAAATATTAACTTTACTATAAAAACAAAATGTAAGTACAAATAAAAGGTAATTCTGGTCTCCTCTGCAAGAATATGCTATGATTAATGATGGATGATTGACGGGATTATGGAGTAAGCCTTTCGACAAAGCAGTTTCTTCTTGTCGCCAATGGGCCTTGAGCATGCATCGGACGCATGACCATTGGAGTCATGGCCATTGGTGGCAGACCGGATTCATAGCAACAAGTATATATACACACTACCAATGCAACATGCTACGTCTTCAACATTCAGCGTAGTCGTACCCATAAAGAAAATCATCAAACTGATCACAACCATCTTCATTTGCTTATTAGCACCTGCCATAATTATAATTTTTTTCATAGATATTATTGGAAACTTGTGAATTCTTGTTTTTGTAATTTTGAACATTTATATATACAAACAATACATTCATATATGTAGGATCAATATTAGGCCACTAAACAAAAGTTGTAATAGACTATGTTCATTAATTTGTCCATTTATCGCTTTGTACTGTTCATCAAGGTGAGAGCGAGAGCCGCATATGGTCGATTACCATTTTATCTATGTGCATACGCCTATAATAAATTGTAAATTTACTTGTTACGTGATGTAGTTACACAACCAGAATAAAAGTGACCGGATGCGAAACTCTTTTTAACTTTAGTATAAGAAAAAGAAATTAAATTTATTCAAATATGTGAAAACTAAATTCAATGTATTGGGACCGGGTTTTAGAAAATTCAGTGCCTTTTACTAAATATTAGCAATATTAAACAAAATTCTATCGAGGTACCGTGACACCGCGGGATCCACCCTAGGTAACCTAAGTTTAATTGTTAAAACCATCACATTATTTAAAACTTAAAAGTAAGAAACATAACACAAAGTCACGATTCAATATCCTCTAATTATGATGAATGATTGACGGGGTTATGTTGTAAGCCTTCCGACCAAGTACCTTCTTTTCCGTACAAACAATGATGGCCGTCAGAGACATGGCTGTCCGTAACTTCTGCATTTATATGTTCTTAGAGTTATGGAAATCTATTTATATACGTATGCAAAAGACTGATATTGGACATATAACTTGAGCAGTGGCGGAGCCAGGGTATGCGGTCACGGGGGGCAAGTACTGTAGCAACAACCAAACAGCCCAAATTTCAGCACCCAAAAACAGCTTTCAGCACCAAATTTCAGCACCCAAAAACAGCTTTCAGCATCAAATTTCAGCACCAAAATCAGCAGCAGCAATTCAGCACAAAAAACAGCCCAAAAAACAGCTTTTGACATGCAAAAACCTATCGAAAACCTGTTTTATAAAGTGAATATGTGACAAAAGAAAAAGATTATATGTTGGGCTCAATTTTGTTGAGGGCAAGTTCAGTTTTTAGCTGAGGGCATGAAACATAAAAGTCCACTAAAACCAAAATTTTGCACTGTAAAAAATTTCATTCGGCCAATTTGTTGAGGGCACCTGCCCCCCCTATTTACATGCTCCCTCCGCCCCTGAACTTGAGTGAACATTAGTTTACGTAAAATGCTATGCTCATTGATTTGCTCATTGATTTGCCCATTCATATTTTGTACTATTTTACTTTGAGGTTACTGAAGCTCATCTATATATTTTCTCATTCAATCATGAGTTCATGATTCTATTGTCCTAGTAACAAAGATATTGTAAAAAAATAAAAAAATAAAAAAAAAAAAAAAAAAAAACCTACTCTAGGTAACAAATACCATCACAAAAGAAAGTTTAAATGATGGTTGTTTTCAATGTTTTGAAAACCGGGTTTGTGATCGACCCGACCGAGTCACCAGGTCGGCGGGTCAACCGGTTCGACCGCCGGGTCAACACGGTTAGACCCGGTTTTATGCACATGTCCCAAAATCCATTTCTGCTGTCCAAACACTACTTTGCTGTGAAAAAAAGCAAAGAATCTGCTTAATTTTATAAACCTACATAATATTTTTGATACATAAATATGCATAATTTTGTAATCTCATAGGATATAAACATGCATAATTTTCTAACTAGTCATATCAAACAAAAATAGCCCCTTAATTACGGAAAATAAAAAAATAAAGAGTCAAAATTACCTCCATCAGACAATCACTTATGTTGGGGTTACTATGTGAGTGCTTGTAATTATCGGTGATTAATTGATTATGGGTGTTTGTTTCACTCAAATTTGATGGTAGGTGACACTAGGTTATCATGATGGTTGTATTGTAATGAAAAAGTGTAAAGTGAAAAAGTGGAACTTAATACTCATGGTTTATTTTTTCAGATTTTCAATTAAAAAAAAATGAGAAAACCCAAACCCGGTTGACCCGGGTCAGTTAAAACCCGGCGGGTCTAACCGGTTGACCCATTTTAAAAAACCCATATTTTTTTTATCAGAACCGGTTAACCTGGCCGGGTCAACCCGAGTTTCAAAACATTGGTTGTTTTTATGATTTTGAGGACACATTACCACTAGACTGTGTAAAACTTGTGAATGTATTCACTAAAACAAAGTTTGACAAACCTGAGTGCACTCAATGTGTGTGATATGTGTTGAAAAATGGAATTAAACAATAATCACTTAATTAAATTTGACAATAAATAAGCTGAATGATTAAAAATAATAATAATAATAAGAGTAAATTACATGGTTGGTCCATGTGGTTTGTCTAAAATAACAACTTTCGTCCTTCGAAGTTTAAAGTTGCATTGGTAGTTCCTGAGTATGTAAACAAATAACACACGTGGTTCATACATGGACAATTCATGTTATTCTTTGGAGGCGAAAATTTCACCTATAGGGACCATGTGTGTTATTTGTTTACATACTTAGGGACTACCAATGCAACTTTAAACATCGAGGGACGAAATTTGTTATTTTGGACAAACCACAGGGACCAACCATGTAATTTACTCTAATAATAATAATAATAATAATAATAATAATAATAATAATAATAATAATAATAATAATAATAATAATAATAATAATAATAATAAGAAAAAAAAGCTTCTCGAGAGATGATAACTCGAACACGAGACCTACAGTGTATAAGGAAATGAGACTCATGTCACGACCCGCCTACTAAAGACGATCATTTTCGAAGTTGGTTCGGGATTCCGGATTATTCCACACTTCTCTTGGATAAGCATGGGAAGTCTTGGAACCCTTTGGAAGAGTATGGAAAGTGTAGGAAGATCTAGAACCTCTTAGAGATCCTAGAAGCTCATGGAAGTCCTAGAATTTTCCTACCATAGAATTGTCTAGAAATTGTATAAAGCTTCCTAGGAGTAGTATAAATAGAGGAGGCCTCATTTGTTCCAGGCATCCAAGAAGTTCTCTTGTAATCAATCTTGTAAAGTTCTCTAAGTAATACAAAGTGTTTTCATATTCCACTTGTTCCTTTCTTTGAAGCTTCTTCGTTGCATACATCGTTGAGTATTCGAGTAAGGCTGAGCTTAGTCGAGACTAAGTGCCGCACGGAAGACCTTGTAGAGACAAGTCCGTGACAAGTGGTATCAGAGCTAGGTTGATTCGAGGCGATGGCGAACGTAACCGAGAAGATTGGTGCTAGTGGAAGTGTGATTCTTGATGAGAGGCAAGGTCGAGACGATAAGCGTCAAGACCCCAAGAAGAGAGGAACGTCTAAGGACGTAGTGACGAGTTTGGATACGAGATTGACGGGTGTTGAGACATCCGCGACGGAGTTGAAGGACCAAATTGAGGGCCTGGAAGGTCTTAACTCCGAGTTTACGAGCATGAAGGAGGACTTTAGGGTCGTTCTTAATGCTCTTAGTGGTGACATGAAGCGCGAAATCCATGGCTTAAAGGAAATGCTCATGGGTGAGATCAAGAAAGTGCGAGAAGAGTTTGGAGAAGAGATCTCCAACATTCGTAAGACCGTCGAAGACTTGCAAGCTGATGTGGTGCTATGCAAGCGATCCATGGCTAATGGAGGTGGCGAAACTAGCCATCATGCTCCGAAGATTGATGTTCCTAAACCATCACCGTTCGTGGGAAAACGGGAAGCTAGGGTGGTTGATGATTTCTTGTGGGAGATGGAGCAATACCTGGAAGGTGTCAAAATCACGGATGACGACTCCAAGATCAAGATGGCGACCCGATACTTGAAGGATACCGCAGCGTTATGGTGGAGACGTCGATATGGAGATATCGAGCGAGGTACGTGTACTATCAACACTTGGGCTGATTTTGTAGTAGAACTTAAGAAACAATTCTATCCGGAGAATGCTAAGAACGAGGCAAAGAGTCGACCTCGTAAACTCAAGCAATCCGGAACAATCCGGGATTATGTTAAGGAATTCACTACACTTGTCTTGGAGATTCCGGAACTTTCCGACCAAGACTCTCTCTTCTACTTCCTTGATGGCTTACAAGGATGGGCTAAGACGGAGTTAGAAAGACGTGGAGTTCAAGACCTTTCTACGGCTATCGCCCATGCCGAGGCCTTGATTGATTTTGGTACTAGGAGGGAACCGTCTAAGCCGAAGGATCGAAAGGTGAACCAAGAGAAAGGTGGGGGAGAGAAAGTCACCCAAGCAAAGAATGATAATGCACGTAAGCCACCAACCGGAAAGGGCAAGGACTTGAAGACGAATTATAAGACGAGTGGATGCTTCATATGTGATGGACCTCATAGAGCTCGAGATTGCCCCAAGAAAGCAAGCCTCAATGGAATAATAGCTCACGAAGACGCAGATACTAGCGAAGGTGGATGCATGAGTATGATGAGGATCTTGAATGCAATCAAGGCCAAGACGGAGGTGCCAAAAGTTGTAGGAAAAGGACTACAATTTGTGGAAGCAACCATCAATGGGACCAAGGTACGTGCTCTAGTTGATTCCGGTGCCACTCATAATTTTGTGTCGGTTGATGAAGCCAAGCGGTTAAGGATTAGCGCTACAAAAGGGAGTGGAACGTTTAAGCCGGTAAACTCAAAAGCCAAACCAATGGAAGGAGTGGCTAGAGATGTTCGGGTGAAGATTGGAGAATGGGAGGGGACGGTTGACTTGTCGGTGGTCCCGATGGATTATTTCGATTTGGTTCTTGGGTTGGAGTTCCTCGATAAGGTACGAGCTTTCCCTATGCCATTTGCTAACACTTTATGTATCCTAGATGGTGGAAAGACTTGCATGGTTAGCACGGAGCGGGATTCTAAGTGTGGAGTGAAGACCCTTTCGGCCATGCAATTCAAAAAAGGGTACAACAAGAGTGAACCTTGCTACTTGGCGGTAACAAGACTAGAGACGGATGACGAGTCGGGCAAGGTGGAGGTACCTAAGGAGATCGAGCGAGTACTTGATGAGTTCAAGGACGTGATGCCCAAGGAGTTGCCCAAGAAGCTACCACCTAGGAGGGAGGTGGATCATACCATCGAGTTGGAACCGGGTTCCAAACCACCCGCTAAAGCCCCTTACCGAATGCCACCGCCGGAGTTGGAGGAGTTGCGTAAACAACTCAAGGATCTATTAGATGCGGGCTATATTTGACCCTCGAAGGCCCCATATGGTGCGCCGGTGCTGTTTCAAAGGAAGAAGGATGGATCCTTGCGGATGTGCATAGACTACCGGGCACTTAACAAGGTAACAATCAAGAACAAGTACCCTATTCCTCTCATTGCGGATTTGTTTGATCAACTTGGAAAGGCGAGATACTTCTCCAAGTTAGACTTGAGATCGGGGTACTACCAAGTACGGATAGCGGAGGGAGACGAGGCTAAGACTACGTGTGTCACGAGGTATGGTTCTTATGAGTTCTTAGTCATGCCTTTTGGTTTAACAAATGCTCCCGCTACATTTTGCACCCTCATGAATAAGTTATTTCACCCGTTTCTTGATAAATTTGTGGTGGTATACTTGGATGATATTGTTATTTATAGTCATACCTTGGAGGAGCATGTCTTGCATTTGAAACATGTGTTCCAAGTGTTGCGAGACAACAAGCTTTATGTGAAGTTGGAAAAATGCTCCTTCGCCCAAGACGAAGTCGAGTTCTTGGGGCACAAGATCAAAGACGGTGGATTGATGATGGATGAGGCAAAAGTGAAAGCTATCCAAGAGTGGGAACCACCAACCAAGGTGACGGAGTTGAGATCTTTTCTTGGCTTGGTGAATTATTATCGAAGGTTCATCATGGGATACTCGGCAATAGCATCTCCATTGACGGACCTATTGAAGAAGAACAAAGCTTGGATGTGGGATGAGAAGTGCCAAGCGGCGTTCGAGTTTGAAGAAGGCGGTTATGGAGGAACCGGTGTTGAGACTACCGGATGTAACCATGCCCTTCGAGTTACATACGGATGCATCGGACTTTGCAATTGGAGGAGTTCTAATGCAATACGGACACCCGATCGCATTCGAAAGTCGAAAATTAAATGAGACGGAGAGGAAGTACACGACGCAAGAGAAAGAGATGACGGAAATCATCCATTGCTTGCGGATTTGGAGGCATTATTTGTTGGGTTCGAGATTCGTGATCAAGACGGATAACATTGCCACGAGTTACTTTCAAACCCAAAAGAAGTTAAGTCCCAAGCAAGCTCGTTGGCAAGACTTCCTAGCCGAATTCGACTACCAATTAGAGTACAAGCCGGGGAAGGCTAATGTGGTAGCCGATGCGTTGAGTCGCAAGGCGGAGTTTGCGGCAATCACCCAAGCGCAATTCTTCCTCCAAGATCGAATCAAGGAAGGATTGGAACATGATCCTTTTGCCAAGAAGCTCGTGGCCTTAGCAAAAGATGGGAAGACTCGAAGATTTTTGCTTAAGGGAGACATGTTGTTCACAAAAGGAGATCGGCTTTACGTGCCTAAGTGGGGTGATCTTAGACGGGTAATCTTGAAAGAGTGTCATGATTCAAAGTGGGCCGGTCATCCAGGGATCAAGAGGACGTTGGCATTGGTTGAGGGCACTTATTATTGGCCAAGGATGGAGGACGATGTAGAGACATTCGTGCGGACGTGCCTTATTTGCCAACAAGATAAGATAGAGCAAAAGAAGTCCGGAGGCTTGTTGGAACCTTTACCTACGCCCAAGGGACCATGGGAGAGCGTTTCCATGGACTTTATCACATGCTTGCCGAAGTCGGAAGGAAGTGGGAGTATTATAGTGGTGGTCGATCGATTCTCGAAGTATGGAACTTTCATTGCCGCACCGCCTGATGTTACGGCGGACGATACGGCTAAGCTCTTTTTCAAGAATGTGGTGAAGTATTGGGGAGTGCCACATGTGATCGTTAGCGATCGAGATCCTAGATTCACAGGGCGCTTTTGGTCGGAGTTGTTCAAGATCATGGGAACGGAGTTGAACTTCTCTACGAGTTTCCATCCCCAAACGGACGGGCAAACGGAAAGGGTAAATGCCCTATTGGAGCTTTATCTTCGGCACTATGTAAGTGCCAACCAACATGATTGGGCTAAACTCCTTGATGTTGCTCAATTCTCTTACAACATGCAACGGAGTGAAGCCACAGGGAAGAGTCCTTTTGAGTTGGTCATGGGGCGCCAACCATTAACTCCCAATGCCTTAGCCGCATCATATGAGGGGAGTAGCCCGGCCGCTTACAAGACAATGAAGGAATGGCATGAGCAAGCGGACTTGGCCCGGGCATCATTAGCCAAAGCGGCTAAGAAGATGAAGAAGTGGGCGGATGAGAAAAGGAGACACGTCGAATTCGAGGTCGGAGATCAAGTGATGGTGAAGCTCTTGCCTCAACAATTCAAGTCATTGAGGAAAGTGCATAAGGGATTGATACGAAGGTATGAAGGCCCTTTCCCGGTGATTGGACGTGTTGGAAAAGTATCTTATCGACTTCAACTACCGCCCAAGTTGAAGATTCACCCGGTCTTCCACGTTAGCTTTCTCAAGCCTTATCATGGAGACGAGGAAGACCCGGAACGGGGGGTGTCCAAGCGGGCACCAACAGCGGTTGTAACTTCGTACGATCGGGAGGTTGAAGAGATCTTGTCGGATCGTACTATACGAAGACGAGGAGTGCCGAGCTACAAGGAGTACTTGATCAAATGGCGTGGGTTGCCAGATAGCGAAGCAAGTTGGGAAGCCGAAGACTTATTGTGGCAATTTGCGGACAAGATCAAGAAGTATCATGAGGAAGGCACGACAAGGACGTCGCGAGCTTAGGTGGGGGAGGATGTCACGACCTGCCTACTTAAGACGATCATTTTCGAAGTTGGTTCGGGATTCCGGATTATTCCACACTTCTCTTGGATAAGCATGGGAAGTCTTGGAACCCTTTGGAAGAGTATGGAAAATGTAGGAAGATCTAGAACCTCTTAGAGATCCTAGAAGCTTATGGAAGTCCTAGAATTTTCCTACCATAGAATTGTCTAGAAATTGTATAAAGCTTCCTAGGATTAGTATAAATAGAGGAGGCCTCATTTGTTCCAGGCATCCAAGAAGTTCTCTTGTAATCAATCTTGTAAAGTTCTCTAAGTAATACAAAGTGTTTTCATATTCCACTTGTTCCTTTCTTTGAAGCTTCTTCGTTGCATACATCGTTGAGTATTCGAGTAAGGCTGAGCTTAGTCGAGACTAAGTGCCGCACGGAAGACCTTGTAGAGACAAGTCCGTGACACTCAGCCATCATATCACACTAGCCTTTGTGTGTTATTGGCACTCAATAAATGAGTCCACTTAAAAAATAAATAATATTAAATAAATAGTTTAGTGAGGTTTAGTGGGGTCTATGTCTTTTTAGCACTTTATGCCTCAATTTGTACTTCAGAAACCTTACTTCATTACTCACCCCTTCCCCTGAATTATCCTTTTCAGTAACCTATTAACCATTTGTTTAATGTCATTCTATATGTTATTCTACTTAGAACAGAAACTGATCCTTCATATCTTTTCGGCAATCTAACATTCCTCTTGACATTGGGGATCTCAGCTAATTTTGGCGCCAAAAACACCAAATTGGGGGTTTTTCCTGATCGTAACGAAAATCAAATCAACTCATATCATCATGATCGTACGGATGAGACGAATCGATTCATGGTTTCAGAATTTAAATTCGTTAAGTATTGATCCAGGCATTGTACTTTTCCGGTTAGACCCGGTCATATCCGGTCAAGACCCGGATTTATCCGGTTTTGAAATGATTCCACATATGAACAAGGTTTGTTGTTGTTAAGGATAATGCCAGGGTGATTAGTTCGCGCAGTGGTGTAGGTTCGTTGTTTGCGAAATGTGGCGTGTTGTGTGTTGAGGAATTTGTCGAGTTTTGTACATGTTAGTTAGGGGTGTTTTTGTTGTGTAGTGAGGATTCCGTGTGCGAAAGCGGTTTTTAGGTTGGGGAGTAATGCGAAGGCTCGGAGAGAGTTGGGGGGATTGGGGTGTATAGGGCCGTTGATCGGTATGTTGGATGGGAAAGCAATTGGGGAGAAACAAGCGGCTGTGAGAGCGTTGTCAGTTATATTGGTTTGTTCGGGGAACAGAAGTATTTATCGGAAGGAAGAAAGAGTGATAGTGAGAGTAGTTCAGTTATTAGATCCTTCTATACTGAATTTTGATAACAAGTACCCTGTGTCTATTCTAATGTCTTTATCTCATTCGAAGAAATGTTGCAAACAGATGCCAAACGCCGGTGATTTGTTGTTTTTACAAAAGCTTGTAGAAATGGATGTTGATGGTGCAAAGAAGCTACAAGAGACTATAGGTCACCGGAAGCTATGGGGTGTGTTTGGGTGACCGTAATGATCATAATCGTTCTCAAACATCTGTATGTATTTATTTTAAGTTACAGTTTTTTGTACTGCTTGTTCATCCTTGTTGTTCATAATTTTATTCTTGGTAATTAATCTTAGTTGAGAGGTCAAGGCATTAGGCATTATTATTACTTATTAGTTTAAAGCCATGGTGGTTAGTTGCTAGTGGCGTGTTGGCATCATAGCAACAAGTAGTTATTTCACCTCTGCGGCAATAGATTGGTTCAATCACTACTAGAGATTGTGAAGTAGAGCCCCTTTTGGAAACAAAAAGATAAAGTTAATTCTAACTCTACTGTGAGATTTGTTGTAAACCAAGTTAAATCACCAGTTGTGCCTGCTGGTCCATCTGATCAGGCTGGGCACACACATATGCCACCGGGAGCTGCTGGTGCATCTTATCAATCACATGTATTACACCCGTTTCGTTATCTATAGATGTTTTAGACTGTACCCAAAGTATTTTGCTGATGGCCCATCTGATTTGTTGGCGCCTTCTGATCAACTCCATCCTCCCACTGTTATGTTGGGTGAGGACGAGAAGAAGGCAACTTTAGGCTCACCAAATCAGTTTCCACCTGCTCAAGGACCTCAGGTTGCACAATTCCCGCAGGCGGTTAGTCATTTGTGGCTATACTTTACATTTTGATATATACAGAGAGTGATAACGAGGTTTAGTAATTTAAACATAATGGAACTCCTAATACCACTTAACCAACGAGCCATCCACACTCCCAAGTCCCAAGATACATTACCAATTCATGATTTTACACGTCATCTCAAGAGGCTTCAAATGCAGGACATTTTTACCAAAAATAACAACTATACTATCATTTATTTATTTCAGTGCTAAAGAAAACTACCATAGACCTTTCTCTTATTTCGTTTTTGAAATACATGTGTGGCTGTGTGATAGGGAGCTGATGCATACATATTCTAGAAGGAAGAAATCAAAAGGAAAGAGAGAAGAATCTGGATCACAGATTGATGCGTGGGAATCGCACCTTGCTTTACCTCTCGAGGGATCTCGCGAGGCTTACAACCCCCACCAGGCAGTGTACCTGATCGTTGTAGTATAGTATAGTGACAAGTACCGGGGGATTGATCGTTCAGCTTAGGAATAGTGTCGCTAGGATTAGAAAACCTAATTAATAGTTCTAGAGATGAAAGATGATTATTTTTGTGTTTTTATATTTTATGAAAGCAAGTAAAATCTCGGGTTTTGGAAGAGTGGGCGGAATTAGTTGCTATTCAACTAACCCAAAAACTATTATATAATTAATTAAACTAATGAAAATGAAATTAAACTAATTTAAACTAAGGTTGTGAGCAGTGGTTGGAGAAATTGTGTTTACTTAGACTTCATTACTCCCTAGATATCTTTTACATGTCAATTACTTGTTACACTTGTATGGATGACGGATTGTATTCCTTAATACCATTCGTGGGGTGACATACATAACTCCCCAACTCTATGAGCTCTTATCTCCTCCTACACCATGACCCAGCACAACTATAGGGATTGTAAACAGTGGCTCATGCATTAAATACAACCAATAAAGACCTAGTACGCCTCGGTTCATGTTTCTTAAGACGTTCAAGCATGTTACCATTTGGAGATCTGCCAGTTTTCTTAAGCCTAACATATAATATCATTCATCCAATAACAAGAATAGACAAGTAATCAACACATAATCAACATCTAGGTTTCATTAGATCTAATCAAACACAAAGGAAATCTAGCCTAGCATAGTAGAATTAAGATAAGAACAAAAGATAAACAACCAACACATAGACATATTGATTGAATTAAGAGTATACTTATCTCAATTACAATGCAAGGTCTCAAGGGTTTGGAACCCTTGAAAAACCTGTAAAAGAGGCACCAAAATCGTCTTTAGGGTTTCACCAAAACTTCTCCCTTTTTTTAATGAAAAAACTAGAAAACTATATATAGGAAAATCGTTCTGACGGCGTCAAGAGTAAAGTCTGACGCCGTCACCTCGCCGCCATATACTTCCTCGGACGCCCTAGATCCACTTGTGACGGCCTATGTGACGCCGTCACCACCTACGGTATTTTATTCTTGGCCACTTTGACGCCGTCACCTAACCATCTGACGCCGTCACTAGCTACGGTATTTTATTCATCATGTTTGACGCCGTCAAGAAGGAAGTCTTGACGCCGTCACCTTGTATCTTCAGCATGGATTTTTGGTACTTTGCCGTTTTCTTCACTTTATGCTCCAAAAACGTCCAAAATAGCCTCTTTTCCAGAATTCACTCTCCAAACACCTAAAATCACAAAAGGAACGATTTAGGGCAATATTTGATCAAATAAAGTCGGATTCGGGCTTAAATGACCCCCTAAAAACGGATCATTTTTCGCCTCATCATATACCCTTACACTTGAGATTTGCTTGTCCTCAAGCAAATGAGCTTTTATTCTACTCAAAAGACAAGTTAGGGGTCATTTAACACTAATATAAAAGTAATTACAACAAATAATCGTTCCACTAAAGACCAATAGACAAGCACGGAGGTCATACACAAGCACATCACAAATAGTGTTTAGATGCTCACATCTCTCGGGTGTAATAAAGTAATATAACATTATGGAAATGGAAGATATCTCTCACTACCTGTCATAGCAAAATAGATTACCATAGGCTTGGGAAAGGATCAAACCTCCACCGCATGGCGTAAGCACCTAGGATAAACTATCAAAGAGGTCTTTTAAAAGGGTTATAACGTTAGGTGTAGGGATATGAATTACACGGTTTTGTTGGATAAAGGGAATTTTACTGGTGGCGAGTTAACAATCTTGGTTAATTACATGTACAAGATGGCGTTGCTAAGCCAAGACTAGACTCGACTTAAGCTAATAAATGAAAAATAACAAAACATAAAATGAACATAGAATGAAAACGGGATGGTAGTCCGTATGTTTTTTCTCTTTTTTTTTATTTTTATTTTTATTTTTATTTTTATTTTTTTTGCATACACTCTTACCCTACCATCCAAAATAATACATCATAGGGGTATGAGCAATCCCCTTACACTTGAATCTTTACATACTTTACATTAACTAATCTAATGACTCGAATTAAGAAAATCAAAACACTTGGAGCACTTTTAAGATTAACGTACATATGGGGGTAATAATATGATGTTCTTCCCCATTACTCCATAAAATAAGTACTTACCCATGAGTCCCAATCGTCCCAAAACAATATGTACAAGGATATGACTCGACTTAGCAACCATGTAATCAATTAGAAAGTTAACTTAGGGTTTAACAAATAACAATAATGCACTAAAAATGAGCGCATACACGGAAGGCTAAGGCGATTTGGTTGTACATTTAAGTGGGGTGTAACAAATTCTTCCTTTAAGTAAAATGCTTAAAGTTAGAAACGAAAAGATAGGCTCGGAGGGGTGTACTAGGGGTATCATGTACTAAAAATGAGTACAACGCTAAGGGTGGGGGAAAAATTAGTTGACTTAACTAGCCAAGTAATATGACTTAAATGGTCAAGTAATCATAATACGGGTTTAACACAAGGGTGATCCTAATGCCTCTTATCATGTAGTAAATCCTACTACACGAATGTAGTCTCACTAGCGGTCTCGGGATGCATCACTAACGCAAGTTCTAGAATCTAAATGCTACCGGTACACTCATAAGCACTAATAATAAATTCTTTTCCTATCAAAACTAAAGGCGAACCTCACATCTTTGGGTGGAAAATTTTTCTGAATATACGGTTATGTGCTAGTCATACAACCTCCTATCCATGAGACGCTTGCTATGGCTAAAGTTTCACTCCTAAATGTTGTAAAAAAAATTAAATTTGGCGCTAAAATTACACTAACAAGTATTTCTCATAGTTTTATTACACATCTACTATCAAACAAAACAAACTCAAGCGAAAGTGCATATGTAAGGTATCATCTTTTTACCCTCCCCTTACACTTAGGATGAACATTGTCCCCAATGTTCAAGTAAAGAATGTAAAAGTAAAAAGTAAAGAGAATGAAATCAAATACTCCCCTGATTCGCTCGGTATGGATTTTAGGTTGGCCAGGTTAAATCTTCCTCCAAGAAAATGAACAATCAAAGCTTCCCTTCCAGAATATAAATCATCTTCTTGTCATAAATAACCTGTAGATCCTGACAAAAGTAGACAAGGCAACCTCGCGTAAAATCGGCGGCATCCTATATAAGTTACTAAATCCTAGAAAACAAAGTAAGATATAATGCTTGTGGAATGAAGTTTGCAGATTTCCTGGAGATTATAAAACTTAATGATTCACAAAAACCATAAGACTCCGTTAGAAAAACAAAACCGGTAAAATTTCCAGATTTTTGACTCCTGACGCCATCAAGAGCAATTCCCTGACGCCGTCAGAATGGACCTGCAGAAATCTTTATGTTAAGTTTCCGGAAAATTTCTGGAAAAACTTTGTCCTACTTCCTGGAAAATCCTGCAAAACTTCATTATGACTCAATACAAGCATTTGACTCTAACAAATACGAATATACATGTTCATTAGATATTGTGGAGAATCATGATCGGTTTGTTTCTTAAAAACACATTTGGGGTTTCCCCTTACACTTATCTTTTGCAAAAATACCTTTAGGTTGAAGTTAAGACTAGGCCAAACAACATAATAAAGTATTTCCACATTTTAATTGAGAAACATGATCAACCAACAATAAAAATAAAACATGCATACGGAAGCAAATAACAATCAAACAATTAAAATCACACAAAACATGGGTTGCCTCCCAAGAAGCGCTTTTCTTTATTTACGAGTCTTGTAGCTAGACTCAAAGTCGTGGGTTACTACGTGATCTCATCATCAAACATCACATCCTACTCATTAATCATTTCATTGTTATTTTCTTGGTAATGTTTTACACGTTGTATGTTAACCGTGAATTCCCTACCCTCATCATCAACTAGCACTACTGCTCCAAATTTAGAGGAATTCTTCACCGTGAACGGCCCGTACCATCTAGACTTAAGTTTTCCCGGAAATAATCTCAACCGAGAATTGTATAATAGGACCTTGTCTCCATCTGAAAATTCTTTGGGTTTCTTAATTCTTTGATCATGCCATCTTTTAGCTCTCTCTTTATATGTGATGGAGGATTCGTAGGCTTCTAATCTAAGCTCATCAAGCTCGTGTAATTGCAAAAACCTACTATTCCCCGCAGTTGTGTAATCTAAGTTGCATGCCTTAAGCGCCCAATAAGCCTTGTGTTCTAATTCTACCGGTAAATGACATGCCTTACCATACACCATGCGAAACGGGGTCGTTCCAATAGGTGTTTTGTAGGCAGTTCGGAATGCCCATAAGGCTTCGTCGAGTTTGAATGACCAGTCCTTTCTGTTTTGACTAACCGTTTTTTCAAGTATTCTTTTAATAGCTCTATTGGTGTTTTCGACTTGGCCATTGGTTTGTGGATGATAGGCGGTGGAGAATCGGTGGGGTACTCCATACCTCTTCATTACCTTTTCCATTTGTGCGTTGCAAAAATGTGTCCCCCTGTCGCTGATGAGAGCTTTCGGAATCCCGAATCTTGCGAAAAGCTTTTTCAGGAAATGAATGACCACTCTAGCATCATTAGTCCTAAGGGCTTGTGCTTCAACCCATTTTGAAACATAGTCAATGGCGACTAAGATGTACTCGTTTCCCCCTGAGGACGGAAAGGGTCCCATAAAGTCAATTCCCCAAACATCGAATACCTCACAAACTTGTATAAAGTTCTGAGGTGCCTCATCCCTACGTGATATATTTCCAGCCCGTTGACATGCATCACATGCTTGTACCATATCTTTTACATCACGGAAAATTGTGGGCCAATAGAATCCTGCATCGAGAATCTTTCGGGCAGTGACGTTTATCCCATGATGCCCTCCAGAGGGACCGGAGTGAAATTCCCTCATGATCTTTACTGCCTCATTCTCCGAAACACAGCGCCTCACAATGTGGTCAGGACACCTTCGGAATAAAAATGGTTCATCCCAGAAGTAATATTTTAGCTGTGAAAAGAACCTCTTCCTCTCGTATTTAGTCAGGTGTTCAGGGACGATCCTACATCTACTTGCGAAGTAATTGGCAAAGTCGGCGTACCATGGTTCCGAATCAAGGATAGACATTAGTTGTTCGTCAAGAAACGAATCTTTAATCTCACTTCTATCGTGTTCATCCAGGGGGTTTTCAAGGCGAGACAGATGATCGGCGGCTAGATTCTCTGCCCCCTCTTATCGCGAATCTCAACATCAAATTCTTGTAGCAACAAGATCCACCGAATAAGTCGTGGCTTGGCGTCCTGTTTTGCAAACAAATATCTAAGAGCTGAGTGGTCAGTGAAGACGACTGTCTTTGAAAGGACAAGATATTGTCGGAATTTGTCGAATGCAAACACTACGGCTAATAATTCTTTTTCGGTGGTGGAGTAGTTTTCTTTGGCGGGATTCATGGTTTTGCTAGCGTAGTAAATAGGTTGGAAGAGCTTGTCACGTCGCTGACCTAATACAGCCCCGACAGCGAAGTCGCTAGCGTCACACATTATTTCAAATGGTAACTCCCAGTTGGGTGTGATCATGATTGGAGCTTGAGTGAGTTCCCTTTTTAGGAGGTCGAAAGCATCTTTGCATTCTTGGGAAAAGTCGAATGGAGCATCCTTTACAAGCAATTGAGTCATTGGCCGGGCAATTTTGGAGAAGTCCTTGATGAATCTCCGATAAAATCCGGCGTGCCCCAAAAAGCTGCGTATTGCCTTAACGGTCGTGGGGTATGGCAACATAGATATAGCCTCAACCTTAGCTTGGTCCACCTCTATCCCGTTCCCTGAAATCTTATGCCCCAACACAATCCCTTCCTTAACCATGAAATGACACTTTTCCCAGTTCAACACCAAGTTGGTTTCCTCACAACGTTTAAGCATCTTTTCTAAATTAGCAAGACAGCGGTCGAAGGAGTTTCCGAAGACTGAAAAGTCATCCATGAATACTTCCATGCTGTCTTCCATGAGTTCGTGAAAGATTGCGGTCATGCAACGTTGGAAAGTGGCGGGGGCATTACATAGCCCAAAAGGCATCCTTTTGTAAGCAAACGTTCCATAAGGGCAAGTAAACGTGGTCTTTTCTTGGTCCTCAGGTGCTATGGGGATTTGAAAATATCCTGAGAATCCATCCAAGAAGCAATAGTACTCGTGTCCAGATAATCTTTCTAACATCTGATCAATGAATGGTAAGGGAAAGTGATCTTTCCTCGTGGCATCGTTGAGCTTTCGATAGTCAATGCATACCCGCCATCCAGTGACAGTCCTCTGGGGCACCATCTCACCCTTGTCATTTTTTACTACAGTCATTCCACCCTTTTTAGGTACAACCTGCACAGGACTGACCCATGGGCTATCCGAGATCGGGTAAATCAGTCCTGCATCCAAGAGTTTGATCACTTCTTTCTTCACTACTTCCTTAATGTTAGGGTTTACTCGCCTCTGGGGTTGCACAGTAGGTTTATAATCTTCCTCCATAAGAATCTTATGTGTGCAAAAAGTTGAGTCAATCCCCTTAATGTCGGCCACACTCCATGCGAGTACCCCCTTGTATTTCTTCAGGACCTCTAAGAGTTTAACTTTTTGTTCCTTCTCCAACGAAGAGTTTATGATTACCGGGAGTTGGTTCTCTACCTGAAGAAAGGCATATTCCAAATGATTAGGGAGCTCTTTAATATCAACGTCAGGGGGCTCGATAATAGAAGGTTTGAGCTTGTTCTCGGGCTTTCGGAGCTCGAGATGCTCCGTTGCCTCTTGCCTGGGGTAGAAGGAGACTGCATTAACCTCCTCTGTCTTTTCCACCTCTAGCAAAGGCAGAAAACTCTCGTCCCGTAGCCAGCCTTCATCGATTTGTTCATCGATGCAATCATCAATGACATCTGTGAGCTCATCTACTTCTCCAATAAAGTAGAGTCGGTTGGATGCTTCGAGGGAGAGGTCCATAGAATCCTTAATATCGAAGGTTGTGCTATCGTCTCCTACTCGCAAGGTCAATTTGCCATCGTAGACATCGATGACTGCACGAGCGGTAGCAAGAAATGGTCTACCTAAAATGATAGGTACCACGTCGTCCTCCTCCATATCCAGGATTACGAAGTCGACCGGGAATTTGAATTTCCCAACCTTGACTAGCACGTTCTCACATATCCCTTCGGGGTATTTGACTGATCTATCGGCTAGTTGGATGTTCATACGGGTAGGCTTCAATCCGGAATATCCTAGTTTACGGAACATAGAGAGAGGCATGAGATTGATACTTGCTCCCAAATCGGCAAGAGCGTTCTTGATTGATAGAGGTCCTATAGAGCATGGCAGGGTGAAGCTGCCTGGATCGTCTACCTTCTTTGGTAGCCCTCGATGGGTCACCACTGAGCACTCTTCCCCCAGGGTTACAAGACCCTCGAGCTTCTTCCTGTTAGCGAGCAGCTTTTTGAAGTATGTGCTATACTTTGGCATGTGATAGCAAGCATCCAGGAGAGGTATGGTGACAACTGAGTCTTTTAGGTATGACAAGAACCTCTTGTTATCATTCTCAGTTTTCTGGTTCCTTAGTCGGGATGGGTATGGTATCCTCACAGGTGGGTTAGGAAGGGCTGATGGGGAGGGGGTTGTCACGGGTGGTTGGTCCGGGGTGCCAATGCCGACATCCTGCTCCTCCTCCCCAGGTCTGTCTGAATCGAGTGTGACGGGGGATGAGTTTGGGTAAGGAGGGTCCTTGGTTGTCGTTCCGGCCCGTGTGGTTATCGCGAGCATGGGGTCTTTTCTTCTTTCTAACGGTGGTTGGAGGTTATCTAGGGCTGAGTTAAGCTTGCTGAAAAATTCCCCGACATCCTCCTGCTGTTCGTCGAAAAGCTCGTTAAGCCCTTTCATTTGCAAGTCTTTTTCTTGAGTGAAGTGACCAAGGTCATCTTCGAAATTGCTCCTGATCTTGAATTCAGGGCCTCCCTCCCCTTCTCTTTTCCTTACCAGGTTTCCCCAGAGGGTATAATCATCATTTTGGTAGAAAGGTAAAAGGGAGGGATCAGCATAAATGTCTCCTCCTGACAAGCATGCATGTTCAGTTGTGGCTGCTCCTCCGCATTCCTCCACCTCATGCGGACCTCCACAGTAATCGCAGATCAAGTAAGGGTTTGACAGCATTTTAGGTGGTTGCGATCCAGCTAGGCAATCCATTCTTTTGTGAACTTTGCTTAATCGATCCGAGATGGTTTCAGAAATGCCGATAGTCGACTCAGGTTCATCCCAAGTGTCATCCTGGTCTTGGGCATATTCTTCAATTCTGTCCCACCCTTCCTCGGCACTAAGATTGGCCAATCTTCCTTTCCTAGATTGGTTGATTCCGTTTCGGTCATTAGAGGAGATATTTTCGTAAAAGATTTGGACCAAGAGCCAAAGTTCAATACCATGGTGTGGAACTTGTCTTATTAAATCTTTGAATCTAGTCCACGCTTTATGGAAGGGTTCATCCTTCCCCTTTCGGAAACGAAGGATCCTATCCCTAAATGCTGAGGTTTTTCCAGGTGGAAAGAACTTCTCATAGAACTTGGATATGAGTTGCTCCCATGTGAAAATAGATTCGGAAGGGAGTTTGTTATACCATTCTTGGGCTTTTTCGTATAAGGTGAAAGGGAAGAATCGCAGTCGGGACGTGTTTCTAGTAGCCCCACCCGTATGGATGGTGTCCACTATTTTTAGGAAGTCCTTGATGTGTTGGATTGGATTTTCCTCATCAAGTCCGTGAAACTTACACACATTTTTGACAAGCCAAATATCATTTGCATGCAAGACCTCGTTGGTATGTTCGTTTGGATAAACAATGGCATTGGAAAACCCACGAGGGGTTGGGGAAGAGTAATCCTTGAGACGCTTAGGAGGAGGTATTATAGGAGTATTCGTCTCATTGTGGGAGCTCGGGGTTGTGATGTGATTTTCTGAATTTTCTTCAGAGAGAGGTGCATCAAAGTCGATAGCAATGCTGGATGGTTCAGGTGTTGAGTGAGTTCGTCTTAGCCTACACATTTCTCTTTCGGGTTCTGCATAAGGCAAGACGAGGTCTTTAGTGGTGCTACGAATCCTAGTGATCCTAAGGTTAGAGAATTCGTTGGTTGCCATGATGGTGGATGGTGAAGAGTTACGAACAAAGGCACGAAGAAATAAGATAGACTAAAGAAGACCTAAAAATAAAAATAAAAATCTTACTAGAAAGGAATCTAGCAAGTAGACCTAATAAAAAGAAATCCTAACCTAGACAATAACTATTCCCCGGGCTGCGGTGCCAAAAACTTGATGCGTGGGAATCGCACCTTGCTTTACCTCTCGAGGGATCTCGCGAGGCTTACAACCCCCACCAGGCAGTGTACCTGATCGTTGTAGTATAGTATAGTGACAAGTACCGGGGGATTGATCGTTCAGCTTAGGAATAGTGTCGCTAGGATTAGAAAACCTAATTAATAGTTCTAGAGATGAAAGATGATTATTTTTGTGTTTTTATATTTTATGAAAGCAAGTAAAATCTCGGGTTTTGGAAGAGTGGGCGGAATTAGTTGCTATTCAACTAACCCAAAAACTATTATATAATTAATTAAACTAATGAAAATGAAATTAAACTAATTTAAACTAAGGTTGTGAGCAGTGGTTGGAGAAATTGTGTTTACTTAGACTTCATTACTCCCTAGATATCTTTTACATGTCAATTACTTGTTACACTTGTATGGATGACGGATTGTATTCCTTAATACCATTCGTGGGGTGGCATACATAACTCCCCAACTCTATGAGCTCTTATCTCCTCCTACACCATGACCCAGCACAACTATAGGGATTGTAAACAGTGGCTCATGCATTAAATACAACCAATAAAGACCTAGTACGCCTCGGTTCATGTTTCTTAAGACGTTCAAGCATGTTACCATTTGGAGATCTGCCAGTTTTCTTAAGCCTAACATATAATATCATTCATCCAATAACAAGAATAGACAAGTAATCAACACATAATCAACATCTAGGTTTCATTAGATCTAAGCAAACACAAAGGAAATCTAGCCTAGCATAGTAGAATTAAGATAAGAACAAAAGATAAACAACCAACACATAGACATATTGATTGAATTAAGAGTATACTTATCTCAATTACAATGCAAGGTCTCAAGGGTTTGGAACCCTTGAAAAACCTGTAAAAGAGGCACCAAAATCGTCTTTAGGGTTTCACCAAAACTTCTCCCTTTTTTTAATGAAAAAACTAGAAAACTATATATAGGAAAATCGTTCTGACGGCGTCAAGAGTAAAGTCTGACGCCGTCACCTCGCCGCCATATACTTCCTCGGATGCCCTAGATCCACTTGTGACGGCCTATGTGACGCCGTCACCACCTACGGTATTTTATTCTTGGCCACTTTGACGCCGTCACCTAACCATCTGACGCCGTCACCAGCTACGGTATTTTATTCATCATGTTTGACGCCGTCAAGAAGGAAGTCTTGACGCCGTCACCTTGTATCTTCAGCATGGATTTTTGGTACTTTGCCGTTTTCTTCACTTTATGCTCCAAAAACGTCCAAAATAGCCTCTTTTCCAGAATTCACTCTCCAAACACCTAAAATCACAAAAGGAAGGATTTAGGGCAATATTTGATCAAATAAAGTCGGATTCGGGCTTAAATGACCCCCTAAAAACGGATCATTTTTCGCCTCATCACAGATCAACCAATGATTTGACTGAAAATCAATCCCTGATTTGCAGCATTCTATTATGAGCAAGCACATTAAGCATTCCCTGATCTTCAGCAATTTACTTACCATATTCTAGTATTTTCAGTTACTTTTATTAGCTATAAAATAAGGCAGAAGGTAGAGCATAAGCATCAATCATTTGTATTTCAATTTGAGTCCTCCCTATAGGGACTAGTTGATTTCATTGGAGTTCTTTGTTCAGATTCTGCTTGTTCTTCAATAAATCATACCTATCCTTATTTCATATGTTTGTTAGCCCTGTTCTAACATTTGGTATCGGAGCAGTCTGATCCACAATGGTGAACACCAGAAATTCAACTTCTCACAACGAACAACCAAACCACACCCACACTTCTTCACCTGCACAAAATCCCGACAACCTCGCACAACAATTATCTTCCATTGCTTCCAAACTCAATGCTCTTGATGCCCTTGCTGCTGATGTAGCGGTTCTTAAGGCACAAGCTGGCCCGAGCGGATCCTATAGGGGCAAGTCAAAACAAACCACCTTTGGACCTCGTCACGGGGATGATGATTCAGAAAGTAGTGGCTGGTACCATAACTCGACGCGGAGACCGCTCACCAAGATGGAATTTCCCAAATTTGAAGGGGGTGATCCTCGCGGTTGGATTTTAAAAGCGGAAAAATATTTTCGCTATTATCAAACCCCTGATGAATCAAAGGTGGAAATTGCTTCCATGTACCTAGAGGGTGATGCACTGGACCTTTTTGCATGGATCAGCGCTGAGCATAATCATCTTTATTGGGAAGAATTGGTGAAAATTTTACATGAAAATTACGGCCCGACAGAATTTCAAAACCCGGATGAACATCTCTGCAACATCAAGCAAACAGGCACGGTACAAGAATATAGACAAGAATTTGCGAAAAGAGTCGCACGAGTTCACGACTAGCCCGATCATTGTCTTTTGTGAGTCTTTCTTAGTGGTCTGAAGGAAGAATTGAAAGTCGATGTTCGAATTCACAAGCCAAAGAATGTTTTTAAGGCTGTGAGTTTGGCACTAGAGTTTGAAGCTAAGTCTCGACCCACTAGCAACCCGAGAGTACACAATGCATTCAGTTACAACAAACTGAATTCTTCCTCAACTTCTTATCGTGACCAGCGCAACCCACCTGCCACATCTCAAAATACATCATCAGTAGCGCAATCTAAGAATTGGGATACCGAACGACAAAATCATCGTAATAAGGGGCTATGTTTTAGGTGCAATGAGAAATTCACATCAGGACATAGATGCAAAGCATCCACTTTCTCGTTGCTGGAAATTGCAGAGGATAGTGAACAACTAACTGAAAGAGACGCGGATGTTGATAGGAATGAGTATGATGAAGATATAAATCAGCAAGACATGGCTGAAATATCTTTTCATGCCATTCTTGGAAAGACTTCAGGCATAACTATGAAGGTTCAGGGTACCCTTGAGAACAAGAAAGTATTGATACTCATCGATAGTGGTTCAACTCACAATTTCATCTCAGCATCACTGGTGAAACAATTGAGTTTGGGGGTGAGTACAGTTCCTGCCTTCGGAATTCAGATCGGGAACGGACAGATAATTCAATGCAATCAAATTTGTCGTGACCTTATTGTAAAGTTACCGGGGTTGGAAATTACAGAAGACTACTTTCCATTTTCAATTGGAGGAGCTGATCTTGTTTTGGGAATCAAATGGCTAGCATCACTGAACACGGTACAAGCCAATTGGAATGAGATGTTCATGATTTTTTATGTGAATGGGAAGAAATACAAGTTGCAAGGAGTGCCATCAGTCGCTGCTAAAACAGATGTGTCTCTCCAATCTTACTCAACTCTTCCTGCTGCCACTTTAGAAGCACCACGAACACAAGTTGTGATACCAGGTATTCAATCACTTCTATCGTTTTATCAAGATGTTTTTGCTGATGTCAACACATTACCCCCAAACCGATCACATACTCATTCTATTACCTTGCTACCCAACTCAACCCCACCTAATATTAGACCTTACCGTTATCCTTATAACCAGAAAACAGAGATGGAAGCACAAGTTAATGCATTATTAAATTGTGGTTCGTTCGAACTAGTTCCAGTCCATTTGCTAGTCCTGTTTTGTTGGTTAAGAAAAAAGATGAGTCATGGAGATTTTGTATCGACTACAGAAAATTAAACCAACAAACCATCCCCGATAAATACCCGATCCCCAACATAGATGAACTCCTTGATGAACTCCATGGTGCTACCATTTTTTCCAAAATTGATCTCAAGTCGGGATACCACCAGATCCGCATGAACTCCTCTGATATACACAAAACAGCCTTTCGAACCCACTCCGGACACTATGAATTTCTTGTCATGCCTTTCGGGTTGACAAACGCCCCGTCAACTTTTCAATCAGCCATGAATGACATGTTTCGGCCTCATCTTCGCAAATTTATCTTGGTGTTTTTTGATGACATCTTAATTTACAGTGCAAACATAAAAGATCATTTACAACATTTGCAGATTGCTTTAGATCTTTTACGCAACAATAAATTCTTTGCCAATGCAAAAAAGTGTGCTTTTGGTCAGCGACAAATTCAATTTTTAGGGCATGTTGTGTCAAAAGATGGGGTAGCTGTAGATCCAGAAAAGGTCAAGGCTGTTTTGAATTGGCCATTACCGCGTGATGCGAAAGAAGTACGCGGATTCCTTGGGTTAATAGGATATTATCGCCGATTTGTAAAAGGTTATGGATTGATTGCAAAGCCATTAACTGATTTGACCAAGAAGAATGGTTTTTGTAACACCCCCAATTCATGGTTGCAGCGGAATTCGAACTGGGTGTTACTCGACGGCACAATAGTCACAATAATAGAAAACGAACTCTAATTGAGTCGTTTTAAAAGATTTATCATTCAAATTATATAAATATCAGAGATTACAAAATGAGGTCCCAAATGGTTCCATGTTTACAATGTATAATAAATGAGTTTTTGAATGATAATAAAATTTATAGCCCTCTTGAGTATCCGTGCCCTTCCGTGTCATCCTTGATCGTCATGAACCTGAAATACATGCTTGAGAGGTCAACACAAAGGTTGAGTGATATTCATAAAGTTTGTTAAATGTTTGAACACAATGTGTTGGTAGTTAAATCGTTGAACACAATAATCGTAGTGTTTGTAGTTAAATCGTTTGAACACAATAATCGTAGTGTTTGTAGTTAAATCGTTTGAACACAATAATCATAGTGTTTGTAGTTAAATCGTTTGAACACAATAATTGATGAGTGCGTAAATACTCATCATTTTTGTCTTATATGAACTGCCAAAACGTCCAAAAACACCCAATAATGCATCAAAATACTGAAATTATCTCAAAAGTGTGTTTTATATGTTTTAGATGCAAAATGTTTAAAAACAAATGAAAAACGAACAAAGTTTGCACAATTGGCAGTTTCAGTCCCTCAAGTTTCAAATATTGACAAAACTAGTCCCTGACGTTTTAAAACGAAAGAAAAGTCAACCCAAGGTTTTATAAAGTCAAAAATTATCAAATTGATCCTTGGGTGATAAATTTGAGAAGATTACACCTTTAGTCCCTGCAGTTTGGAAAATTACACAAGTGGTCCCTGGGAAATGTGTTTTTAGATAAAAAGTCAACTTGGGTCCTTGGGAATTAAATAAATGACACAAATGGTCCTTGGAATGAAAGTTTGAAGAAATTGTAATTTAACCCCTCAAGTTTCAACATTTGGCAGTTTTAGTCCCTGGAGGACCAAAAGTGAAAATTTGCAATTTTTATCCTTGGGAATTTGGTACTTGGCAGAAAAGGACCTTGAAACAGATTTGGAAAAATTACAAAAACAGTCCTTTGATTTTCAGAATTTGCAAAGTTGGTCCTTGTGCTAATTTACTACAACCAAATGGACTCTTGTGATTATATAAGCCCATAAACCAAATAAACTAAAACCAAACCTTACAAATCCACTTTACCCAGGCCCACCTCAAATCCAAGCCCAAACAATAAACAACCTTCACCCCGTTTTATTAATAATCCCCTAACTTTGACCTTCGTTGACCCCAATTCCACCTCATCACTCATCCCTTTCCACCTCACACCTGCAAACAGCTAAACCTCATCATCACCCTACACTCCTTCACCTTCCTACACACTCCACCCCTCCACTACCACCCCTAATCCAAACAAACCACCCCAGTCCAAATTTTCCCACCCTACACAAGTTATCAGAGGGAAAGAGCCAAATTGCAAGCAATCAATTTGGCGCCAATTCTTTCAATCAAAGGCTGAGTTTTCCCACAAGTAATCCAATGGTGGGATTTTGCTCCCAAGAAAAGTACAAGCCAGAAGTGGACAAGAGAAGACCAACTAGAAACCCTAGTTTTAATTTTTCTTGTTTGTATATATAGAAGACTGTGTAAGCCATGGTTTGGCATTAGGAAGTAGGTAGTAATTCTTAGTATAATTTTAGTTTTAAAAAGTTTAGTTTTATGTTTTCTGCAAATGTCTTGTAATCTTTATTTTCAAAATTAATGCAAGTTTAAACTTTTTAAATTCTGTGTAACTGTTTTTCTTTACTCAACTGCTTATCTATTTTAGCTTCTTTAAAATGCTTAATTTATGTTTATTAATGCTCACTTAGTGTAGACATAGCTTAACTTAAGTTTCCTTTCAGGGTGTTTATTCAAAAAACTGCAATTCCCTTTGAAAAATCACACAACACCCCTGTGAAGGGGTGTTTGGCACAAGTACTTCTGGGCATAAAAAGTTGTTTTGACCAATGTTTGATTTCCAGTTAGCATACTTTTAGCTTTAATAGCAGTGTAGAGAGAGTTTTAGGCATCCACAAGTAGGTTACAAGCTTTTTAGTTGAAAACCTTAGGATATTAAATTTTAACTGTTTTTATAAATTGTTCCAGTTGAATCTATTAATTGTCCAATCTTAGTTGTAGCTCTTGTCTAATATCAGCTCACAATATAGTAGTGCATATGCTCACTAGTTGATTTTTGATCTCCTTAAGTCTAGAACCCATCATTGTTTCTTTTTCCTGTTAGAACCAATGCCCCATCAGTTGGTTTTATAAATTGTTCCAGTTGATTTTCTCACTAGTTGGTTTTTTATTTAGTGTAGTTTATGCCTTAAATTTGTCTACCATAGAATAGGTTAGTTATGTTATATCTTGTATTTATACCTGTTTAGTCGAATTTGCTCAGTTTATCCCATCCTCACCCATTTCACATTCAAGCATTCCCATTTGACCCTGCATTCACCCCCACCAGGCCTGCTGTTACAGCAGGTCAACTCACCTTTTTCATCTCCAGTTTTAATCAACTTTAGTTTAGCATTACCCTTCAATTTCCATTATGCAAAAATTAGTAGTATAGATTTCATCTATTTGTGCTTATATCTGCTTTCCATGGTCACTTATATGCTTATCTTGGTGCCTGCAAAGTCCCTCTCCCAACCAGCAGGTCTGTCATTTTAACTGCACAAATTAGGTTAGCATAAGTAGGTTTAGGTCTCTATTTCAGGTTTGTTAGTAGCTTCTAGGTTAGATTTCATGTGCCTCAGCTTATTTGCATTTTCAAGCTTGTTAGGATAGTTTTAGTTGCCTACAAATTATTGCCATCAGTGCCCTGCTCCTCCAAGTTGTGCACTAGCAGCCATCTTCATAAGCTACCTGTGAGCTCATCAGTGAGTCCCTTTGTGAGTTTTTAGGTTCTTTGAGAAGCTCATCTACCCTACCTCAAGGCTCAGGGTTCTTATTGCATGTTCTGGCTTATTTGATAAGCCTGCTTTAAGCTTTTAGCTTGACCCCCTTTTTCTGAGTACACTGATTCATCAGTGTACCTCAGCAATTCCATTAAGCTCATATAAGCTTGTAAGGGTCTGATATTGAGCTTGTCAGATCTTTGATGGTTCACCTTTATGGTTTTCCTAATTTCAGATACCAGCTTTTAGGTTTTTGGCTTGTGCTTAAGCTTAAAATTGCCCTTTGGAACTGCTTATCTCCCCTACACATGATATCTGTCCCAAACACCCTATTTCCAGCCCTCCCCTAGAGCTCACCCCTTGAGCTTTGCTTGAGCTTTTGAGCTTTTTGGAAAGTTCTTCTGGCCCTTTTCTTAGATTGAGCTTTGCCTTGTACTCTTGATCACCCTTGTGGGCCCCACAGGGGGCTACAGATGCCTCATTGGCCTGCTTGGTATTGGACTTTGGAACTGCTTATTCCCCTGCTTATAAGCTTATTCAGTAAGTTTTGCTAGTTGTTTTAGCTTGATCTCAGATCTTTCCATCTTTTTCCAGCTTAGTTAGTGATCTAGGCCAGTGGTTTAGCTTCTTTGCAGCTTGTTCATCATCAAAAGCTTAAACCTTAAGCTGCCAATAACATAAGCTCATTCACCACTTATTTTTAAGTTCCAAAGAAAGTTCCTTTGTAAAAGTTCATCATTTTCAGCAGTTAATTAGTTTTGAAAAAAGAAAAATCCAAAAAACCAAATTTAATTTTTAGTGATAGCTTCTATTTAACATAATTTAGCTTTTTAATTTTTCTTTTTAAATTTTTGTTAAGTACTTAGCTATTTTATATTTTTATTAAATTCCTCATATATTAAAGTATTTATAATAATTTTTTCAGATTTTTATTTTATTATTTGGTATTTATTAGAATTAATTTTAGTTTTATTAGTTATTAATTAATATTAAGTTTAAAATAGCATAATTAGTTTTTATTAAGTAAAATCTAGTTTTTATATTTTTTTATAGCTTTTATAAGTTGTAAAATAATTTTAGAAATTTTTCTTAGAGTTTTTACTGTTCATTTACTAATTTTTATAATTTAGAATAGTTAATTAGATAATTAGTAATTAATAAGTAATTAATTAATATAAATTTCACAAAAAGACAAAAATACTTATTTTTAATTTTAAAAGTTGTTTTTAGTTATTTTATAATTTTACAAATTTTATTTTCACCTTTTTAGTATTTAATTAATAATGTATTATATTTAAGTATTTTAAATATTAATAATAAGTAATAAATAGTATTTAATTAATATTAAATTATTAAATAGTGTAAAAATAGTTTTTCTTTTTCTAAAAATTTTCTTTTACCTTTTACTTTGTAAAAAAGTCATTTTCACCACCCCCTGGGTGTTTTCAGATTTACGTTTTCACTTTTTATTTGGTACGTTTACGTTTTATTTAAACGTAACGTACGCGTTTTTAAGTTTTGAACGTTTCTAGTTTTTGTAACTTTCCCGTCTTATTCATATAGCTTATTTAAGCTATTTCATTGTAGATTCCTTAGTTCAATCAATCATAAACCCCTTTTTATCCAAATTCACCCGATCACGAAACCGTTTGTTTACTATCCACACCTCGTCGGGACATAACGACCCGGGGAAACCCTATACTTCCACGGAGCATTGACTCTAGGCTATCTTTGACTTATTGACCTTGGTCAATAATAATCTGACGGTTTAGGCTCAATCAATTTTTGGCGCCGCTGCCGGGGAGGTTGTGCGCGTATTCTACACGGTTTTTCTGATTAGTGTTTTTGGAATTCGTTCCATTGTACATTTATCCATCCTTGTTCATATTTTTCCATAAAAACCCAAAAATATTTCTCCTTACCCTCTATCCATTTGATTCTACCTTCTTATACCCATCTCATGTATAATTCTTATGGCGTCTCTCGGCTACACGTGTTTTCACTGTAAAAGTCCGATTGAGGACGGCTTTCGTTGTCTCCGGTGTATTTGTGAGAAATGTGGCAATAATTGTAGTGACAGATTTTGTGTTTTGTGCAATCTGTTTATAAGTCCAAATTCTCTCAATGATTCACCAAATTCTTCCAACTGCCCTTCACAGCCCGAGATACGTGCTATTAATGACAAACCGTCAAGAATTGATCCTAACCTTTCACGGTTTACGGTTAAAAGTTTGTCAAGCATACGTGTTGAGCTTAGGGCAGAGACTGAAAAAAAAGACTTACCTAACCTTCACATTTATCAAGAACCAAAACCCGAGACCATAACGGAAGTGGTGGAAATTGCTAGCTCTAAGAGCACACCACTTGTCCCACCTCCAGATTTTGTTCCTTGTGTCGGTTGTGGTGAGCCACTTTTCGGTTTGCCATGTCGTTGGTGTACATGTGTGCAATGTGGTAATGATATTCAAAACGGGAGTTGTTTGTTTTGTGGGTCGAGTAATTCATTTGCTTATGACCCTAATCAAGACTCATTCAACGACTCTTCAAATTTTTCCGATTACCCATCACATTCATACGAGCAAGAATCATATTATCCAAACCTCAATGATGCTTCGTATCAAGTTACACCAAGCCAGACTCAACAGTTTTACTGTTGTGAGTACTGTGGTGGTCCACACTACAGTTCTGATTGTCAATCAGGAAACACGCTTGTCTATGAGCAGTTTTCTGATAACAATTATGACTACAGCACACACGACTCACAGCCACATCAGTTTTACTGTTGTGAGTATTGTGGAGGTCCACACACTAGCTCTGATTGTCAAACAGGGAATCCGTTTCCTTGTAACAATTACGACTATTCATGTCAAGACCCACCTCCACAAGACCCAACTACCCAAGCAACCCCTCAATTCCCACAAGACCTTTGTGATAAGGTTCTTGAAGCAATTAAAAAATTTAAGGAGGGGTTGGCTACTACATCGTTTCAAGAATCTCGTGAAAAATCAATGGCAGAATTACTTGCTGAAGAACGAGATGCTAGAAACGAATCGAGCATGGAAAAATTACTTGCTGAGCAAAGAGCGGTTAAAATACGTGCCAATCTTCGCTATGCTGCTCTTCATGATGACGATGATGATGAGGATTCTATTCAAATGAAGGAATATTACAAAGATTCATCCAGTTCATCAGTTGAGATTCCTTCCATGGAAGCACAGGGAGATAAGAGTATGCAAGAATTGCTAGCAGAAGAACACATGAAAAATATAAAATCTATGTGTGCTAGTCTTTCTTATCTCCCTCAGTCTCTTATCACACCCGAAGTTCACACTCACTCTCTTAACATGGGGGATGAGCATCTTAGCACTGTTCCTAATAAGGAATCGGACGAATTAATAAAGTCTAGTGTTGAGATCCTTATCCCAATCCCGAGAGAGTCACAGGGAACTTTGGATGATATGTGTGATATTCCTTCACCTCTTGAGTGTTCAAACGATCAATTTGAGACTTTCTCAGATTTTAGCGATGATTGTATATCTCATGGAGACATTGAGTATATTGAGGCACCACTGCCTCAGTCTGATGTTGATCCTCTTCTTGAGGAGTTCGCTGATGAACTTACTCACATCAATCCACTTTCCTTGGAAAGTGATGATGGTCTCCTCGACTTTGAAGCCGATCTGGGAGAAATTGAAAGTCTCCTATATCATGATCCGTCACTCACTTCTTATCCTGACAATCCAATAGAGAATGTTAATCTCTTGGTTCCCGAAACATTAAATACTACTCTCACCAATCCTCTATTTGAATTCAACTATGAATTCACTTTGATTTCTGATAATCCACTATTTGATATTCAGAACGAGGATTGTGATGAGTCTTTTCCGGAACATGAGTTCACAAATTCACATCTTGTGAATAATTCTCTTCATGAGGAGTTCTCCGGTGAACTCACTCATCATATCATGACTCCTCCGGAGTTTGATATCCCGGGGGGAGATGCTCTCAATTATGAGAATTTGCAAATTCCCACCCACCCTCCCGGGTTGTTTACGAGCTTACCCTTTGAAATCCAAACTCAGGCTATTGAGCCTCCTCTTGAGGAAGAAGATCAAATCATGCTTTTCATCATGGTTTTCTTCCTTTTCTTCACCTATAAGGTGACTTCTTCTTTTCTTCACTCCTTCGGGAATGAAGACACCATTTTTGATCCCGGCATTTTCATGTCTCATTATCTTGAGCCGGATACTTATCTCATCGGTGTGGAACTTTCACGTGCTTCATATGTTTGTCCAAACATTTTGAATGAAAGTCCGAGTGAGATTGCTTCTTCCACATCATGCTTCCCCAAGGACA
Organism: Artemisia argyi; assembly: GCA_030686995.1. Classification (NCBI taxonomy): domain Eukaryota; kingdom Viridiplantae; phylum Streptophyta; class Magnoliopsida; order Asterales; family Asteraceae; genus Artemisia; species Artemisia argyi. The sequence continues at coordinate 8,649,622 of CM060684.1, forward strand.
AATGAATTCGGGGTCGAGTCAAGCTAGCGACTCGGTAAACAAAAACAGAGCATGCTTATAGGGTTTTCACCCTAAGTGTGGGGGAGTCCCCCATGCTATGGTTACAAGAGTGAAAAAACAAAATGTTGTTTTCCACGCTTAGCTTGTAATGTTGCCCTTTTACGTTCAAAATGTCAGCATAATAACCGGGATTTTGAATATTGGGGACAATATTCATGATTAGTGTGGGGGGGTATTCGCTATTCTAGCGAATTTTATCACATTTTACTATATAATACCCCCGTTTTTGCCAAAATTTCAAAATTTTCAAAAATTTTTCACTGGTGCTTCAAAATTTTTGTGGTAATCAGTCCGCCTTGTCTAAGCGACAAAAGGGATTGGCTAGTCCAGGAGCAAACGGCTCTTGGTAAAGACATCTCAAATCCGTTTACGGCTGGCAATTTGCCCAAAATTGTATGGTTCATCAACTCCCCGAAAACAAATGAGTTGGCTAGCCCGCAAGATTATGGCTTGTGGTAAAGGCCGTGGAAAACCCATAATTGGTAATCAGCTCACCAAGATGTTGACTATTCCATCAAGAGCTGGCTAGTCCAGAAGCAAACGGCTTTTGGTAAAGACTACTCAAATCCGTTGACAGCTGGTGGTTTGCTCAAAATCACACGGTTATCAGGTGTGCCACAGTTCTTACACCTGGCTACTCCAGAAGTGATGGCTTTTGGTAAAGAGTTTAAAATCCATCAAGTTTTTCTCAAAAGATTGCTAGGGACTAGCAATAGTTTAGTGTGGGGGATTGATGAGTGCGTAAATACTCATCATTTTTGTCTTATATGAACTGCCAAAACGTCCAAAAACACCCAATAATGCATCAAAATACTGAAATTATCTCAAAAGTGTGTTTTATATGTTTTAGATGCAAAATGTTTAAAAACAAATGAAAAACGAACAAAGTTTGCACAATTGGCAGTTTCAGTCCCTCAAGTTTCAAATATTGACAAAACTAGTCCCTGACGTTTTAAAACGAAAGAAAAGTCAACCCAAGGTTTTATAAAGTCAAAAATTATCAAATTGATCCTTGGGTGATAAATTTGAGAAGATTACACCTTTAGTCCCTGCAGTTTGGAAAATTACACAAGTGGTCCCTGGGAAATGTGTTTTTGGATAAAAAGTCAACTTGGGTCCTTGGGAATTAAATAAATGACACAAATGGTCCTTGGAATGAAAGTTTGAAGAAATTGTAATTTAACCCCTCAAGTTTCAACATTTGGCAGTTTTAGTCCCTGGAGGACCAAAAGTGAAAATTTGCAATTTTTATCCTTGGGAATTTGGTACTTGGCAGAAAAGGACCTTGAAACAGATTTGGAAAAATTACAAAAACAGTCCTTTGATTTTCAGAATTTGCAAAGTTGGTCCTTGTGCTAATTTACTACAACCAAATGGACTCTTGTGATTATATAAGCCCATAAACCAAATAAACTAAAACCAAACCTTACAAATCCACTTTACCCAGGCCCACCTCAAATCCAAGCCCAAACAATAAACAACCTTCACCCCGTTTTATTAATAATCCCCTAACTTTGACCTTCGTTGACCCCAATTCCACCTCATCACTCATCCCTTTCCACCTCACACCTGCAAACAGCTAAACCTCATCATCACCCTACACTCCTTCACCTTCCTACACACTCCACCCCTCCACTACCACCCCTAATCCAAACAAACCACCCCAGTCCAAATTTTCCCACCCTACACAAGTTATCAGAGGGAAAGAGCCAAATTGCAAGCAATCAATTTGGCGCCAATTCTTTCAATCAAAGGCTGAGTTTTCCCACAAGTAATCCAATGGTGGGATTTTGCTCCCAAGAAAAGTACAAGCCAGAAGTGGACAAGAGAAGACCAACTAGAAACCCTAGTTTTAATTTTTCTTGTTTGTATATATAGAAGACTGTGTAAGCCATGGTTTGGCATTAGGAAGTAGGTAGTAATTCTTAGTATAATTTTAGTTTTAAAAATTTTAGTTTTATGTTTTCTGCAAATGTCTTGTAATCTTTATTTTCAAAATTAATGCAAGTTTAAACTTTTTAAATTCTGTGTAACTGTTTTTCTTTACTCAACTGCTTATCTATTTTAGCTTCTTTAAAATGCTTAATTTATGTTAATTAATGCTCACTTAGTGTAGACATAGCTTAACTTAAGTTTCCTTTCAGGGTGTTTATTCAAAAAACTGCAATTCCCTTTGAAAAATCACACAACACCCCTGTGAAGGGGTGTTTGGCACAAGTACTTCTGGGCATAAAAAGTTGTTTTGACCAATGTTTGATTTCCAGTTAGCATACTTTTAGCTTTAATAGCAGTGTAGAGAGAGTTTTAGGCATCCACAAGTAGGTTACAAGCTTTTTAGTTGAAAACCTTAGGATATTAAATTTTAACTGTTTTTATAAATTGTTCCAGTTGAATCTATTAATAGTCCAATCTTAGTTGTAGCTCTTGTCTAATATCAGCTCACAATATAGTAGTGCATATGCTCACTAGTTGATTTTTGATCTCCTTAAGTCTAGAACCCATCATTGTTTCTTTTTCCTATTGGAACCAATGCCCCATCAGTTGGTTTTATAAATTGTTCCAGTTGATTTTCTCACTAGTTGGTTTTTTATTTAGTGTAGTTTATGCCTTAAATTTGTCTACCATAGAATAGGTTAGTTATGTTATATCTTGTATTTATACCTGTTTAGTCGAATTTGCTCAGTTTATCCCATCCTCACCCATTTCACATTCAAGCATTCCCATTTGACCCTGCATTCACCCCCACCAGGCCTGCTGTTACAGCAGGTCAACTCACCTTTTTCATCTCCAGTTTTAATCAACTTTAGTTTAGCATTACCCTTCAATTTCCATTATGCAAAAATTAGTAGTATAGATTTCATCTATTTGTGCTTATATCTGCTTTCCATGGTCACTTATATGCTTATCTTGGTGCCTGCAAAGTCCCTCTCCCAACCAGCAGGTCTGTCATTTTAACTGCACAAATTAGGTTAGCATAAGTAGGTTTAGGTCTCTATTTCAGGTTTGTTAGTAGCTTCTAGGTTAGATTTCATGTGCCTCAGCTTATTTGCATTTTCAAGCTTGTTAGGATAGTTTTAGTTGCCTACAAATTATTGCCATCAGTGCCCTGCTCCTCCAAGTTGTGCACTAGCAGCCATCTTCATAAGCTACCTGTGAGCTCATCAGTGAGTCCCTTTGTGAGTTTTTAGGTTCTTTGAGAAGCTCATCTACCCTACCTCAAGGCTCAGGGTTCTTATTGCATGTTCTGGCTTATTTGATAAGCCTGCTTTAAGCTTTTAGCTTGACCCCCTTTTTCTGAGTACACTGATTCATCAGTGTACCTCAGCAATTCCATTAAGCTCATATAAGCTTGTAAGGGTCTGATATTGAGCTTGTCAGATCTTTGATGGTTCACCTTTATGGTTTTCCTAATTTCAGATACCAGCTTTTAGGTTTTTGGCTTGTGCTTAAGCTTAAAATTGCCCTTTGGAACTGCTTATCTCCCCTACACATGATATCTGTCCCAAACACCCTATTTCCAGCCCTCCCCTAGAGCTCACCCCTTGAGCTTTGCCTGAGCTTTTGAGCTTTTTGGAAAGTTCTTCTGGCCCTTTTCTTAGATTGAGCTTTGCCTTGTACTCTTGATCACCCTTGTGGGCCCCACAGGGGGCTACAGATGCCTCATTGGCCTGCTTGGTATTGGACTTTGGAACTGCTTATTCCCCTGCTTATAAGCTTATTCAGTAAGTTTTGCTAGTTGTTTTAGCTTGATCTCAGATCTTTCCATCTTTTTCCAGCTTAGTTAGTGATCTAGGCCAGTGGTTTAGCTTCTTTGCAGCTTGTTCATCATCAAAAGCTTAAACCTTAAGCTGCCAATAACATAAGCTCATTCACCACTTATTTTTAAGTTCCAAAGAAAGTTCCTTTGTAAAAGTTCATCATTTTCAGCAGTTAATTAGTTTTGAAAAAAGAAAAATCCAAAAAACCAAATTTAATTTTTAGTGATAGCTTCTATTTAACATAATTTAGCTTTTTAATTTTTCTTTTTAAATTTTTGTTAAGTACTTAGCTATTTTATATTTTTATTAAATTCCTCATATATTAAAGTATTTATAATAATTTTTTCAGATTTTTATTTTATTATTTGGTATTTATTAGAATTAATTTTAGTTTTATTAGTTATTAATTAATATTAAGTTTAAAATAGCATAATTAGTTTTTATTAAGTAAAATCTAGTTTTTATATTTTTTATAGCTTTTATAAGTTGTAAAATAATTTTAGAAATTTTCTTAGAGTTTTTACTGTTCATTTACTAATTTTTATAATTTAGAATAGTTAATTAGATAATTAGTAATTAATAAGTAATTAATTAATATAAATTTCACAAAAAGACAAAAATACTTATTTTTAATTTTAAAAGTTGTTTTTAGTTATTTTATAATTTTACAAATTTTATTTTCACCTTTTTAGTATTTAATTAATAATGTATTATATTTAAGTATTTTAAATATTAATAATAAGTAATAAATAGTATTTAATTAATATTAAATTATTAAATAGTGTAAAAATAGTTTTTTTTTTCTAAAAATTTTCTTTTACCTTTTACTTTGTAAAAAAGTCATTTTCACCCCCTGGGTGTTTTCAGATTTACGTTTTCACTTTTTATTTGGTACGTTTACGTTTTATTTAAACGTAACGTACACGTTTTTAAGTTTTGAACGTTTCTAGTTTTTGTAACTTTCCCGTCTTATTCATATAGCTTATTTAAGCTATTTCATTGTAGATTCCTTAGTTCAATCAATCATAAACCCCTTTTTATCCAAATTCACCCGATCACGAAACCGTTTGTTTACTATCCACACCTCGTCGGGACATAACGACCCGGGGAAACCCTATACTTCCACGGAGCATTGACTCTAGGCTATCTTTGACTTATTGACCTTGGTCAATAATAATCTGACGGTTTAGGCTCAATCAATAATCGTAGTGTTTGTAGTTAAGTCGTTTGAACACAATAATCGTAGTGTTTGTAGTTAAATCGTTTGAACACAATAATCGTAGTGTGAGCTGTAGACTCACACCAATGTTTGGAAAACAAAACAGGTAGGCTACGTTATTATACGCCCATAAAATGTATTATACACTAAGCTTATGACACCAAAACATTAACGTGTACCAATATCGATCGGCAGATTTATCCCGGTAGGTACTTTGCCGTCATACCTAATGTCTCAAATATTAATGCATTTGTTTGAACTTAGTCAAAACAAATGGGATTCGTCAATCCCAATAGGCCTATTCACAATATTCGCGCTCACTTGCAAGTAACCCTCGCAAGTGATTAAATGGTTCATAATAAGGGATCTTGGTTTGGCAAGGATGTTACTTAGTGATAATAAAACATAGTCGAATAGCATACAGTAGAAAGCATTGTGTTCGATTTAGAAATAGCATGTATTCCCCCCAAGGGTTTGTAAAATAGTTAAACAATAGAAAGTGGGGCTATGAACTCACCTTGAGTTGGATGATGTATAATGAGAATGGTAGATATGCTGTAAGAACTTCTACGAGCAACCTAGAATAATTGTTGTAACTTAGGTTTGGAATAATGTCTAAGGAAACATAAACACGCCAATAAATGTCTTGCACTTAGTCCATGATGTGGTATGATGTATAGTGTAAGTCTTTGAAAGAAATGATTCATGAAACATGTATGTTTATATATCGTTTACTACCGTTCGGGCCGACATAATTCAGAAGTCATGTTAGTAAGCGTTCGAGGAGCCAGGACACTTTAATTCATAAATCCACAACTCAACTCGACGGCTTACATAATGAACTCCTCACATGAGGCTCCCTACTATTGTAGTAGTTGATAACATATATAGATATAAGTTTTGATTCGAAAAGTTACATGTCCGATATTTGAGTAAACTTAGGAAAGTTTAGTATTACATGAAGATTGTTATTAGGGTAAGTTTCATAAGTCTTGTATGACTATTTTTCTTTGTAATATCTCATGGTTCCTTTTTAAGTGAAGTAGATCCAAATTGCTTGTTCAAGTTCTCGCTAATTCCTTGTTTCATGTTTTCGCCTAAATAAGCTTGTATGGTCGTTTCGTCATGGCCTAGCCATGACCTTTGGTCCTTGTTCCAAGGTTATGAGACACAACCTTTGCTCTAGCCATGGTGGTGGTCTTGATTATAGGTCATAAGACCTCTTGTTCCTTTTAAAGTATAACCATAATATAGTGACTTATATATATGTAAATAGCTGTTAAGAAACTGAGAAATATCTCACTCAGAAAGCGTTTTCAAGGCTCGAGCTTCTTTACTTCAGAAGGAAAACGTGATTCCGGACAACTTTCGTGTTTTAACTTTTTCATAAAACGGACCAGAAAGGCCTCTTTTTGCGTGTTTTAGGTTTCTGTAACAGAAAGTTTTGGCAGCTTTGCCGGAAAGTTTTAGTAACTTCAAATCGCCATAACTTTTGACTCGTATACTCTTTTTAGGTGGTTCAAATTGCTACGGTTTCCTTGTTAAGTCCTCTACTGTAATATGTAATAATCCAATATCAAATTTTTACCATTTTGATCAGGTCTTTCCAAGAAAGTCACTAGTTTGCTTGTTTTTAGTAACTTATATTAACAATCAATTACAACAACTTGTTTTGCTCATTTTTATACATCATGGACTTGCATACAAGACATAATATAGCAAGAATAATAGGTAAATAACATGAACATGATATATTAACAAGAAGCATGTTAGGGTTTGGCTCACAACTTTTGGCTTTCAAAGATGAAAGGAAGTTAACATGTAAGGATAGGACTTTGATAGACTTGCTTCAACCCACTTCACTTCATGCAATCTTTCTACCCTTGTAATCTTGAAAGATGGATGATGAAAGTTGAGGTGACTTGAGTGGATTCAAACTCAAGAGAAATCACCAAGTATATGAGGTTATGGAAGTGTTTTGATAACCTAAGATCAAACTAGGTTTTAGGTATTGATATGGTACTTGAATCTTGCATGAATCTTGAAGAGAATGAGAAAATGAGATGGTGTTGGTGTGTGTGGAAGTGGACGGCAACAAAGGGGGATGGGGGGGCTTTTATAGGGTCTTAAGGAGGTTACTTATGTTGACTTGTCAACCCTTGGAGGCCAAGTTCTACACATGTACTAATCTTAAGGTCTCTTGCATAAGATTGAGCCACATAGTGTGAATCCCCCCCCCCCTAGAGGCGGTTTGTATATCTTGGGGAGCAAGGTTTGACTTGTGATGATATTATCCAAGATATCTAGTATGTTTTGACTCCGTAAAATGCAAACCGTAAGTTGTTACGTCACAAAACGTAAAACCGGGTATCGTAAAAATACGAAACTTGGAGGAATGATTAAACTTGTCAAATTACTCCATAATAAAATATAAAATGAGTGGTAGGTTCCATTTGGGTGGTAAAACCTTGCTAAAAACTGGAAATACGGGTCTAAAACGCGGAATACGTAAAATGTACGAATATTGCGTAAAATTGAGAAAAGTAAAATGTTACTTTTCTAATAGGATAAAAATGATTTAAAATGACTTATAATGTCTAGACTGGGCTCAGTCTAGTGTCGGTTGGTATTAAATGTCTTTTAGACATCAAACTGTAAGCCTAAAAATCAAGGAATGACTTATAAAATCAAGGAATGATTTTTGGTCAATGGAGGAGGGAAAAATATGTTGACTTTTTCTAATAAGTTGAAAACTCAAATCGTCTTAGAAATGCGGTGCAGGTATAGGCTAAGGTTACGGCTGAGTAAAAACGCTTAAAAATGAAAATTCCAGTTTTTCACGGCCGAGGTTTATTTTGGTCATGTTTTTCTCAGTCATGATTTATTCTCAAATAAATCATGAGTGTGTCAAACATTTTTCTGATACGGGGAAAATTAACGCGACCGAATTTCGTTGTGCGTAGAATTTTTGAATGACGTTTTACCCTAAAACGTGTAATTCCGTGTAATTCCTTAATAACTTTCACGAAAATGAGCTTATGAATGTCAAACTTTTAATTTGCCATGGAAATGATTTATCACTTGAGCCCAAGAAATAAAAATCAAATTTCGGGAAAATTTTCGGGAAAAATGAATAGTAAAAGTGAATAGTGAATTTTTCTGGGAAAAGTAATTAACCTGAAAATGCGAATTGTTACAGTTTTCTGTGGAACGAGGAAGCACAATCAGCCTTCGAAAAACTGAAGTTGGCTCTAACCACAGTACCCGTTTTACAACTTCCAAATTTTCTTGAACCTTTCACGGTCGAGTGTGACGCTTCTTCGGCAGGAGTGGGAGCTATTTTGCTGCAATCAGAACATCCGATTGCCTTTTTCAGTAAAGGTTTTTCGTTTTCTAACCGATTAAAATCAACTTATGATAGGGAATTGCTGGCCTTAGGCAGAATACTCGTTCAATACTGGTTATCATACTTCTAGTGAGACGACACCTTTTTAGTCTGTTTATGGTCGTGACCCGCCTCCACTTAACCCGTATGTTCAAGGTGAAACTCATAATGCAGACTTAGAGGAACAATTGGTTGCTCGTGATGATGCACTCCAGCTTTTACGAGCCAACTTGCTTAAAGCACAGTCATGTATGAAAGCACAATCAGATTCGAAGCGAAGAGAGCTATCATTTGAGGTGGGGGATGCTGTTCTTCTTCGAATTCAGCCGTTTCGTCAACGCTCCCTTTCTAAACGAAAGTTTGAGAAGCTTTCACCACGGTACTTTGGACCGTACACTGTGACTCGCCGAGTAGGTCTTGTAGCCTATGAACTCGCTCTTCCTGCTGACTCCAAAGTACACCCTATCTTCCATGTTTCCCTACTACGCCCGGCACATGGTCAGTCGGTTTCTCAACCCCCTGCACCCTTACCCATCACTGATGACTGGGAACATATTCTTGTTCCTGACAAGATTCTAACACACCGCTGGATATCCAGATCTAATACTTTGGAATTGTTGGTGCAATGGCAAAACCGACCTCTTGAAGAAGCCACTTGGGAAGATTATGATTTACTTTCTGGACAATTCCCACACTTTTGCCTTGAGGACAAGGCAAGTTTCCATGGGGAGAGTACTGATAGGGAGCTGATGCATACATATTCTAGAAGGAAGAAATCAAAAGGAAAGAGAGAAGAATCTGGATCACAGATCAACCAATGATTTGACTGAAAATCAATCCCTGATTTGCAGCATTCTATTATGAGCAAGCACATTAAGCATTCCCTGATCTTCAGCAATTTACTTACCATATTCTAGTATTTTCAGTTACTTTTATTAGCTATAAAATAAGGCAGAAGGTAGAGCATAAGCATCAATCATTTGTATTTCAATTTGAGTCCTCCCTATAGGGACTAGTTGATTTCATTGGAGTTCTTTGTTCAGATTCTGCTTGTTCTTCAATAAATCATACCTATCCTTATTTCATATGTTTGTTAGCCCTGTTCTAACATTGTGTTATACCTACAGGCATTGTACTTTTCCGGCCATATCCGGCCAAGACCCGACTATATCCGGTCATGTCCTTCGGTCAAGATCCGTTTAAACCCGGTCATCTAGACCCGGTTATATCTGGGCAAGACCCATTGTCGGCTTGAAATGATTACACATATGAACAAGGTTACTGGTAGTTGAGTCAAGTAGAGACATGTTGATAGGTGAAGATTTTTTGTTGTTATTCCATACTTTGATACGTTTATTAGAATCAGGTAGTAGCTATGCTAAATGTGTTAAGGATAATGCTAGGCTGATTAGTTCGTGCGGTTGTGTAGGTTCGTTAGTTTGCGAAATGTGGCGTGTTATGTGTTAAGGAATTTGTCGAGTTTTGTTGAGAGTTGTCAAGTCTGGGACGGTTTTGGCGCAGGAGTATGGATTTGGTTGTTTAAGTAATTTGGTTAGGGAGGATGATGTTTTGAAAGTGATGGTTGTTAGGAGTGGCGTTTTTGTGACTTTGAGGGTTTGGTTAGGATTGTTGAGTTGTTGAGCTGTGGGGTGTTTGGTTAGGATTGTTGAGTTATTGAGCTGTAGGTGTTTAGGATCGTTGATCGGTATGTTGGATGGGAAAGCGATTGAGGAGAAACAAGCAGCTGTGAGAGCATTGTCAATTATATTGATTTGTTCGGGGAACGGAAGGATTTATCGAAAGGAAGAAAGAGTGATAGTGAGAGTAGTTCAGTTATTAGATCCTTCTATACTGAATTATGATAACAAGTGCCCTGTGTCGATTCCAATGTCTTTAACTCATTCGAAGAATAGAACAGAGCATCTTTATTCTTTCCATTCATCACTCTGATTCACTTTATTTTAGCACCTCCCATCTAGCTACATTTCCTTTAATCCTTTCTACCAATCCACTCAACCTGCCACCACAGTAATAGACAAGGTAGAAAAGGATAAAGGCATCACTAGGAACCCATAACCCATCCATGGGGGGCTCTACCAAAACAACCTACATTTCCCTCTCAATGGAAGGCTTCAGTTGCTTGGGAACACACACCCTCCATGATGACCATCCATTACCTCCTATGCCTATGTATTGAGTGGACCAAGCAGGTTTACCCTTCATAAAGTGAGACCCTTCTTTATGGTACATTCATACTAGATAGACCTCCTATTTTAGCCAAACATACCTGTTCAGTCCCCCCCCCCCCCTAGGCCAACTGAACTAGATAAGAGGTTATTATAGGTACAGTCTTACTAGTTAGAACTCCAAGGTACAAGGTATCTCAACTTTATAATGGCCTGCAAAGAACTAATTTTAACAGCAATTGAAATTTTACTTGCTGTTAAACCTGTTTCCAAACACCCCTTTAGGCAGTGGAAACTTAAATTTTTGTATATTGCTTCCATATTCCAATCAAATTTCCAATCTTTCAATCATTCTATCAAACTTCATCTTACACTATTTCAAACATACCATATTTCACAGTACAAACCTACACTTCCATATTGTCCATGAGTTGATCATCATCAGTCTTCATATTCATCTTTACTTTCCATTTATCAGCCATATCCTTAACTTGGTTCGATTGTTTCACTTGTAGACCTGCCATTTTGAATCTTACTTCAGTAACAATAGCATTGACCACTTCCAACCAATCTCTTTGCTTATCATAAAAAAGTCTTTTATTTCTCTCACTCCATATGTGATACACACAAGCTGCTAAAACTAATCTTCTGACTACAACAATTTCTTCCCATTCATATCCAAACTTACCCTGATCTAAGATACTGCACATTTTATCCCATACTTTTTTGGAATATGGGCATTCAAAAAATAAATGACTGTGACTGTCAATACATTCTTTGCAAAGTGAACATCTCAGATCTTGATTAGGAAACCACTTAATCATTCTATCTTGAGTATCCACTCTTCCATGAATAGCAAGCCATAGTATAAATGAATGTTTAGGAATGCAGTGTGTATACCAAACTAGCCCACTCCAAATAGTTTGGCGCCTATGTTTTACAGGGCCTGAAATATTTCTCAAATCAGAAGCATCATTTTGAAAAGCTGGTGGTTATTTCTATTAGTTCATTGATCAGAGACGGTGACAGCGATGACGGTTTCTCCCTCTCATCTGCAATTGTGAACTTTGTTGTTCAGAAAAATGGAATTCAAAGTGCAAGAGACATGTATAAGTGGTATGTCGCTAACCCGTTAGCTGTCAAGCATCATTTTCATAAGTTGCCTATATAACACAAATCATCTTACTGTTTGTTGCTGGGGCTCGAATCTCAAATTTGTTGGTTTAGAAGATGGATATTATTAACCCTTTAGCATTTGTATCCCGATTAGGATCATAAATGCAAAGAGGGAGAGTTTTTTTTTTTTTTTTTTTTTTTTTTTTTTTTTTTAAACATAATTGCTTCGCAAACATTTTGTTTATAGTTTAACATAGCTAACAATTAGGCTTCTTGTTATGAAGTTGCTGATCTATTGATTGTGCAGGTTTCTTGCTTTGCCTCGTCCTCGGCTTGGTTTCTGTAGAAACTGCATTGAAATGGAAATGAACATTGCATCATCTGCTGGTGGTAAGGCTCATCTTGCATAAGTTCACAAGTTGTATGGAGCTGCACTTTCAGCATATGTAGTCCAAGGTAAATCTTGAAATCACACACAATTAATGATAAAAATACAGGAACTAAAGCAGAAAACATATCATTTTCATGGTTCAACCGTTTTCTTAATAATATTTCTTTTATGTCATGTTTAAAAAGTTAAATATAAGTATGTGTTGAATACGAGTTTAATAGTCTTATGTCTTAATGTATAAACCTTTGGTTCGAGTAGTTTTTAATTTTTTTCTCATCACTCACTGCTACAATTATAGTCAAATCGAGAAAAATGTAATGAAGTTGACGTAAGCACTTCATGACTGTTAAACAAAACATCTAAACTTAAGATACTTATGGTTTCAGAGATTATAATCGCAACTCACAAACTTCTACCCCTTGACCACTCGTATGCTATTTTTAATGGGGATGATATCTGCTTAAACAGGAAACTTGTGATCCACAAATCACATATTTAATTTCGATAGCAACACCAATCGGAATTATAATATTTATAAAATAGATTTTACACTAATAACATTGAGAAGACATATTTAAAAAAAAAAAAAAAAAGAAAAAAGAAAAAGCGAAATGGCAACTGGACTTTAGATTCGAACTTGCGACGACCTCATACTTATAAGGGATAAAGCTTAGCCTTCAAACCAGCTGCAATTTCATGTTTCGTTCTCAAATTTATTTATTTATTGTTGTGTTAAAAATAAGCACCATTCGTCTTTTCTTGTCAAACACAAATAACAAGCCTTGTATGTGAAACAGACACAAAACAGCCCACTGCTTGAATTCAAGCTTGTAATATAATGACGGTTGCATAGGGCGTGCTGTAAAATGTTCATAGAGTTTGAATGTGAAAACATATCAACTATTTTGCACAAATTAACAATGTTGTTATATGTTTAGTAAAAAAGACTAAAGATTGATCAACTTCATATAAAGTAAAACAAGTTGTGTATTGTAAATCAACTCCCTTGGTTTCTCACAAAAGTTGACGTAAATAAGCAAAGTTCATAACCTTTTTAAAGATACCCATAATTTCTTCTAGTTAAAATGTTTGTATTCCATGATTTTTTTTTTTTTTCTTTTTTTTTCTTTTTTTTTAGAAAGGCGTATTCCATGATGGATGCTTAATGAAGTTATTTAAATGTAAAATTTACAAAAATGTAAACTACATCATTGAAGATTATCACTAGCTTTTTTTAATTTTCTAAACTTGATAAATATTCGAAAAATTTATTATTTTCGTGTTGATAAATTTGAGTGCACTATTTCATTCAGGAAATTATGGTTTTTAATGATTTGGTCGATCAACTCACGTGACTTTAACTAGACAAATTAAAGAGCAAAAGTGGAAAAAAAAAAATAAAAAAATCCCGCAGCTTTTTTACTCGAACACGAGATCCACCACTTGTGAGACTTCATTCTTAGCCAGCAAGCCACACACACTCTCAAGTTTCATTCTCAATATTTAATATTTATGATGTTATATATGTCCATCTCAAGAGGCTACAAATGCAATGATATTCTTACCAAAAATAACAGCTAAACTACTGTCTTTTTTTTTTTTCCCCTTTGTTATGGTCTATGATACTCTTGATTTATTTTGAATCGAAGTAGCATTTACTTGTGTCATCTAATAACAACCAAATTTTATTAGTGTTTTAGTTTGCCCACTCAAACTTACTAACATTTCAAAATTATTTCATTCTTTTGAAATTGTGTAAAATTGGTGTGCTTAAAATACTATATATACATTATCATGTTGTAAGTAAACAATAAACATTCACCTCTTAATGTAACTAATTCTAATTAACTTTATTTACAACCAATCAATGCATGACTGAATATAAAAAATAACCACGAAATAATAACTAAATTTGAGAAATGTTTATTTTTTACTTTTTTCTTTTCTTTTTTGTCACTCTAATAATATAAGAAATTTACATTGAACTGGCCTGGGAATGCCTGCTGAACCGCAGGACAGTTCTGACCCCCTGGTGAACCTGCCAGTAACCCCTGCTGAACCTGCCATGAACCCCTGCTGAACCTGACCCCCTGCTGACCCTGCCATAAACTGTCCAGTTGAACCCCCTGTAGGTCCAAACACACCTGTTGTGACCCCCGGTTGTAGAAAGTTAGAAACTGCCCCGCTAAGTGCTGTTGGGCCATAGAATAAGATTGGGCCTGTGATGGACTAATGAAGCCTGGAGGACCATACGGATGTTGTGTGTGGCATGCAACATGGTTATGTGATCCAGTGAAGTTTGGCAAAGGTTGGTTATTAACAGATGCAATATTATTATTATTTATGCCATGAGTATTAAGTTTAGCCAACAAACTTTGAAGAGTTGCAATATCAGTGGAAGTCAAAGCTGAAGATGATGCAATATCATGACCTCTAGGCAACGACACAGTAGCATTACCATGGACCTCGTTATGTAAAAAACTTGCAATACTCACCAAAGTGGCAAGAACCATTATTAAAATTAAAGCATGGTTTTTGTACCTTGTCCATGGCAAGAACCCTTATGGTTTTAATAGGACTAATGTAACAGCAAGTGTATCAAGGATTATGGGTTGTAACAAAGGCACTACTTTAACCAAGGAAACCAATGTCGACTACAACTGTCAACAAAGAAAAAGAAGAAAACAAAAACTTTAACACTTGAACCAACAACGTCGACTGGTAATAACAAATACCAACGGTCGAGGAAGTTATAAACACCTCAAGTCAACTGGTAATCAAACAAATACCAACAGTTGACAAGAACAAATAAGTTAGTCAACTGGTAATCAAACAAAATACCAACGATCGACTAGAGAACAAAGTTTAAAAGGAACGGTTGTTTATGATTTTAGAGGATTGATTTTCTGGTGGATGTGATACCATGAAGGTTTCTAATGTTTCGTATCTTATTCAATACCGAATATTGGTTTATATAATACATAAACCCTATCAAATACTACTCGGGCTCTAACCCATACAAAACACAACTTGGGCCTAACATATACGACTAACAATTATATATAATAGTAATATACTTTAGTTTATAACATCGAGAAGACAAAGTAATAAATAAAAAGGAAAAGAGAAAAATCAAAAGAAGAAAAAGAAGAATATGAGACCTACTATTTAGCAGTATTAAGTAATTAACTTTTACTTTTGTTTTCTTTTACATGTCCTCTTTATTTTACTTTAGCAATTTTTACCTTTTACTTTTTTTTTTTTTTTTATTATTATTATTATTATTATTATTTTTTTTTTGAAAAGCTACTTTATTTTGCTTTTACTTTAGCAATATTAAAAGGTGTTTGTTTCGGCTTATATATGGGCTTATTAGACTTTACTTTAAAAACACATTACAATCTCTTACAACAATACCAATGCATTGCGAGCTTGCAACTCTGACACTTACTAATGATTCAAAAAGTCAATTTGGATTTATATTTTAGGGCGGAGTTAGTATATGTCTAACTAAGTCTAACTCAAAAAAAAAAAAAAAAAAAAAAACAAAACAAAAACAACTTAGCCATAACGCCACCCAAGCTCTTCAATCGAATATGAAATTATGTACTACGTAGTATTAAAAAACTCTATCATCTTAAAAAAGGACAAAAAATATGCCAAGGTGGCTGACCCTTTTGACTATTTCCTAGAGTCAGCTTTATACTAGTACCTTGGTCGGTCTCAAATTTATTTTCGATGCTAAAGAAAACCACCATATACTTCTCTCTTCTTTCTTTCTTTCTTTCTGGAAATACTAATGCTATGTTCATTGATTTGTCGAGACACATGCATTGTGCTTTTCCGGTTAGACCCGGTCATTTCCGGTCAAGACCCGGTTGGACCCGGTCATTTCTGGTCAAGACCCGGCCCGGCCAAGAACCATATTCGGCTTGAAATGATTCCGCATATGAACAACTTTGGTTAGTGGTAGTTGAGTCAAGTAGAGACATGTTGATAGCTGAACAAGGTTTGTTGTTGTTATTGCATCCTTTGATACCTTTATTAGAATCAAGTAGTAGCTATGCGAAACAGAGGGCGTCGAGTTTTGTTCATGTTAGTTAGGGGTGTTTTTGTTGAGGACGATTCAGTGTGCTAAGGCGCGGAGAGAGTTGGGGGAATTGGGTGTTTTTGTATAGGACCGTTGATCGGTATGTTGGATGGGAAAGTGGTTGAGGAGAAACAAGCGGCTGTGAGAGCGTTGTTAGTTGCATTGCTTTGTTCTGGGAACATAAGGATTTATCAGAAGGAAGAAAGAGTGATAGTGAGTGTAGTTCAGTCATTAGATCCTTCTATACCGAATTTTAATAACAAGCATCTGAACCTGAGTCTTTTAACTCATTCGAAGAAATGTCGCAAACAGATGGTAAACGCAGGTGCTTTGTTGTTTTTACTAAAGCTTATAGAAATGTATGCTTATGGTGCAAAGAAGCTACAAGAGATTATAGGTCCCGGGAAGCTATGGGGTGTGTTTGGGTGACCGTAATGATCATACTCGTTCTCAAACATCTGTATGTATTTCTTTTAATTTACAGTTTTGCACTGCCTGTGCATCCTTGTTGTTCATAATTTTATTCTTAGTAATTAATCTTAGTTGAGAGGCATTGTTATTACTTATTAGTTTAAAGCCATGTTGGTTAGTTGCTAGTGGCGTGTTGGCATCATAGCAACAAGTAGTTATTTCACCTCTGCGACAATAGATAGGTTCAATCACTACTAGAGATGGTGAAATAGAGCCCGGTTATTGAATTTCTATCTTAAATCGGTGACGGGTAGGAGCTATGAAAAGTTATTGAATTACAATCTTAATATATGTGAAATGTAGCGAAGGTGTCTATCTAAATCGGTGATGGGTAGGAACCATGAAAGATTGAAAGTTATTGACTTTCTATCTTAACTCAGTGACGGGTAGGAGCTACGAAAAGTCATTGAATTACTAACATAAATGTTAAATTGGTAACGGGTAGGAGGTGGGGAAAGTTATTGAATCACTTAGGTACGGTATATAATTAGTTTTACTTATTAATCCTATAGGCTTATAAAATGGGTCTAATGATTGGAGTGATTCCATTTACCTCTTAAGGTATGCATCTTATTTGGGTATGTGTCTCAATTTTAGTTTCAGTTGTTGTAGATTTTGAAGCATGTTACTCCATAATCTCTTCTTAAGAACAGGGTCAGGATAGTTGAAGGAAATCAAGATTTTTCTAACAATAGTTTCGAGTCTTATCAAAAACAAAAAGAAAGTTAATTCTAACTCTACTGTGAGATTTGTTGTAAACCAAGTTAAATCACCAGTCGTGCCTGCTGGTCCATCTGATCAGGCTGGGCACACACATATGCCACCGGCGTCTGCTAGTGCATCTTATCAATCACATTTATTACACCCAGTTCGTTATCTATAGATGTTTTAGACTGTACCCAAAGTATTTTGCTGATGGCCCATCTGATGTGCTGGCGCCTTCTATTTTGGTGGACAGAATGCAAATCAACTGAACTCCATCTTCCCACTGTTATGTTGGGTGAGGATGAGAAGAAGGCAACTTTAGGCTCACCAAATCAGCTTCCACCTGCTCAAGGACCTCAGGTTGCACAATTCCCGCATGCGGTTAGTCATTTGTGGCTATAATTTACATTTTGATATATACAGAGAGTGATAACGAGTTTTAGTAATTTAAACATAATGGAACTCCTAATACCACTTAACCTGCGAGCCATCCACACTCCCAAGATACATTACCAATTCATGATTTTACACGTCATCTCAAGAGGCTTCAAATGCAGGACATTTTTACCAAAAATAACAACTATACTATCATTTATTTATTTCAGTGCTAAAGAAAACTACCATATACCTTTCTCTTATTTTGTTTTTGAAATACCTGTGTGGCTGTGTTATACCTACAGGCATTATACTTTTCCGGTCATATTCGGTCAAGACCCAGTCATATCGGTCAAGATCCGGTTAAACCCGGTCATCTAGACCCGGTTATATCTGGGCAAGACCCATTGTCGGCTTGAAATGATTACACATATGAACAGGTAGTAGCTATGCGAAATGTGTTAAGGATAATGCTAGGCTGATTAGTTCGTGCGGTGCTGTAGGTTCGTTAGTTCGCGAAATGTGGCGTGTTATGTGTTAAGGAATTTGTCGAGTTTTGTTGAGATTTGTCAAGTCTGGGACGGTTTTGGTGCAGGAGTATGGATTTGGTTGTTTGAGTAATTTGGTTGATGATTTGAAAGTGATGGTTGTTAGGAGTGGCGTTTTTGTGAGTTTGAGGGTCTCTTTTTTTTTTTTTTTTTTTTTTCATATTTTTTTATTCGGGGAATAGTGTGAGGAGTTTGGAGGTTGCGGTTGAGTTTTTGAAGAATTTGGCATGTGTTGAACATGTGGTGGAGTTTATTGTTAATGAGGGGTCTTTGGTTAGGATTGTTGAGTTGTTGAGCTATGGGGTGTATAGGACCGTTGATCGGTATGTTGGATGGGAAAGCGATTGAGGAGAAACAAGAGGCTGTGAGAGCGTTGTTAGGTATATTGATTTGTTTGGGGAACAGAAGGATTTATCAGAAGGAAGAAAGAGTGATAGTGAGTGTATTTCAGTTATTAGATCCTTCTATATACCGAATTTTGATAATAAGTACCCTGTGCCGATTCTAATGCCTTTTAACTCATTCTAAGAAATGTCACAAACAGATGGTAAGCGCGGGTGCTTTGTTGTTTTTACATACGCTTGTAGAAATGGATGTTGATGGTGCAAAGAAGTTACAAGACTATAGGTCGCGGGAAGCTATGGTGTGTTTGGGTGACCGTAATGATCATAATCGACTAATCGTTCTCAAACATCTGTATGTAGTTATTTTAATTTACAGTTTTGTACTGCTTGTACATCCTTCTTGTTAATAATTTTATTCTTTGTTACCTTTCTCTGCCTATGGCTAAGATCAAGTGTAGTATTTTTTCTTATCAATTTAATATATGATATGTGAGCCATCGGCTCACTCGATATTAATCTTATTTTTTATTGGGGAAGAATCCTCCAGAGTAGCTTGCTGCTGGGGTTCTTCATGTGTCGCCTTTGTGTTGTTGCACTATTGTTGTAAGTTGTTGCAATAGCGGATATGTTTTTAGCTTTTTGGATGTTTGTCAAAACAGTGTCCATCATTCCAACTAACTTATTCCAATACGAAATTTGCATCCAACTGATTTGAATCTTTTAAAATTTAGGGAAGTACCTCTTTTCTTCTTTGAAGCCATTTTACTTTGAGTTCCACTTTTCAGGGTCTATCGTTCTAACAACTTTTGAACCCTCATTGCACTTATTGGTTCACGAACCACCATTTGTAATTTCAGTTTGGTTGTTAGAGTTTGTTAATGTCGTAAAGTTGCAAATAATCAAATGTAGAAACTATATAACATAATATACTACCAAAAGACCTTACCATTATCCGTATGACCCAATACCAGCTCTACCGGTGTGACAACTGGCAAATTAGGGAGTTATTTTGAAAACCCGCATTACATTAAAGTTCGTTTATAAACTATATTTGGAATTTTATTCGTAACGAACTTGAAAAACCAATATTTTGGTTGTTTATATCTAAAACTTTTATGGAATCGAATTTGATTTATCGATATGATGAGAATTTATTTCGAGATTTTATTGGCACTACGTTGACTCCGGCACTAGAATAACCTAACTAAAATTTTATGTCTTGAGTTTACGGACTCGACTATATATATTTATTTATGGAACGTCTCGTGGGATATTATATGATTTGAAACGAGTTTCGGGTTTTGGTCCGTGTAAATTACACCTAGCTACCTTACCCTAAATATTAATAACACCCTTATTAATATTATTATTAGTGTTATTATTATTATTGTTAGATTAAAAGAAAGAAAATGAAATAATAAAAGGAGTATATTACAAAACGTCCTTGTGGTTTTCCCTGGTATTCACACAAACAAACCCACATCTCATCTTCACCATCTCTCTCTCTTATCCCTCCCTCTCATTTTAACCTAGCCGCCGCCACCCTAAAACGGCCGCCACCATCACACCGCCACTCCCACACCTAAAATAACACCACCACTCTAACCTTCTCATCGAGATCTTTCTTTTGATATCCTACACGCGCCCTAAAACCCACTCTAACATCTCGAAATCATCACTACCTCCCCTAAACATCATCTTTTTCATCTTGTTCTTGTTGGGTTTTTGAAGAAACATAGTTTTGGAGCCTTTTTGAAGGTGAGTGACACGAGTTTCAACTCGTTTGTCTCGATTTGGTACCCAAAATCGTGGGTACACTAGTTTTCTTGAATGGGTTTTGTAAAATAATTATGGGAAATGATGTTTTGATAAAGAAATGTTTTGGTATCCGGGTGGTGTTGATTTGGGGTTCGGATTTATGCTTGGTTTCGTATAATTGAGGAGTGTTTTGGATTGGTTTGTGGCTCGGTTGAGCCTAACCACGACCCTTGTGGTCTCGGTGTCTCGTTCGGTGACTATTGTTGTGAGCCGAGACCCACTAGTGATCGTTTGGTTTATTTGTGGATCGGCAATGGTGAGCCGAGACCCTCATGGGTTTGGCAACAACCATTGAGTCATGCTTGTCCATGTTTATTATTGTTGTCTTGATGATGCCGTGACCCATGGAGCTCGGTTTGGTTTTGGTTTGTGCTCGGATTGAGCTAGCCGAGACCCTAGAGGTCTCGGGTGGGACCCACGTGACTCGTGGTGAAACCTTGACTCGGGTTGGACTTGGTAAATCGAACCGGATTGCATGATATACTTGGTGGTCTTGTTGGTTTCGTGATGTTTATCTTGTTATTATTATTGTTATTTGTTAATGTTGTTGTTATGTTCTGGTTTGCGGCCGAATGGGATAGTAATGGTTGTTTTTGTGGAGTTGTGTTGACGAAAAGTGATATTGGGGACCGATTGTGAGACAGTCAAACTAGAATGACGGAGATAGGTTAGTCGGGTGCCGTAGTCGGACCCTATTGTTGTAGCACGTGTTTTGGGAAATTGTTGGACGGAGATTGATTACTTGATTTTGACTTGGTTATATTTTTATTTTGGACTTGGACAATGAGCCGAGAGTGATGACTCGAACATGTGACCATTTCGTATGACTCGATAATTATTTATAATTAGACACAACTAATAAAACTCGTAATAATATTATTAATAATATAAACGTTTATATAAATATATAAACGTGAAAACGTATATATATTTATACAAGTGCGTATATTAATAATAAAACGATCACGAGTAATATTATAGCAATAACGTAACGATAAATATTATACTATGAAAGTGGTATAATAAATGTCGAGAGCGTTATTATAATTAAACGACTATAAATAACGATGAAATCTTGACGTTAAATAAGTATTAAATAAAATAATTTCTTTTAAATAAATAAAGGAAACTATCGAGTTATACGGGGTCGTGGTCACTTGAGTCCAAGTGGATTATTATTTGGGACGTTCGTGTTGTCACGGATATATGACGATTAATACATTCACTTTCGATAACTACGTAACTTATTTGATCGACGGGTTAAATAAGAGCTATTTAGTTATTTAAATTGAGTATATTAATGGGCATCGTATCCTACGACGCCCATAGGATGTGGTATGTGTACGAGAATAATGAATTACTAAGTATCTCGTGAGGTTGCCAAATTGACGAATTTGGTAAGCTTAACGGCATAATTAGAGAATTTATTAAACTTTGATATATACCATATAGTACTTTATGTGCAATGTGCGACCTAGGATTCGGGTATAATCTTAGAATGATATATTAAGTAAATAAATATGGGGGATTACCAAATCGACGGATTTGATAAACTTCGATGATTTATTTAAATAATACATTGGGCTAACATTAGACCTATAGATTGTTTTATTATCCTTTTTGTTGTGACTTCTTGGTTTGAGTTGTGTCGACCCACCACCCGTATGGATACCAAACGCCAAACTCCAAACTAATACGAGATTTATACGAGAAAGGGATTTTCGGAAGTATAATGGAATA
Organism: Artemisia argyi; assembly: GCA_030686995.1. NCBI lineage: Eukaryota > Viridiplantae > Streptophyta > Magnoliopsida > Asterales > Asteraceae > Artemisia > Artemisia argyi. The sequence goes on from CM060684.1 coordinate 8,671,828, forward strand.
CGTTCGGGTTTGGGAATATTTAATTTTGAGGAAATGATTTCTGAACGAGTTGATATTGTTAGGAAGTGCCGAGTCCGTAGTTGCCGTCTTTTGAGTTACTATACGTCTTACTTCTATCGATTTCTTATTGCTGATTTCTGGACTTGAGGTGAGTCATAGCCCCACTTTTACTCTTGAACTATGTTTTCAATACTTGGGGAGAGAAACGTGCAAATTATTTTATGTGGACTATTATCGCTTTTATATTCTTTCTAAACTTGCTATGCGTATGGACTAGGATGTATTGTCAGCTTTAGTCACATATTTTGTGTGTACTATTCAAGGTTGGCTTATTTGGTTATTTGGTGGATTGTCAGCTTTAGTCACATGGTTTGTGTGTACTATTCAAGGTTGGCTTATTTGGTTATTGGTGGATTGTCAGCTTTAGTCACACGGTTCGTGTGTACTATTCAAGGTTGGCTTATTTAGATACTGTAGTGTGCACCTATAGGTTATTAATACTTCGGAGGTTATCCGAGTATTTATGATATGGCGGGGGTTACCCGAATATCTATGTTAGAACAGAGGGTATCCGTGTGTTAGGTTGGAGCGGAGGGTATCTGCAGGCTTTTAGCGAATCCTTAGTCTAGCTAGCAAGCATTTTGCGTATATGTCCACTATATTGTTAGATGAATTTAAACCTATGATCTCACCAGCGAAAGCTGACTTTTAGCACGTTTTCTCAGGAAATTAAGTGATGCTCTATGGATGCTTGGATTGGAGGCTTGGCAATGGCACCGGTTATGGATCTACTTTTCTAAAACTCTGATAAACTATTGTGGACCTACGTTTATTTCTTTTGGGCCTGACTCTGAATGAATGTTGGGATAAATGTAAACTTTAAAAACCCGTTTTGGTTGTGTTTTTCTTATGTTTACTTTATCTCGTTCTTTCATGACTTTGAATGGATACCAATCCCCGTAGCACCCCGAAAGCTTGTTGAGTCTTCCGCTGTATCAAATTTTGGGGGTGTTACAACCGGCCAAAACCTGGTTAGAACCGGTCAAGACCCGGTCAAGACCAGGTCATATCCGATCAAGACACGGTTATATCCGGGAAAGACCCATATTCGGCTTCAAATGATTCCACATATCATTATATCAACAAAGTTACTGGTAGTAGAGTCAAGTAGACAGGTGTTGATAGGTGAAGGTTTGATGTTGTTATTGCATCCTTTGATACATTTATTAGAATCAGGTAGTAGCTATGTGAAAGAGAGGGCGTGTGTTGTTTATGGATTCTCTTAATCATATTGAAGTTGTTGTTTGTAGCTTGCGGTTTTTAAATTCTGAGACCAGATAGCTATGGAATGACATTAAACAAATGTAGGCATTTGGTGTTATGATTGATGTGTTGTAGCAATCTGTTTGATGTGTTTTTTAATGTCATGTTTGTTTTTTTGTCATTGAATTGTCAAACCTGATTATTTAATACTGCTTGCCTTCCATGGCACAATAACCGTGTGGTCATAATATTATTTATAATGTAAGCAACGTCTTGCAACTTGCATATGTGGTCGTTCTGGCGCTTTCATTCTTATTATAAGAACTTGATAGAACGAGCGGTAATTATATTATCGAGTTGACAAATGCATAATTAAGCTTAAGCCTTTTGTTTCGTGTAGTTGCTGGTCTATTCCTTGGGAAAAAATGTATTTCTCTTTAATAACGACAGGGTAGATAACTTGTCCCTGAATAGTACACCACCAGCTTTTATATCGCCATATGTTCAATCTGACTTTGAATGCCCCACCTTATATCTGTCGCGAATCCCGACCCCTACCCACCTTTTTTTATTTATCACATTGGATGTTTAGTAGTCATTGGGGACTATAATAAATAAGTGTAAAAACTATTTAATGCAGATGTATGCTATGTTATATGTACTGTATTTACATAGCCTGCATATTGCTTATTATATTTACAATGCTTGTCAGTTAATGCTTGCGGTAATCGAGACGAAAAGAGTTGAACCAGCGACTAAGATGATGGACCATAAGCGAAGTCCAGTATCTATTGAGCAGGGGAGTCTTACTTCTTTGACACCAAAAAGACAGAAGGCCGGTTTATCCATGTCCTCCACGGTTTCTTCTTGTTCCTTGCTCTGTCCCCTTGTCTTGTGATATTTTATCACCTGATTCGTGCTTTTGGGAAGGTTCATAACGCATTTACATATCGTTTCACGTATCAAACCTTAAGAAGTGTCTTGCTGATCAGACCTTACACATACCATTGAAAGAGATTCAGATAGATCCTAAGCTACACTTTGCGGAGAAACCTGTTGAGATTGTAGAGCGTGAGATCAAGAAGTTGAAACGTAGAAAGATACCAATAGTTAAAGTCCGGTGGGATTCAAAGCGTGGGCCTGATTTTACTTGGGTGCGAGAAGATCAGATGAGACTTAAGTACCCACACCTGTTTGACCATAGTTTAAGCTGAATTTTGAGGACAAAATTCTAAATAACACGGGTAGACTATAACAACCCGCATTTTCCAGGTCCTTACTCAACCTCAAACTTGAAACATTTATTTATCCATTTATTTATTTTCTAATATTTACATGATTGATTTAACATTATACCGGAAAGTTATTCCATGTACAACGAAAAATGTCAAACAACGCGTACCGGCACGAGTCTAAGTAAAACATATATTCAATTAATACACAATGATTTTTATGAATTTATTTTATATGTCATTGCATTTAATTTATAACTTATATAAATTATCTTTGTAATTCTTTTTACATAAAACGCATACAACTAGCATGTTTAGTCATACACGAATACATTATTGATCACCTTTTCTATCCAACTAATACTAAAATACATACACTATACTAAAAAAATAATAATAGAAATAAATAAATCATTTCTTCCCTCATTTTTTTGTCTTGTGGTCGATCCCCCCTCCAACACCCCACATGGGTCACTTGTCCACAAGCCTAACCAACTAGTACTTGCCCTATGTCATGCAATTTGGCTTGACCTAAATGTAACCTATCTTGTTTAACTTATTATAGCTACACACAAATACACAAAGTTTCAAAAAAAAAAAAAAAAAAAAAAAAAAGAGTAAACTTCCCTCCCTCCTTTTGTTTTGCTCGGACTGAACACACACACACACACACAAACACATCCATATACATTTTTCTTTGTTTTCGTTTCTTAGCCTAACCAACCATGTACTATTGTCTTATTTGGTTTTTGTCTTAATTTTGGTCCCCCCTATTTGCCTTGCTCATTCGAGACCCATACCAACACACAGCTTGTGTGACCTTGTCATTTTATCTAACAAATTGTACCCTCTTTGTTTTATGCTGAATTGTCTTGTATTGAAATTTAACCTTATGTGTAAGACAAATAAACTAAAAAGCACTCATTTCCTATCACAAGTCAAACACGCACAAAATTTCACTCTCTTATTCCCTCTTTCATTTGGTTCGTACGCCCACAAATCACCAACACAAACCATAAATTTTTCTTATTCTTTTGAAAATTCGGGTATAAGGAGCTTAGTTAGTTCATTGGGTTATTTTTCTTGGGTCATAACACATCATTTGGGAGTTGAATCTTGCACTTAATCCATTCCTTTATCAAATCTTTGTAAGTAATCTTTTCATTTTCTTTTCTTGTGCTTTTATAACCTTCATAGCATATATTTAACAAAAGTACAAAACATTTGTAAAGATTTACAAGAAAATTTTAGGAATGAGCTATGCATATATATACATGTACACGAGTGACATATAAAAACCATAACAAATTTTGTATCACCACGTTTGTGTAAAGATTTTGGTTTAACAAGATGTAAAAAGTTTAAATATGTGGCCTACGGGCTTAATTGGAGTTTCAGTTTTATTATTATGATATAATCTTGGTTTAATAAGGTTAATATGTTAATTATTATTGTAAATCGGTGGAAGGGACTAACTTTAGTTTGGTGTTGTTGAGTTTTGTTGGGGAAGTGCTGAAGAGGAGTATTTAACGTAGAGTGTAGAGGGCTGTCCCATAGGCGCGTTTGGGCAGCGGGAACATAAGTTTTGCAAAACCTAATATTTTTTTAGAAACTAGAAGATATCAGCTAAATGTGGCCGCTTGAACCGCCAAAAACGGATTTAAAACGAGAAAGTTATGTCCATTTGAAAATCATTAAAAGTTTACAAAAGCTGAAAAACTGCACTTGATATTTTTCTGAGGTCGCGAGTTTGAGTCCAGTTTTGAACCTTATAACCTACGAATTTTTGAAAACTCAAAACATAGGACTTGTAGCTCTCGCACTCACGTTTTCAGATTGTCTTTGCACGCTTCGTAAAACCTTGTAACGAAAAAGTTATGGCCTCATAAAGTTGACCAAAAATACACTTCTAATATAAATTTCAGCAACTATTTTTGAGCTGATTGGTTAACTTTGAACACATTTTTGAGCATTTTAGAGTCCGTATGAGGCGTAGAGTCCTTAAGGAATATTGTAGTAAGGTCTAAGTACTTTTATTACGAGTCGAAGGCTTTCTAAAATAGTATATGTTAGGTGAAATACAAACTTTGAGAGGAGCACACTTGGGAATTTTTGTAAAATACTAAAACGCGAACATACGTGGGTGATACAAAGACTTTTCAAAACACGTATGCATCATTTCATTTCATTTAGCATAATACTAAGTCGGACCGTTATTAACTAGGTCGTGTTCCGGTACCGTTGTGCGCTAGTACTTGACCGTTTGTTCTCGAGTTTCAACTTTGTTTGAGGTGAGTTCTCGTAGCCCCACTTTTTAACATGTTTTACCTTGGGGTGGAAATGGTACTCAATGCTTTACAAATGTTTTTATGCTGTGAATTTCTGTTTTACATGATTTTGGACATATATGTGTGATGATGCAATTATATGCTGTGACATGTTTGTTTTGTGAATACATGACTACGCCACTGTTAACTCTCTGCTGAGAGCCCACAAGTTGATAGGTTCAGTTGATGCAACTGTTAACTCTCTTTGAGAGCCCACATGTTGATAGATCTATCGGGGTAGCTCCCCACGTGATATTTGTTATGAGTATGATGTACACTATAGGTTCAGTTGGCGTGACACTATTTCTGATTTGTTAACGTGCTTGTAGTTGGTAATCATTCTCACTTTTGTCCTACGCTATTATTCACAGCTTTGTGGTTTACTTTCAAACCTACGAGCTCACCAACTTTATGTTGACGTTTTCGAGTATCCATTTTCAGGTGTTTAGACAGAAGTTGCTTTAGAAGGTTGAGTATTGGCCTGGCCTAGCAGACATAAGACAAGACTCTCTGGGTTGTGTTTTCCCGAGGAGTTATGCATTTGGAAAGTTTCCCTTAAGACTTAATTATTGTGAACTTATGTAGCAAGACATCTATTTACCCATGTTATGGGATCATTGTAATTTTGACTTGTGTTGTGATGAACGCATTTAGTATTTCTCTATTTAGACACCTTGTGTTCTTGATCTTGAAGTCATACCCATTAAGTGACATTCCGCTGCGCCACTTTTGGGGTGTGACAGATTGGTATCAGAGCCTTGGTTATAGAGAATTAGGTGGTTTGACCTAGACTATAACCTAAGAACCTTCATATAGTTTGCATAAATAGGGACTGCGTGTGCGATTATGCGTGTAGTATGACACGAAGTGATGACGATAAGTAAATGCCGCATGATACTATCTTAAAAACGCTTGGCCAACGTTTTTATGATAACATGATGCGGCATGGACTTATCAAACTCATGGATTGTCATATAGGAAGTTGAGCGTAGTAGCACGACACGTATACCAACCTATCCTACCTATCTCCTATCTAATGTTTACCGATGTCCTACCTTGTAGAATCATGCCTCCAAGAAGGTCGTCTCGAGTTAACCGTGGTGTTCCACCAACGAGGGGTGGAAGGACTGGTGGACGAGGAGGTAGGGCAGGAGGTCGCGGCATGGGAAACGACGATGCTAGCAATGAGACGCCTGATGTTGCTACCATTATCTCTCAGCAACTACGAGAATTACTACCCACTATTGTCACTCAAGTCGGCGACCATATGAGTAACCAAGGAAACAACGTGAGCATGAATGAGCATGCAGACGACGGTGGAAATCATCATGCTAATGATGGCAACCATGCCAACGGTAACAAGGGATGCACGTACAGGGTGTTTTCAGCATGCAAACCAGTGGACTTTGATGGCAATGGAGGTGCGATAGCTTATACTCGATGGGTCGAGAAGATGGAGTCAGTGATTGACATAAGTGAGTGTGCGAGCCATCAGAAAGTGAAGTATGCTGCCTGTTCATTGATTGGAAAAGCGTTGACTTGGTGGAACACGCAACTTCAGGCTAGGGGCAGGGAAGCTGCCATGAGGATGAGTTGGGATGACTTTAAGGCGTTGTTAAAAGAGGAGTACTGTCCAGATAATGAGATGCAGAAACTGGAACATGAGTTCTACCACCATACCATGGTAGGAACTGATCATACGGCTTACACGGATCGATTCCATGAGCTCGCTAGGCTAGTACCTCATATGGTCACTCCTGAATCCAAAAGAATTGAAAGGTATATTTATGGGTTGGTTCCTGAAATTCGCTGGATGGTGAAAGCAACTGAACCCCCTACTATTCAGAGTGCGATATTGAAATCTGCAACCTTAACGGATGAGATGGTTAGGAATGGGACGTTATCTAAGAGTGGTGACAAGAGGAAGGCCGTAAGCGAGCCGAGTAAGCAAGGTGGTGCAAAGGGTGACAATAAGAAAGCAAAGTGGGGAAAAGGATTTGCGCCAACTAGTACCGTCAAGAAGGAGTATCAGGGTCCTTACCCTATGTGTGCCAAATGCAACTACCATCATCCAGAAACTAGGCCATGTCAGGTGGTATGCTTTAACTGTAAGCGACCTGGTCATATAGCAAAGGATTGTAGGGCAGTGGCTAAACAAGTGATACCAGTTAATACCGTTAACCCAAGGGCGTGTTATGAATGTGGAAACCCGAATCACCTTCGGAATGCTTGTCCTAGGTTAAATGGGACACGAGGGCAAGTGCAGAACAACCAGAACCAGGCTTTAGCTATTGGTGGAAACAATGTGAACCGTGGAAACAACGCTAATGGTGGAAACAATGATAACCCAGCTCGTGGTCGGGTATTTGTGATGAATGCTGAGGAAGGACGCCAGGATCCGAACATCGTGACTGGTACGTTCTCTTTAAACGACCACTATGCTACTATGCTGTTTGATTCTGGTGCCGATTATAGCTTTGTCTCCACTAAATTCATGCCCTTGTTAAAAATGGAACCTAGTAGACTAGGCTTTAGTTACGAAATTGAAATAGCAAGTGGTCAAAAGTTAGAAACAAATAAGATCGTTCGCGGGTGTAAACTAGAGTTAGAAGGCTACACCTTTAGCATCGAATTGATACCATTCGGACACGGAAGCTTCGACGTGATTGTGGGAATGGATTGGTTATCCAAGCATAAGGCCGAAATAGTGTGCCACGAGAAGATGGTCCGAATACCACTACCAAACGGTGAGTTACTTAAGGTCTATGGAGAGCGACTTGAAGAAAAAGCAAAGCACCTCGTGAGCATGAAAGTAGACGAGCAGAAACTAGAAGAAATTCTAGTCGTTCGAAACTTCCCAGAGGTATTCCCTGATGACTTATCCGGATTACCCCCTACACGCGAGGTCGAGTTTCGCATAGACCTAATTCCTGGGGCAATGCCAGTTGCTAAGTCTCCCTACCGCTTGGCACCTACCGAAATGGAGGAGTTGTCTAATCAACTCAAAGAACTCCAAGACAAGGGTTTCATCCGACCTAGTTCTTCGCCATGGGGAGCACCGGTATTGTTCATCAAGAAGAAGGATGGTTCCTTTAGGATGTGCATCGACTACCGAGAACTGAACAAACTAACCATTAAGAACCGTTACCCTCTCCCGAGAATTGATGACTTATTCGACCAACTTCAAGGTTCACGATACTTCTCCAAGATAGATCTCCGTTCCGGCTACCATCAGTTACGAGTACACGAAGATGATATTCCAAAAACCGCGTTCAGGACTTGATACGGTCATTTCGAGTTCACAGTTATGCCGTTTGGACTAACAAATGCCCCTGCGGTCTTCATGGACTTGATGAACCGAGTATGCAGGCCATACCTAGATAGATTTGTTATCGTATTCATTGATGACATTTAGATCTATTCCAAAACAAAAGAGGAACATGAAATGCATCTGAAGTTAATCCTAGAGTTACTCAAGAGAGAGAAACTATACGCCAAATTCTCGAAGTGTGAATTCTGGCTACAGGAAGTCCAATTCCTTGGACATGTGGTTAACAAAGATGGTACTCATGTGGATCCCAGCAAGATCGAAGCTGTGAAGAATTGGGAAGCCCCTAAGTCCCCAACAGAAGTCCGCTCATTCTTAGGACTGGCAGGCTACTATCGGCGATTCATCGCAAACTTCTCTAAAATTGCCAAACCTCTTACCTTGCTGAATTCAAAGAATAAGAAGTACGAATGGGGCGAGGAACAAGAAGAAGCCTTTCAAACCTTGAAGAACAATCTATGTAATGCTCCAATTCTGGCCCTCCCCGATGGACCAGAAGATTTCGTAGTGTACTGTGACGCATCATGTCAAGGTCTTGGGTGCGTATTAATGCAAAGGGGCAAAGTAATTGCCTATGCATCCCGACAGCTGAAGATTCATGAGAAAAACTATACCACCCATGATCTGGAGCTAGGTGATGTAGTATTTGCTCTCAAGATATGGAGACATTACTTGTTTGGGACAAAAAGTATTATCTATACCGATCACAAGAGTCTCCAACACATCTTCAATTAGAAAGAGTTGAATATGCGCCAGAGGAGATGGATCAAACTCTTCAGCGATTATGACTGCGAGATCCGCTACCACCCAGGTAAGCCAAATGTAGTAGCTGATGCTTTGAGTAGGATGGAAAGACTCAGGCCTAGGAAAATAAAAGCCATGAGTATAACCATACAGTCGGGTATCAAGGATAAGATACCACCCATGATCTGGAGCTAGGTGCTGTAGTATTTGCTCTCAAGATATGGAGACATTACTTGTTTGGGACAAAAAGTATTATCTATACCGATCACAAGAGTCTCCAACACATCTTCAATCAGAAAGAGTTGAATATGCGCCAGAGGAGATGGATCAAACTCTTCAGCGATTATGACTGCGAGATCCGCTACCACCCAGGTAAGCCAAATGTAGTAGCTGATGCTTTGAGTAGGATGGAAAGACTCAGTCCTAGGAAAATAAAAGCCATGAGTATAACCATATAGTCGGGTATCAAGGATAAGATACCACCCATGATCTGGAGCTAGGTGCTGTAGTATTTGCTCTTAAGATATGGAGACATTACTTGTTTGGGACAAAAAGTATTATCTATACCGATCACAAGAGTCTCCAACACATCTTCAATCAGAAAGAGTTGAATATGCGCCAGAGGAGATGGATCAAACTCTTCAGCGATTATGACTGCGAGATTCACTACCACCCAGGTAAGCCAAATGTAGTAGCTGATGCTTTGAGTAGGATGGAAAGACTCAGGCCTAGGAAAATAAAAGCCATGAGTATAACCATACAGTCGGGTATCAAGGATAAGATACTAGCGGCTCAGGGAAAGGCATTTATAAATATGGATGCACCCACAGAGAAGATGCGAGGTTTAGACAAACAATTGGATAAAAAGAATGATGGCGGGTTATACTTTGTAGACCGGTTTTGGGTGCCATTCACTGGTGGTGTGAGAACCCTAATCATGGATGAAGCACATACGACGAGGTACTCCGTTCATCCAGGAGCAGATAAGATGTACTACGACCTTAGAGAATTGTATTGGTGGCCTGGAATGAAGAAAGACATAGCCGACTACGTTAGCAAGTGCCTGACTTGCTCGAAGGTGAAGGCTGAACACCAGAAACCATCTGGTTTGCTACAACAACCGGAAATTCCTGAATGGAAGTGGGGAAGGATAACCATGGACTTCGTTACAAAGCTACCTAGGACTAGTAGTGGACACGATTCGATCTGGGTTATCGTAGACAGATTGACTAAGTCTGCACATTTCTTACCAATCCGAGAAGATTATACGATGGATAAATTGGCAAGACTTTACATCAAGGAGATAGTGGCTAGACATGGTGTGCCTATATCGATCATATCTGATCGTGATAGCCGTTTCACGTCAAATTTTTGGCAAATGTTGCAAAAGTCACTGGGAACACACTTAGAGATGAGTACGGCTTATCACCCACAGACCGATGGTCAAACCGAGCGTACCATACAGACCTTAGAGGACATGCTCAGAGCATGTGCCATAGACTTTGGCGGTAATTGGGATACTCACCTTCCCTTGGTCGAGTTCTCCTACAACAATAGTTACCATGCTAGCATAAAAATGGCACCATTCAAATCACTTTATGGGCGGAAGTGTCACTCACCTATTTCTTGGGCAGAAGCTGGAGAAAGTCAAATGATAGGACCTGAAATAGTGTTAGAGACCACTGAGAAGATCATTCGAATCAAGGATAGACTCAGGGTTGCACGTAGCCGCCAAAAGAGCTATGCCGACAATAGACGGAGACCCCTAGAATTTAGTGTTGGTGATCATGTTTTACTTAAGGTATCACCTTGGAAAGGTGTTGTACGATTTGGTAAGAAGGGCAAGCTAGCACCCAGATATGTAGGACCTTTTGAGATCACTAAGAGAATCGGCCCAGTAGCTTACAGACTGAGGCTACCTCAAGAGCTAAGTAACGTTCATGATACGTTTCACGTATCAAACCTTAAGAAGTGTCTTGCTGATCAGACCTTACACATACCATTGAAAGAGATTCAGATAGATCCTAAGCTACACTTTGTGGAGAAACCTGTTGAGATTGTAGAGCGTGAGATCAAGAAGTTGAAACGTAGAAAGATACCAATAGTTAAAGTCCGGTGGGATTCAAAGCGTGGGCCTGATTTTACTTGGGAGTGAGAAGATCAGATGAGACTTAAGTACCCACACCTGTTTGACCATAGTTTAAGCTGAATTTTGAGGACAAAATTCTAAATAACAGGGGTAGACTATAACAACCCGCATTTTCCAGGTCCTTACTCAACCTCAAACTTGAAACATTTATTTATCCATTTATTTATTTTCTAATATTTACGTGATTGATTTAACATTATACCGGAAAGTTATTCCATGTACAACGAAAAATGTCAAACAACGCGTACCGGCACGAGTCTAAGTAAAACATATATTCAATTAATACACAATGATTTTTATGAATTTATTTTATATGTCATTGCATTTAATTTATAACTTATATAAATTATCTTTGTAATTCTTTTTACATAAAACGCATACAACTAGCATGTTTAGTCATACACGAATACATTATTGATCACCTTTTCTATCCAACTAATACTAAAATACATACACTATACTAAAAAAATAATAATAGAAATAAATAAATCATTTCTTCCCTCATTTTTTTGTCTTGTGGTCGATCCCCCCTCCAACACCCCACATGGGTCACTTGTCCACAAGCCTAACCAACTAGTACTTGCCCTATGTCATGCAATTTGGCTTGACCTAAATGTAACCTATCTTGTTTAACTTATTATAGCTACACACAAATACACAAAGTTTCAAAAAAAAAAAAAAAAAAAAAAAAAAAAAAAGAGTAAACTTCCCTCCCTCCTTTTGTTTTGCTCGGACTGAACACACACACACACACAAACACATCCATATACATTTTTCTTTGTTTTCGTTTCTTAGCCTAACCAACCATGTACTATTGTCTTATTTGGTTTTTGTCTTAATTTTGGTCCCCCCTATTTGCCTTGCTCATTCGAGACCCATACCAACACACAGCTTGTGTGACCTTGTCATTTTATCTAACAAATTGTACCCTCTTTGTTTTATGCTGAATTGTCTTGTATTGAAATTTAACCTTATGTGTAAGACAAATAAACTAAAAAGCACTCATTTCCTATCACAAGTCAAACACGCACAAAATTTCACTCTCTTATTCCCTCTTTCATTTGGTTCGTACGCCCACAAATCACCAACACAAACCATAAATTTTTCTTATTCTTTTGAAAATTCGGGTATAAGGAGCTTAGTTAGTTCATTGGGTTATTTTTCTTGGGTCATAACACATCATTTGGGAGTTGAATCTTGCACTTAATCCATTCCTTTATCAAATCTTTGTAAGTAATCTTTTCATTTTCTTTTCTTGTGCTTTTATAACCTTCATAGCATATATTTAACAAAAGTACAAAACATTTGTAAAGATTTACAAGAAAATTTTAGGAATGAGCTATGCATATATATACATGTACACGAGTGACATATAAAAACCATAACAAATTTTGTATCACCACGTTTGTGTAAAGATTTTGGTTTAACAAGATGTAAAAAGTTTAAATATGTGGCCTACGGGCTTAATTGGAGTTTCAGTTTTATTATTATGATATAATCTTGGTTTAATAAGGTTAATATGTTAATTATTATTGTAAATCGGTGGAAGGGACTAACTTTAGTTTGGTGTTGTTGAGTTTTGTTGGGGAAGTGCTGAAGAGGAGTATTTAACGTAGAGTGTAGAGGGCTGTCCCATAGGCGCGTTTGGGCAGCGGGAACATAAGTTTTGCAACACCTAATATTTTTTTAGAAACTAGAAGATATCAGCTAAATGTGGCCGCTTGAACCGCCAAAAACGGATTTAAAACGAGAAAGTTATGTCCATTTGAAAATCATTAAAAGTTTACAAAAGCTGAAAAACTGCACTTGATATTTTTCTGAGGTCGCGAGTTTGAGTCCAGTTTTGAACCTTATAACCTACGAATTTTTGAAAACTCAAAACATAGGACTTGTAGCTCTCGCACTCACGTTTTCAGATTGTCTTTGCACGCTTCGTAAAACCTTGTAACGAAAAAGTTATGGCCTCATAAAGTTGACCAAAAATACACTTCTAATATAAATTTCAGCAACTATTTTTGAGCTGATTGGTTAACTTTGAACACATTTTTGAGCATTTTAGAGTCCGTATGAGGCGTAGAGTCCTTAAGGAATATTGTAGTAAGGTCTAAGTACTTTTATTACGAGTCGAAGGCTTTCTAAAATAGTATATGTTAGGTGAAATACAAACTTTTAGAGGAGCACACTTGGGAATTTTTGTAAAATACTAAAACGCGAACATACGTGGGTGATACAAAGACTTTTCAAAACACGTATGCATCATTTCATTTCATTTAGCATAATACTAAGTCGGACCGTTATTAACTAGGTCGTGTTCCGGTACCGTTGTGCGCTAGTACTTGACCGTTTGTTCTCGAGTTTCAACTTTGTTTGAGGTGAGTTCTCGTAGCCCCACTTTTTAACATGTTTTACCTTGGGGTGGAAATGGTACTCAATGCTTTACAAATGTTTTTATGCTGTGAATTTCTGTTTTACATGATTTTGGACATATATGTGTGATGATGCAATTATATGCTGTGACATGTTTGTTTTGTGAATACATGACTACGCCACTGTTAACTCTCTGCTGAGAGCCCACAAGTTGATAGGTTCAGTTGATGCAACTGTTAACTCTCTTTGAGAGCCCACATGTTGATAGATCTATCGGGGTAGCTCCCCACGTGATATTTGTTATGAGTATGATGTACACTATAGGTTCAGTTGGCGTGACACTATTTCTTATTTGTTAACGTGCTTGTAGTTGGTAATCATTCTCACTTTTGTCCTACGCTATTATTCACAGCTTCGTGGTTTACTTTCAAACCTACGAGCTCACCAACTTTATGTTGACGTTTTCGAGTATCCATTTTCAGGTGTTTAGACAGAAGTTGCTTTAGAAGGTTGAGTATTGGCCTGGCCTAGCAGACATAAGACAAGACTCTCTGGGTTGTGTTTTCCCGAGGAGTTATGCATTTGGAAAGTTTCCCTTAAGACTTAATTATTGTGAACTTATGTAACAAGACATCTATTTACCCATGTTATGGGATCATTGTAATTTTGACTTGTGTTGTGATGAACGCATTTAGTATTTCTCTATTTAGACACCTTGTGTTCTTGATCTTGAAGTCATACCCATTAAGTGACATTCCGCTGCGCCACTTTTGGGGTGTGACAGATTGGTATCAGAGCCTTGGTTATAGAGAATTAGGTGGTTTGACCTAGACTATAACCTAAGAACCTTCATATAGTTTGCATAAATAGGGACTGCGTGTGCGATTATGCGTGTAGTATGACACGAAGTGATGACGATAAGTAAATGCCGCATGATACTATCTTAAAAACGCTTGGCCAACGTTTTTATGATAACATGATGCGGCATGGACTTATCAAACTCATGGATTGTCATATAGGAAGTTGAGCGTAGTAGCACGACACGTATACCAACCTATCCTACCTAACTCCTATCTAACGTTTACCGATGTCCTACCTTGTAGAATCATGCCTCCAAGAAGGTCATCTCGAGTTAACCGTGGTGTTCCACCAACGAGGGGTGGAAGGACTGGTGGACGAGGAGGTAGGGCAGGAGGTCGCGGCATGGGAAGCGACGATGCTAGCAATGAGACGCCTGATGTTGCTACCATTATCTCTCAGCAACTACGAGAATTACTACCCACTATTGTCACTCAAGTCGGCGACCATATGAGTAACCAAGGAAACAACGTGAGCATGAATGAGCATGCAGACGACGGTGGAAATCATCATGCTAATGATGGCAACCATGCCAACGGTAACAAGGGATGCACGTACAGGGTGTTTTCAGCATGCAAACCAGTGGACTTTGATGGCAATGGAGGTGCGATAGCTTATACTCGATGGGTCGAGAAGATGGAGTCAGTGATTGACATAAGTGAGTGTGCGAGCCATCAGAAAGTGAAGTATGCTGCCTGTTCATTGATTGGAAAAGCGTTGACTTGGTGGAACACGCAACTTCAGGCTAGGGGCAGGGAAGCTGCCATGAGGATGAGTTGGGATGACTTTAAGGCGTTGTTAAAAGAGGAGTACTGTCCAGATAATGAGATGCAGAAATTGGAACATGAGTTCTACCACCATACCATGGTAGGAACTGATCATACGGCTTACACGGATCGATTCCATGAGCTCGCTAGGCTAGTACCTCATATGGTCACTCCTGAATCCAAAAGAATTGAAAGGTATATTTATGGGTTGGTTCCTGAAATTCGCTGGATGGTGAAAGCAACTGAACCCCCTACTATTCAGAGTGCGATATTGAAATCTGCAACCTTAACGGATGAGATGGTTAGGAATGGGACGTTGTCTAAGAGTGGTGACAAGAGGAAGGCCGTAAGCGAGCCGAGTAAGCAAGGTGGTGCAAAGGGTGACAATAAGAAAGCAAAGTGGGGAAAAGGATTTGCGCCAACTAGTACCGTCAAGAAGGAGTATCAGGGTCCTTACCCTATGTGTGCCAAATGCAACTACCATCATCCAGAAACTAGGCCATGTCAGGTGGTATGCTTTAACTGTAAGCGACCTGGTCATATAGCAAAGGATTGTAGGGCAGTGGCTAAACAAGTGATACCAGTTAATACCGTTAACCCAAGGGCGTGTTATGAATGTGGAAACCCGAATCACCTTCGGAATGCTTGTCCTAGGTTAAATGGGACACGAGGGCAAGTGCAGAACAACCAGAACCAGGCTTTAGCTATTGGTGGAAACAATGTGAACCGTGGAAACAACGCTAATGGTGGAAACAATGATAACCCAGCTCGTGGTCGGGTATTTGTGATGAATGCTGAGGAAGGACGCCAGGATCCGAACATCGTGACTGGTACGTTCTCTTTAAACGACCACTATGCTACTATGCTGTTTGATTCTGGTGCCGATTATAGCTTTGTCTCCACTAAATTCATGCCCTTGTTAAAAATGGAACCTAGTAGACTAGGCTTTAGTTACGAAATTGAAATAGCAAGTGGTCAAAAGTTAGAAACAAATAAGATCGTTCGCGGGTGTAAACTAGAGTTAGAAGGCTACACCTTTAGCATCGACTTGATACCATTCGGACACGGAAGCTTCGACGTGATTGTGGGAATGGATTGGTTATCCAAGCATAAGGCCGAAATAGTGTGCCACGAGAAGATGGTCCGAATACCACTACCAAACGGTGAGTTACTTAAGGTCTATGGAGAGCGACTTGAAGAAAAAGCAAAGCACCTCGTGAGCATGAAAGTAGACGAGCAGAAACTAGAAGAAATTCTAGTCGTTCGAAACTTCCCAGAGGTATTCCCTGATGACTTATCCGGATTACCCCCTACACGCGAGGTCGAGTTTCGCATAGACCTAATTCCTGGGGCAATGCCAGTTGCTAAGTCTCCCTACCGCTTGGCACCTACCGAAATGGAGGAGTTGTCTAATCAACTCAAAGAACTCCAAGACAAGGGTTTCATCCGACCTAGTTCTTTGCCATGGGGAGCACCGGTATTGTTCATCAAGAAGAAGGATGGTTCCTTTAGGATGTGCATCGACTACCGAGAACTGAACAAACTAACCATTAAGAACCGTTACCCTCTCCCGAGAATTGATGACTTATTCGACCAACTTCAAGGTTCACGATACTTCTCCAAGATAGATCTCCGTTCCGGCTACCATCAGTTACGAGTACACGAAGATGATATTCCAAAAACCGCGTTCAGGACTTGATACGGTCATTTCGAGTTCACAGTTATGCCGTTTGGACTAACAAATGCGCCTGCGGTCTTCATGGACTTGATGAACCGAGTATGCAGGCCATACCTAGATAGATTTGTTATCGTATTCATCGATGACATTTAGATCTATTCCAAAACAAAAGAGGAACATGAAATGCATCTGAAGTTAATCCTAGAGTTACTCAAGAGAGAGAAACTATACGCCAAATTCTCGAAGTGTGAATTCTGGCTACAGGAAGTCCAATTCCTTGGACATGTGGTTAACAAAGATGGTACTCATGTGGATCCCAGCAAGATCGAAGCTGTGAAGAATTGGGAAGCCCCTAAGTCCCCAACAGAAGTCCGCTCATTCTTAGGACTGGCAGGCTACTATCGGCGATTCATCGCAAACTTCTCTAAAATTGCCAAACCTCTTACCTTGCTGAATTCAAAGAATAAGAAGTACGAATGGGGCGAGGAACAAGAAGAAGCCTTTCAAACCTTGAAGAACAATCTATGTAATGCTCCAATTCTGGCCCTCCCCGATGGACCAGAAGATTTCGTAGTGTACTGTGACGCATCATGTCAAGGTCTTGGGTGCGTATTAATGCAAAGGGGCAAAGTAATTGCCTATGCATCCCGACAGCTGAAGATTCATGAGAAAAACTATACCACCCATGATCTGGAGCTAGGTGATGTAGTATTTGCTCTCAAGATATGGAGACATTACTTGTTTGGGACAAAAAGTATTATCTATACCGATCACAAGAGTCTCCAACACATCTTCAATCAGAAAGAGTTGAATATGCGCCAGAGGAGATGGATCAAACTCTTCAGCGATTATGACTGCGAGATCCGCTACCACCCAGGTAAGCCAAATGTAGTAGCTGATGCTTTGAGTAGGATGGAAAGACTCAGGCCTAGGAAAATAAAAGCCATGAGTATAACCATACAGTCGGGTATCAAGGATAAGATACCACCCATGATCTGGAGCTAGGTGCTGTAGTATTTGCTCTCAAGATATGGAGACATTACTTGTTTGGGACAAAAAGTATTATCTATACCGATCACAAGAGTCTCCAACACATCTTCAATCAGAAAGAGTTGAATATGCGCCAGAGGAGATGGATCAAACTCTTCAGCGATTATGACTGCGAGATTCACTACCACCCAGGTAAGCCAAATGTAGTAGCTGATGCTTTGAGTAGGATGGAAAGACTCAGGCCTAGGAAAATAAAAGCCATGAGTATAACCATACAGTCGGGTATCAAGGATAAGATACTAGCGGCTCAGGGAAAGGCATTTATAAATATGGATGCACCCACAGAGAAGATGCGAGGTTTAGACAAACAATTGGATAAAAAGAATGATGGCGGGTTATACTTTGTAGACCAGTTTTGGGTGCCATTCACTGGTGGTGTGAGAACCCTAATCATGGATGAAGCACATACGACGAGGTACTTCGTTCATCCAGGAGCAGATAAGATGTACTACGACCTTAGAGAATTGTATTGGTGGCCTGGAATGAAGAAAGACATAGCCGACTACGTTAGCAAGTGCCTGACTTGCTCGAAGGTGAAGGCTGAACACCAGAAACCATCTGGTTTGCTACAACAACCGGAAATTCCTGAATGGAAGTGGGGATGGATAACCATATGGGCGGAAGTGTCGCTCACCTATTTCTTGGGCAGAAGCTGGAGAAAGTCAAATGATAGGACCTGAAATAGTGTTAGAGACCACTGAGAAGATCATTCAAATCAAGGATAGACTCAGGGTTGCACGTAGCCGCCAAAAGAGCTATGCCGACAATAGACGGAGACCCCTAGAATTTAGTGTTGGTGATCATGTTTTACTTAAGGTATCACCTTGGAAAGGTGTTGTACGATTTGGTAAGAAGGGCAAGCTAGCACCCAGATATGTAGGACCTTTTGAGATCACTGAGAGAATCGGCCCAGTAGCTTACAGACTGAGGCTACCTCAAGAGCTAAGTAACGTTCATGATACGTTTCACGAATCAAACCTTAAGAAGTGTCTTGCTGATCAGACCTTACACATACCATTGAAAGAGATTCAGATAGATCCTAAGCTACACTTTGTGGAGAAACCTGTTGAGATTGTAGAGCGTGAGATCAAGAAGTTGAAACGTAGAAAGATACCAATAGTTAAAGTCCGGTGGGATTCAAAGCGTGGGCCTGATTTTACTTGGGAGTGAGAAGATCAGATGAGACTTAAGTACCCACACCTGTTTGACCATAGTTTAAGCTGAATTTTGAGGACAAAATTCTAAATAACAGGGGTAGACTATAACAACCCGCATTTTCCAGGTCCTTACTCAACCTCAAACTTGAAACATTTATTTATCCATTTATTTATTTTCTAATATTTACGTGATTGATTTAACATTATACCGGAAAGTTATTCCATGTACAACGAAAAATGTCAAACAACGCGTACCGGCACGAGTCTAAGTAAAACATATATTCAATTAATACACAATGATTTTTATGAATTTATTTTATATGTCATTGCATTTAATTTATAACTTATATAAATTATCTTTGTAATTCTTTTTACATAAAACGCATACAACTAGCATGTTTAGTCATACACGAATACATTATTGATCACCTTTTCTATCCAACTAATACTAAAATACATACACTATACTAAAAAAATAATAATAGAAATAAATAAATCATTTCTTCCCTCATTTTTTTGTCTTGTGGTCGATCCCCCCTCCAACACCCCACATGGGTCACTTGTCCACAAGCCTAACCAACTAGTACTTGCCCTATGTCATGCAATTTGGCTTGACCTAAATGTAACCTATCTTGTTTAACTTATTATAGCTACACACAAATACACAAAGTTTCAAAAAAAAAAAAAAAAAAAAAAAAAAAAAAAAAAAAAAAAAAAAAGAGTAAACTTCCCTCCCTCCTTTTGTTTTGCTCGGACTGAACACACACACACACACACAAACACATCCATATACATTTTTCTTTGTTTTCGTTTCTTAGCCTAACCAACCATGTACTATTGTCTTATTTGGTTTTTGTCTTAATTTTGGTCCCCCCTATTTGCCTTGCTCATTCGAGACCCATACCAACACACAGCTTGTGTGACCTTGTCATTTTATCTAACAAATTGTACCCTCTTTGTTTTATGCTGAATTGTCTTGTATTGAAATTTAACCTTATGTGTAAGACAAATAAACTAAAAAGCACTCATTTCCTATCACAAGTCAAACACGCACAAAATTTCACTCTCTTATTCCCTCTTTCATTTGGTTCGTACGCCCACAAATCACCAACACAAACCATAAATTTTTCTTATTCTTTTGAAAATTCGGGTATAAGGAGCTTAGTTAGTTCATTGGGTTATTTTTCTTGGGTCATAACACATCATTTGGGAGTTGAATCTTGCACTTAATCCATTCCTTTATCAAATCTTTGTAAGTAATCTTTTCATTTTCTTTTCTTGTGCTTTTATAACCTTCATAGCATATATTTAACAAAAGTACAAAACATTTGTAAAGATTTACAAGAAAATTTTAGGAATGAGCTATGCATATATATACATGTACACGAGTGACATATAAAAACCATAACAAATTTTGTATCACCACGTTTGTGTAAAGATTTTGGTTTAACAAGATGTAAAAAGTTTAAATATGTGGCCTACGGGCTTAATTGGAGTTTCAGTTTTATTATTATGATATAATCTTGGTTTAATAAGGTTAATATGTTAATTATTATTGTAAATCGGTGGAAGGGACTAACTTTAGTTTGGTGTTGTTGAGTTTTGTTGGGGAAGTGCTGAAGAGGAGTATTTAACGTAGAGTGTAGAGGGCTGTCCCATAGGCGCGTTTGGGCAGCGGGAACATAAGTTTTGCAACACCTAATATTTTTTTAGAAACTAGAAGATATCAGCTAAATGTGGCCGCTTGAACCGCCAAAAACGGATTTAAAACGAGAAAGTTATGTCCATTTGAAAATCATTAAAAGTTTACAAAAGCTGAAAAACTGCACTTGATATTTTTCTGAGGTCGCGAGTTTGAGTCCAGTTTTGAACCTTATAACCTACGAATTTTTGAAAACTCAAAACATAGGACTTGTAGCTCTCGCACTCACGTTTTCAGATTGTCTTTGCACGCTTCGTAAAACCTTGTAACGAAAAAGTTATGGCCTCATAAAGTTGACCAAAAATACACTTCTAATATAAATTTCAGCAACTATTTTTGAGCTGATTGGTTAACTTTGAACACATTTTTGAGCATTTTAGAGTCCGTATGAGGCGTAGAGTCCTTAAGGAATATTGTAGTAAGGTCTAAGTACTTTTATTACGAGTCGAAGGCTTTCTAAAATAGTATATGTTAGGTGAAATACAAACTTTGAGAGGAGCACACTTGGGAATTTTTGTAAAATACTAAAACGCGAACATACGTGGGTGATACAAAGACTTTTCAAAACACGTATGCATCATTTCATTTCATTTAGCATAATACTAAGTCGGACCGTTATTAACTAGGTCGTGTTCCGGTACCGTTGTGCGCTAGTACTTGACCGTTTGTTCTCGAGTTTCAACTTTGTTTGAGGTGAGTTCTCGTAGCCCCACTTTTTAACATGTTTTACCTTGGGGTGGAAATGGTACTCAATGCTTTACAAATGTTTTTATGCTGTGAATTTCTGTTTTACATGATTTTGGACATATATGTGTGATGATGCAATTATATGCTGTGACATGTTTGTTTTGTGAATACATGACTACGCCACTGTTAACTCTCTGCTGAGAGCCCACAAGTTGATAGGTTCAGTTGATGCAACTGTTAACTCTCTTTGAGAGCCCACATGTTGATAGATCTATTGGGGTAGCTCCCCACGTGATATTTGTTATGAGTATGATGTACACTATAGGTTCAGTTGGCGTGACACTATTTCTGATTTGTTAACGTGCTTGTAGTTGGTAATCATTCTCACTTTTGTCCTACGCTATTATTCACAGCTTCGTGGTTTACTTTCAAACCTACGAGCTCACCAACTTTATGTTGACGTTTTCGAGTATCCATTTTCAGGTGTTTAGACAGAAGTTGCTTTAGAAGGTTGAGTATTGGCCTGGCCTAGCAGACATAAGACAAGACTCTCTGGGTTGTGTTTTCCCGAGGAGTTATGCATTTGGAAAGTTTCCCTTAAGACTTAATTATTGTGAACTTATGTAGCAAGACATCTATTTACCCATGTTATGGGATCATTGTAACTTTGACTTGTGTTGTGATGAACGCATTTAGTATTTCTCTATTTAGACACCTTGTGTTCTTGATCTTGAAGTCATACCCATTAAATGACATTCCGCTGCGCCATTTTTGGGGTGTGACATTAGCCGTCCCAGAATCATATAGAGTTGTCAACATATTTGAAGTTCATGAACACATAGATCATTGACGATTATAGCTTCACTGTTTTTAACCTTGTTAACAGGAAAGAAAAGAGAAGGTTGGTGAAAGGGTAGCAGCTCTTCAGCAGCTCGTCTCACCATACGGCAAGGTATACTGAAACCTTCATGCTCAAACGACTGAGCGATATAACATAATTCACTTTTATTCCAGTCAATGTTAGTGTAAGGCCGTTCTGCTTTGTAAACTTTTGGTACCGTTCTGCTTTGTAAACACGTTAGTAAATTTGGAATCCAGTAGTTTTCTAATATACAGTAAGATTTTTGACTGCAGACAGATACTGCTTCGGTACTTCTTGAGGCAATCGAGTACATACACTTTCTTCACGATCAAGTAAAGGTTTGCCACTACCCATATCACTACCCGCTCCCTTTCTTTTATATCTCAGTTTCTTTGATCGTTATACCAAAATAATACTGTAGTGCATAATTTAAAAAGCCTGTATTTGATTATGTTTCAGGTGCTGAGTGCGCCTTATCTTCAGAGCGACCCAACAGATCAGTATCAGGTGAGAGAACCAATAGCCTATGAAACAATAAATAGTTTTACTCTCTCTATCTGACCCGTTAAAGGTGGCACATGTAACCCATTTACGTTAAAAAAAAGATCAGTTATGATTACATTGAGTTGATAAAAAAACTAAAATACGGTGAACAAGTTGCATTAACCCGCACACAAAGATAACTTGTTGTGGCCTGAACCCATATGACCCATTATACAAGCTTTTCGACCTGCATATTGTTATTATGAATCAAGTTAACAGTTGATGCCAAAACCATTGACTTATTCGTTATCGTTTTGCAGGAGTTAGACTCGTATAACTTGAGAAGCAAAGGCTTGTGTCTGGTTCCAACTTCATATACAATGGGAGTTGCTAGCAGCAATGGAGCAGATATCTGGGCCCCAATCAAGACACATTCGACAACATGATAATGCAGATATATTTTCGGATTAGGGGGAGAGTCGGTGGTAGAAATAAATTTTATAAATATATGCATAGCAAGTAAATCATCTAGGATAATAAATCTTTTCGGGTTATAGGGAATATATTCTTGTTCTTGGAGGTTTATATTATGAATGAATGATGGGCAAATATTTCAGGTGTGACGCTTTTTTTATATAGAGCGAATTTCCGGCCCTATTGATATGTTCAGATGGTCTTGCATATAATTTTACATTTACGCTTACATATGATTATAAGCGACTAGTTTTGATTCATACATGTTTGTTTTGCCACACACTCATAGAGGCAAAACTTTGCTTTATTCAAAAGAGGAAACCTATATAACACGATGCTACAAGCCATAAGTCACGTAGCAAACGATACATTAGTTCTTGCTGGAGGCATAGAACATTGTCATGTCAGCTTTTTGACCCTTTCGACCAAGTACCTCGAGCTTGGTGGGTTGAAAAGCCATAGGAGCCATAACAGTTAGGCTGGAATCCTCCTTGCAGCACGAAGTGATACCCGGCCTGTTGACAGCATGGAAGTCCAGTCCTTCAGTCACAACAATTAAAACCATCAAAATCATCATTATTGCCCCAATTTGCTTAATACCACTACGACCCATTATACTTATCGTATCTTTTCTTTTCTCTACTAATAGTATAGACGTGCCAACGTCTATATATACACATATACTCCATGATTCATATAAACCGTCGAAATATTGTAAAGTACGAGGTTCATTGAATTGTCCACCCTAAATCACTCATCGTTCATCATTTTTATCCTTTTGTTAATGTACCTCTTTGATACAAACAGTTTACTAGAAGTTTAGGTGACTTGAGACCATGTGATGATACATTTTCTATTAAGTCATTCTTTTAGCATAATGTGGTGTCGAGTTACATGGACTGGATACTATAAACTGCTACGTCAATGTGAAGCTTGTCGCATGAGTGGCCTTCGACATTCAAGTTGTATAATGGAAGTGATTTTAATTTCATATGTAGTTTTTTTAAAGTGAAAAATGCTAAATCAAGAAACTAAATTATATGACAGCTAAGTTTTGGACGTGTTAGAAAAATAATTATTGTTAAAGACGATTTAACATTATTCGTTACCTAATCAAATTATTGATTGCTATGCCTTCCACCACCACCGTTGTCGTCCCCAAAAATAAAAGCATCAAACCGAACACAAGTAATTACCCCATGTTCTTATTACCGCCAGCCATTGTTCTTATTTTTTAAGCTCTATAATTGTATTTGGGGCTAATTGCACCAAAATGTATCATAGTTGTCACCATTTCCTACTATATGTATCGAACAAAAAAATTTGCATTTATATGCATTAAAGTTACTTTTTTTGCATTGTTTGTGTTGTATTTTACCTCCTCTCCCGGTTATGCCATGGTGTACAAGTTAACACCCTTCTCACAATTATTTTTTTGTCACGTATATTTTTTTTACCATTACCATCTTTCACACACTTATGATCCAACACTGTTCATCATCCCATTCGTTTCTCCATAAAAATTTCTTCAGGTTGTTCATCCCGTTCGTTTCACCATAACAACATTGATATCCAAACTAGGACCCACTGTGATTGTCCACCTCAAATCTTTGAAGGTGTTTCTTGGACTAATGATAACCCGGGTCGTTGATTCAAGAGTTGTCCCATATATGTATGTGATATGTGACTTTTCCCTAACTTGTAATTATTATTTTCGTTTAATTTTGTGTGTGCATTTATTGTGAAAAAAGGCATATAAAATCTGTAAGTGTGAGAGGATATATTGTAATGCTCTTTAAAAAGTAATCTTCAGTGATATTATTAACCTAGTATGTTATTTAATATCTGCTGCTAGTTTAATGATGTATAGTTTAGTAGTGTTTGTTATATATTTAAACTGATTCCAGCTGTAAGTTATCTATATTGAATATAATTATTGTTTCCTCGAGCTTTTGTGACTGGAAATAGGGGTTAAAGCCAGGATTGAATACTTAAAGTCAAAGAAAAGTTCAAATTTTTAGAAGCTTGATGGTCGAGATTCGTTGAAGATGCCACTTAACACCCCTAACCCGATAACCATAATGACCCGTATTGATTACAACAGCAACGACAGTTTTGGGTCTGATATTTGTCTTGTGGAGTCCTCTGGATCATCAAATGCAACTGCTGCTAACGGCTATTTTCCAGTAATTCGTATGGTTCAGAACTTACTTGGTCATGAATCTAATTCAATGGCGTCTACAATGACCAAAGATGATGATTACAGTTTCTATGATGGTGCGATTCAACCGGGAGGTGCTGCAACAGTTGGAGCAGCCACAAATCATGGACTTGTTGTCTTGTTTTCGTCCATGATAATATTCATCAGTTGATGTAGTATTGTTTAGTAAATTCTGATTGATTTGTGTATATATAAGCACAACATTAATGAACGTGTTCATCTATTTATATACACAAATACATGCATATGTACTTAGGATTAATATCATACATTTAGCTTGTAGTGAAGATTAAAATACTATGTTCATTGATTTGTTCATTCATACTTTGTATTTTCCTTCAAGGTTAAAATAATCATTGTGTGTGTTGTGTTTCTACCTAAGTCGATCGGCTACAAATGATTCCACACATCAACAAGGTTAATATGGTATCGGGTTTTTTCTTGTTTCATTGTAGTGCGTGGTTTGAACGTATGTATCATTTACGGATTTGAACTTGGTTTTCAAAATATAGCAAGGCGTAATAGAAACAAGTAGCTAATTCACCTTTGCGGCAATAGATAGGTTCAATCCGCATCTCTGTCGTCCTCAAAAATAAAAAGCATTAAACCGATTACAATCAACCCGATTTTTTTCTTCTTAACCTCTATATTCATACATACACAACAGCGAGGATCTATATATATAAAAACCTCATATCCATGCAATACGTACGTAAGATCAATAGTATATTGCAATTACGTACTTCCATGTTTCATTCTTAAATTTATTTATTTATTCTTGTGCTAAAAAGTAAAAATAAGCACCATACATTTGTCTTTTTCTTGTTTTGGTCCATGATGCTTTTGATGGACTTTGAAGTAGCATGTACGTGTCTGACTTCTGATGTTTAGCAACAAGACTTAAGATCTATTACCTTCATATAAAGTCAACACAAGCTGTGTGTAAATCTGGCTAAGATCCGGTTATATCCGTCTAAGATCCGGCTATATCAACAATGACCCGGTTAGACCTAGCCAAGACCCATTGTCAGCTTCAAATGATTCCGCATATCAACAAGGTTACTGGTATCGGGGTTTTTTTCTTGTTATTGAATTGCATGGTTTGAATGTATGTAACTGTATCAATTAAGGATCTTAACTTAGTAGTTTCATACTGTAATATGTATGCAATACTCAGCCCACTGCACTTGGTAAATCAGCTATCTCGATTTTGAGCCTTTTTTGTAGTGAATCGAAAACACGTACACATATTATGAAGGCATGCATATATGTTATC
Source organism: Artemisia argyi (assembly GCA_030686995.1). Classification (NCBI taxonomy): domain Eukaryota; kingdom Viridiplantae; phylum Streptophyta; class Magnoliopsida; order Asterales; family Asteraceae; genus Artemisia; species Artemisia argyi. The sequence goes on from CM060684.1 coordinate 8,698,453, forward strand.
TAACAAAGCTTGATATGAAAGCAAAATGTAGTTTGTTTCGAAGTACATATTTGAATAACTTCAAAAGCTCATATATATAATAGTCAATAGATAGAAGCTTGATTCATTCTCAACCCTCAGTGAGACATATCAAGTGTTCATCACACCTTTTTCTCCTGAACAATGGTGGCTGGGTCGAGCAAGCATAGATGCCATGGTGGTTGCTAGTGGCGTGTTCAATCCCCATCGTTGTCGTCCCCAAAAATAAAAGCATCAAACCGATCACAATTAACCGGATTTGCTTATTACTTCCGCCCATTATTCTTACTCTTGATAGGTTCTTCGTATTGTTCTTAACCGTTGTGTTCATGTATACACAACAACGTAACTAGCATCTACCGATACATGCATACGTGATACGTACAGAAGAATAATATCAATTATGTAACTCGTAGCAAGCATTAGTTTTTATTTAACAGCTTATCTCATCCTATAATAAGCAGACGCACACAACCAGTTTTCTCCAACGTACTTTTTACTCAAAAGTTCTTATTTTATTTTTTTTTAAATGCAATAAGCAGATAATCCTAAAATCATATATACCTGCTGGTACAATCAGTTTGAATGTCTACTCACTATAAAACAACTAAGCTTTCTGTTTTACGTGTAATATAGATTTAGGACCAAAGCACCACGTTATTTTTTGTAAGCAATGAATAATTTTAGCAACAACTTTTTGGATTATAGATCCATGTACTGTGTTTTAAGTTCAAGGACAAAGATTTTAGGATCAAGGTTCTCGTTATAGCTCTATAGGTAAATAAATTTCTAAAGTAAACATTAACAAAAGCAGTAGAGCGTTGAGAAATGTACCAGCTTAATGTGCTCCAAATTCATCATCCCTGTAATTGGATAGACGTTCATTCTTTTTAGTGCGACGATTATTATGCATAGCTCTAATGGAGTGAATGTGGGTTTTAGGAGCATTAATTGAACCACCACGTGACATCCAAAGCTCCCTTTTTTCCAGATTTGTCGATTCATTGGGATAGCTTATCGTGGTCAAACATTTGTCTCCAGCCGGACTTTAGCTCATTATGAGTCAAACCCAAAAGGGCAGGCGATACTGTTTGTTGGCGACCTTTATTATGCAGATGCGTATCCGTGCATGATAATAGTAGGTAGGACTCATGGGCAAGGTTTGTAGAGAAAAGTGTTGCTTACCAACCATGGATTCGGAGTGCAGAAGATCATAAATCATGAAATTGATTTTCTTCCGAATATGTAAATAATTTGATCATTTTTATGCATTCATTATCATTTCTTCGCTAAATTCTAATATATATTTTCGTATTGTAGGGTGAAGGTGAACTATTTAAGCCTTATATATACAAACCAGTATTATGTGCCATATAAAGGATCTTGTAGCGCGTCCTTTTTGGTACTCGATCGATCAAGAGAGCTGCAGCTTACATCATTGTCATGTCGTCATACTCGACTTATGGTAAGATTAAAAATTACAGAACCCATAATGGATTGTTTTCCACATTGGAATTAATGTTACTTTTTTAATAAGAAAATCTTGATACTTTTGGCTCATAAGTGAACTACCTAAAGTAGACCAAAGGGAGACACCATGGACAACTTTTATTAAACATTTCCATTATATAGTAGTCTTGCACTTATAAATTTTATTCCGACATTCCCAAAAACAAATGGTACAATGTTACAAACTTCTCCAAAAGGTGAAGAATGGTGGGATCACCCTGTCCCATACATCCTAAGGATGCCAACCGGACCCTCCCCCAAGGACCCGGCCCTAGGCAGTGAGCACCTGTCCCAATGACTGTACTTATCAGTAGGTGGGCTTTGAACCCTGGCCATTTTTTCAAATAGGCCCATCGTTGACCAGTCAATCTGAGCATTTGCGGTGGGGGGATGGTACCATTGAGAACTTTAGGACAAGAGCGGGACTTGAACCCGGGTCTATTGACTCGTGCACAAGTGCTCCACCCATTGGACTAAAGCTCCAATGGTTACAATGTTACAAAATTAGCAGGCAATTAATTTCAATATATAAGCGATAAAGTGAACATTATAGATTTTATTGATATCGTTACATCTAATCTTTAGTATTAGTATTTGTGACGAATCCTTACCTGGAGCTTAACATTTTCAACTATCTTGTCTCGCAGGCCGCCAATTTCTTTGTGCATTGCTTCCACCTGTGATAAGTTGCATTCTTAATAAATATCAGTCTTAAATTAATAATATGTAAAAGAATCGTATACCTCCAACAATATTTAAAAGGAATACATGATAACTCCATGGCATCTTTATTTTTAGTTTACACCGTATGTGGATACTCGTTGACTCTGCCAGATTCTGTGGCAAATACAATTTTAAAACCCTCCTGTATAAACGCCTTTCGACAAGCAATCCAAACAATCCTGTGGAGCAAGCAATACATAGCTTATTCACAGCTTATACACATCTTATGACGACAGGCTATTATGATTTTTAATATGAAGCAGGCAATTCTACAATTTTATAGTATCATACTTTAGGACTAAAAAAGCTTACTCAATCTTGACAGGCGCCAGTTCAGGTGTGTTAAGTATTCTTCCAAGTGACCACATCATTAAGTGTTTGGATAGAGCTGGTTACGTGCTTATTTTAGAGTAAACAAACACTTGAAAATAAGTAAATCAGTACCTGCTAATATTTTTTAATCACATAAGCAAACAAATCAATCAATCCCAAACACCCCCTCACTTACCTTTAGACATATGCATATAAGCAGGTTCGTTCACTGAGGGTGAAAAGTAAGTATGTCAGGTAACGGGTCAAAGTGGGTAGTTTCACCCATTTAACATGTTCGCTTCATGTGTTTTCGGCCAATGAAACAGACATGTTAAATGGGTGAAACTACCCACTTTGACCCGTTACCTGACATACTTACTTTTCACCCTCAGTGAACGGAACTGCTTAAAATATGGGACTTACGACCTGATTGAGGAGTGCATATTAGCATACCCTGACGTAATCTAGTACTCCACGATTTTGATGGGTTTAATTTGTTCCATTTAGCCATCAAAGAACGCCAAGTGCATGTATACATTCTTTCGTACCAATTGTCCAGTCCTAAAGACTTACTTGAAGAAGGCCAAAAATGGATGCCAGCATTCATGAATGCATTTTCTCCTTCTTTTACCATCCTCAAGATTTCTGCAAGTAGTTTATATCTTCGGCCGACGCCCAAGCACCGTCCTGAAATTTACTGTAAATACACCACAATTTTTTTGGAGGTCAAAAAAATTAGGGGCGAGCATGGTTTGGTTTTACTCGTTTTTGCATAAAAGCGAAACCAATCTATAAATATTCGGTTTTTGCTTTTCAGAAACCATGAAGTTTCAGTTTTAATCACGGTTTGGTTATCATTTTTTCCCCTCTCCTCCACCTCCACGGCCTTGGTAGAGACTGTCTCCACGGCCATGGTTTCAACTACTAGTGGAGGAAATGGTATTGATATATTTGACGAGGATTTTCTCTCATTAAATATACTGTCACCGGTGGTGAGACAAAAAAACAGTAGTAAAGCGCATGCAGATCATTTCACACATAATTAGTTTACCTATGTCACAATAAACATTCTACCATATTATCATAAATTGGTTCAACGAAAGTACAAAAAACAAATTAGCTAAATACATTGTGAATAGAAATAGTGAAACGATCAAAAACTGCAAGTGAAGATATGCAGCTTCTATGGAGAGCAATAAGTAAGTTTGAACACACATTGAGAGTTTGAGACCATTCACCAACTAAACTTAACGAAGAGCTTGTTAGTGTTTCCCATTCTCCTTCGAGACCATTTCTTATTTCACAACATTTGAGGTCTGGCCAATTTCCAGATTTGTTTTCCATCGCTCCAATATCAATTAGCTTCAAGAAGTAATCAGCGGCTTTGAGCCTCATCTGAAGATACACCTCTACGTACATGGATGGCAAATAGAAAACAATGCATCAAAGAGGAGTACCGAGTAGTTAATAAACGAACCTCGCTCGTTTAGGCCTATACTCGACTCAGCTCGGATCGTTAACACCCTGTCTAGATCCGCCACTCCTTGGTCCTGAGTTAGATCCTTAAAAACAAAGAAACTACTTTAGCTTATATGGACCGTCTACTATCTTTTTGAATCTTTAACACAATAAGGGACCAAAAGTGTAACAAGTTTTATAACGGATACCGTTTATGTAAATTTTGGTATTTAGAGACCAAAAATGTAATATGGTATAAACTATAAGGACCATCATGTAATTTACTTTTCTTTCTACAAAGCTACCAGTATTATTTTGTTCCAATAATTTTTGTTGGCCAATATCAAATTTGATATTAAAATAAGAGAAAAATGAATTTAGAAAACAAGGAAAGTGTGTTATTTACTCACTGAATTAGACGGGTCCTTATCTCCCAAGGAAAATCATATGACTGAGGAAGCTCCGAAGATGCATCGATAATTATCTCTTTTAAACATTCTAATTTTCCAAGATCCTCTGGTAGCTTCTCAAGAAGAGCACAATCCTCAAGGTTGAGATAACTCAGATGTTTTAACATACAAATGCTATCTGGAAGATGTTTAATACTTGTATCCAACAAATCTAGCCTCTCCAAAGATTCTAACAGGCCAATGTCCTCAGGCAACTTCCCAAGAAGATCACAGCAACGAAGATCGAGCGACTTCAGATGTTTTAACATACAAATGCTATCTGGAAGATGTTTAATCTTTGTAGCACACAAATTTAGTGTCTCCAGAGATTCTAACTGGCCAATGTCCTCAGGCAACTTCCCAAGACAAGAATTGTGAACATCGAGCGACTTCAGACGTTTTAGCATGCAGATGCTATCTGGAAGAAATTCAATTTTATTACTACTCACGTCTAGCTCCTCTAAACATTCTAATTGGCCAAGATCCTCTGGTAACTTCTCAAGAAGACCACCATTTTTCACTTCGAGAGATTTGAGACATTTCAACATACAAATGCTATCCGGAAGCTTCTCAAGAGAACACTCATAAAGACCAAGCGACTTCACATGTTTCAACATACAAATGCTATCTGGAAGATGTTTAATCATTGTAAATGACAAATCTAGACTCTCCAGAGATTCTAACTGGTCAATGTTCTCAGGCAACTTCTCAAGAAGAGTACACCAATCAAGTCTCAGATACTTCAGATGTTTCAACATACAAATGCTATCTGGAAGATGTTCTATCTTCGCAGAGTACAAACAGAGCTCTTCTAGACATTCTAACTGGCCAAGATCTTTGGGAAACTCTGGAATATTGTGTAGTGTAAGTTTTTGTAGACATTTTAAACTACAAATCATATCTGAAAATTTCTCAAAGTCTGTGCAAGAACATAGACCAAAAGAAATAAGCTTCTCAATATTTTCAACTGATGACGGTAGATATTCTTCATAACTAAACCGAAACTTTGGGAGATTACTGTTGGGGTGCAATGGGCATGAATCTAGGGACTCACAATCCAGACATAAAGTAGCTGAATAACAATTAACCTTGGGCTCACATCTACTGTCAAACCTAAAAGAACTAAACCCCAAACGAACTAAGTTTAAGTTGACAAGTTTTCTTAGACATCCAACGGGAGCGTTAATTTCTACCAACTCATCACAATCGTCAAGATCTAACTTCTCAAGATTTGGAATCAGCTCAAGGTCAAGTCTCCTCAACTTTGATTTACAAAGGTTGAGGATTTTCAGATTTGGACATGCAACAGGCACGTGAAGTTCTACAAAATCAGCACAACCAGAAAGAGATAACGTTTCGAGATTCGGAGTCAACCCCAGGTCAAAGGTTCTTAACTTTGAGCGTTTGATATTGAGATGCTTGAGCTTTTGACAACTAAATGACATGCAAAGTTCTTCTAAATTACCAGAATATTCAAGAGATAACGTTTCGAGATTCGGAGTCAACCCCAGGTCAAAGGTTCTTAACTTTGAGTCACTGATATTGAGATGCTTGAGCTTTTGACAACTAAATGGCATGCAAAGTTCTTCTAAATTACCAGAACTTTCAAGAGATAACGTCTCAATATTCGGAGTCAACCCAAAGTCAAAGGTCGTCAATTTTGAATGAGAGAGAGAAAGGAATTTGAGTTTTGTTAGAACCTGCCAGCAAAAATAAGACAAAAAGATTAATATTAGCATATTAACAAACCAAAAAATTACTAGCTTTATTACGAATTATGCAAAACAACCAATCAACAGTTATTCTACCTTTCTTTCTCCCTCTTCCCAAAGTTGTACCATTCTTCTGCTGTGCTTCATTTTTAGTCGAACAAGATTGTTTGCTTGAAATGTATTTGGTAAATACAAGAAAGGGTAATAACTACATTTTAGATATTTTAAAGAATTTGGGAAGCATTGCCCGATATCATAAAATTTCAGATCACTTTCAGAATAACAATTTGCAAAAAACACTTCAAGATATCGAAGTTCCTTTATTTTTCCAAGCCCTTTCAGAAGAATTCTCGAATTTCCTCTCCACAAATGAAGTTCTAGACATCTTGTTGCTTCGGTGCCCTACAATTCAAAAACAATGTCAGAAGTCAGAACATATGAAAATGTATTAGTTTTCTCCACCTTACAAGTATTCTGATCTTTACCTTGTCATTGGCCAATATATCTTCAATTTCCTCGTACTTCCACAAACGGCTATGTTTGTTAGGCTCATTGGGGTGCTCACGACGAACAATGTTCTTTCCCATTTCTTCTATATGGTCATGCATGTCCAAGCGCCCATATTTATCAACAGTTATGAGAGATCTCTGCTCAAGAACTTTTAAACCAATTCTAGCATGAAATCCACAGCTTTCAAGAATTCTGATTGCATTTTCTTTGCGCTTTCTTTTCAATATGCATGCAATGTCTAGAAATATTTGCTGATAATCATTCTCGAGACTATTGTAGCTTAACTCTAGCTTTTCCAGAGTCTCCTTCAAGGGAATACTTTTTAGTCTTTCTATGGCATCTTCCCATTCAACCATATCTTTCCCACAGAGAAATGAACCCAAGACTTCGACTGTTAAGGGAAGACCAGCAGCATAACGAACAACTTTTCCTGACAGCTCTTCGTATCCTTGAAGTGGATCATCTCTTCCAAATGCATACCTACTAAAGAGGGAAGTTGCTTCCTGGTCTGATAAGAGAGCAATATCACGAATCACGTCCACTGATCTGGGTGCTTTCAATACTTGCTCATCTCTTGTTGTAATGAGAATTCTACTTCCTGGCTTAAACCACTTAGCCTCACCGGCTAATGCCTCAAGTTGTTTTATGTGATCCACATCATCTAGAACAAGAAGAACCTTTTTAGCGCACATCCTCCTTTTCATCATGTCTTTCCCGTCATCAACACTATTTAGAGTGACATGTTCATTTAGTACATTTGAAAGGACCTGTTCTTGTAAATTCTTCAAACCAGACACTGAGCCATTTGAAACTTCTCTCACATTCCCAACAAAGCTTATAGCTTCGAAATCATTAGATAGATTATCAAAAACAGCTCTCGCCGTAGTTGTCTTCCCAGCCCCTCCCATGCCCTTGATCCCTATCACGCGAACTTCATCACTACCAACTTCTAAAGATAAAACAACATCCTTTACTCGAGTTTCCATGCCGACTAACTTTTCATCAAAGCCGAAATTGATGGAACGTAACTCTAGCGAAATCTCTCCAACAATATTTTTGATGAACTTACCTTCATGCCTGTATGTATGTAAAAGGTTCCGTTTAGCATAGTCTAAATCCAACATAAACAATGTTTTATATATACGAAGTAATACTATGTAACATAATACTATAGTCAGTTTTCATGGATGACCCTATACCCGGTAGTAATTTAAGAAGAAATTTAAGCAAGGAATATCGCAAGTAGAGATATGATGAAATAATTACCCATCAAAAGTGTTCTTCAGCTCCCAACCGGCCAGATCGGCGGCTTCTTTCAAAGCTTCTCTCCATTTCCCAGCAGCCTCTTCCTTTTCATGTTTAGCAAAAGCTTGACCAACAGCCCCACTTTGTTTGCGGACCTCGGTGGGTTCCACATCATAGAATACAGGGTAAGCAGTGTGCTCATCCATCTTCTGGCACTCCATAATCTTGACAAGCTCTTCCAAACACCATGACGAAGAAGCATAGTTTTTGGAAAAAACAATGATGTAAAATTTGGAGTCTTCTATGGATTTGATGAGATCATCACTGATCCTTTTCCCTTTCTGTATTTTCTCATCGTCTTTGTATGTGTAAATGCCTTTATCCTTAAGAGCATGATATAGATGATCAACAATGTTTTTACGGGTGTCTTCACCCCTGAAACTTAAAAAAACATCATACTTAAACCTCTTTTGAATGGATGAGCTTGAAGTAGAAGCCATTATTTTTGGGGCAGATGAATTAGAAGAAGATGCCATTGAATAAAAGTAATAGATAAGGTGTAAATTATGATGAAACTGATATGGTTGAAAGAGTTTATGAGAAGAAACAAACTAGTTCCGGCCAGCTGCTGCAGTGATGTTGACAAACAAAAGCATCTTTTTTGTCGATGAAAATGAAAGATAAGCCACTCATATATGGTCTTTTGGTCAATGATAAAGAAAGATATGATTAAAAAAAAAGAAAGAATAAGCAACCCAATACATCCTCCTGGAAAGAATAAGAAAGATATGACTAAAAAAAAGAAAGATATCAAAAAGTGTGAACACATAAAGGTCCTATACTGGAATTCTATAAAAAAAGATATTAAATTAGTTGGTTATGGAAATACTTAAATGTTTCAGGGTTCACTTTTATAAAAAAATGTTCCAGGGTTCAAAAGCAAATGGTGCATTTATATTTGACAGCAAGTCACAACCCAATGAGAAATCTTATTGACAGCCCTATTTATAGCATCTTTGTGGGTTTGCTTATGTAAGCTGTTATTGCATTCTGACCATCAAACAAACTGGGTGTTTAAAAGTCCTTATCTAAGCCACCAATCAGATTATATAAGCAACTAAAAAGCAGTTAGCAGATAAGCATCTCGGATGACTTTTGAAAGGCTAATTTTGACCTTTTGGATGACTAATAAGCAATTAGCATATAATGCATTTACCCTGACTTTATATTCCTCATATTCTCTCTACAATTGATACAAAAACAACCTTTAGACTCATGCGCAAAGTTTTAATTTGATTATATGAAACTAATCAAAATGCCCAGGTGTTAAACATACTTTATATTATAAGAAAACTATACACAACGTACACTATCCAAACACCCCTTTGATCTTTAAACACAACCATAACCATCAAGTTATTAACCAAATCTGTGTTTACATAATTACAAACCAAAACACGACTTCCTAGGGCGTTTCTTGGTAAAAGAGCATGTAGGGAAAAGGCTCATTACCCAAGTATCCCACCGAGGTCTAGTTCTCGGTCTTCGTACCCTTCGTAGCACTACCACCAGCTTCACCTGTAACAAGTACGACAAAGCAACATAAGCACAACGCTTAGTGAGATAACATATAAAAGCATAACATAAATGGCATAATGCTAGTGTTGCTTTGCAAATCTGAGGATGCTACGTTGGTTCAATATAGCTAAAAACTTTCTACTCGTCCACTTAGGACGTCTAAGTCATATTCCATGACATTGAGCCGCTCATACATAATAGACATCCACATAGGATGTCTAAGTCCCATTTTACAAGATGAGATGCTAATAAAGGCTCGGTCGTCCACTTAGGATGTCTAGGCTCCCTTTCGGAGCATGTCATGACATAATAACACATGTCGTCCACTTAGGACATCTACACCCTTCTTTCGGATCATAATGCATATATTTATGCAAATCGTCCACTTAGGACGCTATACTAGTAATATCTTGGAATTAGAGTTAAAATCTCATAACTAAACCCAATCGGGTCATTCGGGGCTGTTTTGACCCGTCTAGCATAATTGACATATAAACATACTACGAGTAACTCATTTAGGCACATAACGTATAATTATAACACCATGAACTCGTAACTCGAATATACTAGATGAACATGAACGTGAATACCAAAATTAAAGTGGCACACTAACGGGTTACCAAGGACCCGTTTCTACGCTTAAATATGTTACTCACCTCGAAATCGCTTGAGTAGAATTATAGCCTAGGAACATACAATTATATGAAGCTTATTAAGAACATGACTAAGCTTATTAGTAAAAGTAGTAAAAGGATAGATAAGCCATAAGGGGTGTTTGGTTCGTGGCTTATGTAACCATACCAACACTAATTCTGAAAATTAACATCTAAATAGGCTACCCATCACTTGTCTAATAATTTATACATGATTACTAGGATTCTTGATGACTTCTCAAAAATCATATTTATATATAATCATGTATAATTGGCATAAAGGCCTAATCTTTAGGCTTTACCCATAATTAGTAAGCCAAGACACAGGAATTTGAGAACAAGTTGTGGTTTATACCTTGAATAAGCTAAGATGAGAAAAACCCTTACGATAATCGAACAAAATAATTTGGTTTTAAGATTAATTTGGTTGAATAGCTGTTAAGAGTGATTGTTATTCACAGGGGGTAAATTGGTAGGGTCAATATAGTTGCAGGTTAAGATGAAGGTGATGTAAGTTGACCATTTGGCACCAACAAGGTTCAAGCTTATTGACTTATGTACAGTATCAAACATTTTATTTTCTCAAAATATAAACTTTCCTTTTTGTGTTTAGAACATTGTTATACTTTTTCTTATTGGTTTTTGTTACCTGGGAGGAATGAAGTATTCAGGTTGTTATAATTTTAAGTTTCACACTTTGGCAAATTTAGTCCCTGGTAGTAGGACCAATTCAAAGTTAGTCCTTTTTGCTATGACTTAATTCATGTAAGGATGTCCTTTGACTAACCTGCCATTCACATACCGAAGTACGTACGTATTTGATACACGTTAAAAGCAAGTATGATTAACATTTTGGTTAAGAACATGCAAATAAGAATATTAAAACAAATTCCAGTAATAATCTTGACAACTCACTTCAAGTGCTCCGATAACTCAATGTAGTAGTACATGATTTTTAAATACATATTTAAATTATTAATACCATTAATCTAAGAATGTAAGCTTTGTCCAAAAGTATATAATGTCCAATCAAAGTGACGACTTTTCGCGTCTACCATTTCCTCAAACAATTAAGCTAACCGTCCACAACATTAAGTTCCCAAATGTAACAATAACCTCAAAAACGTATGAACGTCCTATACTGGCATTCTAAATTAGTTGGTTGTGGAAATACTTAAATGTTTCACTGTTCAATTTTATTAAAAAAAAAAAAAAAAAAAAAAAAAAAAAAAAAAAACGGTTCAAAAGCAAATGGTGCATTCCAAGGGTCCGAAAAGGATTCAAAACAAGGTTCCTTTGTTCAATAATGGTTCACTAAAACATTTTGAAGGATTCAAAAGGGTAAAAAGTAGGTCCGCATTTTGAATGTTTGATACTTTTTTATGCGATTTGCCCTAACTTAATTAAATAATTTTTTTAATATGTTATGTGTATTTGAATGCAATTATTGTGACGGAATAATTTAAATGTAACTTTAATCTATTCAATATCATTTCATATACTAAAATGACAATTTACGTTTTGGGGCATGTTATTGTTCATACTTTTAAACTTGTTTATACGTTAACCGTAAACCGGACATGAGATAATCGCTCATTTTGGGTACCCGCATGTCTGGTTACCCGTCTAATACGGTTCGATTTCGGGTAGTAAAATAAATTGTCTGTCCCACAGTAGATAATTTAAATCTTCCAGTTAACCTAACCAAACTATTCCGTAAACAATAAACACCCCTAATAACACTTTTGTGGCTGTGTTATATTTCTATTTTTTTGTTGTTGCATAAGCCTTAAGTTACGATTCTATTTTTTAAACTTTGCATTTCGCTTATGACTGTATTTCATTCTATTTGCTACCCCTAAATCTTTGTTTGGTGTTATAGGCTTAGAATTATCTTAAAGAACTTTGCATTTTTATGACCTAATAATATAATGTGACATTTATTTTCATGTTTACTCACATTAGTAGGGTATTGACGAATTTAGTTTTTCTAAATACCAAGAATACCAATTTAACATCCTTTGTCAACGCTGTATGCTATCCATCAGCAAACTATTATTTCCAATTCTACTCATTTTCTTTCGTATTCCTTTATTTGTGTTCGAAAGACATCGTAACGCATATAATGCATACAATATCTTAGATAAAAATGAAAAAAAAAACATTTGACAAATCTTCGAGTTTCAAAAAATTGCACCTTAATCTTGTAAAAACAATTTACTACAGCTCTACAACTCTACAGGTCAAGGTGGCTAAGTGTGTGATAACTTATCTTACTTTTTAAAATTTTGAGTTATATGTTGCATCGTTTCAATCAGACTACTAAATAATAAACTTTTTGAATTTTGATTGTTTTGTATCCCGATTCTCGAAATATATGATTCGATTCTTAAAAATATTTGATTCGACACCCAAAAGCAGGCCAATCAATACACAACATAATCGAAATTCAAAAAATTAGTTATTCATTGGTACGATAAAAACAATGCTACATACAACTCAAAATTAATGACAAGTTAAATACATTTATACAATTTCCTCCAATTATCCCTAATAAGAATGAGTGCACGTAGTGTTCAATGAGTGTTGTGTGTGATATGTGTTCAAAGATGAAATTTATCAATAATCACTTTAATTAAATTTGACAATAAATAAGCTGAATGATTTAACAAACAAAAAAGAACTTTCAAGCAGATGATGACTCGAGCACGAGACCTACACTGTGTAGAAAATGAGACTTAGCCATCATGCCACACAAGCCCTTGTGTATTATGTGCAATTATCTATTAAAAGACTCATTTTAGAAAAGACAAAAACATACTTCAACTTAAGGAGAACACAAGCTGACAGATTGTTATAAAAAAAAGGAGCTATCTTATTATACATTAGCTGAAATAACGGTGTCATTATGGCGTAATTAGCAAAGAAATAATTCAATCTTTATTTACTTACCGCACCTTCTTGAGAATATATGAGCGAATACGAATAACTTATAGTGACATATAAGCATAATCACAATGAGTCAACATATGATTATGATAATGCCATATCAAACTTTCTTCGTTCGTTCCATAAACCACAACGAAATTACTCATACGAAAAACATCAATGTAATATTCTTAATTCTGAAATACGTTATGAAATATAACATTTATCAAAAACCCTCACATTGGGCCAACATTATGTTAACTTAAATAAGTATGGGTTTAGTGAACAAAGCAGCCCATTTAATTGTGTAAATGACAACTGTGTTATATTTTGATTTGTTTTTTTGTTTTTTTTAATAAATCTTAGAGTTATATTTATTACTTCCTCTGTCCTAATTTATTTGTCTTGTTTTAACTTTTTGAATTTTTTTCAACTTTTACTTTAACTATTTTTTTTAATGTTATACAATACTTGATAAAAAATATATGAATAGATTGTGTTTTAAATGTATTTTTATTAATATAATTTTCATCAAGTATTATATAACACAAACAAAAATACTTAACATCAAAGTTGAAAAAGAATAACTTAAAAAAGTCAAAACATGACAAATAAATTGAGATGGATGGAATGCTTTTTAATGTTACTGTAACACCCCGCCTTATAGACCACAATATTGTCCGCTTTGCTCGAAGGCTCACGGCTTTGTTCTTGTGGCCCTCATGTGAAGACTTCCCGGCAGGTCACCCAAGCCAGTACTACTCTCACATGAGCACGCTTAACCGTATGGCCGATTAACCGTTCCACCACAAAACGCGTTGTGTCATATAAGGCGAATGTTAACATATATGTCCCAGCATCACTCCAAGTCACAGCCAATGTGGGATTTGCCTGGGGTATTACATTCACCCCCCGTAGGGATTCATCGTCCCCGATGAAGAATACACTGCTTGAATTATTTTTGTACAATGCCAAAGTATTACAAATTCCATACATTGCTTAAGTTTCCTTATTACTACCAAGTTAAGTCCCCTTTATTATCATGAACCGTTAATTTTAGTACTAAGCGAGAGTGAGTGAATAGATCTATTGAGGGTGACGCCTCCATTCGCGTTTGGGTTGCTCCAACGGGACGAATGCATTTCATGTCTTATCAAATTGAGTGCCTGGTAAGCACTCTGGTTGGGGCCATTACTATGTCTAGCTTCGGGGTCATGAGCTTAAGAGACAATGTAGCATTTTTGACATATTGTCACCTTACATTATACTTTTGGCTATTGTACATACGAAAATTACTTATGGAATTACGATACTTTTCCACTACTATTACTACTGAATTACGATGCCTTTGCATCAGCCTTATTACTGAATTACAATGCTTTTGTATCAAACTTATTACATTTGGCAGTGGGTTGTAAACACACAGGTTACAAGTCTCTTATGGCGGGACTTGGAACTGAGTGGATTTACGATGCCTTTGCTGGGATACCTTCATACATATGCATTACATTAATGTAATACCCCAGTCAAATCCCACATTGGCTGTGACTTGGAGTGATGCTGGGACATATATGTTAACATTCGCCTTATATGACACAACGCGTTTTGTGGTGGAACGGTTAATCGGCCATACGGTCAAGCGTGCTCATGTGAGAGTAGTACTGGCTTGGGTGACCTGCCGGGAAGTCTTCACATGAGGGCCACAAGAACAAAGCCGTGAGCCTTCGGGCAAAGCGGATAATATTGTGGTCTATAAGGCGGGGTGTTACAGGATGGTATCAGAGCCACTCCAAGTCGTTCGGGATGTGGAGCAAACTTCATCGGGGACGATGAGTCCCTACGGGGGGTGAATGTAATACCCCAGTCAAATCCCACATTGGCTGTGACTTGGAGTGATGCTGGGACATATATGTTAACATTCGCCTTATATGACACAACGCGTTTTGTGGTGGAACGGTTAATCGGCCATACGGTTAAGCGTGCTCATGTGAGAGTAGTACTGGCTTGGGTGACCTGCCGGGAAGTCTTCACATGAGGGCCATAAGAACAAAGCCGTGAGCCTTCGGGCAAAGCGGACAATATTATGGTCTATAAGGCGGGGTGTTACAGTTACACACCGGAAGGAAAGGCCGGTTCGAAATTGGAGAACAAGAGCGAAATTTAGGTTTATAATTACTTATGACCCAAGATCTTTGATCTCGTAGTGGACATTGTGAGATATTATATAAATGTGTGACATAGATGGTATAAGTGTGTAAAAGTTTCAGTTTTAGAAGGAAAAAAACTAAGGATTTGAATGTACGTACTTGCCCGATAGCATGGATGCACTATTCTCTATTTTTTAGTAAAACATCGAGTCATTGGTCAAATGACTTACAAAACTTCAAGTCATTGGTTTCTAACGACTTATCTGAGAACAAGAAAAAGTTATTATTAATCTACCTTCTGGTTAAGACATGGTAACAAATTAAAGAGCAAAAGTGAAAGAAAAAAATAAATGACGAAAGAAAAAAAATAAGGATGCGGGTAGATTTTTTACTCGATCTCGAGACCTACCACTTATATGACATCAACCTAACAAGCCATCCACATTCTCAAGTTTCATTCTCAAATTCAAAATATTTATTTATTGTTCATGATGTTATATATGTACGGTCTCAATAGGCTTCAAATGCATTTGATATTTTTATGAAAAAATAACAACTATACTACTGTCTTTTATTCCTTGTTTTGGTCTATGATACTTATAATTTATTTTGAATTGAAGTAGCATTTACTTGTGTCACCTAATGATAACCAAGTTTTATTAGTGTTTTAAATTGGTATCAAACTTTATGTCAAACATAAAAACTAATGTTTTAAAATTGTTCCCTTTTGTAAAATTGTTTAAGATTGGTGTGCTTAAAGTATCATATACACTTTCATGTTATACCTTAATAAAAAAAACGCTCATCTTCAAAATATAACTACGAATTTTGCGATGCATCGGTGTGACATTCTCCTAATAAATCCGGATCTCGGTTGCAAACTACTACAATAACGTGCCTTCGGGTTCCCAACTACTTCCACAATCGAGCATGTTTTGCCACTTTACTTTAATAGTATCAGATTTTGCTGCTTCTTTACAACTTGTTCAAGGAATGTTAATAGTTTAGTGAGTGATACTACCGCGTTCCGTGGATATAAAAACGTTGGTGAAATGTATATTAACGATTGAAAATTAAACAACAAAAACATACAAATTGGCAAGGAATTGATGCACACCGATATGTATGTTTTGCATATCGCGTTACATTTAAACCTACAACGGTTTTTCCCATGTACATTTGTGTTGATATCAATTAGTTGTAATTCATAAAAACTATTCATGGTTAGATGTCAAGAAGAAGACAAAATAATAACATCAATAGAGTAAAAAGAAGTATGCTTTGTGCACATAGTTTGTGGAGCACATAATCACATGAATCGGTACACTTGTAGTAATACCTATGTTAAGTTAGCTAAAAGCTAAAACTTCCTAATCATTTCCCTGTAAGGTAAGAATTTGTATAGTGCTTTATTTTTCTCTTTTCTCCTTTATTTTGCATATACCATTTAAGTATTATTAACTTTAACTTTATCTTTATCTTTTTCTTTTATAATAAAAAGAAACTGTAAGATATATAAAAGACAAAAAGAAGTAAAGACAATAGTTTCGGATTAATACTCGAACCTAGTCACTTAATGTACACTTGCAATTAATTTTTTTGATTTGTAGCAATGCTATCACGATGAAATCAATGTTTATTCTTATTAAACAAGATTGAGCTAGCTATCTCAGGTATATGGAATATTTAAAACCAAAATAAAAGATGATGAGCCAATCACCAACATATTATTAACGAACTCAGAGAACTAAATACTTGATATATACTTCCACTGTGGTTGGCCTAATAAGCACTCAAAGCATATTATGTTCTTCTTTTCTTTATCATATGGTAAGTTAAATAACATCGAGGCGACTTTTGCTTTTTTATCATACGGTACACTTTTAAAAAGAAAGCTTAATTTAGTTATAGGTAAATATTCTTTACCAATTGTAGGCTTTCTTCGATTTATAACAAAATACAATTATTATCTTTCAGGCAAATACATCAAACACTTTGAAGACCTCTTTAAGATAACATATAGCACCCAGAAAACACATATATGAAAAAGCAAAAACTTAAATATGAATAGATTTATTCAAAATATAAATTAATCATGAAAATCATAGACTTATTGAAAACACAAATATTACAAGCAGAGACCAAGCCATCAAATTCGAGACATTACTTAAAAAACACATTACAATCTCTAACAACAATAGTAATGCATTGCGAGCTTGCAACTCTGACACTTAATGATTATATCTTTTATCACCTCCCAATGATATTTTGAGCATTATCCATCTTTGTCAGACCCTAGAGCAAGTGATACAGAGTGCTCGTGACCTTCGATATTATAAATTCCCCCAAACTTAATATTCAAAAACTCATAAACGCTTCTTTCATTGTCAAAGGCTGCTTCAAAGTTAAGTATCACCGGAGCACAACGAGTATGTAAAGAGTAGGCACACACATGGCAATGATAAAACCACTTATTTTCGTTAAGCTCTTCCTCACAAACTTCACAAAAGTATTCACTCTTATGGTTCTCTACCGGACCGTATGTCAACCTCATGGGGTGCTTGTCTAACTGGTGATGTATAATACGAGGCAAGAATAAAGCACAACAAGAATGGATGTAAAAATCACAAGATCAACAACTAAAACAAATATCACTTTCATAAATTTCGGCGTCGTCTGCAATGTTGGAATTATAATATCATGACAATAATATAAAATAAACCAAACACATCAAGTGAGCATAGCGGAAGCAATTACAAGATCATACAATATGTAATTAATTAATCAAATATAAAAGTAAACATACCTTTGTGATTCTAGCCCGAACAAGAATCAAATGCAATCTTCAAATCAAGAACCCTAATTAGGGTTTATGTGGATTATAAGAATAACCCCTTACCTCTTTTGTAATTCAATCCAAGATACAATCAATAGTGTGATTGTATCACGTTCTTGTACACACGTACTAAAACAAGTTAAAGTAATGCTAGTTATTGAATCACAAAAACAATCAAACTATTTGTTTTGGAAAACCAAACCAAACGAAACCCTTATGGTGTTTGTTTGGATCGACTACAAGAAGAAGAAAAGAAAAAGAAAAGAATTAGGGATTTGTGTGTGTGCACAAGAGTACCCAAAACCTAAAACATGGACATGTATTTATACACATGGAAAACTTGGAACTCAAGCAAGGTGTGGGTTGGGCTTCCCCATACCCCACGACCGGCCACCCCTCTAGGGAGGGATCCGGAACCTTCTTGATGTCAAATTTTTCTTTACAAGTCCTTTTCTTTTCTCGTTTAGTCAATTATCATAATTACTTAACGATCCTTGTATATTTTGTGATAATTAATAAATAACTATAACTTTATATTTATTTATTAATCTTTAACTCTCATACGTAAAGTGTGCAATCCCGTGATCTCAAGTTCGATCCTAACATACAACTACTAAAATAATGTCCATAATCTAACAGCTCCCACTTGGACATATTTTAATAGTGTAATCATATCGGTTAGCGTCTAGCAACACTTCGATGCCTCTAGTACGATCTCGAGTAAGGCTCCTGAAAAAACCTTTTAATGATTTCTCATTATTATTATCCTTTTGTTTCTAATACCACGTTAATAAGGATATGGATTAAAGTCATTCCTTAATTAACCATTCTGTTTCTCGTTGTTTATGATTGATCAATATTACCAAATCTTCTGAACATATTCAGGGGAGATATTGGGTGCGGCCGCACATGCATCTTACCAACCCTACGAGGGGCCCAACAGTATTAAACTCCAAAAATAAATTTGAAGGAACAAATTCTATCTTGACTACAAGCAAAACCCACAAACTTTGTAACACTTCCGAAAATAACCCTTATGACTACCAGTTACGTATAGCGTTAAGTTGTTCCACAAAAATGTACTACATTCATGACACTTATCTTGCATCTCAAGTCTGAGGATAACTTCTCATGATTTACTTAATAACAAAATCCATAAAGTAACATCATGTAGTTGGGATAAGTCCTATATTCGGTATCATTGAATATCATCTAAAATGGCATGACTACACATCAATATACTTTAAGTATATTATACCAACCTTCAGATTTTTCTTGATTTAATAATATTCCCATATTATAACTGACAACAGACAATTTAGAATAACATTTATTCATGGATTAAACATGCAAAAACAGGACACAATATATTATAAATTAAACATACCATGTATTTAAATTTATTATAATAATTGTTTAACATCCCTTATCCAAATACTAAATAGATCAATGCATGATAACTCTTGTTGATGAATTATGTCTCAAGTAATGACATTCACACTTGTTGACAAGACATAAATCATCCAACTTTGATCTATCAGAATTTTAAGAATACTTATTTCAAGAATTCAACTATTGAAATTCTTGTATGTACATACTCAACCATTTTGATAATGCCATATAATATTTCATAAAATATGTGACATCCTTAACCACCAATTTATGATAATCAAACTTCCAAACATTTTAAAGTTTAAAGTATTCTTATTCTCTTAATGTATAATGCAACTATGCTTTTAGTAAGCATAACTAGTAATAGCCAAGGATGAAATCCTTACCATAACTAGTATTGAGTGTCGTCTCAATTTCATTAGCATCATTGAATGTAAACAACAATATGCTTTTAAAACCTTTTCCATAAACATTAATATCTATTGTGTAATGTTTGATGCCCTTCAAATTTTCAAGTTTGTTGGCTATGACAATTTTCACAACAATTGAAAAATTGTTCATCTATAAAATTTGGAAGCTGTTCCAGATTTAGGATGTGATTCTATAATCAAACATATTCTTTTTAGAATATTACACAAGTTATCTAATAACTTTTAATTAGATATTAATATTGCCAAATCATCTTGTAATCAAGCATGATACAACAAAACATGATGTTCATGAAAAATCATTGAGTCATACTTAGATTTTATTCATGTCATACATATCTATTTAGACTTTCTAAATAATATATCATGTTATATTAGATTCATTTACCGCACATGTTTCAACAATAAACATTTATTCCAAGGTTGTATGTCTTATTTTCCAAATCTTACAAGTAAAGTTTTATTCCAAACTAAGACTTAACTTTTAACTTATATGGAATGTTACCTTTTATATGTTCTACAACATATATGATTTAAGAAATTAAACATAATACTCCCACTAGCTTTTAGGAATATTTAGAAATTATCTTATTATAATTATAAATCAAAACATGAATTTAATAATTAAACATAAGAGTAATCTTCTAGATGTATGCATTTATCCATCCATGGATCATTGCACTTTGTACACTCTTAAAGATTTATTTGAATTCATAAACTCCTTTTGATTACTTATCGTCCTCGCTCAAGTAATCACTCAAGAAAGAGTTTTGATATTCCATTGTCAATTTCGTAAATATGACAATCATAATCTTTATATATTTAATGTGTTTAGAATAGAATATTCAATCACAGTTAATTGCTTAATTAAGTGTGATTAATAATCTTGTTATAAGACATGCATTAAATACGTGCACAATATTGTCCATATGATTTCTATACAAAGATTTAAACCACAAAGGTTACCTTATCTTTGAAGAAACTCATCTTCACTTTCTAGTCTAACTATTAAGATAAACCACATTTCTAAAATTGATTATCTTTATGGACAACATCTTAATCATTCATATCATGTATACTTTACCCAATTACATATTTGGTTATATATCATAATGATTACCAGGTTTACAATAATCCTGTAAATCATAGCTCTCAGCATATTAATCAAATATCTGAGATATTATGCTATTCTATGAATGATAATTCCATCATCTTGAGATTTAACATTTAAATGTCAAACTTTATTATCATGTTGAGATTTAACATTCAAACGTCAAACTTCATCATGATATTTACTAGTGTATTTTTAGAAGATTATGTATCTTGTAATTTTATTTTTTAAATATCAAAACTCCCACTTGCTTTTAACAATTTAAAGACTATCTTTAAATACTTTGCAAATAAAGCAACAATACAATATTCTCTTTTGGGATATTACAAATACATATTGACAGTTCCTGACTTTACTTTGTTAATAACCTTTTCATAAACAGTTAAACAAATTTAGAACTTCAATTTAAGACTTAATGTGATTCATCACATTCCATCATATAATAATGTCTTATTAATCTTCTAGGTTGGAGTTTTATTAAATATGTCCAAGCCATACTCAATATTTTAACCTTGATAACTTTTGGAAGAAAAGAAATCATAGTCATCTTTAATCAAACAATTTAATAAGAGTTTGATTTTCCTAATTGAATATACCATAAACATTTGGTATTTCATTAGTATCAATATTGCAAGACAATCTAACAATATTTAAGATAACCATATTCGTTTTGACTTGTCTTTTTACCAACTAATACATTTTATTGGTATAATAATTTTCAAGTCAACTACATGCTTTATAACACAAGTACTTTTTACAAAGTCACTTCATGTCCATGTATTTACAAGAAAACATAAATTGTTATAATCCCACTATACGTTATAAGTTATTTAACAATTTAATAACTTCATGTATATGTCTTAATTAAAAATAAAAAAAAACATAACAAGATAACGTCTTACTTTATTATAAGTCTTGTAACAATTAAAAGACTTTATATTTATATCTTTACAATGAAACATAAACGTGTTTAACTAAAGTAATTATGAACACCATCTTTTGGTTTCAATAGAAATTTCAAGTTAATTTATTACTTCATAATAATGTAAATAACATTATTTCTTCATTTATTTATGTCATTCAAAGAACACATAAATATTCAGATTGAAGTAGCATTATATTACTTAATTAATTTATGTCATTCCTTGAATTCATAAATATTCTAATTAAAGTAGTCTTGATATCATATTGACACATGTTCTAATAGGTATCTAATTTAGAAACTGCAAATTCTCATAATTCAATTACATCAGTTGATCTGCTAGTAATGAAATATGAAATTCACCTTGTTGTTGCAATCTAGCTAAGCACTCACATAACATAAATTGTAACACCAAGTGTTTCTAGAATTAGCTTAGTATAATTCATATTAGAACATTATTCTCTTACCTTGTAGTCAAGAGAATCCATTAAATCATATCTTTATGAGTTGTTTCTTGCACACATTAAAGATAACATTTCTCCCACTTGTGCATGGAACAACCTCATATAGTTGATAAACAACACGCCATGCATTTTTTTATGTGATAAATATGATTGTGTCATAGATTTTAGCATAACAAGTAGATGTAGAACAACAATGTCTAGTAAGGAAACGTACAAGACTATCCTTAAAAGTATGAGTGTCTACACTTGGAAAGTAATTATCTTTAGCTACCAAGATATCAAAGCTTGTAACTCCCACTAAATTAAAGATCATTACAATAATTCCTTATTCAGTAATAAGTACACAATACTCCCACTGAATTTGACAACATTGTAAATGTTTCATATCCAGTGAAAGAAAATAGTGTGCTTTTAACTTTCCTACACCTTTGAATGTCCATACGTAACAATTACTTATGTACTAAAAGTGTATTCTACTACGTAAATGATGGACTATCCATCAAATGCTATTAACTTGAAAAATTGGGCATGCAATTTCTTCATTAACAGGTCTACCATCCTACAATGTATGTAGTACCTTTTAAATAGTCAAAACAACTAGATTAATATACTAGTTTGTCTTTTACCATTTTTCGGTAATTAGTCTAGCTTCTAATTATAATAACTCATAAAATGTCATACACAATTTTCTATTAACCAAATATCATATTTGTTACTAAGAATTTAATCACCGAATGAGGATGATTAAATCCCTATGAAAAATGTACGCAATTTTGTTAACTATTAAAAATTTGCTATGAGTTACATTAGAATTTAGACATATCTAATATTCCTATTATCCTTTCTCATTCATGAAAATGAATAGGATTGTGTCTCATTCTTCCTTCATAGAAAGGAGACTACTTTTGTCTTTTAAGTAAATATTTCTTAATCAAACATTTGTTTGAAAACAGAACTAGATAAATTTACCAAAGCCCAAAGTGCGTTTACGGTTTGAACGTTGCATTAATACATCAAAACGAATTACAAAATTCAATTTCAGTATTTTTGATAATTAGATCTTTAAGAAAATAAAATACCCATTGGTAAATATTCATAGAAACCATAGTAATTTCTTAAAGCTAGGATCCTAATTGACATAGTACCATTACATCAGTTGATCTACTAGTAATGATAGTATTCAACAAGGTAATTGTCGAACAATAATTGCCAATATCATATTGCAATTCCTAGATTTATGGGATTTACAATCACAAAACTTTTGTAATGTAAGCATGTTTGATCCCCATCTTAATGCCTTGAGTCCAAGATCTCACTTCCTACTCAATTTAAGTCGTCTAACTTAAAAACTGCAAACTCATGAATCCATCACATCAGTTGATCTGCTAGCAATGAATTTATGAAATTTACCTCTCCATTGCAATCTCGCCAAGTTCTCGCATGACGTAAATTACAACTTCAAGTGTTCTTAATTAGATGACATTCGACTTAATTTTATAAGGGTATTAAATTTTGACGTGTAATCAAAATAATGTATGAAGAAGCATGCATACAACTTCATAACATTGGTTTTATAAAACATTTTTATTACCAATTTACTAAGAGTAATATAGCAAAGTTTTGATTGAGGTATCGGGTTCACCAATTAAAGAATTACCAACAATTATCGTCCACTTATATCGTACTTTTGCATAAGCCATAAGGCTTAGTGTTTCGGATAATCATTGTGGAATTGTGGTGAATTCACCCTTAAGATGACAATATACGTAATATAGTGATATATGTAAGTCTAGAGTCGGCACACAAGCGGTTGTAGAGAACCGGTAGATGCATGGTCTTTAATAACCCCTTTCTACAAACACATTGTATGGCGACCTTCGGTCCGCCTTTCGCACACCATGTACAAAAACATCAATCCTTTGAAATTTAAACTCTTAAAACCAAAACAATTTCGCCATTTATTTAGTCCATATTATTTTTCTATTAAAAAATTACCCTTTTTCGTTTATAAACATGTCTAACATAATAATAAACAAGAACAAGTAATACATAATAAAAAATAAAATAACCAAATAAACATATATATAATCATAACAATTAAATATGTATAAACATGTAGCTACATGCAAATCTTATTCAATAGTCCTATTAATAATCAAGTCTAGGTGTATAATATATTTATTCAATTAAGGCTTTCTTCTTCTAGGAAAAAGAGCCACATACATCGATAAATCGATTGCGTAAGCCAAAACTAAACAAATATCACATAGCACATAATTGATTACTTAATATTGGAGTCTTCCCCAATTCGACATCTATTAATAAATTTATATGTTTAGATATAACTTAACAATTAATTCATATATCCAATTTTAACCATTTAAATTTGAACAAAATAAAATCCATGCAAACATGCACTTTTTATGGATTATGCCTAACAATTAACATATTGCAACAAGATCGTTTACTAAAACGCATAACCAATTACATGAAATCCTAGGGTTTCTAATCATATTAAAATCAAAACCAAAACCCTAAATATCTAATAAGGTCAATAGACCTAATAAAAAAAATTAGGGTTAGGAATCGAAAAACCCTAAAAAAACATGTAATTAAACGAATCAAGATTCAATTTTTATGTGTTTTGATAATTAATTACACATTATAACCTGTCTCTGATACCACTGTTGGAATTATAATATCATGACAATCATATAAAATAAACCAAACACATCAAGTGAGCATAGCGGAAGCAATTACAAGATCATACAATATGTAATTAATTAATCAAATATAAAAGTAAACATACCTTTGTGATTCTAGCCCGAACAAGAATCAAATGCAATCTTCAAATCAAGAACCCTAATTAGGGTTTATGTGGATTATAAGAATTACCCCTTACCTCTTTTGTAATTCAATCCAAGATACAATCAATAGTGTGATTGTATCACGTTCTTGTACACACGTACTAAAACAAGTTAAAGTAATGCTAGTTATTGAATCACAAAAACAACCAAACTATTTGTTTTGGAAAACCAAACCAAGCGAAACCCTTATGGTGTTTGTTTGGATCGACTACAAGAAGAAGAAAAGAAAAAGAAAAGAATTAGGGATTTGTGTGTGTGCACCCAAAACCTAAAACATGGACATGTATTTATACACATAGAAAACTTGGAGCTCAAGCAAGGTGTGGGTTGGGCTTCCCTATACCCCACGACCGGACACCCCTCTAGGGAGGGATCCGGAACCTTCTTGATGTCCAATTTTTCTTTACAAGTCCTTTTCTTTTCTCGTTTAGTCAATTATAATAATTACTTAACGATCCTTGTATATTTTGTGATAATTAATAAATAACTATAACTTTATATTTATTTATTAATCTTTAACTCTCATACATAAAGTGTGCAATCCCGTGATCTCAAGTTCGATCCTAACATACAACCACTAAAATAATGTCCATAATCTAACATGCAACGCATGGCTCCTCTATTTCTCCTTCACACCGTGAAAGAATGTGATCGGGGTGAGCTTCATGTGTAATTTCATCGGGGATGAATGCACAGTTAACATCAATGTAGTATTCACATTTGGAGCACCCGGAAGTGAACCTGTTGCAACGTAATTTGCAAATTTTACACTGGAAAATGCCAAATATATCATCCAAAACTTTTGGAAGGAAAGTGAGAGTGTGTGTGTGACCTGGGTGATTTGGCAATTCAGCAGGTAAACAAGTGCACCACTCATGAAGAACAAAGTCGCAACATCGGTCTTCACTGGAGCATTTGTAAAAGGGCACATCCATGATTGGTCTCATGCACCCGTTACATAACAACTCAATCCTTTTCATTGGGTCGTGACATGATAATGCACTAACGCCGCTTGAAGAGGTTGCACCCTTACTGCCGACGAATTGTGTGCCTAACAGATTTAGCACATGCTGATGCTGATGACCGCTATAGTTCAGGTTCCTTTCACTTGTAGATCCCAATTCTTTGGAAAGACAGTGTTGTAGTATGCTGTATTTGTGATCGGGGAATGGGAGATTGACAAGATTAGGATGATCAGCCTTTTTGAAATTTTTGATCGTTTTGCCTATACCTGTTATGAATTGAAAATGGGTTAAATATTAAGATGTTGGTACACATCAAACAAAATTCCACGTAATCATTCGAAGCATGAGATATTTAGTAAATTTATATGTATTTTTATTACCTCCGGGAGATGTTGCACAATTTAGATGCACATAGTACCTGCAACTTTCACATTTATAACTCCAAAGATATTTAGGATAGAAAGACTTGTGACATATCCTGCATTTATTAAAATATGTAATATCTTGTGAGGAATAAGAAATGATGAGTGGGTGAGTATGTTGAATGTGTAACTTTCTGGGGAGGAATGCACAATCAATATGGATGGTGTGGTGAAAACATGTGGTACAATGATAGAAGATGCCCATATGTTTCTCACCGCAGGCATCACAAGTACAAAATTAATTAATGTATTCTTTTAATTTTGTAAATATCAATTTTAATTAAGGGCAATATAGTAAACTTAAACAAATGTAACTACCATTTTTAGTAGTGGACAATAATTTTGAGACATCCAAAAAAAGGAATAGTGGACAATAAAATTGGGACGGAGATAGTAGTAAAATAAATTATATGAAGTTTTGTGTGTTTTATTAGTTTATACAATATCTATAATAACAAATAATTTTTATATTATGGGTGTCTTAAAAATAACATTTATTAAGTAATTATTGTTATAGACGTTTTTTTTTCTTATATTAAATTACATTGTACTTTTTAAAAAACTTGTTCACAAAAAATGCTTTAAAGTGTTGAAACAAATGATATTATAGATGTACTTATTAAAATTTGTTATTATAAGCAAGTGTTGAATCTTAATTTTTTAGGAATGTCTCAAATGCTTTATAATGCAGTATACAATAGATTAGCACTTTCTTAGAGCATTCGCATTCGTAATGCAGGAGGTGCGTTATATGCCAATTCACGCGCATTAAACACAAGTGAAACGATGCATGTTTGTGCGTTAAAGGGGCGTTAAAGCCGTGTGTTAACTTGGTAACGCCAAGTTAAAGTGACTTGGTACTAAAAAAATAAAATAAAATAAAATAAAAAAAAAAAAAAAAAAAAAAACTTTGACCCCTCAAACGGCTTGAAATATAGCTGTTATTTAAAAAAAAATCATTTTCAGCCCCTAGAATTAAAACAAGTGGCTATAATTCAAATTAACTAAAAAAAAATCAAAATCATTTACCCACCACTATAAATACCAACTAAACACATATATATATTTTTTTCACACATCCACATCTAATTCTCTAGTCTTTATACTTCCTCTATAAGAAAAAAAAAAAAAAAAAAAAACCTACTTAATTCACAATGGATCCAAATCAAAGTGACGAATTAGCTCGGAGCTGGTCAGACATTGATGATGAAGAAGATATCGAGTTTATGATTGCCGCGTACGAGTATCAACAACGCTTAGAAGAAGAAGCAGCTCGTCCTCAAGTGGCTCGTACACACATATTCCGTGAACTTGAGCTTGCCGAAGAACGTTTGTTTAACGACTATTTCATTGACGGCTGTATGTATAACAACCGGAAGTTTCGTAGAAGTTTTCGTATGAGCCGGAAACTATTTCTAGATATTGTCAAAGGTATTGAATCTTGAGAATTCGATCCTTTTCCAGATCATTTTAAATACTTTACTGTAGGACCCGACGCTACGGGTCAGATGAGTCTTAGTGTGCTTATGAAGTGTACATCTGCCATACGCCAATTGGCATACGGCAGCTCACCCGATTCATTTGACAAGTATTTGCAACTGGGTGAGAGTACTTCACGACTATGTCTTGATAATTTTAACATGTGTGTTATGGATTTGTTTATGTCTGAATTTTTAAGAAAACCAACATGGTCCAACATTCAAAATATTTACGAAAAGCATGAGCATGAACATGGTTTCCCTGGAATGCTTGGTAGCATTGGTTGCATGCATTGGGCGTGAAAAAATTGTCTGGTGGCTTGGCAGGGGCAATTTGGTAGGGGTGATAAAAGATACCCAACAAGAATGCTTGAAGCTGTTGCTTCACAAGATTTGTGTATTTGGCATGCATTTTTTGGTATGGCAGGGGCAAATAATGATATTAATGTTTTATATAACTCTAATTTGTTCGATGACGTTCTTGCTAACGAATCCCCAAGGGCACCTTATATGGTAAATGGAAGAAGGTATGAACAGGGGTATTACTTAGCTGACGGAATTTACCCATAATGGGCAAGTTTCGTCAAATCTTTCTCGGTAACGACTGACGAGAAACATAGTTATTTCAAAAAGAAATAAGAAAGTGCACGCAAGGATATCGAACGTGCTTTTGGTGTGCTCCAAGGACGTTAAGGTATACTACAGCAACCGACCCGTGCACTGGAAATTGTCAAGATACAACGAATCATGTATACCTGCATTATTTTGCAGAACATGATTTTGAAAGATCTAAAGTTTAGACTCCGTGAGTATGGCAAAATGTGGGTGGATCCGACACCACATTTGAGGAAAGAAAGGTGGGTCGACCGATGTGATACCCAGCGTCGCAAGGCAAGGGAAATGCGCGACACAGAAATGCATACTCAACTTCAACGAGACCTTATGAACCATGTTTGGGAGAAACGTCTTCAACGCCAGCAACAACAGGAACAAGAAGATTCAGAAGACGATGAATAAGTAGTTGTAATTCGTATGCTTTAAATTTACTATGTTTCGTTTTTTTAATCGTTGTTATTGTTATTTTAAGTTATTTTTTTATTTTATTTTATTTTATTTTTTTTCGTGTTGTAATGTTTAAGATTTAATGTCACGTGGTTTATTAAATGAAATATTAGTTTTAGTTTAGGGGTTGAATTTGAAAATAGTTGAGTTAAAGCTGAGTTATGATTGTGGTTGTTTTATTGTGAGTTAAGGTGAAATTGTTAAAGCTGATGTGCCACTGACGTGCCACCGTGTTAAAACTTAACTCAAGTTATGAATGGGAGTGAAACAAAAACATGTCTAAATATTATCCAACATGGATTTAATTATCGTATACGAAGTATATTGCTGTTCGAAATCCAAACAAAGAGAAATAAAAATGACTAAAAGGCATGCTTATTCAACTGTTGTTTTTTCTAAACAAACAAGGATAGCCAACTACATAAAAGCTTCATCCTGGCTCCTTTCTTTGTTTGATCTCATCTTTCTTTTTCGAAGTATAGAATATCGAGACCACTTAAGCTCTGTATAAGAAAAGAAAAGAAAAAAAGACTTGCCTTGTAACTTGGCCGGAAACCACCTTGGATTCAAAATAAGAAGGGAGAAAAACAATAAAGCAATTGAGAAAAGAAAAATATAAAACATAGCTCTGGTTCTCAGTAATTTATTAGGGTAACTTGCATACACGTAATTTATTGCGAAAATTACATAAATGGTCTGTCAGAGACCACTTTTTGACCAATTACCAAAATGGTGCACTTTCACGCGTAAATAATGGGAAACCACATAGACATAACTTGCAAATTTTCCCTAAAGAGAAGTAAAGAAACTTTAGCTTTAACTTTATCTTTTGTCATTTTCTTTTATAATAAAAATAAATAGTAAGATTTACAAAAGACTAAAGAGAAGTAAGACAATAGATTCCGATTAATAGTCGAACCTAGTTAGTCACTTAGATAACAGGAATGGAGAAAAAAATAATTAACGTACACTTGCAATCAAAATTTGTGATTTGTAGCGATTACTTAAATGAACTCTTTTGATATCATCTTACGAAAATGGTCCACGCGTTTCTTATTTACGAAAATGGTCTATAAAATTGCGCCACCATACAACGAAAGAATTAAATGAAGAGATTGTGCGCACCATTCATGGCGCACAAAATTCTCATAGGCGCCGGCGGAAAAAATCACTAAAGACAAACACAAGCGCATGGTTTTTTTTATTGTGCGGATAGTTTCTTTTGGTGCGCTTGGTTTTTGTTTCTTTTAGTGAATATACAGTACTTTACTTTTTTATTCTTTGACTTGTTGAATTGCTAGCGCTAAAACAAAGGTGGTTTGGTCATGCAATTTTGGTTATTTATCAATGAAATTGTGGATACTGGATAGGATAGATAAAAAAGAAATAAAATCTAAAGTGAAAACATGAAAATGTGTGGATGAGAATTTGCATCATGGTGGATATTACTGTTGGATAATAACTCAAGCTATCTTTAATAATCGAATCTAATGCTTTTGTTTTTGACAACAAAACAACTAAAACAGAGGCTATCACTAAAGTTGAATATTTTTAATAAAAGTAAAGGGCACAAGCGCAGATATTTGGAAGTGTGCGCCATTAAATTGGTTATGGTCATTATTTACTAAGCGCGCATAGGAGGAGGGTGCGCCATGGTCTTGTTTCATAAATTGATAAAATTTGGTTTATTCTTGTAAAATGAGTTGCTAATTAGTCGAGTTTGGTAATTTGATTATATTTTTTCTTATTAAACAAGATATATTGAGCTATCTCAAGTACATACTTTTGAAACTACAAAGATATATGAAATATTTAAAACCAAAATAGAAGATGATGGGTGAAACACCAATATATTATTAACGAACCCAAAGAACTAAATACTTTATACTTGATACTTCCAATGTGGTTGGCCTAATAAGCACTCAAAGCATATTATGTTCTTTTCTTTATCATATGACAAGTTAAATAACACCATGACGACTTTTGCTTTTTTTATGAGGTTGGATTTTTGTACACTTTAAAAAAGAAAGCTTAATAAATTTAAAGGTAAATATTGTCTACCAATTATACCAATTATATCAAGAAATGAATACAACTCCATGAGGCTTTCATCTAATGCTAACATAAATGTTTAGTTCGATACAATCATTAAGCTACTACATTTCTTTCAGGCATTACATCAAACACTTTGAAGACCTCTTTAAGATAACATATAGCACGCACAAAACACAAATATGAAAAAGCAAAAACTTAAATATGAATAAATCGATTTATTGAAACTATAAATCATGAAAATCATAGACTTATTGAAAACACAAATATGAAAAAGCAAAAATACATTGATGAAGCAAAAATATTACAAGCTTAGACCAAGCCATCAAATTTGAGACATTATTTAAAAAACACATTACAATCTCTTAACAACAATCGTAATGCATTGCGAGCTTGCAACTCTGACACTTAATGATTATTTCTTTTATCACGCTAAGAGGACATTTTGAGCATTCTCCATCTTTGTCAGACCCTAGAGCAAGTGATACAGAGTGCTCGTGACTTTCGATATTATAAATTCCCCCAAACTTAATATTCAAATACTCATAAACGCTTCTGCCATTGTCACATGCTGCTTCAAAGTTAAGTATCACCGGAGCACAACGAGTATGTAAAGAGTAGGCACACACAAGGCAATGATAAAACCACTCATTTGGGTTAAGCTCTTCCTCACAAACTTCACAAAAGTATTCACTCTTATGGTTCTCTACCGGACCGTATGTCAACCTCATGGGGTGCTTGTCCAACTTGTGATGTATAATACCAGGCAAGTATAAAGCACATTCAGAATGGAGGTAAAAATCACAAGATCGACAACTAAAATGAATACCAGTTCTCAAAATGTAGCCGTCTGCAACGCATGGCCCCTTCATTCTTCCCTCACACAGTGAAAGAATGTGATCGGGTGAGCTTCATGTGTAATTTCATTGGGGATGAATCCACAGTTAACATCAATGTAGTAATGACATTTGGTGCACCCGTAAGCGAACCCGTTGCAACATAAATCGCAAATTTTACAATAGAAAATGCCGAATATATTTTCCAAAACTTTTGGAAGGAAAGTCAGAGTGTGTGTGTGACCTGGGTGATTTGGCAATTGAGGAGGTAAACGAGTGCACCATTCATGAAGTACAAAGTTGCAACATTGGTCTTCGTTGGAGCATTTATAAAAGGGCACATCCATGATTGGTCTCACGCACCCGTTACATAATAGTTCAACCCTTTTCATTGGGTCGTGACAACATAATGAACTAACGCCGCTTGAAGTGGACGCACCTTTACTGTCGTTGGATTGTGTGCCTACCAGACTTAGCACATGCTGATGCTGATGATGTAACACCCCCAATTCATGGATGCAGCGGAATTCAAACTGGGTGTTACTCGACGGCACAATAGTCACAATAATAGAAAACGAACTCTAATTGAGTCGTTTTTGAAAGATTTATCATTCAAATTATATGAATATCAGATATTACAAAATGAGGTCCCAGATGGTTCCATGTTTACAATTTACATTAAATGAGTTTTTGAATGATAATAAAATTTATAGCCCTCTTAAATATCCGTGCTCCTCCGTGCCAGCCTCGTTCATTATGGACCTGAAATACATGCTTAAAACAGTCAACACAAAGGTTGAGTGGAATTCGTAGAGTTTGTAGTTAAATCGTTGAACACAATAATCGTAGTGTGAGCTATAGACACACACTTATAGTTAGAAAACAAAATCGTTATTATTGCACTAAGCTCATGCAACCAAAGCATTAACATCGAACCAAAAATTGGCATTATAGAAGCCCTACCAAGGTAATATTGCCATTATACCTCAAACTATCAAATATAGTGCATTTGTTTGAACTCGTAGTTGTTCAACACAAATGTGATTCGTCAATCCCAATAGATCTATTCACAATATTCGCTCTCACTATAGCTAGTGACTAATGGTTCATGATATAGGGACTTCGAACATGGCAATCGTTACTTAGTGACAATAAAACATAGTCGGGTAGCATACAGTAGAAAGTATTGTGTTCGAGTACAAAAATAATAGCATGTATCCCCCCCATGGGTTTGTAAAATAGTTAAACAATAGAAAGTGGGGCTACGAACTCACCTTAAGTAAGATAGCAAGTAGTGAAGGTAATGGTTGGATCGTGAAGGTTTCTACGAGCAACCTATAATAGAATGTCGCAACTTAGGATTGGAGTAAAGAATATGAAGAAGTGCCTATATATATGTCTTGCATTTAGTCCATGATGTGGTACGATGTATAGTGTAAGTCTTTGAAAAGAAATAATTCATGAAACATGTATAGTTTATATATCGTTTACTACCGTTCGGGCTGACATAATTCAGAAGTCATGTTAGTAAACGTTCGAGGAGCCAGGACACTTTAATTCGTAAATCCACAACTCATCTCGACGGCTTACATAATGAACTCCTCACATGAGGCTCCCTACTATTGTAGTAGTTGATAAAATATATATATATATATATAAGTTTTGATCCGAAAAGTTACATGTCCAATATTTGAATAAACTTAGGAAAGTTTATCTTTACATGAAGATTGTTATTAGGGTAAGTTTCTTATAACTTGTATGAAAATTTCTTGTAATATCTCATGGTTCTTTTAGATGAAGTAGATTCAAATTGTATGTTTAAGTTATCGCCAACTTTTAGCTCATGTTTTCGCCTAAGTAAGTTTAAATGGTCATTTAGTCATGGCCTTGCCATGACCTTTGGTCATTGTTCCATGGTCTTGAGACTCAACCTTGGCTCTAGCCATGGTTGTGGTCTTGATTCTAGGTCATAAGACCTCTTTGGTCTTTTTAAACCATAACCATTATATATTTTTTTTTTTGAAAGGCTAATTTCATTAAACACAAACGACAGAAGGAATCTCCAAGGCGGAGAAACCCACTCGCAAATTACATCATATCAATACAAAAAGAGTTCCATCCTTTCCAATCTACCTTTACCCCCTTATACCTATTCTTGAACCAAAGATAACCCAAGGCTTTGACATCCGAGACGATCTTTGTGACGTTGACTTCAATGTTCTCGAATCTTTTCCGGTTCCTCGCTTTCCAAACACACCAGCACGTCAACACTATCACCCCATACACCATCTGTTTACGATCTTTGGAACCACCCATCCTAGACGCCATATCAATAATGTCACGGAAAGAGAATAAGAACCCATTCGGAATGTTACACCAACGGCATATAGCATCCCAAACCCCATTCGTGATGATACAAACTGTGAATATATGGTCCGTACTTTCTTCCACATCACCACACAACGAGCAAACATTATCTCCAAAAAACATATTCCTCCTTGCTAACGCTACCATAGTCGGGATTCTATCCAAATTCGCCCTCCACATGAAAAGATTACATTTGTTGGGAAGCCATTTACACCACTTATAGATATTAACACTCGCTCTCTGTGTCTCTTGAAGCAACCATCTTCGAGTGACCTTCACCGAAAATTCTTTGTTCGCCTCATCGTTCCAAACCCATTCATCCGTTTTTCTATTGAGCCGAACATCAGCAAGTAATCTATGACAGCCCAAAAGCTCTTGAACTTCAACATCCGAAGCCGGATATCTGTTCCAACTCCACTGTATCGGACCACCATCGTAACTCTCAACCAAACGGTCATTGACATTGCACCATTTATTCTTTTCCAAGCGAAATAAATTCGGAAACAATAACTTTAAAGAAGTATCTTCCACCCACGGATCAGTCCAAAATTTAATTTCCGAACCCCTACCAACAGCACCCCGAACCATGCTCGTAAAATGTTTCCCCTGAACTTTAACGTGATAACCGATATTAACTATTTTAGACCACGTACCACGAATACTCGCATTCACCGGATAAGTATCCCATTTCCTTTTAGTAACATGTATTGCATCAATCAATCTTCTCCATAAGGCGTTTCTCTCCACTTTATACCTCCATAACCACTTTAAAATCAAAGCATTATTAATCAGCTCCAGCTTGCTCAATCCTATCCCACCTTCATCCTTCGACTTAGTAACATCTTCCCAAGCCACCCAATGCGTCTTTCGAATCTCATCACTTCCACCCCACAGGAATCTCTTAATAACTCCTTCAAGCTTGTTTATCACTGCCAGAGGAGCTTTGTACAGCGAAAAGTAGTAAGACGGAAGACTTTCCAAAACCGATTTTATTAACACCACCCTACCTCCCATCGACATGTTACTAGCCTTCCACTTGGAAAGCCGCTTTTTAAACACACTAATAACCGGCTCCCAATTATTGATACGCCCCATGTTAACGCCCACAAGAATACCCAAATACTTGAACGGAGTAGTGCCCGGCTTACACCCTAACAACTCGGCTTCAAACTTCACTTGCTCGTCATTTTTACCCACACCAAAAAGAGTGGATTTATTAATGTTAATGCGCAACCCTGAACACATGTGGAAGATACGAAGCATTCTCCTTAACGCATTAAGATTAGAATGAGACCATTCCCCCATTACCATGGCATCATCCGCATATAGCAAATGCGAAATACCCGATCCCCCTTCCAAAACCTTTACGCCTTGAAACGCTCCCACATCACATGCTTTTCTGAGGATACCGGAGAAAGCTTCCATAACTATGATAAATAGAAAAGGAGAAATGGGATCTCCTTGACGTAAACCCTTTCCACACCCGAATTCAAAAGTCGGAGAGCCATTTACCAGGACTGAAGATCTAGCAGAAACTAGGATACCATGAATCCATCTACACCACAACTCTGGAAAACGCATTTGACGAAGCACCGAAAGCAAAAACTCCCAGTTAACATTATCGTATGCTTTTTCAAAGTCGATCTTGAACAAAAATAATTCCTTTCCTTTCTTTTTTGCCCAAGCTAAAATCTCGCTGATCATGAGAGGACCATCCAGAATGTTCCTTCCCGTTAAAAAAGCCGATTGCGTATCATGTGATATCTCACCCATCACCATCCTCAACCTGTTTGCCAACACCTTTGAGATGACCTTGCTGACCACCCCAATTAGATTAATAGGCCTATAGTCCCCAAGGGACACTGGATCCGACACTTTGGGAATAAGCGTGATAAAGGACGAACCTGCACCCCTATTGATAGAACCCGTGCTCGCAAATGAATGAAAAATCTGCACAAAATCAGCAGAAAACAAACTCCAATATTTTTTTATAAATCGGAAATTGAACCCGTCCGGCCCCGGGGCTTTATCACTGCCACAATCAAACACCGCTTCCTTAATCTCACCTTCCAGAAACGGAGCAACCAAACTCTCTGCCTTCTCTTCAGGGAGAACTCGTAACCCATAACAATCTAAATGAGGCCGAGACACCATCTCCTCTTCGAACTTACTTTTAAAAAAACCGTAAACATCTTTTTTGACACGATTTGGTTTTGTCACCCAATTCCCATTGATCAACAACCCCGGAAAAGAATTAGACATCTTCCGCTTATTAATAACACCATGAAAAAACCGCGTATTCTCATCCCCTTCTTTCGCCCACCTCACCCTAGATTTTTGTCTAAGATCTCTACTTTTCATCTCTTCCAACTCTTTGATTCTAGCTTTGGCTTCCGCATGAACCCATTGTTCTTCTTCTGTCAAATCCCGTTCCTCTATAATTTCATCCAAGTCCGCCAAATCTTGAGCTAAACTTTCGCTTTCAACTTCTTCAACCTTTACTACCTTTTCCTTCCAAGACATAATCGCCTTTCTCAAGAACTTGAGCTTATTGTTAAGACGAATATCCGGCTCCCCATTCCCATTAAAACTCGCGCAAGTATTAGTCACAAGGTCATCAAAATCTGGTCTAAGAAGCCACGAATTAAAGAACTTGAACGGTTTAGGCCCGTAATTACGATCTTCCACCTTTAAGAGAAGCGGACTATGATCCGAACGCTCTCTAGCTAAGGCCCGATATTCCGCATTAGGCCACTCGGACATCATACTCCACGAAACAAAAATCCTGTCGATTCGGCTACATTTATTGCCAACAACATAAGTGAACTTGCGGCCTCTTAACATGTACTCATGCAAATCGACTTCTTCCAAAAACTCGTTGAATTCGTTGGAAGTGGTCTGATTAAACTTAGAATTCCTTCGTTCCTCTTTGAGACGAACACAGTTGAAATCACCAGCAACTATAACCATCCCATTAATGCTCCCAAGATACCTACTCATCTCTTCCCATAACAACTTTTTATCCGCCTGTTTCTGAGGAGCATAGACATTTATAATACACAAATCCTTCCCGCTTTCCTTGATAACCCCCCTAATAGAAAGAAAGAACCGATGTTTAAACACCGAAACCATATTAAACTTCGTAGAATCCCATAGCGACACCAATCCTCCCGATCTACCAGAAGCTTCAACCCATTCCAAACCATGACTACCGTAACCCCAAAACCTGCTTAAATCCAAACCGTCCATACAAGCAAATTGAGTCTCTTGCAACAAAACAAAAGCTGCACCATTTTGGACCCGAATGTTCCGAATCCAATCCCCTTTACGCTCATTCCCCAGACCTCTAATGTTTACGGAGATAACATTCATTGAGCAACTGTTTGAAACCCTTCTTTCGAAACCTCAACTAACAGCGAATCTTCGAAATTTTCCATATTCTCAACACCCAAGACCTTAGCCAAAGCAATGGTTTCTTTAGCTTCATTGACATGGTCCCCATTAACATCACTACCACCTTCGCTCACATCTTGTTCCACCTCAACATGCCCATCAGGAACGTTCCTAGCATCAGAGAATTCTACCTCCCTATTGAGATCAGGAGAAAGGAATTCCCCGGTTTGCTCGCTCATATCATTACCTTTGGAGGGAACTTGCCAATCCGGAAAAATAAGCCTATCAATATCGAACGGATCATTCTCATCGCGTTGACGCTTCTTCGGCCTTTCCGGATCAGAATTAGGTGAAGATCTTCCTGGGGATAATTTCTTTCTAGCGCCTTTCCTCCTCTTATGCTTATAAAACGCTGATCGACTGCCTTCAACGACACGATGGTTAATACCATCCTGCATGTTCACCTGTTGATTGACAACTTCTTCTTTATTTCCTTGCTCCTCCATGATGATCTCTCCCTCCTCCACTCCATCGTTGTACTCCTTTTCTAGAACTGGCATTTCCGTCTCCACCACTGTAGCCTTCTCCTCCTCCAAATCCGCGATACAATCTGGTATCCAACCCGCATCATCCTCCTCCACTAAAACATCACAACCGAAGTTATGCCATTTTAGCGCACATATTTGTTTGATCCGCTCCACCTTATCTACTAGAATCCCTACCACAGTGCAGGACAAATCCCTACCCTCCTCTTCAAATACCGCCGAATGGACAACCCTACCAAAGTTTGAAGCTATATCATCAAATACTTGAGAACTCGATAACGTAAGAGGAACCCCATGAATCTTGACCCATGCAATCCTATCATACTCCAGAACTTGTCCAGTCCACTTCTCGCAACTATCCAAGAACACCCCCCAACCAACCGAGTTCCCTAAAAACAACTCCAACTCCACGATTCCAGAAAACACCAACATAACTTTTAGTCCACCAATGTATCTTATCTGTGCATTCCCCTGAGACATGTCATGCAAATGTTTCCTCAAGTTTGTTAATTCGGAGAACCCTTTTACCCTTGCCACTAATCCAGTACCATAAAATTCTCCAAAGGCACCAATGGAACCATCAACAACAATCTCAGGAATCCCAACCCCACCCTCCTTATTCAATAACGTATCCAAAAACGAACGAGAGCCCCTTACCCCATTAACTTGTTGCTCCACTGCTTTGCCTTTATCAACTTCCATACCATCCTCCTTACCACCCTCCTCTTGAACCTCCTGTACCGGTTGCCAAACTTTGTCTATTTTCTTCTTAACCGGCTGATCATCCACAAATCTTGCCGGAACTATAAAAGTTTATAACTTCCTATCCATACATCTTTAAGACTGTGTTCTAAATCGGCTAGATTTCTTTCAGCCTTTATACTAGCAAAACCAAACCTCTTACCCAGACGATCGTATTTTCGAGCAATATACGTACCTTGCACCTCGGCATACCGCTTAAGAGCCCCAGCCAGATCTGTTGAAGAACATCTCTCCGGCAGATTTGAAACGAAAAACTTCACTCCTCCTGCGTTAGCATACGATCGTTGATTGTTATTGATACCCCTACCCTTCTTGAGAGGTACATCATACCATTTGTTAATCTTGAATTTTTCCTTTGCCGCCATGACTGACCTTGTACCGCCTCCTAATTGAATACCCTAGATCAAAAAACAAAACGAAAACCCTGATTGAAAGTTCTACCTATGTTGTACCACTTCTGTTGTCCCGCCTCTGGTGTCCCACCTATGACGTCCCAACCTCTGTTGTCCCGCCTCTGGTGTACCACCTATGACGTCCCAACTCTAGTGTCCCAACTTTGATATTCCATTCGAATCAGGGTTAAATGAGAGAGTTTGGATTGAAGGGAGATCTAGGATTAGACTGGGATCTGATAATTTATAATTGATTCTATTATGATTCTGAAAAAAATGATGGACGGACTGGTGAAAATGGCGTCTGAACCCGCCGCAGATGGATGAACGGAAATCGCCTTTTGTGGAGAGTTTTTTTTTAGTTATCCATAACCATTATATAGTGACATATATATGTAAAATAGCTGTCAATAAACTGAGAAAAATCTCATTCGTTATTGGTTTTCTGGAGACGTGCTCCTGAGTTTTTGAAGAAAACGTGATTCCGGACAACTTTAGTGCTTTAACTTGTTCATGAAACGGAGCAGAAAGGCCTCTTTTTGCGTGTTTTATGTTCTGTTACAGAAACTATTTTGGCAGTTTTGCCGTAAAGTTTTGGTAACTTCAAATGGTCATAACTTTTGACTCGTGTACTCGTTTTAAGTGGTTCAAATTGCTATGGTTTCCTTGTTAAGTCCTCTACTACAATGTGTAATGATTAAATATCATAATTTTACCATTTTGATCAGATTATACCAAGAAAGTCACTAGTTTACTTGTTTAAATAACTTAACAATCATTTACAATAACTTGTTTTACTCATTTTTATACATCATGGACATGATCACAAGACATAATATAGCATGAATGATATGTAAATAACATGATTATGATATTTAACAAGAAGTAT
Organism: Artemisia argyi; assembly: GCA_030686995.1. NCBI lineage: Eukaryota > Viridiplantae > Streptophyta > Magnoliopsida > Asterales > Asteraceae > Artemisia > Artemisia argyi. The sequence continues at coordinate 8,738,878 of CM060684.1, forward strand.
GTTAGGGTTTTGCTTACAAATTTTGGCTTTCAATTAAGAAAGGAAGTCAAGTATGAACTAGGACACTAAACCTATGCTTGCAAACCCTTCACCACAACTCTTGCAAACCCTTGCTATAATCCTTTTGAAAACCTTCTTAGCTCAGCCCTAGTACCCTTGTGTAGCTCCTAATTCAACCATGGAATCACCAAATAAACACTAGTTTCATGTAGAGAATAACTAGGCCTTTAACTTTGTAGTGTAACTTGTAGTTTGAAGATCAAAGGATCATGGTGCTAGGGATTATAGGGTGTTGGGTTTTGGTGATGAAAAAGGAAGAGGATGAGCTTGCTATTTATAGGAAGATGAGGAGGTTAGGAAGGTGCCTAGGAAGGTGCAATGAGGAGGTTAGTTGCAAGATTTAGTCAAAGCTTACAAAGGAAGCTAATCAAAGCTTACAAAGGAAGCTTATACACATGTATGGATCCTAGGGCATAAGGCATGAGATCAAGACACATAATAGGTGAATCCCCCCCCCTCTAAGTCGGCCAAGGCTGATCTAGGGTGACTAGATGAGTAGTCATGGTCTTATCTAAGTTACGGAGTGAGTTTTGGTCCCGGTAATTGCTAACGGTAAGTCGTTAAGTCCTGAAACTTAAAATCGGGTATCCTAAAAATATGAAACTTGGAAGAATGATTAAAATTATCAAAATACTCCATAATAAAATATAAAATGAGTGGTACGTTCCATTGGGGTGCTAAAACCCTGCTAAAACTGGAAACACGGGTCTAAAACGCGTAATACGTAAAACGTACGAATATTGTGTAAAATTGAGAAAAGTAAAATGTTACTTTTCTAATAGGATAAAAATGATTTAAAATGACTTATAATGTCTAGACTGGGCTCAGTCTGGTGTCGGTTGGTATTAAATGTCATTTAGACATAAAACCGAAAGCCTAAAAATCAAGGAATGATTTATAAAATCAAGGAATGATTTTTGGTCAAAGGAGGAGGGAAAAATATGTTGACTTATTCCAAAAATGTGAAAACTCAAATCGTCTTAGAAACGCGGTGCAGGTATAGGCTAAGGTTACGGCTGAGTAAAAATGCTTAAAAATGAAAATTCCTGTTTTTTTTCACGGCCGAGGTTTATTTGGTCATGTTTTTCTCGGTCATGATTTATTCTAAAATAAATCATGAGTGTATCAAACATTTTTCTGATACGGGGAAAATTAACGCGGTCGAGTTTCGTTGTGCGTAGAATTTTTGAATGACGTTTTACCCTAAAACGTGTAATTCCTTACTAACTTTCACGAAAATGATCTGATGAGTGTCAAACTTTTAATTTGCCATGGAAATGATTTATCACTCGAGGCCATGAAACAAAAATCAAATTTCGGGAAAAATGAATAGTAAAAGTGAATAGTAAAATTTTTCGGGAATAGTAATTAACCTGAAATTGCGAATTGTTACAGTCTCTACCCCTTACGGGGAACTTCGTCCCGAAGTTCTATGTGTGTTATACGTTGGAGTGGTGTCGATGAAGAGGTGTGGTTACTTATGAGGACTAGAGTGATGTAGTTTGATTTGTCGTTTCAGTGTATGGCGTAGGATGAGGTTACTTATGAGGGTTTTTGATAATGGTGTTGTGTTTTCTTCGTTGGCGCCATGATTCTATTATATAAAAGATACGTCATGAGTAGAGAGTTGTGAAATAAGCATGATTTTTTATGGGAAATGATAGAATAATTACGTTGGAGGTTTGAATCATAACACATGATAGCATAAAGCAAGAGTTTTATTCATAAAACGTTGATTGATTACAAGATTGAAACTTATTACAAGTTTCTTCAAAATCTACTAACTGATACTTTCAGTTTAGTAATTACAACTACTGCTAGCTATTATATGGATTCTACAGAGTTTACTAACTGAGTCTATTCAGTTTAGTAGTATAAAAGATAACTAGTATCATCACACTAGTCTATTGCGGGTTAGAAGGTCCGAGCAGCTCTGATTGATCGGCAACTTCTTGGTTTAGTGTGTCATAGAGGTACGAGTCGATGAAGTTTGAGAGGCTATAGTTTCCATGCTGACTTTCTTGTTGGATCAATGGTGGTCGTGATACGATCCATAATGAGTGATCCAACTCATCACATGTAGGGATATAAAAGGGAAGTGATAGTGGTGGTGATAACGGTGCTAGTACATACTCGTATTCATCATCCTCCTCGGAGTTTGCCTCAACCCAATTTTGTTCAAAATAATTAGAAGTATTTGACGCAAAAATATTTGGCATTGGTTCCTCCTCTTCTTCGTCGGTTGAATCTTCGAAAGGTTATTCTTCGTCGGTTAATCTTCGAAATGTTTTTCTTCGTCATCAGAAGCGAAGGCATTTATGAAGTCAAATCTGAACTCGGGTGAGGGTGGTAAGACTTGGAAGTTATTAGGTAGAGTGGGAACATAGTCGGGAGAAGTGGGTACGCACATGATTTCTATGAGAAGAATTACTATGTTAAAACAATTCAATGTTTATGGGAAGTGCTCAATTAGGCTAATGGTAGATATATCCATATGCTAACATGTTTGTGTAGTATAAAATGCTTACTAAGTCCATAATCGTCTGGAGGATGGAAGACACGGAGAGCGGAAGGCAATAAAATGTTTTTGCTTGTAGTGTGGTTATAGTTTAGGTCTCAATTAGACCCGTTTCTCTATAACCATGGCTCTGGTACCAATCTGTAACACCCTCAATTCATGGATGCAGCGGAATTCAAACTGGGTGTTACTCGACGGCATAATAGTCACAATAATAGAAAACGAACTCTAATTGAGTCGTTTTTGAAAGATTTATCATTCAAATTATATAAATATCAGAGATTACAAAATGAGGTCCCAGATGGTTCCATGTTTACAATTTACATTAAATGAGTTTTTGAATGATAATAAAATTTATAGCCCTCTTGAATATCCGTGCTCCTCCGTGCCAGCCTCGTTCATTATGGACCTGAAATACATGCTTAAAATAGTCAACACAAAGGTCGAGTGGAATTCGTAGAGTTTGTAGTTAAATCGTTGAACACAGTAATCGTAGTGTGAGCTATAGACTCACACTCATAGTTAGAAAACAAAATCGTTATTATTGCACTAAGCTCATGCAACCGAAGCATTAACATCGAACCAAAAATTGGCATTATAGAAGCCCTACCAAGGTAATATTGCCATTATACCTCAAACTATCAAATATAGTGCATTTGTTTGAACTCGTAGTTGTTCAACACAAATGGGATTCGTCAATCCCAATAGATCTATTCGCAATATTCGCGCTCACTATAGCTAGTGACTAATGGTTCATGATATAGGGACTTCGAACATGGCAATCGTTACTTAGTGACAATAAAACATAGTCGGGTAGCATACAGTAGAAAGCATTGTGTTCGAGTAGAAAAATAATAGCATGTATCCCCCGCATGGGTTTGTAAAATAGTTAAACAATGGAAAGTGGGGCTACGAACTCACCTTAAGTAAGATAGCAAGTGGTGAAGGTAATGGTTGGATCGTGAAGGTTTCTACGAGCAACCTATAATAGAATGTCGCGACTTAGGATTGGAGTAAAGAATATGAAGAAGTGCCTATATATATGTCTTGCATTTAGTCCATGATGTGGTACGATGTATAGTGTAAGTCTTTGAAAAGAAATAATTCATGAAACATTTATAGTTTATATATCGTTTACTACCGTTCGGGCCGACATAATTCAAAAGTCATGTTAGTAAACGTTCGAGGAGCCAGGACACTTTAATTCGTAAATCCACAACTCATCTCGACGGCTTACATAATGAACTCCTCACATGAGGCTCCCTACTATTGTAGTAGTTGATAAAAATATATATATATATATATATATATATATATATATATATATATATATATATATATATAAGTTTTGATCCGAAAAGTTACATGTCCAATATTGTCACAACTCGTAAATTCTGGTCTTTTTCCGAACTTTCAACATTTACTATTCATCGGTTACTATTCATCGATCACTATTCATCATTTTACTATTCATCATTTTTGAGGTCAGTTTGATATTCTGAGAAGCGTTTTAAATTTTTACTATTCATAAAACACTATTCATCTCCGGAGAAAATTTGTCATTTATACGTGGGTTGCGTCATTTTTGTAAACGTACGATTATTAAACTAAGAAACGTTATCTTATGAACTAATATTTTGAATAATCGATCCGACAATCTCAACTATGGTCCTAACATATTTTTATACTCATAATAATGATATAAAAATTATATTATTAATTTACCCGGTGTTTTCAAATCAACTGTTACGTTTTCCGGTCGGAGCTTATAACTCCGTCGGTTTGCGATATTTCAACCCGATAATTATTTTAACATCCGATTTTTATCAGGAATAATATTTTACAACTTTTACAACTTCTTCGTATTTTATTTCACCTCGGTAAAATTTATTTTTAGTTAACTCGGTACCCGATAACACCCAATACACAACCAAAACTAACTAATACTTGCACTCTTTGGACAAGATCATTTAATAGCCAACAACCTCCCACCTTCCTCCCCTAATTCAGCCCCCCCCCCCATGCTTCCTTCCCTAAAAAGGGGATCTTGCCCCCCCTAGACCATATATATACTCCATTTCATCTCATTTTTTTCATTTACACTTTCATTTTTACACCAACAAAACTCTCTTCTTTCCTTCTTTGTGTGTGTGAATCGACCAAGGCAAATCAACAAGAAGAAACCATGGATTTTTGTAGATCATGTGTTTATTGGGTCTCATTTGTATTTCTAGTTGGGGTTTTGTGGTAAAACCCTAGGTTATTATACATTTCCTCATCCAATCATCAAGTAAGCTTCAAGATCACTTGTTGATCTTTCCATACTTTCATTTTTCTAGTTTCATGTTGTTTATTCAAGATCCATATGCATATGATAGTTTATACCACTCTATTTATACTTTTTATAACTTTGAAACTCTAGAAATGGATTATAATTAGATCCACTTGATTGGTGATGTTTAGGAACCCATGACACCCTAAGAAGGTGTATGGTAGGATTAGACTAGATTTGTGGTGATTGAAAGTGGTTTGGTTGGATTAGAAACTAGTTTGGAACATTGGAAATCAATTTTTGGAACAATATATAACCTACTGTCCCTATTTGCAAAACGTGGGAAACTCAGGGGTTCCTGGGTAATTTTGGCTTAAATATTTAGAAAATACATTCCGAGACGGAACTATGGCCGAAAACGGGGATGAAAACGAGTTAATAACGAAGGAGATACGCCAAAAACGAGTTTAACGACGAAAACTATATTTTCTGAAAACTGCATGCTGTTTGGTATTTTTAGACGGACAAATAGAGGCGTTAGACGTAACCTAGCGGAGCCGAATTATTAAAAATATATTAGTATATACTAAAACGAATCCATGGATATAAAGAACGAGTAAAATGAGCTTAGAACGACCAAGTTATACATGTTTTAAAATAGTCAAAACTATATATATATTTAGTCACTACTAGAAATAATATAACTACGTACTAAATAATATATTTTCTAGATTTCTTATTCAAGGGGTTTATTTTTAATTAACGAGATACGTACGACCCAAGGTTTATTTATGCGACTACTAGACGATAGCTTAAGGTTTTCAAAACGAGGAATATAACACTAACGTTTTTATATACGATATATTACGTCAAGTTTTTATAAACCTAGTTGGACTTATTTTTCCTAAGTATGGAAAATACTTTACTTTGACTATAACAAATATTTCCAAGTTACGAGTAGTATAGGTATCATGTGCATGTGCATTCATTACATCCTTTCATGATCTAAGTAGATCACTATCATTCATATTAGGTTGCGGTTTGAGATCGAACCTCATTTCTGTGTATCCACTTTTGTCATCGTAGCTATTCGCACCAGGTGAGTCATAGCCCCACTTTTACTCTTTACACTTGTTTTAACTCTTTGGGGGAGATACATGCTCAACTACTTGTTTTTACTTGTACAAACATTTAAAACATTTATACTTGATTGTCTTATACTTGATTATACTTATACTTGATTTTATACATACGTGAGTGTGTTATACTTAACTGTGTTATACTTACTTGATACTTGAAACGTTTAAACTTTTATGCTTTGGGAAACGACACCCAGTAAACTTTTATGCTTTGGGAAACGACACCCAGTAAACTTTTATGCTTTGGGAAACGACACCCAGTAAACTTTTATGCTTTGGGAAACGGCACCCACAAATCTGTCAAAGGAGAGGTATTGATAGTACTATTATGGGGAAACACCCCCCACCCAAGTCCAAAACAGATGCGACGTTGGGTGACAGGTACTATTTGGGATGGTGGTTCCCCGCCTTTGTGTCTATGCTTGACCTTGGGTGAATATAATCCTGAGAAACTATATATTGTAGCAGTGGGTTGTAAACACACAGGTTACAAGGCTCTTATGGCGGGACTTGTAACTGAGTGGATTTACGATGCCTTTGCTGGGAAACCTTCATACATATGCATAAACTTTATTTGTTAAACAAACTCTATGAACTCACCAACCTCGTGTTGACACTTTAGCATGTATTTTCAGGTTTTAAGCTTATGGCACGCTACAGGAGGTTTTGGCAGGGCATGGCATGGTCATAGAAGACTCTGATTTATTATATGGGGACCGTTTTAAACTACTTTTAAGGGCCTACTTCCGCACTACTTTTAACGATGTAAATTCAACATTTTTGATTAAACGATTATATTCTAAATGATTAAAATGAAAACCATTTTTGTACTCGTGTTGTAATACCAATTGAGTTACACCCCAGCTACACGTATGCTTCCGCTGGACCCGATTTTGGGGGTGTGACAAATATTTGAATAAACTTAGGAAAGTTTATCTTTACATGAAGATTGTTATTAGGGTAAGTTTCTTATAACTTTTATGACAATTTCTTGTAATATCTCATGGTTCTTTTAGATGAAGTAGATCCAAATTGTATGTTTAAGTTATCGCCAACTTTTAGCTCGTGTTTTCGCCTAAGTGTTTATATGGTCATTTAGTGATCATGGCCTTGCCATGACCTTTGGTCATTGTTCCATGGTCTTGAGACTCAACCTTGGCTCTAGCCATGGTTGTGGTCTTGATTCTAGGTCATAAGACCTCTTTGGTCTTTTTAAACCATAACCATTATATAGTGACATATATATGTAAAATAGCTGTCAATAAACTGAGAAAAATCTCATTCGTTATTGGTTTTCTGGAGACGTGCTCCTGAGTTGTTGAAGAAAACGTGATTCCGGACAACTTTAGTGATTTAACTTTTTCATGAAACGGACCAGAAAGGCCTCTTTTTGCGTGTTTTATGTTCTGTCACAGAAACTATTTTGGCAGTTTTGCCGTAAAGTTTTGGTAACTTCAAATGGTCATAACTTTTTACTCGTGTACTCGTTTTAAGTGGTTCAAAGTGCTATGGTTTCCTTGTTAAGTCCTCTACTACAATATGTAATGATTAAATATCATAATTTTACCATTTTGATCAGATTATACCAAGAAAGTCACCAGTTTACTTGTTTAAATAACTTAACAATCATTTACAATAACTTGTTTTACTCATTTTTATACATCATGGACATGATCACAAGACATAATATAGCATGAATGATATGCAAATAACATGATTATGATATTTAACAATAAGTATGTTAGGGTTTTGCTTACAACTTTTGGCTTTCAATTAAGAAAGGAAGTCAAGTATGAACTAGGACACTAAACCTATGCTTGCAAACCCTTCACCACAACTCTTGCAAACCCTTGCTATAATCCTTTTGAAAACCTTATTAGCTCATCCCTAGTACCCTTGTGTAACTCCTAATTCAACCATGGAATCACCAAATAAACACTAGTTTCATGTAGAGAATAACTAGACCTTTAACTTTGTAGTGTAACTTGTAGTTTGAAGATCAAAGGATCATGGTGCTAGGGATTATAGGGTGTTCGGTTTTGGTGATGAAAAAGGAAGAGGATGAGCTTGCTATTTATAGGAAGATGAGGAGGTTAGGAAGGTGCCTAGGAAGGTGCAATGAGGAGGTTAGTTGCAAGATTTAGTCAAAGCTTACAAAGGAAGCTAATCAAAGCTTATACACATGTATGGATCCTAGGGCATAAGTCATGAGATCAAGACACATAATAGGTGAATCCACCCCCCCTCTAAGTCGGCCAAGGCTGATCTAGGGTGACTAGATGAGTAGTCATGGTCTTATCTAAGTTACGGAGTGAGTTTTGGTCCCGGTAATTGCTAACGGTAAGTCGTTAAGTCCTGAAACTTAAAATCGGGTATCCTAAAAATATGAAACTTGGAAGAATGATTAAACTTGTCAAAATACTCCATAATAAAATGTAAAATGAGTGGTAGGTTCCATTGGGGTGCTAAAACCCTGCTAAAACTGGAAACACGGGTCTAAAACGCGTAATACGTAAAACGTATAAATATTGTGTAAATTTGAGAAAAGTAAAATGTTACTTTTCTAATAGGATAAAAATGATTTAAAATGACTTATAATGTCTAGACTGGGCTCAGTCTAGTGTTGGTTGGTATTAAATGTCTTTTAGACATAAAACCGTAAGCCTAAAAATCAAGGAATGATTTATAAAATTAAGGAATGATTTTTGGTCAAAGGTGGAGGGAAAAATATGTTGACTTATTCCAAAAATGTGAAAACTCAAATCATCTTAGAAACGCGGTGCAGGTATAAGCTAAGGTTACGGCTGAGTAAAAACACTTAAAAATGAAAATTCCTGTTTTTCACGGCCGAGGTTTATTTGGTCATGTTTTTCTCGGTCATGATTTATTCTCAAATAAATCATGAGTGTATCAAACATTTTTCTGATACGGGGAAAATTAACGCGGTCGAGTTTCGTTGTGCGTAGAATTTTTGAATGACGTTTTACCCTAAAACGTGTAATTCCTTACTAACTTTCACGAAAATGATCTGATGAGTGTCAAACTTTTAATTTGCCATGGAAATGATTTATCACTCGAGGCCATGAAACAAAAATCAAATTTCGGGAAAAATGAATAGTAAAAGTGAATAGTAAAATTTTCCGGGAATAGTAATTAACCTGAAATTGCGAATTGTTACAGATGACCGCTATAGTTCAGGTTCCAAACACTTGTAGATCCCAATTCTTTGGAAAGCCAGTGTTGTAGTATGCTGTATTTGTGATCAGGGAATGGGAGATTGACAAGATTAGGATGATCAGCATCTTTGAAATTTTTGATTGTTTTGCCTATACATGCAGATAAATTGAAAATGGGTTAAATATTAAGATGTTCGTACATATCAAACAAAATTCCGCGTACATAATCATTCGGAGCATCTTAAGTGAGCATTGCTATAGACAATGATAATGTACAAATGGGATTCAAGTAATCATAGAAGAGATTTATATGTATTTTAATTATTACCTGCAGACAGGAAGATAGACATGAAGGGCTCATTTCTTGATGTTGCACAATTTAGATGCACATAGTACCTGCAACTTTCACATTGATAACTCCAAAGATATTTAAATTTGAAATGCTCGCGACATACCCTGCATTTATTACCATATGTAATATCTTTGGAGGAATAAGAAATGCTGAGTGGGTGAGTATGTTGAATCTGTAACTTTCTGGGGAGGAATGCACAATCAATATGGATGGTGTGGTGAAAACATGTGGTACAATTATAGAAGATACCCCTATGTTCTTTCCCACATGCATCACATTCACACAAAATTGGTTTAGAGGTACCAGACTGTAGTGGGTGCGGATGACTTGGATGATATATGATATCATTTTCTCTTCCAATCATGGCGCATTTTACATGTACCATGTCATAATAATAATATGACCTGGCACAAATTGAACAACCATAACACAAGTTATCAGGCTCCTCTTCATGACATACACTACAACCGAAATAGGGATTACCCAGCGTCTCTAGGGTAAGCGTATGACTTGGATCATGGGATTTTACTATTAGCACCGCAGGAAGCTTTGCACACAGTGTGTGGAGCGCATAATCACATGAATCAGTACACTTGTAGTAATACCTATGGTACACATTGATATCTTTTTGACACTGATTACATGTATGATTGAAATCCCATTTTATAACCCTATCCTCCTCCTCGTCATCACTAAACTCTAAATAGTCTGGATAATGAGGCTGCAAATCTACGAGATGAAGCGGATGCTCATGTTGCCCCGCTGTAATGATTTTTTCATGGTTTTGAAATTTGGAAATGGAGTCCATATATGAAACTTTGGAAGGAGAGGGGTTGATTAACAAAAAAGAAATATTTGGATAAATAGTAGATGGCAAACAAAGAAGATGGAATTGAGAATTGGCTACAACATAGATTAAATGATATGAGCAACCTTTTATAGCCATTAAGTTAGCAAAAAGCTAAAAATTCTAAGTTTGGTCTTCGAGGTAAGAATTTGCATTCTTTCTCTTTTGTACTTTAGCAGTAGTATTAGCTTTTACTTTATTTAACTTTTCCTTTTAGAAAAGAAAAGACTCGATAAGATATACAAGGTAAGAATATGTATACTTTAGTTGTAACTCGTAAAATATTGCTCGTCAGATGTTCCAGAAGAAGAAAAAATAATAACATTAATAGAGAAAAAATAAGTAGTAGGATATGTGGCATAGAATACTACAAGCTGACACATTGTTAAAATAAGAAGGGAATCTAAATAAAGTATTTGAATTTAGGGGTGTAAACGAGTCGAGCTTTTGTCGAGTAACTTGAGCTCGTTTGAGTCGAACTTTATCGAGTCTCTTGCTCGAGCCCAAAAAGTGAGCTCAAAATGTTTATCGAGCCGAACTCGAGCTTATACATACTCGACTTGAATAATTGTCCAGCTTTTACGTGATAATATATAAATACACTAAAAGTAAATACTTATTTATGGATGTTTCGAGCTTTTCGTGTCGAGTGGTAGAACCAACTGGTATCGAGCCTTTCTTGATACAACCGGTAGAGAATATTTAACTTTAAATTAATTAAGCTTTCTTTTTAAGTGTGTACAGAAATCCAACCTCATAAAAAACCAAAAGTTGCCTCGATGTTATTTAACTTACCAGAAGATAAAAGAAAAGGAGAACATAATATGTTTTGAGTGCTTATTGGGCCAACCTCGGTGGAAATATAAAGTATTTAATTAGTTCTCTAGGTTCATTAATAATATGTTGATGATTCATCCATCATCTTATACTTTGGTTTTAAATATTTTATATATCTTTGCAGTTTCAAACATATGTACTTCAGATAAATCAATCTTGTTTAATAACAAAAAGCATGGGGCATTGCTTCTGTAATCTTACATTTTCTTTAAATTAGAAAAAGAAAAAGATAAAATTAAAGTTAAAGCTAAAGCTAATTAAAGGACAAAAGAGAAATATATACTCATTCCTTTGAAAAATCCATTATTTGTTCATACATGATAAGAAGTTTCTATACCTACTTTAAATCCTTTTAATAAGTCATGCATGCATTAATTATTCCTTCAAAGTTAGAGGACATGAATGTTTAGATGCATGGTTTGTTCAAACTTAAGGAAAATATTTAGAGGTATGATGGTCATGGTCAAAAATCAATTTTTTGAATCGGTTATGATCCAAAACCGATCGCGTGCATCACTTAATTCCCGTAATTGCTTAAGTTTAGAGGTTTAGATGCATAGATATAGTACAAGATGCGTCGATATGACGAGATGCATTGTATGAACGTGATGAGTGTCTAAATACTCATCATTTTATACCAATCTGAACTGCCAAAACATCCAAAAACACTCAAATATGCATCATAATACTTAAAATATCTTAGAAGTGTGTTTTATATGTTTCAAATGCAAAATAAGCAAAAACAGATGAAAAACGTACAAAGTTTGCATAATTGGCAGTTTCAGTCCCTCAAGTTTCAAAAGTTGTCAAATCTAGTCCCTAGTAAATCAAAACATGAAAAATATCATCAAAGGTCCTTAGGGATTCATAAGTTGTCAAGTATAGTCCTTTAAAGTTAAAAAACTACAAAATGACAACTTTAGTCCCTCAAGTTTGAAAAATGTCAAAATTAGTCCTTAAGGTTTTAAAAATGGGAAATTAATAAAATAAACCTTGAACTATTCTTAAATGGCATAATTGGTCCTTATGATAACATTTTGAGAAATTACATCTTCAGTCCCTTAAAAATCCAAAGTTACATAAATGGTCCCTGGAGTTTGAGAAATTGGCAGAAAAGGTCCCTGGATATTTTAAATGGTAAAATCACATCTTTGGTCCTTGGTATATTCATAAAATGCATAAATGGTCCTTATAAGTATTTTGAGAAAATTGCAAAATCAGTCCTCTAATTTCACCAAATTACAAATTTGGTCCTTGTTTAAATACCACAAACCAACCGGACCCTTTTATTAAATAAACCAAAACCAAACCAAGCCTAGTCCAACACAACCCTCGGCCCACTCCCTTTTATTATAAAGAACGGGTCAAACCCCCGTTTGACCACCCAATACCGCCAAACCACACACACTGTTCATCCCTCTCCTCCCTCACCTGAAACCAGGGTGGTTTTTCCACCACCTCATCACCTTCCACCTCATCCCCTACTCCACCCTAACCTCCTTTCCATCTCACAGCCAAACCACATCACCAATAAATGCATCCCACACCACTTTTCACTCCAAACCATACCCTGCTTCTCTGTTTTTCAACCCACAGCCCCAACTTGTCTGAAAACCATCCCAATTATCCCCTGCCACCTTCACATGATCCCAAAATTCTTTAATTGCTCAGCTTTGGCCCCAAGTTAACTTGGAGACTTTTTGGCTCCAAAATCATTTAAACGGATAGGATTGATTCAGAGCATTGGATGGTCAAGATTGAAGTGGGATATGATCAGAGTATCACAAGTAACCCTAATTGGAGCCTATAAAAGGAAGAGAAGCAGAAGAGTTTAGTGTCTAGTTTAATTTCAATAAGTGTATGTCGTATTAGTTTCTTTTCAAAGTTCAAGTGTAATTTAAAGCTTTCAAGGCTTCAGGTTAGCATTCTCAGTGTACTAGTAAGCTTTTCAGTTAATAAGAATCAAGTGTGTTTTGTTATCTCAGTTAATGCAATTTTCAATTTCATATCAAATTTTTTAATAAGCTTTGTACTTGTTATTGTTAGATTATAGAGACTATTAAGCTCACATAAGCTCCTAAGAAGCTCATTAAAGCTTTTAGATACCTTAAAACAAGATTTAGATATAAAAAACTCATAAACCTAAAAACAGTCAACGAAAGTCAAAGTTCCAAGTTCTTGGTGATAAGCAATGGAGCAGGGAAAATATTGGATGGCCTTGGGTTAGTGAATCTGTGGAGATTCCATAGGATTGTTCTTGGTTCATTGGTTTTAAGCAGGAAAGCATTTTGTAAGTCCTCAAAATCTCATATCTGTCTTTTTACTGTAGCTGTGCTTATTACTTTGCTTTTTCAGTTGTTTTGTGCTTATTCAGTCCTAAGTTGTGATAAGACAACATAAAATTAGTAGCTTGTTTGATAAATTCCTTAGTTGCTTAAAAATCTAAGTAAAACAGTCAACAAAGTATAATTAGTATTCTTGATTATTTTTGGTTGTAACCTATTTCTAAGTGCTTATTTCTACTTAATATAACATAATAAGTAGTTGTGGATCAGATTATTAGGCCCTAGTATCTGATTGATTAGAAAACATAAAACAGTCTAGGTATAGGGAGTGTTTGGAATAAGCTAGTGAGCTAAGCCCTTGTTGTTATTTGGTGTTTATTGGTGTTTCATTAGACTGCAGTAGTGTTATTTTGGGTAATTAAGGTATAAAACTTTGGTCTCATACACCCAAAAGTCAAAATCACAAGCAATACATCACCACAGTTAACTGTGGTAATATTTGAGTCCAAGTCTCATCATATCATCTCATAAGTTAGTAACCTAGCTTAATTTAACTTAATATTAGCTTATAACAACTTATTTAATAAGTAGGATCAATCAGAAGTTCACATAAGTCAAAGTTAGTTCATCAATCAAAAAGTCAAAAAGTGCACAACCTCAGAAATCCTTAAAATGGCATGATTTATATAGAATTTTGTGTTCAATCTTAAGCTTTAAAACTTATTGAGGTGTTAGTATACCAGCTTAACTTTAGTTTCCTACATCTGTTTCATTTTTAAGATTTTTCTTGTGCAAGTTAATCCCATCCAAAAACACCTGCAGGGAAAGGGTACTCCCCTGCTACACAGATACCATCTCATCACCACCACTTTGGTGGTTGACTGTGGCCAACTCAGTGGGCCTTAGTGGTTCATTCTTGGTTTCCCCAACCCCCCTCCTACCAGGGAACAAGGTTTGACCTTTGTTTTGACCTAGGAACAAGTGGACCCCACCTGGAATCCACCCCAAAGTCTGTCCCAATTCTGTGTTGAATTTCAATTTGCATAAGTGCTTATTTCATTCGCAATAGCTTATCAGTGATCATTGCTAGTTGGTTTCAGCTTATTTAAGTATGTTTAGCTTATTTATACTTAGTTTTATCATTGTGGACCCCACCTTCAGTCATTTGTGCTTATTTGCTTACTCAGTCAACAAAAGTCAAACTGCTTAAGTAAAGGGGGTGCACACTGCTTATTTTTAAGCTTTGTAAGAAGTTGTTTCACAAAAGTATCTTATTTTCATCTTATATTTAGCTGTTTAAAAGAAAAACTCCAAAAAAGCAAACATAAAAATAGTGATAGCTTCTATTTAATAGAAACTATCTTTTTCATTTTTCATTTTGGCTTATTAATAAGCACTTTTCAAATTTTATAATTTTATTAATTTCCTAGTACCTTTAAGTAGTTAAAATAATTTTCTTAGATTTTTCCTAAACAGTTTACTATTTATTAGAATTAAAAGTAGTTTAAATAATTAAATAGCTAATATTAGTAATTAAATAGTTTTCTTTAATTTTAATTAACAACCGTAGAATTTTATATTTTTCCTAAGTTTTATAAAGTAGTTAAGACTTTTAGAAAATAGTTTCATAATTTCCACTGTCAATTTTCTAATTTTCCTATTTAATTTATTAAATTAGATTTAAATTAATTAATAAGTAATTAATTAGTCAATTAGCTTAAATATAAATTTTAGAAACTTTTTATAATTTTTTAGGATTCCTATAATGGTTAATTAGTTTTATAAATTTTTACATAATTTTATAAGTCATTTAAGTATTAATAGTAATTTAAAATAGTTTAATTAGTTTAATTAAGTTAAATAGTTTTTAATTAATAGAAAACTCATAAAAAGACAAAAATATTTATTTTCGTTTTTTATACTTTCTTCAAGTTCTAATTAAGGTTTAGAAATTATTTTTGCAAGTTTTTAGGTTAATTTGTAATATTTGTCTTTTTTAGTTAATTTAAATTAGATTTTTAAATAGTTTTATTAATTAAATAATATTTAAATATTATAATAATCACTTTTATAATTTCATTTTCATTTTCAAATTTCTTTTTAATTTTAAGTTTTCAAAAGTTTCAAAAGCACCCCCTGTAGTTTGTAATTTGTTTAAACCCACTTGTCTCTGTCTGTTATCTGATTTTCTTATTTGTGCTTTTGTGTGTATCTCTGTTATTGTTTATATCTTTTCATATTATCTAAATACCAAGCAATCAGTAGTATAATCATCCCTCAATCATTTTGGTTACTGTCCTCAGTACCACTCATTATCCTAATCGTTCCAAAATACAATTTAAATCTCGTTGGGATTTAACGACCCGGGGATTTCCCTATATTTCCATGGTCAATAATAACTTGCACTTTCTCCTAGGTGGGCCTATCAACTGCACCCGGTTGACTGGTTGGTTTAGGAGGAGTCAAAATTTGGCGCCGCTGCCGGGGAGGTTGTTGCGTATTTCAAAACGGTTTAAGTTTAGTGGTTTTCAAAAACCCTTTTGTACAAATACCATTACTTTGTAAACTTTGTGAAAATCAAAATCATATCTGAAAAAGTTCATTAGCATTTCTCCTGAAGTGTTAAAAACACCAAACAAATCATAAACAACAAAACAAATTGTGAAGTTAAATTACTTCGTTATCTTTAAGATTACAACCTATACAGTTGGTTTAAGGTAAGTTCTGACATTAAATTGCGAACTTAAGAGGGATCCATTTATTTCCTCCCGCCAGCCTGCGAGTAATCTTAAAGGAACGATTTCGGTTAAGGAATCAGTTCCAAAAATATTGTCCAAGTTTTTTCACCCATAAACGAAAAGCCAAAAACATTTTACTCTGAATATAATTACATAAAAGTTTACCACCGAAAACCAAGGCAGAACACCTACCAACTGGGGGTGTGAACATAATAAGTTCCCAAACTTAAGATTTAAAACTTACCATTATATCCTTGTGAATAGTGTACCTTTTTTAAAGGAGCTGTTCATTTTTGATTATTGGATTCAAGTTCACTGTCGTTTTGCCTCTGTCTTGTTTTGATTGATACCGTTTTTAGTGCATGCGCACTCGTTCACAATCACGACGTAATCGTCATAAAAACGTAACCGAGTTACGTACTGTTGAAGAAGAACACACATTAAAAATGAACGACGAGCCCCCATTCCCTCCTAAGGAGGAACCAGTTCCTGACACCCGAACAATGGAGGAACTGTGTCAACCTACCGTGCGAGGGAGGGGTGGACCCATTGCACCACTCACTATTGGAGCCACGGACTTTGGATTAAAACACCACATGATACAACAGATCCAGAATACGTGCCAGTTCCACGGATTGCAGGGTGAAGATGCTAACAAGCATCTTGACAAATTTTTAACTGTCACCCAAAGCATGAAACAAAATGGCGTCACCGACGACGGCCTACGTTTGTACCTTTTTCCCTATTCCCTCACTCATCATGCAACTTCATGGTTCGATCGACTTCCAAAGAATTCGATCCACACTTTTGATGAGATGATCACTAAATTTCTGGCCAAATACTTTCCACCATCTATGGTCACAAAGCTGAGGAATGATATCAGCAACTTCAGACAGCTTCCCGAAGAGTCCTTATTTGAGGCATGGGAATGCTACAAACTTGCTATTGATCGGTGTCCTAATCACAACATGCTTCTTGTCACCATTATTGATACCTTTTATAATGGTTTGACACTCCGTCATCGTGACACCATCAATGCTGCTACTGGGGGTACCTTTATGAAAAGGACTCCCGAAGAGTGCTATGACTTAATCGAAAATATGACTGCCCATCATAATTTTTGGGACTCCTCTGCTGAGAGGAATGACTCATTTAAGTCTGTCACTCCGGCAAGCAATGAAATATCCATCCTAGCTAAAAAGCTGGGTGATTTGTCTACAGCAGTTTTGCGTATCCATCAGACAAATCATAATCAGGTCAAAGCTGTTAACCCAAGTTGTGAAACTTGCGGTGGTCCACATCCTTATACAGAGTGTCCAGCCTCCGGTGGCTCGGCTCGTGAAAACGTGTATGCAGCTCAAGGTTCCTATAATACGGGAGGTAATTCTTACCAACCGCAAGGAGATCGAAACCTTTTGAGCTACCGATCTAATAACTACATCGGACCACTAGGGTTTAATCAGTCCCAGAACCAAAATGGTCAAAACAGAAACCAGAACTTTAACCAGAATCAGAACCAGAACCGAATGAACCAAGGTTATAACAACCAAGGGAATTTCAACCCTGGTCAAAACCAGGTTCAACAAAATCTGAACCAAGGGAATTATAATCGAAATCAAGGTCAGAACAATTATCCACAGGGTAATTTTCAACAACAAAACCACTTCCAGGGTAATAACAATCAGCAACATGGGAATTTCCAGAACAATCGGGCTCAAAATTTTCCAAACCAAAATCAAGCCATTGTTCCAACTGGACCATCACATGATGAGTTATTAAAACAGTTTATGAAATCCTAAGAAGAACTGAACAAAATGCTGATTAGTCAAATGTCTAATTTGCAGAAGTCTTTAAATGATCGACCCTCGGGCTCAGGTACTACTTTACCTAGCAACACGATCGCTAATCGAGGGGCGATGTAAAGGCGATCACCACAAGAAGTGGAGTTTCTTACCAAGGAGCTACAGCTCCGTCTACCTCTTCTCCTATCCCTGTAGAGGAATGTGAAACTGAGAATACTACGGATAAGGTACTTCCTACTAATAATGGAGGTACCAATTACATCCCTCCTCCAGTTATCCCGGTCCCGACTCCCCCTAAAAGAGTCGTGTTTGAAACTACCTAAGGTCCTGTTGAAAATCAAAAAGCCAACCCAAAACAAACAATTCCATATCCCTCACGATTGCAAGATCAGAAGCTCCGTGACAAAGCTAATCATCAGATGGAAAAATTCTTTCAGATTTTTCAAGAACTACACTTCGATATTAGTTTCGCGGATGCTCTTCTTTTAATGCCCAAATTCGCATCGACAATAAAAAACCTGTTGAGCAATAAAGAAAAACTATTTGAGATGGCACGAACTCCACTCAATGAGAACTGCTTTGCAGTTCTATTGAAACAGCTTCCCGAAAAGCTAGGAGACCCCGGGAGATTTCTAATACCATGTATTTTCCCGGGTATGGTTGAATGTTTTGCCTTGGCCGATTTTGGTGCAAGCATCAACTTAATGCCCCACTCAGTTTGGAAAAAGCTCTCTCTTCAGGCACTTAGTCCCACATGCATGACTCTCGAGCTTGCTGACCGTTCAATTTCACGTCCCCTTGGTATTGCCGAGGACGTATTTGTAAGAGTGGGAAAGTTCCATTTTCCGGCAGACTTTGTCGTTGTTGATTTCGATGCAGATCCAAGAGTTCGTCTCATTCTTGGGAGGGGATTCTTAAGAACGGGACGTGCATTAATCGATGTTTTCGATGAGGAAATCACGTTACGAGTTGGCAATGAAGCGATAACATTCAACCTTGATCAAACCTCGAGATACTCCTCGAATTATGATGCTGAATCGGTCAACCGAATTGATGTCATTGACATTGCATCCGAGGAGTATGCTCAGGAATTCCTTGGATTCGCTGATAATTCTACGAGTGGCAATCCCACTACTTCTTCTGATCCCATAATCGCTAATTCTTCTCCTTCCCTCACTCCGTTTGAGGGAAGTGATTTCGTCCTTGAGGAATTAGAGGCCTTTCTCAAAAGTGATTCAGTTCCCAAAGGAATTGATAACCAAGAGATTGACCCGGAGAGGGATATACTTCTCCTTGAGAAGTTATTGAACAAAGATCCTTCTCCCATTCCTGTTCTACCTCCACAACTTCATAAGGCGGAAGTCAAATATGTTGAGAAAAATGATGATTTCCCCGAGGTCGAACTTAAGGACCTGCCTCCTCATCTAGAATATGCATTCTTGGAAGGTAACGATAAGTTACCGGTCATTATTGCAAAAGACTTAAAGGATGAGGAGAAAACTGCGCTGCTCAAGGTTTTAAAGTCCCACAAGCAAGCAATTGCTTGGAAGCTCTCAGACATAAAGGGTATTAACCCGGATTTTTGTACACACAAAATCCTAATGGAAGAGGACTTTAAACCTGCCGTGCAGCATCAAAGAAGGGTAAATCCAAAAATCCACGAAGTTATAAAGGCAGAAGTTATCAAACTTCTTGATGCGGGATTGATTTACCCTATATCAGATAGTCCTTGGGTTAGCCCAATACATTGTGTTCCAAAAAAGGGTGGTATTACGGTTATCACAAATGAGGACAACGAGTTGATACCAACTCGTTTGGTTATAGGGTGGCGAGTATGTATTGATTACAGAAAGCTTAACGAAGCCACCCGCAAAGACCATTTTCCTCTGCCCTTTATGGATCAAATGCTCGAAAGACTAGCGGGGAATGAGTATTATTGCTTCCTCGATGGCTTCTCGGGTTACTTCCAGATTCCCATTGATCCACAGGATCAAGATAAGACTACCTTCACATGCCCTTATGGAACATTTGCCTATCGCCGCATGCCTTTTGGGTTATGCAATGCTCCGGGCACTTTTCAGAGGTGCATGATGGCTATTTTCCATGACATGATCAGAAAAACCATGGAGGTATTCATGGATGACTTCTCAGTCATCGGGAATTCTTTCGACTCATGCCTCTCCCATTTAGAAAAAATGCTTCAACGTTGTGAAAACACTAATCTTTGTCTAAACTGGGAGAAGAGCCATTTTATGGTTAAGGAGGGCATTGTCCTCGGCCATAAAATTTCAAAAAATGGGATTGACGTCGATAAGGCCAAAATTGATGTTATTGCTAAACTGCCTCATCCCACCACTGTTAAAGGAATAAGGAGTTTCCTCGGCCATGCCGGGTTCTATCGGAGATTCATACAGGATTTTTCCAAAATAGCCCGGCCAATGACTCATCTTCTTGAAAAGGATGCTCCTTTCATCTTTTCCCCCGAGTGCATCGAAGCTTTTTCTACTTTAAAGAAAAGACTTACCGAAGCACCAATCCTTGTTGCCCCCGACTGGGACTTACCCTTTGAACTTATGTGCGATGCTAGCGATTACGCTATTGGTGCAGTTCTGGGGCAACGCAAAACCAAACATTTCCAGCCAATACACTACGCAAGTAAGACCATGAATGAGGCTCAAACACACTATACCACCACAGAAAAAGAATTATTAGCTGTGGTATATGCCTTTGAAAAATTTCGGTCTTACTTAATCTTAACCAAAAGCGTTGTGTATACGGATCATTCGGCTCTAAAATACTTGTTCACTAAACAGGATGCAAAGCCAAGACTACTCCGTTGGGTCCTGCTCCTTCAGGAATTCGATATACTCATAAGAGATAAAAAAGGAGCAGAGAACCTTGCAGCTGATCACTTGTCCCGGTTAGAAAATCCTCATCAGGATATTCTCGAGAGAAAAGAAATTAATGAAACTTTTCCTCTGGAGACTCTAAATCTAATCTCTACTCGGGATGATACCACTACCCCATGGTTTGTCGATTTTGCAAATTACCGTGCGGGAAATTTCGTTGTGAAAGGGATGTCGTCCCAACAGAAAAGAAAATTCTTTAAAGATGTAAAACATTACTTCTGGGACGACCCCTACTTGTTCAAAATATGTGCGGATCAAGTCATCCGACGGTGTGTCCATGGCCAAGAAGCCATGGAAATTCTTAAAGCTTGTCATGATGGACCCACGGGGGGACATCATAACCCAAACTACACCGCAAAAAAGGTGTTTGATTCAGGATTCTTTTGGCCCACGATATATAAAGACGCCCATGAACTTATCAAAACCTGTGAGGCTTGCCAGGGCTACGGGAATATTTCAAAAAAGAATGAGATGCCGCAAAACGCCATCCAAGTCTGTGAAATATTTGATATGTGGGGCATTGATTTTATGGGGCCATTCCCGTCTTCACGAGGGAATAAATACATACTCGTGGCTGTCGACTATCTGTCAAAATGGGTTGAAGCAAAAGCTTTACCCACCAATGATGCCCGAGTAGTCGTTAAATTTTTAAAGTCTCTCTTTGCCAGATTCGGGACTCCTCGTGCCATTATCAGTGATCGTGGCACTCACTTCTGCAATGAACAATTTGCAAGAGTGATGCTGAAATATGGTGTAACTCACCGTCTTTCTACAGCATACCACCCACAAACAAGTGGGCAGGTGGAGGTCTCAAATCGGGGTATTAAGAGAATTCTGGAGAGGACGGTTGGTGAAAACCGTGCCTCTTGGTCGGATAAGCTGGACGATGCATTATGGGCTTTCCGCACTGCTTATAAAACACCCATCGGGTATACTCCATATAAGCTAGTGTACGGGAAAGCATGTCATCTTCCGATCGAATTAGAACATAAGGCCTATTGGGCCTTCAAACATGCAAATTTCGACCTTCAGACAGCGGGTGATCACCGTAAAGTTCAACTAAACAAACTAAATGAATTACGTGATCAAGCTTACAAAAATTCTTTAATCTATAAAGAAAAGACTAAGAAGATACATGACTCTAAAATTAAGAACCGCGTTTTCAACGTTGGTGACAAAGTTCTTCTTTTCAATTCAAGATTAAAAATTTTCTCGAGTAAACTACAAACCCGTTGGTCTGGACCATTTACTATAGCAAAAGTATACCCATATGGAACTGTTGAGTTATTACAACCCGACGGTCCCAATTTCAAAGTAAATGGTCATCGGTTAAAACACTATTTTGGAGGGGACATACAACCAATGGTTGTCCCGGATCTTCAAACTTACCCCATGGACCAATAAATTCGGGGTCGAGTCAAGCTAGCGACTCGGTAATCAAAAACAGTAGCTTCCTCATGGACAATTCAATTCGAGGTCGAGTCAAGCTAGCGACTCGGTAATCAAAAACAGTAGCAATATGGGTTTTCACCCATATTTTTGTCTTCTTACCCCTTTCTAACACCCTAGTGTGGGGGAGATGAACCACATGTTGTACATATGTATAAATTTTTTCACAAAAAAAAAAAAAAAAAAAAAAAAAAAAAAAAAAAATTGCGTTTGTATGTAAATAGACTAAAATAAAAGGTTAATAGTATTACCTTCTTACGTTCTAAGTCTTGGTGGGACTGATGCGTGGGAATTGCACCAGGCTTTACCTCTCGAGGGATCTCAAGAAGCTTACAACCCCCACCAGGCAGTGTACCTGATCGTTGTAGTATAGTATAGTGACAAGTACCGGGGGATTGATCGTTCAGCTTAGGAATAGTGTCGCTAGGATTAGAAAACCTAAATACTAGTTCTAAAGGTGAGGGATGATTATTTTTGTATTTTTATATTTTTTAGAAAGCAAGTAAAAATCTCGGGTCTGAAGGATTTGGGCGGAATTAGTTGCTATTCAACTAACCCAATACTAAAGATGCAATCAAAATAAAATACTAGAAATGAAAATAAACTAAATTATACTAAAGTTGTGAGCAGTAATTGGAGAAAATGTGTTTACTTAGATTTCACTACTCCCTAGACAACTTTTACACGTTAATTACTTGTTATAATTGCATGGATGACGGATCGTATTCCTTAATACCATTCATGGGGTGGCACACTTAACTCCCCAATTCTATGAGCTCTTATCTCCTCCTACACCATGCCCAGCACAACTATAGGGATTGTAAACAGTGGCTCATGCATTAAATACAACCAATAAAGACCTAGTGCGCGTCGGTTCATGTTTCTTAAGACATTCAAGCATGTTACCAATTGGAGATCTGCCAGTTTTCTTAAGTCTAACATATAAATCATTCATCCAAGACAAGAATAAACAAGTAATCAACACATAATCAACATCTAGGTTTCATTAGATCCAAGCAAACACAAGATAGATCTAGCCTAGCATGATGGAATTAAGACAAGAACAAGATATAGACAACCAACACATAGACATATTGATTGAATTAAAAGAACACTTATCTCAATTACACATGAAAGGTATCAAGGGGTTGGAACCCTTGAAAAACCTGTAAAATTCGCACCAAAATCGTACTTAGGGTTTCTCCAAAACTTCTCTCCTTAATGTGTAAAAATTAGAAAACTATATATAGGAAAAGGGGTCTGACGGCGTCAAGACAAACATTGTGATGCCGTCACCTCGCCGCCAAAACTCTTCTCGGACTGCCTTGATCTACATTTGACGCCGTCAAGTGATAATCATTTCCAGGCCGTCATGACTTTTACTCTTAACGCCCAACTTCGTGACGCCTTCAAATCTGTACTGGATCGTCATGGAATTTTGCTCCTGACGCCGTCAGGAAGTTACTCTTGACGCCGTCACCTACTGTTCCCAGCATGGAAAATTAAGACTTTGGCGTTTTCTTCACTTTTATGCTCCAAAAACGTCCGAATTACTTCCTTTTCCAGATTTCACTCCCAAAGTACCTAAAATCACAAAAGGAACGATTTAGGGCAATATTTGATCAAATAAATTCAAATTCGGGCTTAAATGACCCCCTAAAAACTGATCATTTTTCGCCTCATCAGGGACACCAAGTACTTTGAATATTGAGGGCAATATTCAGTTCTAAGTGTGGGGGAGAGTTCTCACGAATTCAAAACACATGTTCCATCAAGAACCCCCATTTGATCAAAATTACCAGTTTTTTCACACTTAGAAATGCAAATAATGGTTATCAATCCACCATGTCTAACCCACAAAAGGATTGGCTAGTCCAGGAGCAAACGGCTCTTGGTAAAGACATCTTAAATCCGTTGATGGCTTGCAATTTGCCCAAAATTGAATGGTTCCTCAACTCCCCATATCCCATAAAGCGAATGAGTTGGCTAGCCCGCAAGATTATGGCTTGTGGTAAAGGCCGTGGAAAAACCATAATTGGTAATCAGCTCACCAAGATGTTGACTATTCCATCAAGAGTTGGCTAGTCCAGAAGCAAACGGCTTTTGGTAAAGACAAATCAAATCCGTTGACAGCTGGTGGTTTGCTCAAAATCACACGGTTATCAGGTGTGCCACAGTTCTTACATCTGGCTACTCCAGAAGTGATGGCTTTTGGTAAAGAGTAAAAATACATTAAAATTTTCTCAAAAGATTGCTAGGGACTAGCAATAGTTTAGTGTGGGGGATTGATGAGTGTCAAAATACTCATCATTTTATACCAATCTGAACTGCCAAAACATCCAAAAACACTCAAATATGCATCATAATACTTAAAATATCTTAGAAGTGTGTTTTATATGTTTCAAATGCAAAATAAGCAAAAACAGATGAAAAACGTACAAAGTTTGCATAATTGGCAGTTTCAGTCCCTCAAGTTTCAAAAGTTGTCAAATCTAGTCCCTGGTAAATCAAAACATGAAAAATATCATCAAAGGTCCTTAGGGATTCATAAGTTGTCAAGTATAGTCCTTTAAAGTTAAAAAACTACAAAATGACAACTTTAGTCCCTCAAGTTTGAAAAATGTCAAAATTAGTCCTTAAGGTTTTAAAAATGGGAAATTAATAAAATAAACCTTGAACTATTCTTAAATGGCATAATTGGTCCTTATGATAACATTTTGAGAAATTATATCTTTAGTCCCTTAAAAATCCAAAGTTACATAAATGGTCCCTGGAGTTTGAGAAATTGGCAGAAAAGGTCCCTGGATATTTTAAATGGAAAAATCACATCTTTGGTCCTTGGTATATTCATAAAATGCATAAATGGTCCTTATAAGTATTTTGAGAAAATTGCAAAATCAGTCCTCTAATTTCACCAAATTACAAATTTGGTCCTTGTTTAAATACCACAAACCAACCGGACCCTTTTATTAAATAAACCAAAACCAAACCACGCCTAGTCCAACACAACCCTCGGCCCACTCCCTTTTATTATAAAGAACGGGTCAAACCCCCGTTTGACCACCCAATACCGCCAAACCACACACACTGTTCATCCCTCTCCTCCCTCACCTGAAACCAGGGTGGTTTTTCCACCACCTCATCACCTTCCACCTCATCCCCTACTCCACCCTAACCTCCTTTCCACCTCACAGCCAAACCACATCACCAATAAATGCATCCCACACCACTTTTCACTCCAAACCATACCCTGCTTCTCTGTTTTTCAACCCACAGCCCCAACTTGTCTGAAAACCATCCCAATTGTCCCCTGCCACCTTCACATGATCCCAAAATTCTTTAATTGCTCAGCTTTGGCCCCAAGTTAACTTGGAGACTTTTTGGCGCCAAAATCATTTAAACGGATAGGATTGATTCAGAGCATTGGATGGTCAAGATTGAAGTGGGATATGATCAGAGTATCACAAGTAACCCTAATTGGAGCCTATAAAAGGAAGAGAAGCAGAAGAGTTTAGTATCTAGTTTAATTCAATAAGTGTATGTCGTATTAGTTTCTTTTCAAAGTTCAAGTGTAATTTAAAGCTTTCAAGGCTTCAAGTTAGCATTCTCAGTGTACTAGTAAGCTTTTCTGTTAATAAGAATCAAGTGTGTTTTGTTATCTCAGTTAATGCAATTTTCAATTTCATATCAAATTTCTTAATAAGCTTTGTACTTATTATTGTTAGATTATAGAGACTATTAAGCTCACATAAGCTCCTAAGAAGCTCATTAAAGCTTTTAGATACCTTAAAACAAGATTTAGATATAAAAAACTCATAAACCTAAAAACAGTCAACGAAAGTCAAAGTTCCAAGTTCTTGGTGATAAGCAATGGAGCAGGGCAAATATTGGATGGCCTTGGGTTAGTGAATCTGTTGAGATTCCATAGGATTGTTCTTGGTTCATTGGTTTTAAGCAGGAAAGCATTTTGTAAGTCCTCAAAATCTCATATCTGTCTTTTTACTATAGCTGTGCTTATTACTTTGCTTTTTCAGTTGTTTTGTGCTTATTCAGTCCTAAGTAGTGATAAGACAACATAAAATTAGTAGCTTGTTTGATAAATTCCTTAGTTGCTTAAAAATCTTAGTAAAACAGTCAACAAAGTATAATTAGTATTCTTGATTATTTTTGGTTGTAACCTGTTTCTAAGTGCTTATTTCTACTTAATATAACATAATAAGTAGTTGTGGATTAGATTATTAGGCCCTAGTATCTGATTGATTAGAAAACATAAAACAGTCTAGGTATAGGGAGTGTTTGGAATAAGCTAGTGAGCTAAGCCCTTGTTGTTATTTGGTGTTTATTGGTGTTTCAATAGACTGCAGTAGTGTTATTTAGGGTAATTAAGGTATAAAACTTTGGTCTTATACACCCAAAAGTCAAAATCACAAGCAATACATCACCACAGTTAACTGTGGTAATATTTGAGTCCAAGTCTCATCATACCATCTCATAAGTTAGTAACCTAGCTTAATTTAACTTAATATTAGCTTATAACAACTTATTTAATAAGTAGGATCAATCAGAAGTTCACATAAGTCAAAGTTAGTTCATCAATCAAAAAGTCAAAAAGTGCACAACCTCAGAAATCCTTAAAATGGCATGATTTATATAGAATTTTGTGTTCAATCTTAAGCTTTGAAACTTATTGAGGTGTTAGTATACCAGCTTAACTTTAGTTTCCTACATCTTTTTCATTTTTAAGATTTTTCTTGTGCAAGTTAATCCCATCCAAAAACACCTGCAGGGAAAGGGTACTCCCCTGCTACACAGATACCATCTCATCACCACCACTTTGGTGGTTGACTGTGGCCAACTCAGTGGGCCTTAGTGGTTCATTCTTGGTTTCCCCAACCCCCCTCCTACCAGGGAACAAGGTTTGACCTTTGTTTTGACCTAGGAACAAGTGGACCCTACCTGGAATCCACCCCAAAGTCTGTCCCAATTCTGTGTTGAATTTCAATTTGCATAAGTGCTTATTTCATTTCCAATAGCTTATCAGTGAGCATTGCTAGTTGTTTTCAGCTTATTTAAGTGTGTTTAGCTTATTTATACTTAGTTTTATCATTGTGGACCCCACCTTCAGTCATTTGTGCTTATTTGCTTACTCAGTCAACAAAAGTCAAACTGCTTAAGTAAAGGGGGTGCACACTGCTTATTTTTAAGCTTTGTAAGAAGTTGTTTCACAAAAGTATCTTATTTTCATCTTATATTTAGCTGTTTAAAAGAAAAACTCCAAAAAAGCAAACATAAAAATAGTGATAGCTTCTATTTAATAGAAACTATCTTTTTCATTTTTCATTTTGGCTTATTAATAAGCACTTTTCAAATTTTATAATTTTATTAACTTCCTAGTACCTTTAAGTAGTTAAAATAATTTTCTTAGATTTTTCCTAAACAGTTTACTATTTACTAGAATTAAAAGTAGTTTAAATAATTAAATAGGTAATATTAGTAATTAAATAGTTTTCTTTAATTTTAATTAACAACAGTAGAATTTTATATTTTCCTAAGTTTTATAAAGTAGTTAAGACTTTTAGAAAATAGTTTCATAATTTCCACTGTCCATTTTCTAATTTTCCTATTTAATTTAATTAAATTAGATTTAAATTAATTAATAAGTAATTAATTAGTCAATTAGCTTAAATATAATTTTTAGCAACTTTTTATAATTTTTTAGGATTCCTGTAATGGTTAATTAGGTTTATAAATTTTTACATAATTTTATAAGTCATTTAAGTATTAATAGTAATTTAAAATAGTTTAATTAGTTTAATTAAGTTAAATAGTTTTTAATTAATAGAAAACTCATAAAAAGACAAAAATATTTATTTTCATTTTTTATACTTTCTTCAAGTTCTAATTAAGGTTTAGAAATTATTTTTGCAAGTTTTTAGGTTAATTTGTAATATTTGTCTTTTTTAGTTAATTTAAATTAGATTTTTAAATAGTTTTATTAATTAAATAATATTTAAATATTTTAATAATCACTTTTATAATTTCATTTTCATTTTCAAATTTCTTTTTAATTTTAAGTTTTCAAAAGTTTCAAAAGCACCCCCTGTAGTTTGTAATTTGTTTAAACCCACTTGTCTCTGTCTGTTATCTGATTTTCTTATTTGTGCTTTTGTGTGTATCTCTGTTATTGTTTATATCTTTTCATATTATCTAAATACCAAGCAATCAGTAGTATAATCATCCCTCAATCATTTTGGTTACTGTCCTCAGTACCACTCATTCTCCTAATCGTTCCAAAATACAATTTCAATCTCGTTGGGATTTAACGACCCGGGGATTTCCCTATATTTCCACGGTCAATAATAACTTGCACTTTGTCCTAGGTGGGCCTATCAACTGCACCCGGTTGACTGGTTGGTTTAGGAGGAGTCAGAACGTGACACATCAATATATGTAGTTCGATAAAGTCATATGCATGTTGATGTAAAAACACGAACAAGTTAGATACATCGATATGTATCAGTTTCATCATGTGCATGTTTTAACGTCTTAAAAAGTTTATAGATGCATGAATTCAATTGATATAATTATTACATTCATCGTTCAAAGAAACTTACTGGTTATTATTTTAGGATTTAAATTAAAATTGAATTGGTATTCATTGAGTTAAAAAGATGCATGCAGAGGAGGAGGCAAAATGGACGGGTCGGGCAGGCACAGGCCACGATCCAAACGGTCAGCCCGAACGGGTGGGCTTAAATGACACCATAAGAAAATTACAAACCATATCGTTAAGTTTATTGCCGGAACTAGTGACAGTAATAGCCTTGGTGTTGAAAATTGTTCATGATCTTTTACATTTGAAATGACCCCATAAGAAAATTACAATAAATAACCTCAGTGAGCTTCAAATTTGCAACTTAAACACTTTACGATCATAAATCCTCTCAAGGGATAATAATCACAAACTGAGTATTTACCATCTGCATTAAGCCCTTTATCTGGGCGTTCATGGTATGGAAATGGTTTTGTCGCCATTGTAGTACGTAGTTCTTAATAGCACAAGTGTTGAGCGTATGTCTTTCTTAAAGCGGTTTCTTATCATCATGTTTACTTTCAGGTACGTATGATTATTGACATCTTAACTCCTCATATGCCCCCCCCACCACCCACATGATTGTGTATTAATTGTTGTTGTTAAGATTCAAATTCAATAATATAAAAAATCTAGAATATTACTATATTAATAGAAATCTACTTTACTTAATAACATCGAGAAAACATAGTAACAAATAAAAAGGAAAACAGGAAAATCAAGAAAAATAAATAAATAAATAAATAAAATAAGAGCATATATCAGATATGATGACTCGAAATATGAGACCTATTATATGGCTCAACTTTAGCCATCAAGGTGACCACACTTGCAAGCTAGATTCCCAGGTTTGTAATGTTAATATTCTTTTATAAAGACAAATATCGACACATTCATTGTGTATCAATTCTTGGAATTCTAAGTTTGGTCTTCAAGGTAAGAATCTGCATTCTTTCTCTTTTTGTCCTTTATTCCACAAATATTACTAACATTTAGCAGTAGCACTAGCTTTTACTTTTCCTTTTAAAAAAGAAAAGACTCAATAAGATATACAAAGTAAGAATATGTAGACTTTAGTTGTAATCCATAAAAACTATTGCTTGTCGGATGTTTTAGAAGAAGAAAATAATAACATCAATAGAGAAAAAATAAGTAGTACGAAATGTGGCATAGAACACTACAAGCTGACACACTATTAAAATAAGAAGGGAATTTAAATACCAAGTACTTGAATTTAGGGGTCTAAACGAGTCAAGCTTTTGTCGAGTAACTCGAGCTAGTTCGAGTCGAACTTTATCGAGTCTCTAGCTCGAGCCCAGAAAGTGAGCTTGGAATGTTTATCGAGCCGAACTCGAGCTTATATATACTTGAATTGAGTAATTGTCGAGATTTCCAGATTTTACATGCTAATATATAAATACACTAAAAGCAAATACTTATTTGTGGATGTATCGAGCTTTTCGTGTCAAGTTCGAGGTAGAACCAACTGGTATCGAGCCTTTCTTCATATAATTGGTAGAGAATATTTAACTTTAAATTAATTAAGCTTTGTTTTTAAGTGTGTACAAAAATCCAACCTCATAAAAAATCAAAAATTGACTCGATGTTATTTAAATTACCATAAGATAAAGAAAAGGAGAACATAATATGCTTTGAGTGCTTATTAGGCCAACCACAATGGAAGTATCACGTATTTAATTAGTTCTCTGTGTTCGTTAATAATACGGTGCTGATTCATCCATCATCTTGTATTTTTGTTTTAAATATTTCATATATTTTTGTAGTTTCAAAAGTATGTACATGATATAGCTCAATCTTGTTTAAATGTTTAATAACAAAAATTATGGGGAATTGCTTTTGTCTATCTTACATTTGCTTTAT
Organism: Artemisia argyi; assembly: GCA_030686995.1. Classification (NCBI taxonomy): domain Eukaryota; kingdom Viridiplantae; phylum Streptophyta; class Magnoliopsida; order Asterales; family Asteraceae; genus Artemisia; species Artemisia argyi. The sequence continues at coordinate 8,769,735 of CM060684.1, forward strand.
ACTAAAAAAGAAAAAGATAAAGAAAAATTTAAAGTTAAAGCTAATTAAAGGACATATGTACTCATTCGTTTGAAAAATTCATTATTTGTTCAAACAAGATAAGAGGATTCTATACCCACCCACTTTAAATCTTTTAATAAGTCATGCATGCATTAATTATTCGTTTGAAATTAGAAGGCACGAATATTTAGATGCATGGTTTGTTCAAAATTAAGGAAAATATTTAGTTGTATGATGGTCATGGTCCAAAATCGATTTTTTGAATTGGTTATGATCAAAAACCGATAGCGTGCATCACTTAATTCACGTAATTGCTTAAATTTAGAGGTTTAGATGCGTCTATATGACTAGCTGCATCGTATGAACGTGATATATCAATATATATTGTTCGATATATATAGTCAGATGCATATATAGATTACATATGAACGTGTGTTGACATATCAATTAAGTGATCATGCTTTCAATTTTGTTCCAAACTTTTTTATGCATTCAAGGTTTGACAGTGAAGTAGATGCATATTGATGTAAAAACACAAACAGGTTAGATGCATAATGCGCCGTCTCATGAATTTTTGAGGCCATGTGCCGCAACTACTACATGGGCCCTTGAACTCGAAAATAACTTTATTTTTTTAAAAGGTTCGAAAAAAATTTAGATGGATAAAAGAATTTGTAAATATTTCGCAATCTCAAAAAATCCACAATACTTATAAAAATAGAAACAGTGGTTGCCGTCAAATGTATGAGACTAATATTTGCTAAATTCCTTTGTAACCTCTTAGATAATAATGTTTACTTCTTTAGGGTTAGGCGTGATAATTTTGTAAACCTTTACACTTTTTTAAAACTAAAGCTAAAAATGTATGACATATATGTAAACGTTGTTAACTGTAGGGGGAAACATATAGATGACTCAAACTAGTCATCTTCTCCACCCAGTTAAAGACATACCACTGCTAACAACACTATGTATACCTCACTTCATTCTAATCCGATTATTACCTTATTTTTTCTCTAAAATTAAATAGTTTTTCATTCCCGAACACATTGCTAACAATTTTATGCCTGAAATCGAATTAAATCAACCATTATGTCTATAATCGTGGGGCCCTTACAAAAACGGAGGCCCTATGCGGTCGAGCACCCTACACATGCTCAAATCCGGCCCTGGATGCATTGATATGTATCAGTTACATCATGTGCATGTTTTAACATCTTGAAAATATATTATAGATGCATGAATTAAATTGATATAATTACATGCATCATTCATAGAAACTTATTGGCTATTATTTTAAGATTTAAAATTGAATTGGTGTTCATTAACTTAAAAAGATGCATGATCACTGTTGAAAATATGATATAGGCCGGTTTTATCTATTAATTCTTATTAGAAATTAATGGCTTTGCAAAAGGCATCTGATCATTTAAATTAGGGTCTATCTAGTTTTTTATTACCATTTTGCCATTATCTAATCTTCTTCTCATTTTGTGAATCCCTAATCAACTTAACATACTAAGAACCACAGACCGTACGTATAGTAACTGGTACCAATTAGGATTGATTTTATCTGGACTAGACTTTGGCTAGTTATAAGACCTAATCAACTACCTTAACTGAGTCCCTTGTATAATTATATTCTATACAATTGTCGGGCTAAAGTTGGTCTTAGTGCCCAGTCCATGGCATATGTTGGGAGTAAATTGGTGTATGTGTCCTGCAATATGAGAGTGTCGTGCGCTATTGGCGCTCAACTGCTCATCAGGTGGCATTTATTTCGTTAATCCCATTTTATAACCCTATCCTCCTCCTCGTCATCATTAAATTCAACATAGTCTGGACTCTCGATAACATGGCTGCAAATCTACGAGATGAAGCGGATGCTCATGTTGCATCACTGTAATCATATTTTCAAGGTTTGGAAATTTGGAATTGGAGTCCATATATGAAACTTGGGGGTAGATTAACAAAAGAGAAATATATGGACAAAATAGTAGATGAAAAACAAAGAAAATGGAAATCAGAATCGGGTACAATATAGATTAAATGATATGAGCAAATTCGAGGCATCACTTAAAAGGGTTTATGTTATACAAACTCTCTCTATATTGTCACATAGGGGGGTTTGATCAAACCTTACAACCCGTGATGCACACTGTACAAACCGGCGATGCGTGCAATGATTAGAAACCCTACCTATGGGGCATTGCTTTTGTATATCTTACATTTTCTTTATGTTAAAAACGAAAAAGAAAAAGAAAAAGAAAAAGCTAATTAAAGGACAAAAGAGAAATATATACTCTTTCAATTGAAAAATCCATTATTTAAAGCATGTTATGATTGTGACAAGGTGTTTAGATGCATTATTTGTTCAAACAAATTATATAAGAGGTTCTATACCTATTTTATATCTTTTAATAAGTCATGCATGAATTAATGTTTAGATGCATGGTTTGTTCAAAATTAAGGAAAAGATTCAGATGTATGATAGTCATGGTCCAAAATTGATTTTTTGAACCGGTTATGATCCAAAACCGATCACATGCATCACTTAATTCCCGTAATTGCTTATGTTTAGAGGTTTAGATGCATCAATATAGTACAAGATGCGTCGATATGATGAGATGCATTGTATGAACGTTTAGATGCATGGTTTGTTCAAAATTAAGGAAAAGATTTAGATGTATGATAGTCATGGTCCAAAATTGATTTTTTGAACCGGTTATGATCCAAAACCGATCACATGCATCACTTAATTCCCGTAATTGCTTATGTTTAGAGGTTTAGATGCGTCAATATAGTACAAGATGCGTCGATATGACGAGATGCATTGTATGAACGTGACACATCAATATATATATATATATATATATATATATATATATATATATATATATATATATATATATATATATATATATATATATATCGATAAAGTCATATGCATGTAAAGTATATGCATATTGATGTAAAAACACGAACAAGTTAGACACATCGATATGTATCAGTTTCATTATGTGCATGTTTTAACGTCTTAAAAAGATTATAGATGCATGAATTCAATTGATATAATTATTACATGCATCATTCATAGAAACTTACTGGTTATTATTTTAGGATTTAAAATTGAATTAGTATTCATTGAGTTAAAAAGATGCATGCAGAGGAGGAGCAAAACGGCCGGGCCGGGCGGGCACATCCCACGGTCTAAACGGGCAAGGGTCAAACGGGCTCATATTACACAAATCGCTTTAGAAAATACCCCAAACAACAAAATAAATTCCTCAAACGTAACACTTCATTTATATTTAAAAAATTAAATAAAATTAATTATATTTACAAGTTTTTATTTCAAAGCAATTGTCATGTTCTCCAATTGAGAGAAAATAGGTGTCCGTTAATGCCCATATAACTTTTAACTGGGCATACATAGCCATTCCAAAAAAAAAAGCCAAATCTTTAATAAAGTTGCCTAAACGTGCGACTGCTCAGATTCAAGCCTGTAATGGCGGATGAATAGAGTCGTAACTACGCTGAAATTTATTATGTTTGTGTTGATAAACCCGAGTATACTAGTTTATTTTGGTAATGATACGTGGTGTGTGCTTATTCACACATCTTTTTCTTACTAAATTAAGACCAAAACGACCAAAAACGACCAAAAACTAACCAAAAATGCCAAAGATATCGTGTTTTTGTGTTTATGATCGTGCATGAACGGATAATTCAAAAACAGACATAATTGAGGCCAAAAAGACAAAAGCGAGCACGAGATTTGGAAAATTGTCAAAAGCCGGAGCTTGGATGGGAAACGGAGCATAATGGAGCATTACCGGATCGACTCAACACGATTTTGAAGAAAAGGACGAAAAGTCAAAGGCAAAAAGTCAAAGATCAAGTAAATCCCGAGAATGTGACATTGAGGGGAGTGTGGAAAACAAAACCAAAACCCGTAATCACCTTTCTACCCGTAACCTTAACCCAAAATTACCGAAATACCCGGACCCAAAACCACAATTCCCCAAATTACCCTTCATCCCGAGCTTAAACGAAAAATCAATTTCTAAACCCTTTTCCAAAAACCACTTTTCAAAATAAAATCACCAAACCCTTTTTTGTCAAAACGTTTTATTAGGTATTTTATATTAGTAGTAGTATTATTTTCTTATTATTATTATTATTATTATTATTATTATATATTAAAAAAAAATTACACTTTGAGTTTCACTTTTAATTTAACTATAACATTTTTTTTAAAACCAATTTACTTTTACTACACCTTAATGCTAAACTAACACTAATATTCCTACACCCACTAATCCTAAACCCACCACCAATCCAATTCACACCATCACAACACCTTCCATGCCCAACACATCCACTCCTAACCCCAACTTAAGCCCAAACCCAAACACAATCAATAAAAACGTTTTATTACTCCACCTCTTTACCCGCCATATCCTTTACCTCCCTCCCTCTCTTTTTCCTGCAACACTCCATCCTCCCCTCAAAAGCTCCCCCCACTATCTCCTTCTCCAAGAAAGCTATCAAGAGATTACAACTGGCATCACATGTTGCCACTGCCAAGTCACCAATCCACAACCATTTGGGTGTTTGGATTTATAAATTGTCAAATCTGTTTCTATAAAGGGTGTTTGGATTTGCTGGTTTAACCTAGCCCTTGTGACTTTCATGGGTCAAAAAGTGTTCAGATAACACTCTTAGGGGTATATTAGAACAGTCAAAGCTTTAAAAGTGGTTGTCATTAGCTAAAAAGTCAAAATCCATCTTCTAATCCCATATTTGCATAACTGTTGTAATTTGGAGTTAGCATAATCTTTATTTAGGCTCCCAACTTGTTAAAATTGTTTGAATTAATCTCATTTAGGGCTAATAGATCAATATCAGTCATCTAGGGGCATTAGAAATCAATCAAAGTCAACTTTTAGAAAAATCTCAAAAAGTCAAATTTCCAAGTCTGTTGAAATGGGACAGCTTTCTAAATCACTTGTAGGTTTCATTTTTGCTTCGAAATCAATAAAAATTGTTGTTTTGTAGTCTTTGGCAGATTTTTTTTATCAAGTTCAAAAAGAAACTTGCAAATTGGAATAGATTTGGTCACTTGAATCTGTGTCCAAAAGGGGCTGTTTGAGTAAAAAACTCCCCTGACCCAGTAGCCATAGGTTTGGGTCAGTTTTCAATTGACCATAAGTTGGTCAATTCTGGGTCATTGGTTGTGATTCTTGTTGTTTTAGAATCCTCCCTAGATTGTTTATAGGCTAGTGCTTTTTGTTTCCCCTCTAGTGCTTATTAGGTAGCTTAATTTTGAGCGTTATTTTCCCTTTTGGCTGCTGCTGTTTGTTCTTAGAACAGATGAGCTTGTTGATTTCTTTTTATTTGAACATGCTTGATCTTGTTGTATTGTTGTTGTTGTTTATTGATGTTGTCATGTTTGTGTTTGCTTTTGGGTTCCTTGGCTTATTTGGTTTAGCTTATTGTGGTGTTTGTTAGTTGCTATATTTCAAAAGCTCAAACTTTAAATCTGTGAAATTAATAAGCCTGCATCAAGCTTATTAAAGCTTTTCAGGAAATTTCATTTCAAAAAAATTGCTGGTTTTTATTGTTAAATTAGTTTGCTAAAAGAAAATTTGAAAAAAAAAGATAATTTGCCAAAAAGTCTGGTGATGGATTCGAACCCCAGACCTCTTGGATATCAAAGCCTCAACACCACACACCTTAACCAAACGTGCCCTTGGGTCTCTTCTGCTATAACTCTCTATTAATTCCTTTATATAGTTTTTAGCTTGTTTTTTTTTCCTTATTAGCTTATAAACTGCTTTTTACTGCTTATTTCAAGCGCTTTTTCCGAAAGTTTATTTTTAGCTTAAGTTAATTTCCAAAAAAATAAAAAATCTCAGATTTATTGCAATAGTTTTAATATTTATTTTCATTTAATTTAGTTAAATTAGTTTTTTCATTATAATAAATAGAATTTTTATTAAATAATTAATTTTTTTTCTAAAATTTTATTTTGTCATTTAGTACGCAGAAAAATCATTTTTACACCCGTAGGACTAGTGTAGCATAAATTTCACGTTTAATCTTGCGCGTTTACGTTTTTTTTAATCAACTTTTGTGTTTTCAGTTTAGCTTGCGTTTTACGATTTCCCGAATTCCCTATTATGTTTCCCGTAGTATCTTAGGTAGTTTTTAAGTTTTAATTTTCATTTCTTGTTAGAATTCCTAGTCTAGTTGTGTTTATTTATTTTCGTTCGTTAATTGTTAATTCTCGTAACTTTAACGTTCCACAATACCAAATAATCTCTCAATCATCCATACAAGCATTTTAATCTCCAAATCTCACAAGATATCGCTCATTCACACCTCATTGGGACACGACCCAGGTAACCACTTACCCGGTATCACATATATATATTGTATTCACGAGTGTTTACAAGTCTCCCTTTTCCTAAAGGTTGATTGGTAAATTCCACTCACGTCTACTTTGTATTAATTTGATACACGCTTCACACGAATCAATACGTTTTGGGCATTAAATCCACATTTCTTTGGGGGGGGGGATACTTTGGTGACCTGACATTTATAAGAGACCATGCTTAGCCTTCATGTCACCGACACCAACATCTTTTATTCTCAAATAAATTTATTTATTCTCGAGTTAAAAATAAGCAACAAACAATTTTTTTTTTTGGGGGGGGGATACTTTGGTGAACTTTAAAGAAGCATATTATACTTGTTTTTACTTTTTTGAACAAAAAAAGTAGCATATACTTGAGTGTGTTGCTTTTATGTTTTTGCTTCTTTTGATATTGTATTTCATTCTATTAACTAATAACTATTTATATTTATATTGTTACTGGTTTATAGGATTTGAATGTACTCGATTGCCAGCATTGGGTGCACTAGCCACTATTTTGTAGTGAATTAAAAACACATACTATTTGCATATTATTGTTTGGCAAATACAAATTACTATTTTGTAAGATCACGGACCAAGAGCCACAGGTGAATGTGCTATGACAACTTTAACATCACTATCATCCTCATCCTCGGGACCAGGAGGAAGAGGGACGGTACAACAAGGGAAACCAGGGTAGCAATAAACTTTATCTAGACATTCATCCTATGGAAATGGTTTTATCGTCATTGTACTACATAGTTCTTAAGAGCACAAGTGTTCGGTGAATTTCTTTCTTAAAGCGATTTATTATCATTGGGTTTACTTTCGGGTATATATGTTGCAAAAATCGGCCAACTCGGCCGATTAATCGGCAATTAATCGCTACTCGGCCATGGAACTTGGTGAGTTTTACAAGGTAATCGGCCGATTAATCGGCTATTACAAGGTAATCGACCGATAAATCGGTTAAAAATCGCTACTCGGCCATGGACCGCCTCAGTACCGATTCACGATTTTTGCAACATTGCGATTACTTACATCTTAACTCTTGCTCCCACATGATTATGTATTAATTGTTTAGATTCGACAATATAAAAGATCGAGAATTTTACTATATAATAGAAATATACTTTAGTTTATAACATCGAGAAGACATAGTAATAAGTAAAAAGGAAAAGAGAAAAATCAAAAGAAGGAAAATAAGAATATGAGACCCACCATTTAGTAGTATGAAGTATTAACTTTTGCTTTTGTTTTCTTTTACATGTCCTCTTTATTTTACTTTAGCAATTTTTACCTTTTACTTTATTTTGCTTTTACTTTAGCAGTATTAAGGGGTGTTTGTTTCAACTTATACATGGGCTTATTAGCTTATATTAAGGGGTGTTCCTTTATCATTCTCGGTCATATCCCCAAGGCTGTAGAGATTCCTATGGCCCAGCATCTCACCAAGTCCAACATATAAGCCCAACTGAGGTTCCATTCTAAAACCAATTGGTGATAGAAGGAGTAGCCCACCAAGCTTATATGTTAACATTGAGATTATAATTCAACCGATGTGGGATTGGGTTTGTACACCCAACAATCCTCCCCTCAAACCCAAACCACCATGGGCCTCCCCTTCGACTATAGCCACGATCCCACCTTTTTCATACCGCCGACCTTTACCATCGGAACACACCGCCTTTTACCGGCTTCCTTTCGGTACAAGGTTTACCGGGATCCACTAATACCGTCGAACCGGGGTCTAATCGAGGGAGCACCATCCACATCATCACTGGGCCCAACCTGGCTCTGATACCACTTCTAGAGATTCCTATGGCCCAGCATCTCACCAAGTCCAACATATAAGCCCAACTGAGGTTCCATTCTAAAACCAATTGGTGATAGAAGGAGTAGCCCACCAAGCTTATATGTTAACTTTGAGATTATATTTCAACCGATGTGGGATTGGGTTTGTACACCCAACAATCCTCCCCTCGAACCCAAACCACCATGGGCCTCCCCTTCGACTATAGCCACAATCCCACCTTTTTCATACCGCCGACCTTTACCATCGGAACACACCGCCTTTTACCGGCTTCCTTTCGGTACAAGGTTTACCGGGATCCACTAATACCGTCGAACCGGGGTCTAATCGAGGGAACACCATCCACATCATCACTGGGCCCAACCTGTCTCTGATACCACTTGTAGATATTCCTACGGCCCAGCATCTCACCAAGTCCAACATATAAGCCCAACTGAGGTTCCATTCTAAAACCAATTGGTGATAGAAGGAGTAGCCCACCAAGCTTATATGTTAACATTAAGATTATAATTCAACCGATGTGGGATTGGGTTTGTACACCCAACAAAGGCCATATTTGTTCCACATTCTCCTTAGATGGTACCTAGCCTCATTAAAACTAATCATTCCTCTGTCACTTTTTGAAACCCATCATTAACTCCACTATTCACCTTACTCAGCTTCTCTAGGTATCATTCTACAATTCACATCATCATGACCAAACACACAACAATGGCCGCATCTAGTAGGCTTCCAAGCATACTCAACCTGCACATATTTGGTCATACTAGTACTTGCATCCTTTTTCCTATAAGCTATTTCAATTACATCTTTGAATTGCTTTTCAGCATTCAACTCTATAAACACCCTAGCAACATGAAGTCTTCCCATTCGTGTCATAACGCTTTGGTAGTCACTTCATCCATAATGAATGGTTTGCCTAAGCAACTTTCTAAAGAGCTTATTCCTTTAACACTCCAAGCTTCAAGTGGCACATTTAGTAATTTCACCCAAACCGGCAATTTCTTAGGTTTAGTCTTATCCAAACAAACATCAATGGTTTGTTGTTAACCATCCAAGGAGCATTGCTAATAACCTGTAATATACCCCGCTCATCTTGTAACTTAAAGAAGAAAATTCCTTTATCATTCACAGTCATATCCTCAAGGCCATATTTGTTCCACATTCTCCTTAGATGGTTCCTAGCCTCATTAAAACTAACCATACAACCTAAGAACTAGCCACATACAGTCTTATTCCACTTAGCACTTCCTAACTCAACAATTTCTTCATCAAAGATAGCAATTTCTACCCCATTTTCATTAAGTTCAGTTGGGATCATTTGTAATGTATTATCATGAGTATTGGTTTTAAGAATTTGTGCCAAAGTACTTGTGTTTTCCTTACTAGACTTATTCAAATTAGTGCAATCACCATTATCATTGACATCAATCCTAGTAACCTCATGAGTTGCACATACATCCCCACTAGTACCACACATGTAGATTTATTTACACAATCTTCATTTGAACCACTATCAGTATTGACACCATTCAATCGATTATTCACAACTTTATCACAATTGGGATTAACATGAGTAGTTTGTGATTTGTTTACCCGACTTTGCAGAACAGGAAAACTATTTTGGTAATCATTCTTTAGTAACTAAAAGTTAAGTTGTAATTCCAACAATATAAGAAATACTATATAGGTTGCAGCATACAGTGTATTTTATTTAAGCAAACATGCCGTGTGAAGTCAAACCGATATTGTCTTCTTTGTGTTCATCATCACTCATGTAAGTCTCAGTTTGTATAGAATATTAGAATCGCCTTCATGATCTTGTTCTTGTTGATATTCCTCGTATATTGACCATGGTGGTGAATAGAATGATGGAATGCCTGATGTAAATAAGGTGTTTGATAATAATACTGTGAATGATGATGTGAATAACAACATTGAGGAGATTGTGAATGATAGTAGTACTAGTCGAGTAGATAATGTGAATAAGAAGTCATTTGCAAGTATGGTCAGAATCAACCGGATTTGCTTATTACTTCCACCCATTATTCTTACTCTTGATATGTTCTTCTTGTTCTTTACCTCTGTGTTCATATATACAAAACTAACATCTGCCGATACATGAATTGATGTATTTTCAAACATTTAACTCAAGCCAACGTTAGGTTAAATTTTGTATTTTCAATTACATCAAGAATGCAAAAGTTTTAAATTTTAAAAAATTGTCAAAAGTATATTGCAATATTAAGTTGAAATAATCTTTAAGTTTTGAGAAAGTTTAATTCATCTTTTTCAATCAAATAGGTATGTGATAATATTAACTTTTGACTCTTTATTTTTAAAACGATTCCACAAATCAACAAGGCCTCAATGGTATCAGTGTTTTCTTGTTTTGTTTTGTTGTTTGATCAGAGTTTGATGCTTCGATATAAAAGCCTCCACTTCAAGTTTAAACACTTCTTTACTCAACCGTTCAACTTCACCATTCCCTCCAAATGATTCCACAATCATTTGGTCTCTGGCTCTTATGGTATGTGATCTGAAATTTCCACTGTTCTTATTCCCTCCAATATTGTTAGATATTAATCAATAGTATAACTTTTCTTTAGTTCGCCACATTTAGGAGCTTTTTGTTAGTGGACTAGTTGTTAGTATGTTGTATTGTATGTATTGGGCTAAGCCCGTATAGTCTTTAGCATGTCTTTTCTGTATTTATATTGTAAACTCTCTCATTATTCGATGATGAAATAAACCCTATTTACATGGTATCACAGCCTCCATCGATCCTCTCCTAAATATCCATACAAACCCTATTTTTTTTTTTTCTCGTTTCCATCACAGGTACCATATACGTTTGTGTTAATAATAAACAAACGATTATCCATATCCTTTTCCATATCACAGATCTTTTTATTTTATTTTATTTACTTTTCATTGATTTGCATGTGCTTATATAACAAACAGTTATCCATACAAGATTCATTTTTTCTCCTTTGTGTTCATATACCATACGATCTCATCTCCCATATAATTACACACGTGCATTCATCACCATGGTTAACAGCGAAGTCCCTACTCCAACAGCCTTGTCTAAGTCTGATAAGTTACTCGCATTACCCCCCATAACAAGCCTTGTTCCGGTTAAACTCGATATTGCAAAATCAAACTACTCCTCGTGGTGCTTCTTTTTCAAGAATCATTGTGAGGGTTCGGAAGTTTTCGACCACATCAAAGCACCCGCGACATCCTCAAGTGACGTTGTTCCTCCCACCGCGGAATGGTTAAAGGTAGACTCTATTGTCAAATCTTGGATATTCTTAACTTGCAATGATGTTCTTGTTGGCCGTCTTGTTAAAGCAAACCCAAAAACTGCTCTTAATGCTTGGACTTTTCTTGAACGAATCTTCCTAGACAACAAAAGAACCAAAACTATTGCTCTACGGGGTGAGCTTCGGGTTTTAGACATAGGTGATATGACCGTCGATGCTTACTTTGCTAAGATAGAATCGATCGCTACTTTGCTTTCCGACCTTGGTTCTCCAATGCATGATGATGACCTTGTCACTTATGCCATCAATGGCTTGAATGATCGGTTCGCTCATGTAACCGGCATCATTGCCCACCGTGACCCCTTCCCTGACCTTGACACCGTTAGGTCTATGGTTACAACCGAGGACCTTCGGTTAAAACATAAGCCAAATCCCTCAGTTTCACTTACCACACCTTCGGCTCCACAAGTATTATTAGCCGAGAGTTCCACACCTCACTCCCGTGAAAACCGAACCCGTGAATCTCGTGGACCAACCTCAACTAATGTGTGTCGACATTTTGGTCGAACTGGTATGTGCAAATGGGGTGCGGGATGTCGGTTTGTGCATGAAAACGGTGGACGTAATAATATTATGGCTTCACATAACTCATTATGGTCTAGCTCTAATTCTCGTCAAAACAGTGGGGGTCCTACATCATCTAGCAATAATATTCATGGCATGGGCCAAGCTCAGTTGGTACAATTAGTAGAAAGTCAACAACGTTTACTAGCACAATATGGAATAGCAGATCATATATCCCAAGCTCAGCGTGTATTACAGGCCCAACAACAGTCTTTTCCGTCTAACAGGCCCAACACCACATCTCTACCCCCTCCTGGGTTTGGCCCAACTACACCTATCCAGGCCCACTTTGCTGGAACGACCCAGCCGGCTCCACTCCCGGTTCACCAGGCCCAACCGAACAATGCACAAGCTCAACAGAATGGTCATGAAACGCTTCTTCCACAAGCCTTCAATGCCTTGACCCTTCAAGACTTTGGTAATGCCGGGTGGAATATGGATACAGGTGCGTCTTCACATTTAAATACCAATGCAAATAATCTTTGTACTATTTATAATAAAAGCATTTATCCGTCTGTCTTTGTTGGTAACGGAAATTCCATACCCGTCACCAACACCGGCCATAGCTTGTTGCCTAACCCTCATCGCCCTCTTCATCTTCACAATGTTTTAATTACCCCTCATATTGTAAAAAATTTAATTTCCGTTCGTCAATTTACCCGTGACAACAAAGTTTCTATTGAATTTGACGAGTTTGGTTTTTCTGTGAAGGATTATTTGACTCGGCAAATTCTGCTCCGATGTGATAGCACCGGAGACTTGTATCCTGTGACCACGCCTGCAGCCTACCCACAAGCTTTACTTGTTAGTCATCACACGTGGCACCAAAGACTTGGACATCCAGGACATGAAGTGCTACGTTCTTTGCTTTCTAATAATTCCATTTTGTGTAATAAAGTGAAGTCTCCTCAACTTTGTCATGCTTGCCAACTTGGCAAGCATGTGAGGCTTCCATTTTCTATTTCTGAAACTGTCGTTAATTTTCCTTTTGATATTGTGCATTCGGATTTGTGGACTTCTCCACTTCCGAGTCAAAGTGGTGTTAAATACTATGTTATTTTTTTGGACCATTATTCTCATTACTTGTGGGTATATCCTTTGCGTAATAAATCAGATACTTTTGCTAAGTTTGTTGAATTTCGTTCTTTTGTAAAAACTCAATTTAATGCGGAAATCAAGGCATTCCAATGTGACCATGGTGGTGAGTTTGATAACACCATATTTAACCAATTATTTACCAAACATGGCATTCACACACGTTTTTCATGTCCCCGTACCTCACAACAGAACGGAAAATCCGAACGTATGATTCGTACCATTAACAACCTCGTTCGTACCTTGCTTTTCCAAGCGCATCTTCCACCTCATTTCTGGGTCGAAGCACTTCACATGGCCACTTACCTTTTAAATATTTTACCTTCCACCGCAATCAACAGTGACACACCTCATTTTCGTCTATATAACACTAAACCAACTTACACGTCCTTACGTGTCTTTGGGTGTTTGTGTTATGTTCACCTTGACACCAATCACAAACTTGGCCCTCGTTCTACGCCTTGTATATTTCTTGGCTACCCATCCAATCATCGTGGTTTTCGTTGCTTAAACCTTTCCACAAACAAAATAATTATTTCCCGTCATGTCACGTTTGATGAAACCATTTTTCCTTACGGATCCGTTACACCTAATGACGCTCCATCATATACCTTTCTTGATAATCTCCCTAATCTAATTGCTCGCCAAATTCTACAACACCCGACCCAACATCAACAACCTACAATACAACCGGACCACTCTAACCCTTCCGCCTCACAGCCCACTATGCATGTCCAAAATACTCCACCAGTAACCACCACTATACCTCCCCATACCACTTCGAATGGGTCAAGTACTACTTCACCACAATCCTCTACCACCACAAACCATACCCACATCGACCCACTGTCTACACAACCTACCACACCAATACAACCCAATCCCCCTCCTACCATGCCTACAACCGCAACTCAACAACCTCGACCTAACCCAACCTCGACTCATCCCATGGTCACTCGTTTTAAAATTGGTACAAATAAAAAGAATCCGCGTTATAATTGTCATGTGTCCACTATTTCTCCCATTCCAAAATCGACTGCCCTTGCAATCAAAAATTCTAACTGGCAACGCGCTATGCTTGATGAATATAATGCTTTAATTAAAAATAATACTTGGGTTCTTGTGCCTCGGCCATCTGACGCGAACATTGTTCGTTCCATGTGGTTGTTTAAGCACAAGTATTTTGCAGATGGAACTTTAAGTAGGTACAAGGCTCGTCTTGTCGCCAATGGGAACAGTCAACAGATTGGCATCGATTATGAAGAGACATTTAGCCCGGTTGTTAAGCCGGCTACTATCCGCACAGTTCTTAGTCTTGCTGCTTCTCGACATTGGCCTGTTCATCAGCTTGATGTCAAGAACGCGTTTCTCCATGGTACGCTCTCCGAGACTGTCTATATGCATCAGCCTCCAGGTTTTCGGGATCCTCGACGTCCTGATCACGTTTGTCTCTTACAGCGATCGTTATATGGTCTTAAGCAGGCACCTCGTGCCTGGTTCCAGCGGTTTGCGAGTTATGCTACTCGTCTTGGTTTTTGTCATAGCAGATGTGATTCATCCTTGTTCATTTATAAACAAGGAAATGATGTTGCCTACTTACTGCTTTATGTGGATGATATATTGTTGACAGCTTCTTCTACAACATTTTTACAGAGGATTATAGCCTCTTTACATCAGGAGTTTTCTATGACTGATCTTGGTCCGCTGAACTATTTTCTGGGCATCTCTATCACTCGTTCTAACAAAGGGATGTTTCTTTGCCAGAAAAAGTATGCAGCGGAGATTCTTGAGCGCGCAGGTATGCGCAATTGTCATTCGTGTAGGACTCCCGTTGATACGGAGTCCAAGTTGGGAGCCGATGGTACCCCGATTTCTGATCCGACTCTTTACAGGAGTCTTGCCGGGGCTTTACAGTATCTCACATTCACTAGACCTGATTTGTCTTATGCGGTTCAGCAGGTGTGTTTATACATGCATGATCCTCGGGAGCCTCATCTTGCTGCTCTTAAGAGGATTTTACGTTATGTTTGCGGCACTTTGGATTATGGTCTTCAGTTGTATTCTTCATCGACTACTTCACTAGTTGCTTATTCGGATGCTGATTGGGCAGGTTGCCCGACTACTAGGCGTTCTACTTCAGGTTATTGTGTTTTCCTTGGAAACAATCTATTGTCTTGGTCTTCCAAGAGGCAGCATACTTTATCTCGTTCTAGTGCTGAGGCCGAGTACCGTGGTGTTGCCAACGCGGTGGCTGAGACTTCCTGGTTGCGGAATCTCCTTCGAGAGCTTCACTCTCCTTTACATATGGCTACCATTGTTTATTGTGATAACGTCAGTGCAGTATATTTATCTTCAAATCCTGTTCAACACCAACGCACGAAGCACATAGAGATTGACATACATTTTGTTCGGGATCACGTGGCTACTGGACAGGTTCGCGTTCTGCATGTTCCCTCACGCTATCAGTATGCGGATATCTTCACTAAGGGACTTCCGTCTGCATTGTTTGATGAGTTTCGTACCAGTTTGAGCGTTCTGCGTCCTCCCGCTCCAACTGCGGGGGGCTGTTAGTGGACTAGTTGTTAGTATGTTGTATTGTATGTATTGGGCTAAGCCCGTATAGTCTTTAGCATGTCTTTTCTGTATTTATATTGTAAACTCTCTCATTATTCGATGATGAAATAAACCCTATTTACACTTTTAATATTTACTACGTAACTGCTATGTTTTAGAGGGCCTGAAATATTTCTCAAATCAGAAGCATTATTTTGATCAGAGACGTGGTAGCGATGACGATTTTTCCCTCTCATCAGTAATTGTGAACTTTGTTCTCCAAAAAAATGGAATTCATAGTGCAAGAGACATGTATAAGTGGAATTATAATATTTATAAAATAGATTTACTACATAACCACTTGTATACTATTTTCATGAGTAAATTACATGGATATGGTCCCTGTGGTTTGTCAAAAGTAAAAACCTTCGTCCCTTGAAGTTTGAAGTTGCACTGGTAGTTCCGAAGTTGGTAAACAAATAACACCACCGGTCCTTTAGTTTAACTGGTGTTAAGTGGGTTCTGTTATATTTTATATGTTAGCCCCTTTGGTTAAATATCATTGCATCGTTTATCCTTAATAATAACGGTAGTTTATAGTTTAAAGTTCCTATATGTTTTTATCCGTTTTTACACGTTTTCGTCCGTTTTTATACGTTTTATCTGTTTTTGTCTGTTTTCATACGTTTTAGACCGTTTTAATACGTTTTCGTTTGTTTTTCTTACGTTTTATCCGTTTTCGTCTGTTTTTATATGTTTGTCTGTTTTTCTTAAGTTGTCATACGTTTTTATCCGTTTTCTTACGTTTTTCTCCGTTTTCTTCCATTTTTATACGTTTTACCGTTTTTATATGTTTTCGTCCATTTTTCTAACGTTTTTATCAGTTTTTATACGTTTTCACCCGTTTTCTTACATTTTCATACGTTTTATCCGTTTTCGTCCATTATAATCCGTTTTTGTCCGTTTTTGTACATTTTTATCCGTTTCTTCTGTTTGTATACGTTTTGACCGTCGTTTTGACCGTTTATATACGTTTTCGTCCAATTTTCTTACGTTTTCACCTGTTTTCATCCGTTTTATACGTTTTCACCCCGTTTTCATACAATTTTAGACGTTTTATCCGTTTTTAAACGTTTTTATTTGTTTTCGTCCGTTTTTATAAGTTCTCTTACATTTTTATCCGCGTTCTTCCGTTTTTATACGTTTTCTACCGTTTTTAGACTTTTTCATCTCGGATAAAACGTATGAAAACATACAAAAACGTATGAAAATGTAAGAAAAATGGGTGAAAACGTATAAAAACGTATGAAGACATAAAAACAGATAAAAACATATAAGAAAGGTCAAAAACATATATAAATGGACGAAAACGAATAAAAACGTAAGAAAACGTATAAAAAACAGATAAAAACGTATGACAATTTAAGAAAAATAGAAGAAAACGTATAAAAATTGATAAAATCATATGACAACGTAAGAAAAACGGTCAAACACGTATAAAAACGGATAAAATGTATGAAAACATACGAAAACATATAAAAACGGATGAAAATTGATAAAAATGTAAGAAAATGGACAAAAATGGATAAAACGTTTGAAAATGTAAGAAAATAAGCGAAAACATATAAAAATAGATGAAAACTTAAGAAAAACGGACGAAAACATATAAAAACGGTCAAATACGTATAAAAAGGAAAGAAAACGGATAAAACATAAGAAAATTTATAGAAAGGGACAAAAACGTATGAAAACGGATAAAAACGTAAGAAAAACGAATAAAACGTATAAAAACGTAAGAAAGACGGATGTAAACGTAAAAAAAACGGTCAAAATGTAAAAAACGGACGAAAACGGATAAAAACATAAGAAAACGTATAAAAACGGACGGAAACATGTTAAAACGGATAAAAAATATATGGAAACTTTAAATTATAAACCGTCGTTCGTTATTATTAAGGATAAACGATGCAACAATATTTAACCAAAAGGGCTAACGTGTAAATTATAACGGAACTCACTTAACACAAGTTAACTAAAGGACCAGTGGTGTTATTTATTTACCAATTTAAGGAATACCAATGCAACTTCAAACTTCGAGGATGAAGGTTGTTACTTTTGATAAACCAAGGACCATCCATGTAATTTACTCTATTTTTAATGAGGATGATATCTACATAAACACGAATCTCATGATCCACAAATCACATATTTAATTTCGATAGCAACAACAATCGGAATTATAATATTTAATTAAAAAAATAGATTTTACACTAAAAACATTGAGAATACATACTAACAAGAGAAAAAAGAGTGTAGCTTAAAAGACGACTCGAACTAGCGACCTAGTATTTATAAAATTTCGCTTAGCCATCAAACCAACTACACTTTCACGTTTCAATCTTCAAATTTATTTATTTATTATTCTTCTGCTACAATAAAGCACCATACATTTGCCTTTTCTTGTTTGGTCCATGATGCTTTGATTTCTGTATTTTTTTTTTCTTAAGAGTTTATATATGCTACTGATTTATACTCTTTCTTTTGTGATCGTACTTCATGATTCAACTAAATATTTATATTTACTCGTATTGGTAACTAAAGCATCTCTATGTAGTATGTAGTACAGGTTTATAGAGAAGTTCTATGTCATATGGAGGTAGCATGAAGGACAACGGAAGGAAAGGCCGGTTAGAAATTGGAGAACAAGGTTTATACTTTGCATAAGTCTATAGTAGAAGCGAAATTTAGGTTTATAATTACTTATGACCCAAGAGCTTTGATCTCGTAGTGGACATTGTGAGATATTATATATGTGTAAGATAGATGGTATAAGTGTGTAAAAGTTTTAGTTTTAGTAGGAAAAAAACTAAGGATTTGAATGTACGTACTTGTTCGATAGCATGGATGCACTATTCTCTATTTTGTAGTAAAACATCGAATCTTGAGACCTACAACTTATAGGATATCTTCGGACTCGAACTCGAGACCTACAACTTATAGGATATCATAGTTAGCCAGCTATCCATCCCCAATCTCAGGTTTTATTCTCAAATTCAAATATTTATTTATTGTCTATGATGGCTATATACCTCATCTCAAGAAGCTTCAAATGCATCGATATTTTTTCTACCAAAAATAACAACTTTACTATTTTTTTATTATTATTTTTTTAATTTTTATGATACTTTTGATTTATTTTGAGTTGAAATAGCATTTACTTGTGTTTCTCAATAATAATAAAGTTTTATTAGTGTTTTAATTTGGTTAATCAAACATAAAAATTATTAATGTTTTAAAATTGTTTCATTTATGTAAAATAGTTTAAAATTGGTGTGCTTAAAGTATATATATATATATATATATATATATATATATATATATATATATATATATATATATATAGGGGGACTTTCTTACGAGAACCATTTTATCTGCGAGAACTGAGAGAACCACCAAAAACATACATGCACGCCTTTTAAAATAAAATAAAAATACATGCAAATCATCAATAATCGTAAACATCCACCTATGTTCTTCAATATCGTTATGAACTCATCATCTTTTTTCACAAAAACCTTACACACGGCCGCAATATTGTCGTTGCACGTCTTATAAGAACATACATGCACACCTTCAAAGAAATTTTTTGTATTTCAAATTTCTTATCAAATTCTTTAGAACAATTATGTTTTTTTTTAAAACATATGTGTTGTTTTGAAAACATATGTGCAAAAATACAATTATTGAAGGCGTGCATGTATGTTTTTGGTGGTTCTCTCAGTTCTTGCGGATAAAATGGTTCTCGTTTGAAAGTTACGCTATATATATATATATATATATATATATATATATATATATATATATATACACACACACATTATATATAACAGGAGGCATTTCAAGAATATGCCACCTCATTGCCCAATAATTCATTATCAGCCATGTCATCATATATAGGCCATTTTGGATCTAATTTTGAAGCACTAAAATTTGGATTAAATTCGTGTAAAAATGAACATT
Source organism: Artemisia argyi (assembly GCA_030686995.1). NCBI lineage: Eukaryota > Viridiplantae > Streptophyta > Magnoliopsida > Asterales > Asteraceae > Artemisia > Artemisia argyi. Next base: position 8,789,530 of record CM060684.1, read on the forward strand.
GTGAGATTCAAACCTGCATCTTTTAGTAAAATGCAAACATCTCAACCAATGGAGCCAAGCCATTGATTGTGATCAAGGACCTAAAACAAAAACAAAATATACTATACAAAAGAGATTAAGCTAAACACACGAGGACCGATTGTGACATTATGAGGAAAAAACATATCAGGGCATAACTAAACGTCTCTTTTCAATATTTGTTACCCTTCCCAAAAGCCTAAATCGACTTGTGCTTTTGCTGAACTTGCTAAGAAAAAGAAGCAGACGTCGAGTGTGGATGTGTATTTGAATTTTTATGATCTTACTCCTATTAATGGTTATCGATATTAACTTATGCTTATTTGGGTTGCTCTTGGTTTTGTGATTATTTACAGTTTGAAGATGGCAAGAAGATGAATATAAAGGCTAGGTAACAAACGTAAATTTTTCATCAAATTACTTTACTGAATTCGGTGCATGTAGTTATTTGAGTTCTTGATATCATTGAATCTTTTAATGCTTAGTTGATGATGAAAAATATAGTTGATGATAAAGATTCTTTTGCTTTTGGTGCGTGGCTACAGGTATTTTGATGACTACCTGCTCATTTATGCAGGTATGGATATTAAAGTCTTAGGCGGCAATGATTTCTATTCGGAATCAGGTATATATAGGGGTAATTAGGATTTTCTTGGGGCAGTGAAAAAGTTTTGTTTTTTATTAGTATGTTTAGTTTGATTTTTCTTAGTTAGGTTACACCGATTGTCCAATCCGACCTACCCACCTCCAATCATTACCGAACAGGGTTTGATCACTTATGCGTGTGGTGGAATATGATATTATAGAAGGAAGTCATTTTAAACGAACACAACATATGTTCGAGAGATATGGTGCTGTTTTTAGATTGTGTAACCAAGGAGCATGAAAAGATTTTTTTTTCGTTAATCATGGTTCTTTTTTCAGTACGCTGATTTATTTATCTTTGATTTCAGGATGTCTATGTTTGGTGTTTGGGATAGGGCTGCAAACCGTTGAAGTCAACCTAACATTACGCTCAACTTCATACCTTATGTTCAAATGGTTTTGTCGTTGCAGTCATCGCGGATGTTTGGTGCCTTTTCTATATTTGCAGGTCTGAAAATGGTACGTGTCTCCTCCAACGAGTGGTTCGGGGTGGGATTTGTTTTGCCTGCCAAACATATTAGGCGAAGGTAAAATTGTAGCACGGTATTAGGTGAAGGTAAAATTTTAGCATTCTAGTATGTTTATGTTCTGTATCTGTTTAAGGGTGTTTAGTGGCTTATATATGCGTAGATGATTATGGATACATCATTGGCTTAAATTAAGTGAATTTGAAGTTTTTTGGGATTTCAAATTGAATTTCCTTTTATTTATGCTATCGCACGTACAGTTGATTATGGGGATACATAGTATGGAATTTTGTATGAAGAGAGTTTATGAGTTTGGTTGTTACATGATTTGGAATCGTGGCCTGATCTCTTTTGCTTTTGTAATGGATTGATTTTTGTTTTTTCAGGCCTGAAATAGATAAGGCGCTTAAAATAGAGGACAAATATTGTACATGAATTGTAGGCTAATATACGAAAAAAGATGACCAAGGAGGAAAGGAAAGCTTTAATTAAAGCAGGAAGAGAGGACAGTGTAAGGTACCAATCAAAGGCTGTTGTCGGGCAGAAGAAGGTGCGTTTTCATATCTCTTTGTCGTTTTCTGCAGTTCCGTGAATCATTAGGTACCCTATATATATATATTTGAAAGGCAATAATTTTATTAAAATTAAAACAAACTAGCAAGAAGCTAGAAAGTAAATAAATAAAACATTTGACCAACACGATCCTATCAATACAGACTCTAAAATGAACATTGTGAGTAACCAAACAATCAAAAAAATAAACTCCACCATCTCAACCCTAAAACGCTAACCACTCAAGGGCAATCACCCTGTAAGAAGTATGGAACAAATACCAACCAAACACTCCCACAACCACAACCTAAAACACTAAAGTACCATATATACATTATCATGTTGTAACTTAATAATAAACACACATCTCCCGAGTACAATTATTTTCAACTAAGGTGGTGTTTACTTTTTCCCTTATTCCCTTTTGATGAGATAAATGTGAGCACAAAACCTTTACAATTTCTTATTAATTAGACTCATTAAAACTACACTCTGCTCAATAAGTGGCTAATTAATATCTTTATATATAACTACTTAATTTGGAAGGCGAGTCTTTGGCGTAATCAAACTATTCTCGTGAATGAAATTAAAGAGCAAACGTGAAAGAAAAAAATGACGAAAAACAAAAAAGGGTTCATGAATGCTTGCTGACTCGAACAAGAGACCTACCACTTATACGAAATCAAGCTCGGCCAGCAAGCCACACAAACTCTCAAGTTTCATTCTCATATACAAATTATCTATTGTTCATCATGTTATATATGTACCTCATCTCAAGAGGCTTCAAGCGCATTCATATTTTTAACAAAAATAACAACTATACTACCATTTTTTTTTCTTCCTTTGTTTTGGTCTATGATGCTCTTGATATATTTTGAATTGAAGAAACATTTGCTTGTCTCATCTAATAATAATCAAGTTTCATTGGTGTTATAATTTGGTCATTCAAATTTTGTATCAATCATAAAAATCAACAATGTTTCAAAATTGTTCCATTCTTATGAAAATGTTCAAAATTAGCGTGCTTAAAATATATCATATACATTTAAATATAACTACATCTAACAAGTTTATGCACAACCAATCAATGAATGACTAAACATAAAAAATAACCACGAAATAATAACCAGATTTAAGAAGTGTTTTATTCAGGTCAATCTAAAAAAAAAAAAAAAAAAAAAAAAAAAAACTATTAAAACTTTATGTTGTTTTTATAATGGATTTTGGGGGTGTTACAAATTTACCTTCCGTTAAGACATGGTAACAAGTTAATGAACAAAAGTGAATAGAAAAAGAAATTGACGAAAAAATAAAAAAAGAGTTGGTAAACAAGTTGCTGACTCGAAAACAAGGCCTACCAGTCTACCACTTATAGGATGTTAATCTTAGCCAGCGAACCATCCACACACATTACTATTACTAATTCATGATTTTATATCTCATCTCAAGAGGCTGTACCCGGAAGTATCCGGTCAAAACACGGTTAGACCCGGTCAAGACCCGGCTATATCCGGGTAAGACCCATTTTCGGCTTCAAATATCAACTAGGTTACTGGTACTTGAGTCAAGTAGAGAAATGTCGCAAACAGATGGTAAACGCGGGTGCTTTTCGTTTTTACAAAAGCTTGTAGAAATGGATGTTGATGGTGCTAAGAAGTTACAAGAGACTATAGGTCGCGGGAAGCTATGGGGTGTGTTTGGGTGACCGTAATGATCATACTCGTTCTCAAACATCTGTATGTATTTATTTTAATTTACAGTTTTGTACCGCTTGTGCATCCTTGTTGTTCATAATTTTATTCTTAGTAATTAATCTTAGTTAAGAGGTCAAGGCATTAGGCATTGTTATTACTTATTAGTTTAAAGCCATGGTAGTTAGTTGCTAGTGGCGTGTTGGCATCATAGCAACAAGTAGTTATTTCACCTCTGCGGCAATAGATAGGTTCAATCACTACTAAAGATTGTGAAATAGAGCCCCTTTAATAGAGCACGGTTATTGAATTTCTATCTTAAATCGGTGACGGGTAGGAGCTATGAAAAGTTATTGAATTACCATCTTAATATATGTGAAAAGTAGCGAAGGTGCCTATCTAAATCGGTGATGGGTAGGAAGCAGGAAAGATTGAAAGTTATTGCATTTCTATATTTACTCGGTGACGGGTAGGAGCTATGAAAAGTTATTGAATTACTGTCTTAAATGTTAAATCGGTGACAGGTAGGAGGTGTGGAAAGTTATTGAATCACTTAGGTACGGTATATAATTAGTTTTACTTATTAATCCTATAGGCTTATAGAAAGGGTCTAATGATTACAAAAGATGTAAACTAATACCATGAAGATTATCACTACCTTTCGTTATTTTTCTAAATTTGATAAATATTCGAAAAAAAATTAAGTACAACTCTAGTACCAAAATAAGGGACATATATGTTTCGGAAAGTATCACCTTTGTTCATAAGAATTATAAACGGATTGAGTTATCAGGAGGGGGAGTCTTTGGCTTAACCAAAGTATTCTCATGATTATTTTCGACTCTTTGCCCGACGACCCTAAATGGGTTAATAATTATTAAGAACCAATTAATAATTTTTTTTAGTCACATTTCTTCGTAATTTTAGTGTATTCTTTTCTAAAAAACTAAACCAACAAAGTTGGTGTCGGTTAATATCAACTCACGTGACTTTATCCTAACAAATTAAAGAGCAAAAGTGATTAAAAAACTAAACCAACAAAGTTGGTGTCGGTTAATATCAACTCACGTGACTTTATCCTAACAAATTAAAGAGCAAAAGTGAAAAAAAAAAAAAAAAAAAAAAAAAGGACGGATGTTGCTGGCTCGAACACGAGACCTACCATTTATAAGACCTCACTTTTAGCCAGCAAGCCAGAGACCCTCTCAAGTTTCTTTCACAAATACAAATTATTTATTGTTTCTTATGTTATATATGTACCTTATCTCAAGAGGCTACAAATGTTGTGACATTTTTACATAAAATAACAGCTATACTTATGATTTATATATTTAGCCATCAAGACCCGGTTATATCCGGCCAAGACCCGATCATTTCCGGTCAAGACCCGGCTATGTCAGGACCGGTTATATCTTGCAAGACCCGGTTGGATACGGTCAAGACCCGGTCATTTCCGCCATTGTACTTTTCCGGTTATATCTTACAGTAGTTTTCCGGTTAGACCCGGTCATTTCCGCTCAAGAACCGGTTTGACCCGGTCATTTCCGCCATTGTACTTTTCCGGTTATATCTTACAGTAGTTTTCCGGTTTGACCCGGTCATTTCCGCTCAAGAACCGGTTTGACCCGGTCATTTCTGGCCAAGACCCGGTTTGACCCGGTCATTTCTGGCCAAGACCCGGTTAGACCCGGCGTTTCCGGTCAAGACCCGGTCATTTCCAGTCAAGACCCAGCCATCTCCGAGCAAGACCCGGTTATATCTGGTTGTCGGCTTGAAATGATTACACATATGAACAACCTTGGTTACTGGTAGTTGAGCTATGCCAAAGAAAGGGGCTGTGTTAGGGTGATTAGTTCGCGCAGTGGTGAAGTCTGTGACGGTTTTCGTACAGGAGTATGGATTCAGTAATTTGGTTAAGGAGGATCATGATTTTAATGTGATGGTTGTTAGGAGTAGCGTTTTTGTGAGTTTGAGGGGGTCTTTTTTATTCGGGGAATAGTGTGAGGAGTTTGGAGGTTGCGGTTTAGTTTTTGAAGAATTCGGCGTGTGATGAATGGATGGTGGAGTTCGTAGTTCATGAGGGGTTTTTGGTTAGGATTGTTGAGTTGTTGAACTGTGGGGTGTTTAGGACCGTTGATCGGTATCTTGGATGAGAAAGCAATTGAAGAGAAACAAGTGGCTGTGAGAGCGTTGTCAGTTATATTGCTTTGTTCGGGGAACAGAAGGATTTATCGGAAGGAAGAAAGTGTGATAGTGAGTATAGTTCAGTTATTAGATCTTTTTACACCGAATTTTGATAACAAGTACCCTGTGCCGATTCTAATGTCTTTTAACTCATTCTAAGAAATGTCGCAAACAGATGGTAAATGTGGGTGCTTTGTTGTTTTTACAAAAGCTTGTAGAAATGGATGTTGATGGTGCAAAGAAGTTACAAGAGACTATAGGTCGCGGGAAGCTATAGGGTGTGTTTGGGTGACCGTAATGATCATAATTGTTCTCAAACATCTGTATGTATTTATACTAATTTACAGTTTTGCACTGCCTGTGCATCCTTGTTGTTCATAATTTTATTCTTAGTAGTTAATCTTAGTTGAGAGGCATTGTTATTACTTATTAGTTTACAATGTATTCGTTTATCATGGAAGTCCATGTCACTACACTTCAGTGACTAATCCAATCGGGAAAAACTGTCCCTGCACAGTACCGAGGAACAGAAACCCTCCACCATTATTCGCATCACATTGTGAGACTGCACATGTTACTTCATCATTATAATCATAATTATCATAATTGTTTCCAAGTGGGCTCAACCTAATCTTACCATAAACTTCATTGGTTTCAAAATCTTCGATCGTACGTGTATGTTCAGCATGTCCTTATGGAAAATAAGACACCTTTGAATTCTGGAAAGGCATTTGAAAATAAGACTCCTCTGTACCCCGTTCATGCTTTTCACTTGTTTCTGTATCTCTACCTATTTGAATACTGTTTTCCTCTCTGGACAACCAAATAAAAACCCGCGGGTGTACTCTATGCGCCCTATTTTCCTTGTAAATGTTGCAGGCAGAATTATAATGAAAAATTTAGGCCAATTCAAATATCACAAAATCAACCCAAATTCTAACCATTACCAATATATGCTCAGTAATTTAAAAAAGCAATAAAACACAAATGAACATACTCGTTGATTGCATCCAGCATACTTGCGCATATTTCAGTCTCGGGTTCCTGTAAGCAAATATTTAGTAAATATTGGAAACAGCCCGAAATAAGGAGAGGGAAAATGACAAAGTTAACCTTGTCTATCACATCTATTAGAGCTGGTATGACATAGTCAAGCAATTGCTTTACATAGGACTCATTGCAACCCTGACTGCCCCTTCTCAATAGCTAATTTTATTGAACGAAGTAACTCTGGCATAGCTACAGGTCAAAGAAAAAGTCAATGCTTTAGCTAATTTTAAGGTTATTCGGGATGAATTTGTACCTGAAACTACAGCTTTCCTAACTTCTTCATGAAAATAAAATTCAAGCGGTACTAATATTGGAGCGACATGTTCATGTATTTAGCTTTTATACTTGGAAAGTGCCTTATGCGGTCTCAAACAACACTGTCGTCAAATAAAAAGAATTCATGTTCATGTACTGACTCAAAGCATTCTAATTTACTACACAAAGATCACACATAATGTTCAGTAACTCCAAACTCAATCTCTCGAAAACTTTATCCGGCCCACCACTCAGAATCAAAACTTTACACATAAATAAACAACCAAACATAAACCCAAGATTACTTAAGCAATCTAAAATTCACTACCTTTTCAGATAAATCATTAATTAACCACAAACCTATTACCAATTCAAAGAGGATTTGATCGATTGTTATGTTGAGAAACGGCACAAAGCAAAACTCTAATGACTTACGTCGTTGTTATGTTTATGAGAGCCGCTTGACAGTTGCTTCTCGTCCATCTTCCAACACAACCTAAAATACTCAAGTTACAGTTTACAGTGTTGGTAAGACCAAAATGCATAAATGATAAACAAAAAACTTGGTTAATAAAAAAGTAAGTGTGGTTCAATACGGCACATTTCAGAAAGTACGTAATTCATTTATGGCATTTACCCCATAACAAAATTCTCAAACTTATACTCGATACTAATTAGTATGCGTATTCACGACTCAAGTTCAGATGCTAGCATGTTGGTTGAAATGCAATATATTAATCAAGTATGCAAACCAACCTCCAGTACTAAACACCCATAATGCAAAAAGTACTAAACTTTACGCTAGTTCTAGCAATTCCACATTTATTATATTCGATTCGCAAACATAAAGATAAAACTGCATAAACACTTACCATCAAATTTATTCAAAAAATCGATTTGTGAGTTTGAGGATACATTTGAAATACTTGTGTGGCTGTGTTAGATACCTACAGTATTATAATACTATGTTCATTGATTTGTCCACTCACAGGCATTGTACTTTTCCGGTTGTATCTGGCCAAGACCCGTTTAGACCCGGCCATAACCCGGCTGACCCGGTCATATCCAGCCAAGACCCGGTTAGACCCGGCATATCCAGTCAAAACCCGGTCATATTCGGTCAAGACCCGGTCAATTCCGGTCAAGACCCGACTATACTAGGTCATATCCGACCAAGACCCATATTCGGCTTCAAATGATTCCACATATCAACACGGTTTCACTGGTATCGGGTTTTTTCTTCTTTCGTTCTAGTGCATGGTTTGAATCTATGTATTAATTAAGGATCTGAACTCGTAGTTTCATAACATTAATGCAATATTACTCGGTGCACTTGGTAAGCGTTTTGTGAATCGTAAACACAAATTATTAGCACTTTATTGATTTCACAAACACACATATTACGAAGGCATATGTTATCTAACTAAGCTTGATACGAACGCAAAATGTTGTTTGTTTTAAAGTACATTTTTATATAACTTCAAAAGCTCATATATATGATAGATAGAAGCTTGATTCATTCTCTCAACCCTCAGTAAGACATATTGAGTGTTCATCATACCTTTTTCTCACAAACAATGGAGGTGCATGGTGGTTGCTAGTGGTGTGTTCAATCCCCATCGTTGATGAAAAAGTAAGTACGTGAGGTAACGGGTCAACGTGGGTAGGGTCACCCATTTAAAATGTTTGCTTCATGTGTTTTCAGCTAATGAAACAGACATGTTAAAAGGAAGCAACAATCAAGTTGGTTACACTCTTTTATCCAAAAACTTGAATTATTATTGTGATAATATATACTTTTTAATCATATTTCAGTCAATTTGAAAAAGTATATCTGATAGAAAAGTTCGATGACAAAGTACCGTCCAGTGATGAATGATGATATTGCTTGGAAGATTTTAAGGTCTGCAACAGCTACAACAATAAAATATGGTACTTATGACCTGATTGAGGAGTTCATATTAGCATACCCTGACATAATCTAGCTAGTACGATTTTGATGGGTTTAATTTGTTCCATTTAGCCATCAAAGAACGCCAATTCTTTCGTGCCATGTGACTGGTCATAAAGACTTACTTAAAGAAGGCCAAAAATGGATTCCAGCATTCATGAATGCATTTTCTCCTTCTTTTTTCATCCTAGAGATTTCTGCAAGTAGTTTATATCTTCGGCTGACGCCCAAGCCCCGCCCTGAAATTTCCGATGTCTCTCTGACCGTCATGTCACCATTATGAAGATTATTTGGGCTTATATAAGCACACGTTCTTTGAGGAATAAATTCAGAAAGTTTGTGTCGTTGTTAGCGGCTGTTGATTATTTGGGCTTATACCGACGTCTTCATTTCAGCTTCACCAGGAAATATGCACAATGCAATGGTATGTATGGGTTACCTACGTCATTCATCTTATGTGAAATGGAATTTTAGATCATTTAGAAAAAAATCTTTTGTTTCATTTTAAAATGAATAAATATGATGTTTTTCTTTAGGGGCCGATATTTCTAACCCATTTAAAAAAAAGGATAAAGTCCGTTTGACTTTTATTGATAAGGAATCTAACGGGTCAAATATCTAGATTAATGATAAAGTAAACGGGTTGACTGTGGTCTGAAGTAGGGGTGTCATAAAAACCGACCCGACCCGAACCCGAATTTGGCTATTCGGGTAGGGTCAATCTGGTCCAAATTTATATTCGGGTCAATCGGGTCAACCTGAATTGACCCGAGTTCTAAACAAGGTCTGGTTCGGTTTTAATATATGTTTCTTATCCGGGTTCGGGTCAACCCGAGTGAACCGAGTTTGATTTTTTTTCTTTCTAATTTTATGTATTTCATGTTTGAACACCAAAATTGTATCATTTTTAAACGGCCTAACCCGAGTTGACCCGACCTGAGTGACCCGAGTTCTAAACAAGGTCGGGTTCGGGTATGCTTTTTTTAGCCTTGACCTGAATTGACCCGACACGATTGACTCGAACTCGACCGGGTCAACCCGAATAACACCCCTACTCTGAAGTGTATTCAAATTCAAAAAGAGGTGGACGAAACTGTGTTGGTGGGTCCAAACCGACCTTTTGCTTCGTTGATATAAAAATGAATTAAGTATGATGCTTTAACAACTTGGAATTATCCATGACCCTTACTTATAAAAGGAATCATTGTTGCTTGTTTTTTAGCTAGGGTATCAAGCATACAAAAACTTGAAGACTATCGGACCAAATATGGTGCTCTGCAGCTCTTTCTTAACAAAACTATGGAATGGCATGAGTTTCAGTGGGCTATACAAAACGCGCATAAGAATAGACAAGGTCAAGTTAGGTTAAGAAAGGAGATCGACACAATCCATATGTGCCTATCCCATACCAGATTCTATGTGTGAACAACATTAGTTGGTTCTTTTTCCAGGTTGATAGAGTTAGAGAAACTATAGTGTTCTAAACTGTTATTCACTCACTCATGCGTGTAAATGCCACGGTTGCTATCAATGCCACGGTTCTTACCGATGGTTCCAAGCAATGTGATTTTGTAATATGTCAATGTCTATTTGAGCACATGTATTTCATCTTGCTCAACAAGGATGACTTATTTTCAACACGTTTGAAAAGGATAATATCATCGCCATGTTACACAATTTTTCTGTAAATACACCACCTTTTGGAGGTCAAAAAATTTAGGGGCGAGCATGGTTTGGTTTTGCTCAGTTTTTGCATAAAAGCGAAACCAATCCATAAATATTCGGTTTTTGTTTTTCAGAAACCATAGAGTTTCAGTTTTAATCACGGTTTGGTTATCATTTTTTTTCCTCTCCTCCACCTCCACGACCTTGGTGGAGTTTGTCTCCACGGCCGTGGTTTCAACTACTAGTGGAGGAAATGGTATTGATGTATTTGATGAGGATTTTCGCTCATTAAATATATTGTCACTAGAGTTTCTGCATGGTTTCAAAGAAGATGAATAACGTGAGAGTGGTGAGATAAAAACACATCAGTAAAGAACATGCAGATCATTTCACACATAAATTGGTTCAACGAAAGTACAAAAAATAAATTAGCTAAATACGTTGTAAATAGAAATAGTAAAACGATCAAACAATGCAAGCGAAGATAGGCAGCTTCTGTGGAGAGCTTGTTAGTGTTTCCCATTCTCCTTTGAGACCATTTCTTATTTCACAATATTTGAGGTCCGGCCAATTTCCAGATTTGTTTTCCATCGCGCGCCCCAATATCAATTAGCTTCAAGAAGTAGTCAGCGGCTTTGAGCCTCATCTGAAGACGCGCCTCTACATACAGGGGTTGGCAATAGAAAACAATGCATCAAAGAGGAGTACCGACTAGTTAATAAACAAGCCTAACTTGTTTAGGCCTATACTCGACTCAGCTTAGATCGTTAACACCCCGTCTAGATCCGCCACTGCTTGATCCTGAGTTAGATCCGCCAACCTTAAAAACCAAGAAACTACTTTAGCTTATATGGAATTGCGCCATTAGTATGAAATTAAAATGCAATCGACAATAGAGAATCTCTGAAAACAGGTACAATAGTTGCATTTTATCCATGGATATTATTTAACACAATAAGGGACCAAAACTGTAACAAGTTTTATAATGGATATTATTTATGTAAATTTTGGTATTTAGAGACCAAAAATGTAATTTGGTATAAACTATAAAGGACCATCGTGTAATTTACTTTCTTTTTTCTTTCTAGAAAGCTACTAGTATTATTTTGTTCCAATAATTTTTGTTTGCCAATATCAAATTCGATATTAAAATAAGAGAAAAATGAATTTAGAAAACAAGGATAGTGCATTATTTACTCACCAAGGATAAAAAGATGCAGCGATAAGTCTTTGGGAAGATCACTTATTATGCCAGTGTTTTCTATAATTAGCTCTTTTAAACATTCTAATTTTCCAAGATCCGCTGGTAGCTTCTCAAGAAGAGCACAATCCTCAAGGTTGAGATAATTCAGATGTTTTAACATACAAATGCTATCTGGAAGATGTTTAATACTTGTAGCCGACAAATCTAGCCTCTCCAGAGATTCTAACCGGCCAATGTCCTCAGGCAACTTCTCAAGAAGAACACACCAGTCAAGGTTGAGATACTTCAGATGTTTTAGCATACAAATGCTATCTGGAAGATATTTAATCATTGTAAATGACAAATCTAGCATCACCAGAGATTCTAACTGGCCAATGTCCTCAGGCAACTTCTCAAGAAGAGCACACCAGTTAAGGCTCAGATACTTCAGATGTTTTAGCATACAAATGCTATCTGGAAGATATTTAATCTTTGTAGCAGACAAATCTAGCATCACCAGAGATTCTAACTGGCCAATGTCCTCAGGCAACTTCTCAAGAAGAGCACAACTCTTAAGACTGAGATACTTCAGATGTTTTAGCATACAAACGCTATCTGGATGATATTTAATCTTTGTAGCAGACAAATCTAGCATCACCAGAGATTCTAACTGGCCAATGTCCTCAGGCAACTTCTCAAGAAGAGTACACCAATCAAGTCTCAGATACTTCAGATGTTTCAACATACAAATGCTATCTGGAAGATGTTCTGTCTTCTCAGAGTACAACGAGAGCTCTTCTAGACATTCTAACTGTCCTAGATCTTTGGGAAACTCTGGAATATTGCATGTGAGTGTAAGTTTTTGTAGACATTGTAAACTACAAATCATGTCTGAAAATTTCTCAAAGTCTGTGCAAGCACATAGACCAAAAGAAATAAGCTTCTCAATATTTCCAACTGATGACGGTAGATATTCTTTATATTCACAATAAAACCGAAACTTTGGGAGATTACTGTTGGGGTGCAATGGGCATGAATCTATGGACACACCATCCAGATCTAAAGTACCTGAAGAACAATTAACCTGGGGCTCACATCTACCGTAAAACATAAAATCTTTAAACCTCAAACAACCGTGTAAGTCTAAGTTGACAACTTTTCTTAGACATCCAACAGGAGCCTTAATTTCTACCAACTTCTTACAATCTGCAAGATTTAACTCCTCAAGATTTGGAATCAGCTCAAGGTCAAGTCTCCTCAACCTTGATTTACGAAGGTTGAGGATTTTGAGATTTGGACATGCAACAGGCACGTGAAGTTCTTCAAATTGAGCACATCCTTCAAGAGATAACATTTCGAGATTCGGAGTCAACCCCAGGTCAAAGGTTCTTAACTTTGATCGACTGATATTGAGATGCTTGAGCTTTTGACAACTAAATGGCATGCAAAGTTCTTCTAACTTATCAGAATATTCAAGAGATAATGTCTCAATATTCGGAGTCAACCCAAAGTCAAAGGTCGTCAAGTTTGACACTTTGAGAGAAAGGAATTTGAGTTTTTTTAGCACCTGCCAGCAAAAATAAGACAAAAAGATTAATATTTAAGCATATTAACAAACCAATAAATTAATAGCTTTATTACGAATTATGCAAAACAACCAATCAATAGTTATTCTACCTTTCTTTCTCCCTCTTCCCAAAGTTGTACCATTCTGCTGTGCTCCATTTCAAGTCCAACAAGATTGTTTGCTTGAAATGTTTTGTGTAAATACAAGAAAGGGTAATTCGTACATTTTAGATATTCTAAAGAGTTTGAAAAGTATTGGCCGGTAACATCAAGATTTTCAGCATCACTTTCAGAATCATAATTTGCAAAAAACACTTCAAGATATCGAAGTTTCTTCATTTTTCCAAGCCCTTTCAGAAGTATTCTCGAATTTCCTCTCCACATATCAAGTTTTAGACATCTTGTTGCTTTAGTACCCTGCAATCCAAAAACAATGTCAGAAGTCAGAACAAATGAAAATGTATTAGTTTTCTCTACCTTACAAGTAAACGGATCTTTACCTTGTCATTAGTCAATATATCTTCAATCTCCTCATCAATCCATAATCGGCTATGTTTGTTAGGCGGGCGCTTACGACGAACAATGTTCTTTCCCATTTCTTCTATATGGTCATGCATGTCCAAGCGCCCATATTTAACAGTTATGAGAGATCTCTGCTCAAGAACTTTTAAACCAATTATAGCATGAAATCCACAGCTTTCAAGAATGGTGATTGCATCTGCTTTGGGCTTTCTTTTCAATATGCATGCAATGTCTAGAAATATTTCCTTATAATCATCCTCGAGACTGTCATAGCTTAGCTCTAGCTTTTCCTGAGTCTCCTTCAAGGGAATTCTTTTCAATCTGTCTATGGCATCTTCCCATTCACGCTTATCTCTACCACAAAGAAACGAACCCAAAACTTTGATCGTTAAGGGAAGACCATCAGCGTATTGTACAACTTCCCCTGATAGCTCTTCATATTCTCGAATTGGAAGCTCTTTTTGAAATGCATACCTACTGAAGAGGCAAATCGCTTCCACAGACGATAACAGATTGACGTCATGAACGAATTTCACTCGGTGGGCTCTCAGCACTTGCTCATCTCTTGTGGTAATGATAATTCTGCTTCCTGATTTAAACCAGTCATCAGGCTCTCCTGCTAACGCCTCAAGCTGTTCTATATGATCAACATCATCTAAAACAACAAGTATCTTTCTACAACACATCATGGCTTTCAACATGTTTTTCCCGTCATGAACACTACTAAAAGTGATGTCTTTTTTATCCAACACATCTTCTAGTATCCGTTTTTGAAGCTCCTTTAAACCGGACAAAGAAGGGGTTGAAACATCCCTTACATTTTCAACAAAGCTTTTTCCTTCGAAATGATTAGAAATTTGATCATAAACAGCTCTGGCTAAAGTTGTCTTCCCCCCACCTCCCATCCCCCTAATTCCAATCATGCGAACATCTTCGGTACCAATCTCTAAAGATAAAAGAACATCACTCATTCGGGTCTCCATGCCCACTAACTTTCCATCAACATTTGAAAGAGTGGAGCATTTCTTTATGAAAATAGCATCAACAATCATTTGGATCAATTTAGATTCATCCCTGTATCATTAAAGATTATATTATTAGCTTGTTCAAAGCCTACATAAACAATTAGGATTCATAACATTTATATTAATGCAGATTAGAAAGAATATTACAGAGATATAATGAAGAAAAATTTATTACCCGTTAGCTGTGGCCTTCAACTCCCACCCGGCCAGATTGGCTAATTCTTTCATTGCGTCTCTCCATTGCCCAGCAGCCTCCTTCTTTTCATGTACGGCAAAGGCTTCTTTTACTGGCCCACTTTGTTTGCGGACTTCAGTGGGCTCCACATCATAGAAGACTGGGAAAGCAGTATGCTCGGTCATCTTCTGGCACTCGATAATCTTGGAAAGCTCATCTAGACACCAAGATGAAGAAGCATATGTCTTTGAGAAAACAATGATGAAAAATCTCGACTCTTGAATGGATTTGAGGAGTTGATCGTTGATCCTTTCCCCTTTCTCGATTTTTTTATCATCCTTGTATGTTTGAATGCCTTTTTGCTTAAGAGCTTCGTAAAGATGGCCAACAAAGTTCTTGCGAGTGTCTTCACCCCTGAAACTCAGAAAAACATCATACTTGAAGCTCTTTCGAATGGATGAGCTTGAAGTGGACGCCCCTGGAGTTATGGACATATCTACAGACTGATTGCAAAGAAAAGTGAATAAAATGGGGGAAAAAACTTGATAATGTGAAAGGTGATTGGTTAGGTGTTGTAAATTATGATGAAACTGATATGGTTGAAAGAGTTTTTGTGAAGAAACAAAGTAGCATTTGATGTTGAGAAACAAAAGTCTTTTTGGTCAATGGAAAAGAAAGATAACATTCACTCTTTGAAAAAGAAATATAAGCCACTCATATGCTCTTTTAGGTCAACAAGGAATAGGCACCCACCGCGGTGATGCTTTCTTCGGGCTATACAGAAGTCTAATGTGAAGAAACAAAGTACTCCTTCACAGACACACCCTTAAGGTAATACATAGTTTGTTCATAACCTGCCTTCTGTCTTCAGTCGAACTTCTTTGCTCTTCAAAATTGTTAACTTTATCAGTAGCACCACATCGAAGACCTTAAGTGATAGAAGCAAAGCTTGGCAAGATGGGCGGTGAGGACTGCAAGTCAAAGCGGGTCTTTATTTAGTATTTGCCAAAGCATAACAAAGGGTAAATATTTTTAAGTCAAATCAAAATGGGCATTTGGTCACATGATTTTCAGGTTGGATAGGAATAAGTAATATTGGAACCTTAAAGAATTACCTCAACGGATCCTGCTCTGCGTCCTGGCTCTTTAAATCCAGCTAAAGCTGCTACTATATATACCTGCAGGTAGACACTTGACTTGTCAAACACATCACATTGCCTTCTATCCATCGTGGTAATTCTTCGTAAGCTTTTCGTGATCATATCAAAAAAAAAAAAAAGAACTATCATTCATACATACACTCACTTATTCAATTCTATAACACTATGACAGTTAACTGTACTAAACTTCTTCTAATGTGTCCCATGTGCTACAAAAGAGTGGTCCCATAATTAGCTCCCACATCACCGGGTGTGATGAGGTCAAGTCTCGCATTTGCCTAATTTTGAGTTAGCATGACTAAAGCAAATTGATGAACTTGTGGATAAATAATAGCCTTTATACTACTCAAGTGATATACGGCTACTAACATTATGTATGAAACTAAAAACTTATCATCAGTACAATATATATACATTCTAATGATTCATAACCATCTACCCTAAAATAAGCTTTGTAGTAAAAGGATCCAATGAAGCAATCAGGAAATACATGTATAGTAATAACACTTACAGCCATTTATTTATTTTCGTAAACCAAAAAATTAAATCCTAACTCGTATTATCCCTATCATTACCAATTGATAAGAAGGATGATGCTAGGGTCCGGATCAGGATCTGGATCTGGATATGGATACACGCGCTTTTGCAGTGTCCTTTGTATAATCACCGAGCGTCATGTAGCAATTAACCATGTTTGGGTCGGGCCGAATAAGCAGGCTCAGAGTTGGGCTATTATTGATGGACCAATTCATTTTATAATATAATAAGCACCGACCTTATATAATAAGCAGGCTTAGGCTATTATTACTCTGTATATAACAAGTGGGGGAGCCCGCTTCAAGTATTTTTTTAATCTTTTGTTGATAACGAGGTTTTAAATCCGCACGTTGTCGCGGGATGTTTCAATATTAAGGTATGTATGCCCACCCGGGTCCGAGTAATCTCAAAAAAAGGGGGCCACAAATGAAACGGGCTGAACTTAGTACGCATGCCCACCCGAACAAAAAAAAAAAAAAATTACTAATATATACATCTCCCGTCCCCTTTGATGAATAGTAACCCGGGGTAAAGCCCAAGGCCCGTTACTGTAGAAAGAACAGTACCCCGGGTTACTATTCATCAAAGGGGACGGGAGATGTATATATTAGTAATTTTTTTTTTTTTTTTTTTTTTTTTTTTTTTTTTTTTTTTTTTTTTTTACATTTTGCGCTTTAATGTTAAGCAATTTTTTTGTCCTTTTTTTTTTTTTTTTTTTTTTTTTTTTTTTTTTGTAACTCTAATGGTGTATTCGGTTCAGCTGACGGGTTTGAGTTTTTTCATTGTTGTTTATTTGGGTGTTACTAAACCATGGTCTGCCCACAATCATATGCATTTAAGCTTTGTAAAAGAATCCAATGAAGCAATCAGGAAACGCATTTATAGTAATAACACTTATAGCCATTTATTTATTTCCTGCAAATTCGTAAACCAAAAAATTAAATCCTAACTCGTATTATCCGTATCATTACCAATTGATAAGAAGGATGATGCTAGCGTCTGGATCTGGATCTGGATCTGGATCTGGATCTGGATACACGCGTTTTGCAGTGTTCTTTGTATAATCACCGAGTGTCATATAGCAAATAACGCATGTTTGGGTCGGGCCGAATAAGCAGGCTCAGAGTTGGGCTATTATTGATGGGCCAAGTCATTCATTTTATAATATAATACTCCCACCAGACGTTGGGTTTTTACTCTGGATATATAACAAGTGGGGGAGCCCGCTTCAAGTAATTTTTTCATCTTTTGTTGATAACTAGTGGCAGTAACTTGCCGCGTTGCGGCGGGGGCATTTACAAAACTTTGCATTGTAAAACCGTAGGTTTGTCAAAGCTAGCTGTTATATTAGTTCACCTGAGTGATACAAAATTATGCAGGTGTTTCTGCATTTGTAACAGCGTTATAAAAAGCCGCATTTGCGACAGCGTACGTGCATACAACGGGCCTAAGTTAGGCCTTTGCATCCCAACCTATCAGCCAACCCAACAAATAAAAGTAAGGAGGTGATTACACACCAAATAAATTAATGGGGACAACACAATATTATACCTCTAATGCACATGTTACAACATAACATGTACATAATTGTGGTGTCTCAATCAATTTATTTGGTGTGCAAATCACCTCCTATTAAAGTATTGTATACATATACTATTCTACGAAAGTATTTTCTACGTTGTACGCTAATAATATTGTTTTACAGGCGTCACAGTTCGGATATAAAAAAGTATTGTATACGGTGTACGGTAAGAATGTTATTTTAAAGGCATTGGAGTAATATCATTTTAAAGGGAAAGGCATTAGAGTGGTAACAATATTACTATTTACTAATTATATTAAATCACAAGGGACGCGACGTCGTATTGTGATGAGGCAAAAAATGATCCGTTTTTAGGGGGTCATTTAAGCCCGAATCCGAACTTATTTGATCAAATATTGCCCTAAATCGTTCCTTTTGTGATTTTAGGTACTTGGAGAGTGAATTCTGGAAAAGAAGCCATTTTGGACGTTTTTGGAGCATAAAAGTGAAGAAAACGGCAAAGTCTCAATTTTCCATGCTGGGAACAGTACATGAAGGCGTCAAGAGTAAACTCATGACGGCGTCAAACCCCAAGAATTAAAATCCGTAGCTCATGACGGCGTCACACAGGGCGTCAGAAGTAGATCAAGGCCGTCCGAGGAAGTATTTGGCGGCGAGATGACGGCGTCACACCTTTGTTCTTGACGCCGTCACCCCGATTTTCCTATATATAGTTTTCTAGTTTTTCACATTAAAAAAAGAAGAGAAGTTTTGGAGAAACCCTAAAGACGATTTTGGTGGAACTTTTACAGGTTTTTCAAGGGTTCCAAACCCTTGAGACCTTGCATTGTAATTGAGATAAGTGTTCTTCTAATTCAATCAATATGTCTATGTGTTGGTTGTCTATATCTTGTTCTTGTCTCAATTCCATTATGCTAGGCTAGATCTCTTTTGTGTTTGCTTAGATCTAATGAAACCTAGATATTGATTATGTGTTGATTACTTGTTTATTCTTGTCTTGGATGAATGATTTATATGTTAGGCTTAAGAAAACTGGCAGATCTCCAAATGGTAACATGCTTGAACGTCTTAAGAAACATGAACCGAGGCGTACTAGGTCTTTATTGGTTGTATTTAATGCATGAGCCACTGTTTACAATCCCTATAGTTGTGCTGGGCATGGTGTAGGAGGAGATAAGAGCTCATAGAATTGGGGAGTTATGTATGCCACCCCATGAATGGCATTAAGGAATACAATCCATCATCCATACAATTATAACAAGTAATTAACATGTAAAAGATATCTAGGGAGTAATGAAATCTAAGTAAACACATTTTCTCCAATTACTGCTCACAACCTTAGTATAATTAGTTTATTTTCATTTTTAGTATTTTATTTTGATTGCATCTTAGTATTGGGTTAGTTGAATAGCAACTAATTCCGCCCAAATCCTTCAAACCCCGAGATTTTAATTGCTTTCTAAAAAATATAAAAATACAAAAATAATCATCCCTCACCTTTAGAACTAGTAATTAGGCTTTCTAATCCTAGCGACACTATTCCTAAGCTGAACGATCAATCCCCCGGTACTTGTCACTATACTATACTACAACGATCAGGTACACTGCCTGGTGGGGGTTGTAAGCTTCTCGAGATCCCTCGAGAGGTAAAGCCTGTTGTGATTCCCACGCATCAAGTTTTTGGCGCCGCAGCCCGGGGAATAGTTATTGTCTAGGTTAGGATTTCTTTTTATTAGGTCTACTTGCTAGATTCCTTTCTAGTAAGATTTTTATTTTTATTTTTTAGGTCTTCTTTAGTCTATCTTATTTCTTCGTGCCTTTGTTCGTAACTCTTTACCATCCGACATCATGGAAGGTGGTAACATCTTTGAACTCGTCATCCCACCACAACAAAACCCACCACTAGAACCCCTTAGGCCCCGAACCTTAGGAGAGTATTCCCGACCTAGCCACCAAGGCTACCGAAACACCATTGAGCTCACCGGAGCCAATGTGACCCCCTTGCGATCCGACACCATCCGGTTGGTGCAAAGCGGATGTGCATTCCATGGACTTCGTTCCGAAGACCCAAACCAACATCTTAAGGACTTTCTTAAAATCGTAGATTCCATAGACCTAGGTGTTGAAACTAGAGAGACTACCCGTTTACGCCTATTCCAATTCTCTCTACGGGATCAAGCTAGTCAATGGCTTGAGCGTTTACCCGCGGGATCCATCACCACATGGGATGATCTCACCACTCGTTTCCTTGCTCAATTTTTCCCACCAGGGAGAACTACTAAGCTTAGAAATGACATCTTGATGTTCCAACAACGTCAAAATGAAACCTTTTATGAAGCATGGATTCGATATAAAGACCTACTCCGAAAAGTCCCTCATCATGGCATCGAACCATGGCTCCAGATCCAAATCTTTTACGATAAGGTTGACTATCAAACAAGGAAAGCCATTGATTATGCAGCCAAGGGTAGGCTAGATAGACTTAGCGTTGACGAGTGCTGGAAAGTTCTTGAGGAGTTGGCACAATACGAAGAGGAAGGATGGGAGGACCCGATGTTCCCAAGCAAGGTAAAACTTGACTACGCATGTGCCACCCAAGAAGAGTTGTTAGGAAGCATCGAGAAGCAGGTAAATGAATTAATAAGTATTGAGAAACTTGCTGCTGAACCCGTGTGGAATCATAATCTACGCAGGAATACGGTTATCAACTAGAATTTTCCTGAACGTTCACGACAAGAGGAATTCGAAGGGATAATGGTAACCTTCATGGATAATCAGGAAAAACAAATCCAGCACCTGGAAGCACGCATGGAGAGTACTCATAAAGCGTTTATGGATTTCGCTGACCAATTCATGTCAAGGGTCAAAGAAAGGATCAAGGAAAATTCCGTACCTAAAAAAATCGAAAAAGTCTTCGAGGTCTCAACCCCTTTGATGTTTAACCAAGAGGATAATGAGAAGCTTTACCCAAGTGCTTCACCGTCAATCACCCCTCACTCTCGTGAGCATCCTCAGAAAGAAAAGAATTCGCAATTCCATAACATTTTCGTTGGATGCCTGCTAACCACATTCTCAAACCTATCTAAGAAAAGTTCTTTTGGTTTTAAACCCGGTGTAAAGAGGTTGTACCTCAAAAACACCACTGATTTGAAACCCCCTATGGAACAACATCTTTCTTCTCACACCAATGACCCGTGCATGGGGATCAACTTAGCCAAAACGTCACCCGACCCCTTCTACAACCTTACCTCTTTCCGTGACAGTAATGAGACGTTCGACCCTGGTGGGCCTCGTTAACGGAATAGCTACTCATGGGTTTTACTAATGTTTAGTTATCCACGCAAAGAGCAGGGACTGAACATGAAACTACTCCAAACCTCACCTTACACGGGCATCTGACGGCGTCAGATTTAACTCTTGACGCCGTCAGCTCGATGGATCAGCAATATTAACCCAAAACCAATCACTTTCAACCCATACCCCACAAATCTCACCCAAAGTGCTGCTGCTACTCCGATTCTCCAACCTCCAATTCGACGTCTTCCGCATCCAATCTTCACTTGGTAAGTGATTCTTCTTCATCTTTTTTCGATCAATTGTCCCTTGGACCCATCAATTTGAAAAACCCCTTTTGCCCGAAACCCTACTCTTGACCCACTATTAGCAAATCGTAATGCCATCCAATTGGTGATTTGTAATCATGGGGTTACCATTTGATGATGTTGTCTCACTCGAATCATGCATTAATTTAGAGAAAATCCATCATGCCTCGGATTCTTTGACCCCCACCCTTGTTTCCTGATTAAAGGAGCGTTTGGGTAATGGGTTAAGAGTTTGAAAATTGATTTTTCCCTTGCATTTGCATGAGTCGGATTTTTGCTAAGTCTGACGGCGTCAGGACCAATCCTGACGGCGTCAGATGTATCTGACAGCAGAAATCGATAAAAATTCTCGTTCTAATCGTTTCCGTTCACTTTACCTTTTTCCAGGAAAATGAGCAAAAGATCTCGTCAACATAAGGGCAGTTCCTCTAGATCTCAAAGGGTCAATTATGGAGAATTAGTCCATAGTTGGAGCGAGTTTGACGATGTTGGTACTAACACCAAGTATGCGGAGTTGTGTAACCACCATATTGATGCTGGGGCTGTGGTTGACTGGGATTTTCTAAGAGCCAGTGGGTTGGAGGCTGCATTTTTAGGGAGGATCCGCACAGATGGGTTTGCGGGTCCGCAGTGGGAGAGGTTGTTTAGGATTAGAGAGACAGTATATAGTGAGTTAGTGAGGGAGTTCTTTGCGACCTTCCGTTTTGATCAGGCTGAGGCTAGGACAGATATGGGGGGCACCACTGTGTATTTTAGGCTAGGGGGAGAGTTGAGGTCATGTTCTGTGGCTGAGTTTGGTTGGAGGCTTGGGTTATATACTAGTGAGGAGGTTGATGAGACTTTTCTGCAGAGGTTGTTACATGGAGAGATTCAGAGGAGTGAGATGAGGTGTATCACTTTTTGGCTGACCATAGGGGATGGGGTTTACACCTCGACTACTGGGGCTGCATCGATCAGGGACCCCATTGTTAGGCTAGTCCACAGGTGCATCACATACAGCCTGTCAGGACGTCATGGCACCACTCACCGTGTCACTGCTTTAGGCCTGTTCTACTTGTACACCATCTTTTCTGCGGATGTCTACTGCAACATCCCGTTTTGGGTGGCCAGTTATTTGAGGACCAGTGTGGGTGAGAGGGATATTGACAAGGTGTATGGGGGGATGTTCGTGACCCGGTTGGCTCGTTCCTATGGTCTTCTTACTCCTCAGATCATGGGGTACTTGAGCGACTGTGGGAACTATAGGATAGTGAGGGCGAAATCCCTCAGGCAGATGAGCATTGTGATGCAGATTATGGATGGGTCCTACACCTAGTACGTGGCAGCAGGGCCTGCTGGTGAGGATGATGATGATGATGATGATGAGGGAATGCCCCAGCAGCATCAGTTTGCTGGGTATGAGGAGGGGACTGCTGACTACTATCGGCACATGGGCCGAGGAGATTGGCAGGCGCATCAGGAGGCTTGGATGGGTCAGGTGGATGCTTGGAGAACCACCACTGACCAGAGATTTGACTGGATGTATGAGCACACAGTCCGCCAGATGCAGCATCTTTCGACACGTGATCACATCGAGCCCCATCTGCAGATTGACCCATTCCCTGGGCGCGAGCAGGACTATCCTCCCTATGGGTTTGGTCCTCCCCCTCAGTGATTCATTTTGATATCTGTGGTTCTTGAACAATTTATTCTCGGTTGTATGATTTGAAACATTTGGTCTTGTAATAGTTTAGGATTCAGCCTCTGTTGGCTTTGGACACTTTTTATTTTTTCTTTTAACAAATATTATGCACGTTCGGCTTTTAATTTTATTGTTGGTTAATCTTGGCAACCCATGTTTTGTGTGATTTTATTTGTTTGATTGTTATTTGCTTCCGTATGCATGCTTTATTTTTATTGTTGGTTGATCATGTTTCTAAATTAAAGTGTGGAAATACTTTTCTATGTTGTTTGGCCTAGTCTTAACTCCAACCTAAAAGTATTTTTGCAAAAGATAAGTGTAAGGGGAAACCCCAAATATGTTTTCAAGAAACAAACCGATCATGATTCTCCACAATATTAAATGAACATGTATATTCGTATTTGTTAGAGTCAAATGCTTGTATTGAGTCATAATGAAGTTTTGCAGGATTTTCCAGGAAGTAAGACCAAGTTTTTCCAGAAATTTTCCGGAAACTTAACATAAGAATTTCTGCAGGTCCATTCTGACGGCGTCAGAGTTTTACTCTTGACGGCGTCAGGAGTTAAAATCTGGAAATTTTACCAGTTTTGTTTTTCTAACGGAGGCTTATGGTTTTTATGAATTATTAAGTTTTATAATCTCCAGGAAATCTGCAAACTTCATTCCACAAGCATTATATCTTACTTTGTTTTCTAGGATTTAGTAACTTATATAGGATGCCGCCGATTTTACGCAAGGTTGTCTTGTCTATTTTTGTCAGGATTTACAGGTTATGTTCGACAAGGAGATGATTTATATTCTGGAAGGGAAGCTTTGATTGTTCGTTTTCTTGGAGGAAGATCTAACCTGGCCAACCTATAATCCATACCGAGCGAATCAGGGGAGTATTTGATTTCATTCTCTTTACTTTTTCACTTTTACATTCTTTACTTGAACATTGGGGACAATGTTCATCTTAAGTGTAAGGGGAGGGTAAAAAGATGATACCTTACATATGCACTTTCGCTTGAGTTTGTTTTGTTTGATAGTAGATGTGTAATAAAACTATGAGAAATACTTGTTAGTGTAATTTTAGCGCCAAATTTAAAATTTTTTACAACATTTAGGAGTGAAACTTTAGCCATAGCAAGCGTCTCATGGATAGGAGATTGTATGACTAGCACATAACCGTATATTCAGAAAAATTTTCCACCCAAAAATGTGAGGTTCGCCTTTAGATTTGATAGGAAAAGCATTCATTATTAGTGCTTATGAGTGTACCGGTAGCATTTAGATTCTAGAACTTGCGTTAGCGATGCATCCCGAGACCGCTAGTGAGACTACATTCGTGTGGTAGGATTTACTACATGATAAGAGGCATTAGGATCACCCTTGTGTTAAACCCGTATTATAATTACTTGACTATTTAAGTCATACTACTTGACTAGTTAAGTCAACTAATTTTTCCCACACCCTTAGCGTTGTACTCATTTTTAGTACACGATACCCCTAGTACACCCCTCCGAGCCTATCTTTTCGTTTCTAACTTTAAGCATCTTGCTTAAAGGAAGAATTTGTTACACCCCACTTAAATGTACAACCAAATCGCCTTAGCCTTCCGTGTATGCGCTCATTTTTTGTGCATTATTGTTATTTGTTAAACCCTAAGTTAACTTTCTAATTGATTACATGGTTGCTAAGTCGAGTCATATCCTTGTACATATTGTTTTGGGACGATTGGGACTCATGGGTAAGTACTTATTTTATGGAGTAATGGGGAAGAACATCATTTATTACCCCCATATGTGCGTTAATCTTAAAAGTGCTCCAAGTGTTTTGATTTTCTTAATTCGAGTCATTGGAATAGTTGAATGTAAAGTATGTAAAGACTCAAGTGTAAGGGGAACGTTCATTCCCTATGATGTATTATTTTGGATGGTAGGGTAAGAGTGTATGCAAAAAAAAAAAAAAAAAAAAAAAAAAAAAAAAATAGAAAAAGGAAAAAGAAAAAAAAAAAAAAAAAAAACATACGGACTACCATCCCGTTTCATTCTATGTTCATTTTATGTTTTTAGTTATTTTTCATTTATTAGCCTAAGTCGAGTCTAGTCTTGGCTTAGCAACGCCATCTTGTACATGTAATTAACCAAGATTGTTAACTCGCCACCAGTAAAACTTCCTTTATCCAACAAAACCGTGAAATTCATATCCCTATACCTAACGTTACAACCCTTTTAAAAGACCTCTTTGATAGTTTATCCTAGGTGCTTACGCCATGTGGTGGAGGTTTGATCCTTTCCCAAGCCTATGGTAATCTATTTTGCTATGACAGGTAGTGAGAGATATCTTCCATTTCCATAATGTTATATTACTTTATTACACCCGAGAGATGTGAGTATCTAAACACTATTTGTGAGGTGCTTGTGTATGACCTCCGTGCTTGTCTATTGGTCTTTAGTGGAACGATTATTTGTTGTAATTACTTTTATATTAGTGTTAAATGACCCCTAACTTGTCTTTTGAGTAGAATAAAAGCGCATTTGCTTGAGGACAAGCAAATCTCAAGTGTAAGGGTATATGATGAGGCCAAAAATGATCCGTTTTTAGGGGGTCATTTAAGCCCGAATCCGAACTTATTTGATCAAGTATTGCCCTAAATCGTTCCTTTTGTGATTTTAGGTACTTGGAGAGTGAATTCTGGAAAAGAAGCCATTTTGGACGTTTTTGGAGCATAAAAGTGAAGAAAACGGCAAAGTCTCAATTTTCCATGCTGGGAACAGTACATGAAGGCGTCAAGAGTAAACTCATGACGACGTCAAACCCCAAGAATTAAAATCCGTAGCTCATGACGGCGTCACACAGGGCGTCAGAAGTAGATCAAGGCCGTCCGAGGAAGTATTTGGCGGCGAGATGACGGCGTCACACCTTTGTTCTTGACGCCGTCACCCCGATTTTCCTATATATAGTTTTCTAGTTTTTCACATTAAAAAAAGAAGAGAAGTTTTGGAGAAACCCTAAAGACGATTTTGGTGGAACTTTTACAGGTTTTTCAAGGGTTCCAAACCCTCGAGACCTTGCATTGTAATTGAGATAAGTGTTCTTCTAATTCAATCAATATGTCTATGTGTTGGTTGTCTATATCTTGTTCTTGTCTCAATTCCATTATGCTAGGCTAGATCTCTTTTGTGGTTGCTTAGATCTAATGAAACCTAGATATTGATTATGTGTTGATTACTTGTTTATTCTTGTCTTGGATGAATGATTTATATGTTAGGCTTAAGAAAACTGGCAGATCTCCAAATGGTAACATGCTTGAACGTCTTAAGAAACATGAACCGAGGCGTACTAGGTCTTTATTGGTTGTATTTAATGCATGAGCCACTGTTTACAATCCCTATAGTTGTGCTGGGCATGGTGTAGGAGGAGATAAGAGCTCATAGAATTGGGGAGTTATGTATGCCACCCCATGAATGGTATTAAGGAATACAATCCGTCATCCATACAATTATAACAAGTAATTAACATGTAAAAGATATCTAGGGAGTAATGAAATCTAAGTAAACACATTTTCTCCAATTACTGCTCACAGCCTTAGTATAATTAGTTTATTTTCATTTTTAGTATTTTATTTTGATTGCATCTTAGTATTGGGTTAGTTGAATAGCAACTAATTCCGCCCAAATCCTTCAAACCCCGAGATTTTAATTGCTTTCTAAAAAATATAAAAATACAAAAATAATCATCCCTCACCTTTAGAACTAGTAATTAGGCCTTCTAATCCTAGCGACACTATTCCTAAGCTGAACGATCAATCCCCCGGTACTTGTCACTATACTATACTACAACGATCAGGTACACTGCCTGGTGGGGGTTGTAAGCTTCTCGAGATCCCTCGAGAGGTAAAGCCTGTTGCGATTCCCACGCATCATATTACTATGCGGGTTTCCCGCCAAAAACGTCCAGGCTCCCGGAGCCCAAGTTTCCCAGCCCACTTTGGCCCAGCGATGGTCCGATAGAGAGTTAAGGATAAGGTGTTAACGGTGGAAGATTATCCACACACAGAGTCTTAAATCTCACATACATACATACATTTGCATCCCGTTATATGATAAGAAGAAGGATAAGTTCAAGATGATTCTCAAACTCACCACACGCATACCATAATATTTTGGGGCTTTTGGTTTACCTGGGTTGCCCGCGTTTTGGTGGAGATCGATGACGGATGTTGATGCAGTTTATGATGAACAACTCATGGATTTGGAAGAAAAAAGCTATTGACAAAGTATCCTGTATGCCTGATAGGTTAGTAGCTTTGATGTGTATAGATATATATTTTTTCAGATTGTGTTTGATCAAACTTTTAGCCTTTATTGTTTGAATTAGGATTTGGAATAGTTTTATATGGGTTTTGTTGTTTTGTTAGGGGTGTTCGGATGGCCTAATTTAGTTGATGCTATGAAAAACTGTTGGTGGATTTGGTGCCTGCCATGTGTTTGATGAATTCCTTGAAGAACTTGCGTTTGTGGTAAGTTTACCTAACCGCTTACATTTAGGATTAGAATTGATTTCACAAAACCTGACATCAACAAGTGTTGTAAGAAAAAGCTTATGATTTGTAACATATTGTTGGTATGCTTTGGTTTGGGTTTAAAAACATTAAAATCTGATTATTATTTGGTGTTTTCGACTGATAACAGACGTAACAAAAAAGAGGTGCCTGCCACGTAACAAAAAACATTAAAGTCCTTAACGCTTTATGAAGACCAGTTTGTTGAAGGGAGTGACTGTTGTTGTTTGAAATGTTTGAGGTTTAATTTTCGTTTCCTTATAGCGCATATGCAGGGCTTTTCAAGACATTCATTGAGGTACATTTTCCATTCTTTTCAATCAAACAACATAAATTACCGATCAGTTTCTTTTGTTTTGAAAAAAGTATCAGCCACGGTTTATCTTATACTGACATGATAGATGCAAGCATTCAATGGACCAAGGTAATTCAGTTACTTATTGATTGTGTCAAAATCAATTATATAATATAGTAGTGTAGTATCGAAATGATCAGCACAAAATACGGATTTACCGAGTCGTTTCCCAACGAAAGTTGAATGGAATCTCGAATTATCGAATTGTGAATCGTGTAGTGAAAAGTGAATAGTGAAAATTGTGATGGTGAAATTCAAATTATGAAAAAAAAAATAGTGAATAAAGCAGAATGTACAAGCTATATATGCACAAATTATTAAAATGTAAAAACGGAAATTCAAACGCGATTTTAAAAACGTAACGTTCGAATTAAAACGTAACTTTAATTGAAAAAATGATCCTACAAACTTGAAACAATTTTCTAAAAATCTTATTCTAACAAAATGAATTTCCAGAAAAAGAAAATTATTTTTTTTACTTTTCTTTTATTTTCTATGAATTTATTTTTGTTTTTGTATTTTTAAATGAATTAAAAATAAAGGAAAATAGAAAAATAAAAGGGAAAAATGTAAAATAATTTCTGAAAAATCTAAAATATTATAAAAGAATTTCCTAAAATATTTTTGTATTTTTTATGGCTTTTTATGAATTTTTATGGATTTTTGTTTATTGAAAAGTATTTAAAAATGATTAAAATCAAAGAAAAATTAAGAAAAATATCAAATCAACTTGGAAAAATCTAAAAAATTACCAAAAAATCAAAAATAATAAAAATAACTTGGATAAAAATTTTGAAGCTAAAATGAACAGTTTAAGTGCTTATTCTTGCCAAAACAGCTTATCACAAGTGTTTATTTATAAGCACTTGTGACAAAACTGAATGATACTTAATACACAGATGTTTTATGATATAAAATGCTCAGAAATGCAGAGTTACAAATCTCTAAAAGCTCAGAAACTCAGGAAATTTGCAATAAGCCAATAATAAGCTCACACAATAAGCAGAAATGAAACAGACAGATCCAGAAGCTAAATTATCATGCACAACACTTATACTACTTCAAACAAACTTAGAAATGCCAATAGTACACAAGTACAAGCTCAAAGATGCACTAACATGCCTAATGTTCAAAACAGATACTAGTTCCAAGGTGCTTACTAGCAATTAGCTAAAGCCTGATTAAATAAGCTCTAATCTCCAAACTGAG
Source organism: Artemisia argyi (assembly GCA_030686995.1). NCBI lineage: Eukaryota > Viridiplantae > Streptophyta > Magnoliopsida > Asterales > Asteraceae > Artemisia > Artemisia argyi. The sequence continues at coordinate 8,819,112 of CM060684.1, forward strand.
TGGGGCAAAAGTAGCACTGAACAACTGAGATCTCAAAACAACTAAGAGATAGTAACCCTTATCCAATTATCTATACCAACTGACACCTAGAGAACCGACCAAAACTAATGCACAGGGTAAGATTAAGCTCAGATTAGTAACTTTAAAGCAATATTCCAATAAGCAGATGAGATCTAATATGACTTTTACTTTTTAATATTGATTATCTAACTGCTAAACTACTAAAATCAACAATCCACTAGTTATTTTACTCAATTATGAAATCTAGAAATGCACTAAAAGATTTAACTAAAAACTGATGATCAATTTTGTTTGACTTTCTAAATTCCTAATTATTTTGACTAAAGTGAATTTTAAATGCTCTAATCTAAATGAGATTATACTGATTACCTAAATTATTAAGTAAAATAGCTAAAATTCTAGTTTATGCAACTACTACTATATCAATTCCTTACTGTTATGAAAATTTGAAAACACTAGAATGATTTTTTACTTTTTATTGAGATGACTATCTACCTTTATGATATTGATTTCTATACTAACACTAATGTAACCTAAATGTCCAATAAAATCAAATATCTAACAACAATTAAGCTCAACAATGTTCAAATCCAAACACTCCTATATAATGACAGTTACACAACCATATCTACAATTAGACTACTAAACTCATCAAATTGAATCAAACTCAACTCTAAACCTCTACTAAACAACAAATCAATTACTAATAACTACTAAATCAATCAGTTATGCAATAATTCAAGATCTCAGATTACTAAATGAGAAATGCAACTCAGATTAGGCTTACAACAGATGATAAAATGATCACATAAGCTCAACTATATCTAATTCTACTTGTATAACATCAATATCTATGAATCAAACAGTAAATAACCAATTCAAACCAAGCTGCGACAGATTACACTAGAAACTAAAAGATTGAGCAATACTTACAAAGATTTTCCACCTCAGCAAGAACAGAGGTGGATTCACTTTACTTGCCTATCTCTAGGATAGGCAGAGACCATCCACGTCTGTCTCAGCATATCACAAACTCCACAGGAACCAATTGATCAAGTCCTATTGACTTATGTTGACTGACTTTCAATGATCACTTGTAAAACAGATCCACAGGAAATTATAGAACTATAATGGATTGTGAAAAAGCTATTTGAGCTTATTTAAAAGCTTATAAAAACAGCTTGAAAACTTATTTTTATTTTATGATTTTTATGTATTTTTTACAAATGAATTTTTTAACTGAATTGAAAGATTAATTCTATTAAGCTACATGAAGAATACTAAAAGCAGTTAAGAAATAAGCTGAATATATGATTTATAAAAGCTGATTTACTAAAATAGTATCAATAAGCTAATAAGAGAAATGAGAAATCTGAAAATTTTTATTAAGCTAAATGGAATTCATTACAATTACTAAACTAAGTAAGTACATTTAAGTCTACAATTTGACAGAGCTTCGCTAAGGCTATTCTACACCCTAAAAATGCTGAAATATGATCCTATTTATACAAGGATTGAGGGAGTTGGGGTATCCTTGCCAGGTTGGTGATCCTCGTGCAATTTGTGCTTTCTCTCATCATCTTATCACCATTAGATCAAAATTGTGTTTCTTCTCTCAATCCACAACCCTTGGATCACTAAAATTGATGTACTGCCATCTGTCTCAATATATGCAAACTCTCTGACATGTGATGGCATACTTCTAGAAGGCGAATCCAAGGCTTGTATCTCTTTCTGCCAAATGTCCTCCTAGCATCTCATATTCTCTCTGACACATGCTCTGTCACGTGAGGTGTGCTTCTAGAAGACCCGTTAATCATGGTTATTTGATATAGCTTGAGTTGATTGAGTCAAATGGTGCAATTAGGGTTCATCTCAATTGGGGATTCTGGGTTCTTGATTATTTGGGATTTTATTAGTATTTGACCCTGGTGTGGGTATTTGACCGAAAAATGGGCTTGGGTAAAACAAATGGTTGGTCTTGGGCTCATGGTATTCTTTGGACTTGTACATGATTGGATTTGGACTTTCACATTTAGTATATAACTTTGATAAGGACCATAAATGTAAACTTTGAAACCATGAGGGTCAATTCTGCCAATATTTCAAAATATATTCCAAGGGCACCACATGTGATTTTCTGATTCATAAAGGACTGAGTTGACTTTTTCCCCAAATAAACCTTTGAAGGGCTGATTGTGTTAACTTTCAAAGTACAGGGAATGTTTCTGACATTCCTTCAAACTTCCATATCAAGGATCAATCATGCAAATCTTCAAACTCTAGGGATCACTTTTGACTTTTCAAAGCTCAACTTGATTGCCAGCTTGACTTTCTGACTCGTTTTACTCTCGTGCTCGTTTTTGCCGGATTTCTGTTTGTTTTTCGTCATTTTACGTAATATCCGTACCTGCACATTCACAATCACAAAAACATGTTTTCTTTGGCGTTTTTGGATTAATAAGTCCCAATTTAGCTCAGAAAAGGTGAGTGAAAAAGCACTCACCACTTATTTTTGGCAAAAGCAACACAAATTACATGCCAAAGGAAGAGGTTTTCTACCTCCTTGAATAGGTAACAATGATCTCTGAATTCAATGAGCGGCTTGGGTAACGTGTTGAAATGGGATACTTAATACCATTAATCATTTTTAGGACCTGTATTAGGACTCATAAGAATACAAGAAAGACGGAAGAGATGGAACCGGACATTGGGTGTATGAAAAGGTAACGTCTGTTTATGCACCTTTTTAACATATGTCATGCAATCAATATGGTTTTGCTGCATTTGTTCACAATGTTACATATTTATTACAAAAATATGATATAGAAGAAAAGGCGAGAGCAGCGTTCTGGTGTGAAGAGTTAATAAAAGAGATTGCGTAGAAGGTTGGAGGCTTATGACAACAACATCTTTACAATTGCATCTTCCAAAATGATTTGGGCTCGCTTTTTGTCACTTGCAGGTATGTACCAAACCAAGTTAGATATGTTGTTTTATTTGCATAATTGCATCAGGTCCTGATACTTACACTTATACACCTACTAATGGGTGTTTTTTTCCCCTCCAACAGTATGTCATTTGCAAGAGTCGAGACCGGGCTGGGAAACATTCAAGGTACTGTCGGTATGTTCATTCATGGTTTGGTGGTGTGACAACTGGCAAAATAGGGAGCCGTTTTATAAAACCGCATTACATTGAAATTATAAATTTAAAATTCTTAATAGTTTATTTTGACGAGATATTTTACGAATGTGGGAACGTGATTTTTATCATGCGATATTTATGAGATTTGGCTATTTAATTATGGTTTGGTTTGATTCGGTCGTGATGAATTATTTTTGAGATCGTTATTTTTGGCACTACTTTGACTCCGGCACTAGGTTGACCTAACAATTTTAATTTCATTTTATTATTGGATCGGATATTATTATTTTGGAACGGGTTTGGTTTGAGAAAGATATTTGGTTATTTAAGTTTCGGGTTTGGTCCGTGTGTTGACACTGGGCTACTAAATCCCTACACCCACTACTATTATTATCATTTAAAAAGTTTTTTTTTTTTTTTTTTTTTTTTTTTTTTTTTTTTTTTTTTTTTTATATAAGAGTAAATAACATGAATCGTCCTTGTGGCTGTCATTTTACAAGCAAACCATCACCAGCATCTCATCCCTACTCTCTCTTTCTTCTTCCTTTAAACACCACCGCCGCCCCCTAAATTCACCATAGCTCCGCCACCGCCGCCCTCACCATAAAAACAACACCACCATCTTCACCATCTTTTCGAGATCTATCTATTGGTACCAACCACGTGCCCTAACTCCCCCTATAACACCTAATTCGAATTAAATCCCCACGAGTTCATCATCACTTTGTAGTATTTCTTGAAGATCTATTCGTTTGGCTTTGATTTTTGAAGGTAGGCCGAGTTTTTGGACTCGTGTTGTGTTCGATTCGTGACTTAGAGTCACGGGTTTTCATTTATTTTTCGGGTTTCATGGAGAGTGTGGCAAGAATCAAATGGATTTTGTGAGAATAAAGTGGGAAAAAGGATTTTGGTTGATAAAAACGTGTTTGGTATCCGGGTTGGATTGTTTTGGGTTCGAATGTGTGGAAGGATTGATGATTCTTGGTGGGTTGATGCTCGGTTTGAGCATAACCGAGACCCTCGAGGTCTCGGGGTCGGTTTTGTGGCTTGTTTTGTCGAGCTGAGACCCAAAGGGGTCCTCCCCGTTTCATGTTGTTGTTGTTGTCGAGACACCAAGACCCAAGGGGTCCTCGTTGACCTTGTTGTTGTTGTTGTTTGGGTTTGGCCGACGACCACTATGGTCCGTTTGTTGGGTTGGCTCGTTTAGAGCAAGCCGAGACCCTAGAGGTCTCGGGTGGACCCACGACCTTTGTTTTGAGTACAACTTTGACCCGGGTTGACTTGGTAACTCAACCCGTTGCATATTTGGTTTTCGGACAATATATGTTACTTATTATTTATTTTTGTTGTGATTGTGATATGGGCATTTGGTTATTATTTGGACGCGTTGCGGTATTTCTTGTTTATGAGTATATTTGGAGGTGTGTTGACGAAAGTGGATTGGGGACCGATTGTGAGACGGTCATTAGATGACGGAGATAGGTTAGTCGGGTGCCGTAGTCGGACCCTCATGTTGTAGCACGTGATATGGGATTGTTTGGGCGGAGTTGATTTATATTGTGACTTGATTATATTGTTTTGGACTTGGACTATGAGCCGAGGGTCATGACTCGGACATGTGACCAGATTCTATGACTCGATAAATATTTAAAAGTCGATATTAAAAATAATACTCGTTATAATATTATTAAGAATATAATCGTTTATATACGTATATAGACGTGTTAAACGTATATATATATATATATATATATATATATATATATATATATGTAAATGCGTATATTAATAATAAAACGATCACGAGTAAACGTATAATAATAAAACGATAGTTATTATACTATGCAAGTAGTGTAATAAATGTCGGGATATTATTATAAATAATAATTATAAAAATAACGGCGAAACATAAGTCGGGTAAATAATAATTCAAAAGGTGATTTTATTTATAAATTAGAAACTTATCGAGTTATACGAATTGTGGGTCTTTAAAGTCCAAGTGGGCTTTATATTGTGACTTTGTGTTGTCACGGATATATGACGGTTAATATAAACATTCTATATATCGAATGACTTATTCTAGATCGAGTTATTTGACGATATAAAATGGGTATATTAATGGGCATCGTATCCCACGACGCCCATAGGATGTGGTATATATTTTAGGGTAATGAGTTACTATATGTCTCGTGGAATTTGGCCGATTCGACGGTATATATAGGGAATTCATTGGGCTACGACATATACCAAATAGAAACTTATGTGCAATGTGTTTTAGGTTGGGTATAATTTTGGAACGATATATTACGTAAATAAATATGGGAGATTATCAAATCGACGGATTTAATAAGCTTCGATAATTATTTAAATAATATGTTGGGCTAACATTAGACCTATAGTTATCTTATTATTGTTCTTTGTTGAGGCTTTTTGGTTTGAGATGTGTCGACCCTCCACCCGTATGGATACCAAACGTCGGATTTCAAATAAATATGAAGTTAATTCGAGAAATGGATATTTTGGAAAGTAAAATGAATTACGTTCGGGAATGGGAATATTTGATTTTGAGGAAATGTTTTCTGAACGAATTTGATATTGTTAGGAAGTGCCGAGTCAGTAGTTGCTGTTACGTGAGTTGCTTGAGATTTCTTGCGTCTTTCTTCTATCATTTCTTTTGAGAATTTCTGGACTTGAGGTGAGTCATAGCCCCACTTTTTACTCTTGAACTTTGTTTTCAATACTTGGGGTGAGAAACATGCAAATGCTTTATGTGGACTATTATCGCTTTTTGATTTCAAAACTTGCTATGCTTATAGAACTAGGTAGAGCGAGGCCTAGACTAGATCTAGGTAAGCTATTTGATTTGGTTATAGAGCGAGGCCTAGACTAGATCTAGGTAAGCTATTGATTTGGTTGTTGAGCGAGGCCTAGTCCCCGAACTAGGTAAGCTATTTGATTTGGTTGTTGAGCGAGGCCTAGTCCCCGAACTAGGTAAGCTATTTGATTTGGTTATAGAGCGAGGCCTAGACTAGATCTAGGTAAGCTATTGATTTGGTTGTTGAGCGAGGCCTAGTCCCCGAACTAGGTAAGCTATTGGATTGATTATAGAGCGAGGCCTAGACTTGAGCTAGGTAAGCTATTGATTGGATTGATTTGAGCTATAGCGTGCACCTATAGGGATGATTTGATTTGGTTGGTTTATTTTGGTTGGATGAGTGAGCCCTAGTCTAGCTAGCAAGCGTTTTGCGTATATGTCCACTATATTGAATTAAGAATCTAAACCTATGATCTCACCAGCGAAAGCTGACTTTTAGCGCGTTTTCTCAGGTAATTAAGTGATGCTATGCGGATGCTTGGGATTGGAGGCTTGGCATTTGGCACCGGTTATGGATCTATGTTTTCTAAAACTCTGATAACTATTGTGGACCTATATTTATTTTTCTTTGGGCCTGACTTTGGATGATTTTGGGATAATGTAAACTTTAAAACCTCGTGTGGTTGTACTTTATTATGTTTACTTTATCTCGTTCTTTTATGTCTTGTGTTTGGATACCAATCCCCGTAACACCCCGAAAGCTTGTTGAGTCTTCCGCTGTATCAAATTTTGGGGGTGTTACAGATTGGTATCAGAGCCAAGGTTATAGAGAACTAGGTAAATAGACACCTAAACTATAACCGATTTTTATAGAAAACGATCCTCGACCATTGCCCGCCAGCCCGCCAAGCCGAAGCATCATTGTTTGTTATTGAGGTATTATGAGATTATTGAGATGATTAGCGATTTGGGATTTCTTGAGATGATTTGAGGTTTTAAGGATTATTGATTTAGTGATATTATATGCGTTTTGAGGAATTATATGGCTTAATTGTTTTGAGAATGGTTTTAGTAATGCGGTATTTAAATCTTTCTTGATTTTATACAATTTGGAATTATATGATGATTTTTGGATATGGTATTTGAGTTCGCGGTTTAGTTGTTTTTGAAATACTTACACCTACCCTACGCCGTTGTCACAGACTATGGCCTCCCATACGCCTGATGTCGTTGAGGATATTCTTACTACACCGGTATTGCCAGCACGGTTCACCATGGCCCCTGATGACCCTTACCAAGTTGCCATGCATTCAGCTACTATGACACCGACAGGTTCTACTTCAGCACTATCTGCTGCATCTACGCAGGGACCCTCATCTTCTCTAGGGCTCCCTGGTACATCGAGGCAGCTTACTCTTCATCAGGCTTTGGCTCGTGTGGCCGCACGTTTTGCCCACCGAGCTACGGCACGCATGTCGGTACGCCCTACTTCACCACCTTTACAGATTGATGCTCATTCTCTTCTGTCTGAGGCGCCACCCACATCATTGCGTCGTCGTCCTAGATCACCTACTCCTTCACCACATGGTTCACCTAGTAGGAGACGACGATTGATGATGTACTCTTCCGATGAGGAGGAGGAGGAGTACGAGGGTGAGGATAAGGCTGATGACCCTGAGCGGGGGGATGACCCTCAGGAGGTTGAGCAGGGTGATGATGATGACCCTGAGGAGGAGGATGACCCTCAGGAGGATGAGATGCCTAATGATGATGATGTGTTAGTACCACCAGCTCAGGCTGAGGAGCCTGATTCACCTGTACATCCGATTGAGCGTGATTCACCTGATCATCCGTTTTTGTTTGAGTTACCACCTGGTAGTCCCGTTGAGTCGGATGCATCTTCTGAGGTTTCTGCTGAGCATGCAGAGTTAGGTGAGATTGGTAGGTTATGGGCTCAGATTACGGCTCTTGGTGAGAGAGTTACTCATATGTTTGAGCGGATTGATAGAGTGACCGTTGAGTTCATTGGGCAGTTGAGGGTTGACATGGTTATGGCTGAGAGGAGAGTTACTGAGATGAGGAGAGTTTTGATGGAGGTTCATGAGCATATCGATAGTATTCAGCGAGGTTTTGTTACAGCTCGAGAGGCCGACCACAAGCTATGGCAAAGGAATGCCGAGCTGGAGAAGGAGGTGGCTGACCTCAAGAGAGACCGAGACACCCATAGTGTGGAGTTAGGATCATTATGGAGGGATCTTGATGGCTTGAGGCAGGAGTTGAGGAACCTCCACCAGCAGCGTGGCTAGACGTTCGAGCTATGTTATCTTGTTGCCTTCTTAACCGAGGAGTGTTCGGTTAGAAAAGCTAGTTATCTTATTTTAATGTGTTTCCGTTGATTACTCGTCTCGTTGGAACGATTGTTATCCTTGTGTTTTTGGTAGTTGGAACAATGTTGGATCTTTATTGTATGGTTGATGGTTATTATTTTATGGTATTATGTAGTTGTTGGATATTATGGAAATTGAGTTCCTATGTGCCTTATTGATGTCTTATGGGATCAATGGCCCCACGAAGAAACCCTGTTAGAGCTACCAGAACTGGACCCGCAACGGCTACCCCTAGTCGTCGAGGACGCCGTCCAGCTCGAAATGTTGAGACCCCTACTCCTGATAACCTGGACACTACTAACCGCAACAACATGAATCAAAATGTTGATGTTCAGGGAGACAATGATCATGTTCCACTTAATGCACCTACTGTGGATCAAGCAATGATCAATCAACTTGTGGATCAACGAGTTGCTGAGCTACTAGCTGAGTCAAATCATTCCAACAATTCTGCTGGAACTTTTCCACCTGTTCGTGCTAATGGATGTCACTACAAGGAGTTTAAGATTTGTGGACCGATCGAGTTTGGTGGAACTGAAGGAGTGGTTTACTTGGTTAGGTGGATTGAGAAGACTGAGTCAGTGTTTAATGTCAGTGGTTGTGCGGAGAATGCGAAGGTAAAGTTTGCTTCTTTTACTTTCAAGGATGAAGCCTTAACTTGGTGGAACAATTACCGTAACTCGGTTGGGAGTGATGTGGCTTATGATATGACTTGGGAGCAATTTAAGTCTTTGCTGATTCAGACTTACTGCCCAAGGAATGAGATTAAGAAATTGGAAATTGAGTTCTGGAACCACAAGGTGAAAGGTACCGATATGGCAACTTACAATCGCCGTTATCGAGAGTTGGCCTTACTCTGTCTCGATATGGTTAGGACTGAGACCCAAAAGATCGAGAGGTATACCGATGGATTGCCGGTAGCTACCAGGAACGATGTGATTTCTGCTAAGCCTGCAAGCATTCATGAGGCTATTACTATTGCTCAACAATTGATGGACTCTTTGGCATTGGAAGAAGCTGAGAAAGATAAGAATGGAAAGAGAAAGAGGGACGATCACTCTAAGGGTAATGATCGTCGAAACAAGCGACAACTAACTACTAGAGCTTATGCCATGAGAGATGGAGACAAGAAGAACTACAATGGAGATGCACCCAAATGTAACCGATGTTACAAGCATCACTCGGGTCGATGTACTGTGATGTGCAAGAATTGCTCTAAGATGGGACATATAGCTAAGGATTGTAGAGCTCGACCTCTTGCCATGGTTCAAGCTACTCCTGAAACTATGAACAAGGCAAACGTTACTTGCTATGGATGTGGAAAGAAAGGACATTATCGGAATGAGTGTAGGGAATCGTGGAACCGAGGAAATCAAGGATCGGGTGGTAATGGGTACAATAATGGAAACCGTGGAGCTGGAGGAAACCGTGGACGACAAGAAAATGGGGACCAACGTGTGGAAGCTGGAGTTGCTCATGGAAGAGTGTATGCACTCGGGAACGAGAGAGGAGAAGATCCGAACGTTGTTACTGGTACGTTCCTTCTCAATAATCGTTATGCTTCCATACTATTTGATACTGATGCCGATAAGAGTTTTGTCTCCACTAAGTTTTCACCCTTACTTGAGAAACCCCCGATGGCCTTAGGAATTGGTTATGATGTAGAGTTAGCTAATGGAAACATAGAAAGGATTAAGACTATCATTCGCGGTTGCACGTTAAACTTTCTGAACCGTCCTTTCAACATAGATCTTCTACCCGTCACATTAGGAAGTTTTGATGTCATTATCGGTATGGATTGGTTGTCGAAGTATCGTGCCCATATAATCTGCGATGAGAAGATCGTGCGTGTGCCTTACGGCAAGGAGATTCTGAACATACCAGGAGATAGAAAGGATTTGAGAGGCCCATCCAGATTAGCGGTTATATCTTGCACTAAATTGCCGAAGCTAATGGAGAAAGGAAATTACCTTTTCTTAGCCCAAATTTCTGAGAAAGGAGAGAAGGAGAAGAAAGAAAGGTGCATTGGAGATGTACCTATAGTTCGTGATTTTGCGGATGTGTTTCCCGATGACTTGCCGGGAATTCCGCCCAATAGACAGGTGAAATTTCAAATTGAGTTGATACCGGGTGCTGCACCTGTAGCACGAGCGCCTTATCGTCTTGCACCTACTGAATTGGAAGAGTTATCCAAACAATTAGCAGAGTTAACCAAAAAGGGATTCATAAGACCAAGTTCTTCGCCTTGGGGAGCCCGGTCTTATTTGTGAAGAAGAAGGATGGATCGTTTCGTATGTGTATTGACTATCGAGAGTTGAACAAGTTAACGGTGAAGAATAGATACCCGTTACCGAGGATCGACGATTTGTTCGATCAACTTCAAGGATCGAGTGTGTATTCGAAGATCGATCTGAG